>CM056581.1:92207295-93407295 GCA_029721435.1 Gymnothorax reevesii | reverse complement strand
ACTGAATCCGAGATCTGTGGTCGACAAATTAACTGATGGAGCATCATTGCAGAGGCTGAATAACATATATTTGCTCACTGACTCTGAGCTTGACTACCTTTGTCTTGCGGAAACTCGGCTGCCTCGTACAGCCCATTTAGCTGAATTTTATGTCCCCATTTATAAGATGTACTGATGAGACAGAATTAAAGGTGAAGGTTGGTGGAGTTCTGATCTGAAACAAGCAAAGCAAAGGGATTTGTGTGGTTGAAGACACCCTGGAGTGTTTGGTCTCCATAACACAATTCCCAGAAATATGATTTATTGTATAGGCAGTGTATTGATCTCCTATGGATGGACTTTCTTGGACTAATTTGCTACTCAAGAACAATATTAAGGTGGAGACATTCTTCTTATGCGAGAGTTAAATTTAAACAGTGTACACAAGAAGAGGCTTGAGGACCTCCCTAAAATATTTCAGATGATGCATGTGATACGTAAATCTACAAGACTAATCAAATCTTGTGAAACCCGACTGGAAATCATTTTTATGAATGAAGCAGGCTGGATAACTCAAACATAATGTCTAATCACCACGTACTGTCTTACATCAGCTGCTCAAAAATTGACAAAAGTCATGATATGGGAATAAAAATAGAAAGGACAGGGATCCTTATATCTCCTGCATTTCAGGAAAGGTTCAGAGCTCTTTGAGAGAGAAATAAAGAAAACTAAACAGAATGACAATACTGGAGATAAAGCCTGTAAACAGGCAGGTGATGAATCGATGCCAGCTTTTTAACAGGTTTTATTAAAATAAATGTAAACAATGGGCAGAAAGCCCATTCCAGAACAACTTTCCTTGGCTTAATGGTAATCTATCAGACATAATAAGAAAAAGAGGTGTCTCTCAGAAAAAGTCCCTGAAATCAGGATAAACTACTGATTGCTGTGTCTATAACAGTTTCAGAAATGGAATCACAACAGCTCTATTAATGAGGGCACTTTTCCCAGCGCTTTAAAAGCAGCTGTAATAACCCCTGTACACAAATCCGGAGATGAATGAGAGGTGAGTAACGACAGACCACCAGCATACTGCCTGACACTGAAAAGGCTGTTGAAACGGTGGTGGTAGAACAACTGATCCCCCACCGAGAAGGCCCTTTTACACCCTGTGCTCTTTGAATTCATGAAAGAAAGCAAAGGCGGCGTCATCAGAGCAGGGTTACTTGGCGTGCCTGTGGATTTTGACACAGCAAATGGTAAAATAATATAATTATAATTCGTTATACCAAGGCCCCTGTTAGTTAAATCAGAGTGTGTGTGTGTGTGTGTGTGTGTGTGTGTGTGTATGTGTGTGTTTCTTTGTTTGGGTGTGTGGGTTTTTCCACAATTGTCTGTACATGTGTCTGTGTGTGTCTGTGTCTATGTGGGTGTGTGTGTGTGTGTGTGTGTGTGTGTGTGTGTGTGTGCGTATGTGTCTGATAGTGTTTGCGTGCATGAGTGTGTGTTTATGTTCGTGTGCTCCTACAGTTGCAGTTTTATTTTTAAAAATGGGGCACAGGCTGCGAAGCTAGTTCTGGCTCATCATACAGAAATGAAAACTTCCCGTTTCTCCCTGCCTGTTTCAATGGGTGGAGACATTGCAAGGCCACCATAGGCTACCTTTCTGGAGTCATCAAAAATAGCCTTTTTGGTAATGTGTGGTTATGGTTAGGGTTAGGCTATTATGTGCAACTTTCTTCTGCGGCTCCACGTGCTCAGTAGGCCACAGGGTATGTCTGTCAGCGTTCTGTAGGTCTGTCTTCACGTTCATGTCATGTCATGTTTACCCTGTGGTTTTATGCCATGTTTTCCCCGTTTGCCTGTGCTTTCGGTTTCCGTCTTTTCATTGTTCCCCGCCGCACAGAATGCGCAAAGCGGCGGGACATAGTACGACCGTCCGTCTGTACGTCCCGAATCCTTGTCAGCGAGATATCTCAAGAACGAATCGACGAATTCTCTTCAAAATTGATGTCAACATCTATTAGGGTGATACCCCATTACCAGTCGATTTTGGTGACCTTTGCATCACTCTCTAGGTCACACCGAGAGATTGCTCATTTTGACACGATTTCACATTTTGTGGCGGGGGACACGTTAGTGGCAAATACTTGTTCTTACGTGCGTTTGTTAACCTTTCCCTCAGTTTTTCCCTTGCCCTGTGCTCGCGAATTGCTCCTCGTTATTCTATTATCATTTTCTCATGTTGTCTTGTTTCTCGCCTTGTTCTCGCTGCATGTTTTGTGTTGGCTCAATTTGCCTGCCTGTGTGTTTTCCCAAGTTTCTTCTTTCATCTCCATTATCCTCTCTGCTCAAACCCGCTTTGCTCCCGGTTCTGCCGTATAACTCCCTGTGCCCCGGCCGTCTCTGGCCTGTGTCCTCCTGCACTGTCTGGCCTGACTCTGCACTCCCTGCTGACCATGATTACCTGATTCTGACTCTGTCCCGAAGTTTACCCACCCAGTTACTGAACTCTGCCTCCTGACATTGACTTTGGATTTTGATTCTGTACTACTGCCTGCCTGACCTGTTTTGACCTGCCTGCCTGACTTCCTCCAATACACTTCAGTTTTTTTTTAAAGACTGCAGTCTGTGCCCAAGGCCTCCGCGTGTCAAGACAGTGTCTGGGTCAAAGTCAAGATGCTGGGCTGCCATTGTATCTATTTTTTTGATGCTGCATTTCACAGTTTACACATGAGTTGACTGACATAACTGAATTTAGCTTCTTTCTACTATTCTGGGATAAAAATAACTGCAATTTGTTACTTTTATTAAGCATGTGCTTATGGTTTTGTCCTTTATATTGAATTTTATATCAATTTTGTCGAACTGAAAAGGATCATTTTCACTCTTGATAAAAGAAAATGTAATTGATATGTGGACATATTGAATTACTCATTTAAAGCAACCCTTTTAAGTTAAAATGAGCTGTAGATGAAATCACATTTGATGAGATAACATTTAAGCCAGTTATATCAAAAGCTCTGTGATGAATCTTTATTAAACACTCAGATTTCAACAGAGCAGATATTTTAACTGTCAAAATCCCCTCAATCGCAGAGGCAGCAGTGTGATTTATGCCAGTGTCAAGTGTGATTGGGTCTTATGTCTGAACTTGTCTGCGGTCATTTCCCTCAGAGAACCCGTCGGGTTCTGCTGCACTGATTCTGGAAGGTATGTGGACTCATGCTGGTGTTGGCACTGCTCAGTGTAATGGTGCTGGTGATGGCACTGCTCAGTGTAATGGTGCTGGTGATGGCACTGCTCAGTGTAATGGTGCTGGTGATGGCACTGCTCAGTGTAATGGTGCTGGTGATGGCACTGCTCAGTGTAATGGTGCTGGTGTTGGCACTGCTCAGTGTTATGGTGCTGGTGATGGCACTGCTCAGTGTAATGGTGCTGGTGATGGCACTGCTCAGTGTAATGGTGCTGGTGATGGCACTGCTCAGTGTAATGGTGCTGGTGTTGGCACTGCTCAGTGTTATGGTACTGGTGATGGCACTGCTCAGTGTAATGGTGCTGGTGATGGCACTGCTCAGTGTAATGGTGCTGGTGTTGGCACTGCTCAGTGTAATGGTGCTGGTGATGGCACTGCTCAGTGTAATGGTGCTGGTGATGGCACTGCTCAGTGTAATGGTGCTGGTGATGGCACTGCTCAGTGTTATGGTGCTGGTGATGGCACTGCTCAGTGTTATGGTGCTGGTGATGGCACTGCTCAGTGTAACGGTGCTGGTGATGGCACTGCTCAGTGTAATGGTGCTGGTGATGGCACTGCTCAGTGTAACGGTACTGGTGTTGGCACTGCTCAGTGTAATGGTGCTGGTGATGGCACTGCTCAGTGTAATGGTGCTGGTGATGGCACTGCTCAGTGTAATGGTGCTGGTGATGGCACTGCTCAGTGTAATGGTGCTGGTGATGGCACTGCTCAGTGTAATGGTGCTGGTGATGGCACTGTTCAGTGTAATGGTGCTGATGATGGCACTGCTCAGTGTAACGGTGCTGGTGATGGCACCGCTCAGTGTAATGGTGCTGGTGATGGCACTACTCAGTGTAATGGTGCTGGTGATGGCACTGCTCAGTGTAATGGTGCTGGTCATGGCACTGCTCAGTGTTATGGTGCTGGTGATGGCACTGCTCAGTGTAATGGTGCTGGTGATGGCACTGCTCAGTGTAATGGTGCTGGTGATGGCACTGCTCAGTGTAATGGTGCTGGTGATGGCACTGCTCAGTGTAATGGTGCTGGTGATGGCACTGTTCAGTGTAATGGTGCTGATGATGGCACTGCTCAGTGTAACGGTGCTGGTGATGGCACTGCTCAGTGTAATGGTGCTGGTGATGGCACTGCTCAGTGTAATGGTGCTGGTGATGGCACTGCTCAGTGTAATGGTGCTGGTGATGGCACTACTCAGTGTAATGGTGCTGGTGATGGCACTGCTCAGTGTAATGGTGCTGGTGATGGCACTGCTCAGTGTAATGGTGCTGGTGATGGCACTGCTCAGTGTAATGGTGCTGGTGATGGCACTGTTCAGTGTAATGGTGCTGATGATGGCACTGCTCAGTGTAACGGTGCTGGTGATGGCACTGCTCAGTGTTATGGTGCTGGTGATGGCACTGCTCAGTGTAATGGTGCTGGTGATGGCACTGCTCAGTGTAATGGTGCTGGTGATGGCACTGCTCAGTGTTATGGTGCTGGTGATGGCACTGTTCAGTGTAATGGTGCTGATGATGGCACTGCTCAGTGTAATGGTGTTGGTGATGGCACTGCTCAGTGTAACGGTGCTGGTGATGGCACTGCTCAGTGTTATGGTGCTGGTGTTGGCACTGCTCAGTGTAATGGTGCTGGTGTTGGCACTGCTCAGTGTAATGGTGCTGGTGATGGCACTGCTCGGCGTAATGGTGCTGGTGATGGCACTGCTCGGCGTAATGGTGCTGGTGATGGCACTGCTCAGTGTAATGGTGCTGGTGATGGCACTGCTCAGTGTAACGGTGCTGGTGATGGCACTGCTCAGTGTAATGGTGCTGGTGATGGCACTGCTCAGTGTAATGGTGCTGGTGATGGCACTGCTCGGCGTAATGGTGCTGGTGATGGCACTGCTCGGCGTAATGGTGCTGGTGATGGCACTGCTCAGTGTAATGGTGCTGGTGATGGCACTGCTCAGTGTAACGGTGCTGGTGATGGCACTGCTCAGTGTAATGGTGCTGGTGATGGCACTGCTCAGTGTAATGGTGCTGGTGATGGCACTGCTCAGTGTAATGGTGCTGGTGATGGCACTGCTCAGTGTAACGGTACTGGTGTTGGCACTGCTCAGTGTAATGGTGCTGGTGATGGCACTGCTCAGTGTAATGGTGCTGGTGATGGCACTGCTCAGTGTAACGGTACTGGTGTTGGCACTGCTCAGTGTAATGGTGCTGGTGATGGCACTGCTCAGTGTAATGGTGCTGGTGATGGCACTGCTCAGTGTAACGGTACTGGTGTTGGCACTGCTCAGTGTAATGGTGCTGGTGATGGCACTGCTCAGTGTAACGGTACTGGTGTTGGCACTGCTCAGTGTAATGGTGCTGGTGATGGCACTGCTCAGTGTTATGGTGCTGGTGTTGGCACTGCTCAGTGTAATGGTGCTGGTGATGGCACTGCTCAGTGTAACGGTGCTGGTGTTGGCACTGCTCAGTGTAACGGTGCTGGTGATGGCACTGCTCAGTGTAATGGTGCTGGTGTTGGCACTGCTCAGTGTAATGGTGCTGGTGATGGCACTGCTCAGTGTAACGGTACTGGTGTTGGCACTGCTCAGTGTAATGGTGCTGGTGATGGCACTGCTCAGTGTAATGGTGCTGGTGATGGCACTGCTCAGTGTTATGGTGCTGGTGATGGCACTGCTCAGTGTAATGGTGCTGGTGATGGCACTGCTCGGTGTAATGGTGCTGGTGATGGCACTGCTCAGTGTAATGGTGCTGGTGATGGCACTGCTCAGTGTTATGGTGCTGATGATGGCACTGCTCAGTGTTATGGTACTGGTGATGGCACTGCTCAGTGTAATGGTGCTGATGATGGCACTGCTCAGTGTAACGGTACTGGTGATGGCACTGCTCAGTGTAATGGTGCTGGTGATGGCACTGCTCAGTGTAACGGTACTGGTGATGGCACTGTTCAGTGTTATGGTGCTGGTGATGGCACTGCTCAGTGTAATGGTGCTGGTGATGGCACTGCTCAGTGTAATGGTGCTGGTGATGGCACTGCTCAGTGTTATGGTGCTGGTGATGGCACTGCTCAGTGTAATGGTGCTGGTGATGGCACTGTTCAGTGTAATGGTGCTGGTGATGGCACTGCTCAGTGTAATGGTGCTGGTGATGGCACTGCTCAGTGTAATGGTGCTGGTGATGGCACTGCTCAGTGTAATGGTGCTGATGATGGCACTGCTCAGTGTAATGGTGCTGGTGATGGCACTGCTCAGTGTAATGGTGCTGGTGATGGCACTGCTCAGTGTAATGGTGCTGGTGATGGCACTGCTCAGTGTAACGGTACTGGTGTTGGCACTGCTCAGTGTAATGGTGCTGGTGATGGCACTGCTCAGTGTAATGGTGCTGGTGATGGCACTGCTCAGTGTAACGGTACTGGTGTTGGCACTGCTCAGTGTAATGGTGCTGGTGATGGCACTGCTCAGTGTAATGGTGCTGGTGATGGCACTGCTCAGTGTAACGGTACTGGTGTTGGCACTGCTCAGTGTAATGGTGCTGGTGATGGCACTGCTCAGTGTAACGGTACTGGTGTTGGCACTGCTCAGTGTAATGGTGCTGGTGATGGCACTGCTCAGTGTTATGGTGCTGGTGTTGGCACTGCTCAGTGTAATGGTGCTGGTGATGGCACTGCTCAGTGTAACGGTGCTGGTGTTGGCACTGCTCAGTGTAATGGTGCTGGTGATGGCACTGCTCAGTGTAATGGTGCTGGTGATGGCACTGCTCAGTGTAACGGTGCTGGTGATGGCACTGCTCAGTGTGATGGTGCTGGTGATGGCACTGCTCAGTGTAACGGTACTGGTGATGGCACCGCTCAGTGTAATGGTGCTGGTGATGGCACTGCTCAGTGTAATGGTGCTGGTGATGGCACTGCTCAGTGTAATGGTGCTGGTGATGGCACCGCTCAGTGTAATGGTGCTGGTGATGGCACTGCTCAGTGTAATGGTGCTGGTGATGGCACTGCTCAGTGTAATGGTGCTGGTGATGGCACTGCTCAGTGTAATGGTGCTGGTGATGGCACTGCTCAGTGTAATGGTACTGGTGATGGCACCGCTCAGTGTAATGGTGCTGGTGATGGCACTGCTCAGTGTAATGGTGCTGGTGATGGCACTGCTCAGTGTAATGGTGCTGGTGATGGCACTGCTCGGGGTAATGGTGCTGGTGATGGCACTGCTCAGTGTAATGGTGCTGGTGATGGCACTGCACAGTGTAACGGTACTGGTGTTGGCACTGCTCAGTGTAACGGTGCTGGTGATGGCACTGCTCAGTGTAATGGTACTGGTGATGGCACTGCTCGGCGTAATGGTGCTGGTGATGGCACTGCTCAGTGTAATGGTGCTGGTGATGGCACTGCTCGGCGTAATGGTGCTGGTGATGGCACTGCTCAGTGTTATGGTGCTGGTGTTGGCACTGCTCAGTGTAATGGTGCTGGTGATGGCACTGTTCGGCGTAATGGTGCTGGTGATGGCACTGTTCGGCGTAATGGTGCTGGTGATGGCACTGCTCAGTGTAATGGTGCTGGTGATGGCACTGTTCGGCGTAATGGTGCTGGTGATGGCACTGCTCAGTGTAATGGTGCTGGTGATGGCACTGCTCAGTGTAATGGTGCTGGTGATGGCACTGCTCAGTGTTATGGTGCTGGTGATGGCACTGCTCAGTGTAATGGTGCTGGTGATGGCACTGCTCGGCGTAATGGTGCTGGTGATGGCACTGCTCAGTGTTATGGTGCTGGTGTTGGCACTGCTCGGCGTAATGGTGCTGGTGTTGGCACTGCTCAGTGTAATTGTGCTGGTGATGGCACTGCTCAGTGTTATGGTGCTGGTGATGGCACTGCTCAGTGTAATGGTGCTGGTGATGGCACTGCTCAGTGTTATGGTGCTGGTGATGGCACTGCTCAGTGTAATGGTGCTGGTGATGGCACTGCTCGGCGTAATGGTGCTGGTGATGGCACTGCTCAGTGTTATGGTGCTGGTGTTGGCACTGCTCAGTGTAACGGTACTGGTGATGGCACTGCTCAGTGTAATGGTGCTGGTGATGGCACTGCTCAGTGTAATGGTGCTGGTGATGGCACTGCTCAGTGTAATGGTGCTGGTGATGGCACTGCTCAGTGTAATGGTGCTGGAGATGACACTGCTTGGTGTAATGGAGCTAGTAATGTCACTGCTCAGTGCAGTGGTGCTGGTGATGGCACTACTCAGTGTAATGGTGCACGTGATGGCACTTTTCACTGTATTGATGCTGTTGATTGCACTGGTTATGGCACTGCAGTGTATAATGCCTCTTTGCAATGTGTTGCCCCCCCCCAGAATCCATGCACCAGTAGTTCTCTAACCCTTTCCTAAGGCCTGATGTCTATCTGTCGCGTTGAATGCTCTGGAAATAGTAGTTCTCATGCCCGAGTGTCAGGTAGTGCTTGTTTTTTGGCAGGGCTTAGCCGTTGAGGTGGAGAGGGAGAGGTGTAGTGCTTGACTCCCACAGAAACGCTACTGAACACACGCCGATTTACCTTATCTTCAACTGCACTGTAGCCTGCGTTGCCTGCGGTCAGCGGCTGGCGGTAGAAAGGAGAAAGGAGAGGAAAGACCGCCGCCACGATAAAGTAGGGATTTTGAGTAGCCGCCCACTTCCTTGCGCAACGAGCCGCGACGGACCACCCCTTTTTTTAACCAATGAAACTGGAGTGTAATGTTTACCATCTAGTAAATGATTGATCTCTGTAGTTGTTCGTTCTTAGAGTAATCTTTCGGTCTTGAATTTCAAGATATTCAAGCGATTTCTTTATCAATGCGTCGTTCTCTACATTCGCCATCTTTGTTCTGGCAGTTTACGGTGTAACCATGCGTTGCATTACATTCGATGACAGTTCCATTTTGATTGACACCTCTTAAGCCAATCAGTAATTCTCGTTCACTGGTGAATGGACAACTCATTGTTTCCTTGCAATGCAGAGGCTGTGGTAAGGATGTCCGCAGCATTATATCCCTGATTGAACTGTCATTACTTTGTTCTGTGTCCCATTTTTCATCATCAACCTCCTCAGATATTTTTGTCAGAAAACTGAAACATGTCTTTCTGTTTTAGCCTTTCTCAAGATGTTTGTTACTTTGTGATGCAACGTGTTAGTTAAATTTTTTCTGAAATTCGAATGTGGTGAATTGATACAGATGCGTCAAAAAGTTATCATGTCAATGGGCATGCAGTTCTAGGAAAACAATGCAGACCTTTAAAACATCCATCAACTAATCACAATTGAGTTTTCAGCAAACTCGTGATATAATAACAACAATAACAACAGCAATAATAATAATATTTATACCTTGCTCCAACTCTGATCTAATAAGGTCTCAACAGTGAGGATAGGTCCATTAGTTGAGCAAAGAGTTAACATTTTCTCATATTGTCTCAATGGGGCAAGGAGGTTTTTTTTTTTTTTTTATCTTATCAGGAGACTAAAAGTTATCGTCTTTTCTCTACCTGAACTCTGACTGAAGTCACATGCCTGTATTAAGTCTTCGCTTTGTAAACACAGGAAGAGAGTAAAAAGATGTCTACTTACAGACCATCCTGTCCTCAGTCATGGCCTCCCAGTGTTACTTCTGTCCCTCAATTTCCAAATGGCTTCCTATCACAGCCATGGTGCCAAAATGGTGGACGTAGAACACGTACGGTATGTGCTGCAAGGCGAGGAACTAGCACAGGCTAATGTTGTTATAGGGGTGTTATAGGGTTGTTATAGGGGTGTTATGGAAGTTTAATAGGATTGTCATAAGGGTGTTACAGGGATGTAAGAGTGAGTTATAGATTGGTTATAGGGGTGTTAAATGGGTGTTATAGGGTTATTATTGGGGTGTTACAGGGATGTCAAGGGGATTTTATTGGGCTGTTATAGGGATGTTTCAGATCATTATCAAAGTGTTATAGGGGTGATATGGGGGTGATTAAGCCCAGGTTTGTAAAAAATAGCAGAAAAGGAGGAATCCGCAGTGACTGGTTCAGAAATCGGAGGAGAGAAAGAGCTGGTGAGGAAGAAAGAGATATTTCATGAGCCTCACTCTGTGGCTTTAAGAAAGAAATGGGACATTGTACGGTCCTGTTCTGGCCTGCATCATAGCAGAGCTGCTATTCTTACAAGAATGTTTCGAGATTTGATTCTTTTTGAGGGAACTTTGAAATGGAAGTATGTCTTTATATCTCTGCAGTGCGGTGATTTTATAGTCTGGAAAACATAATAGCAAATAATTAACAGGTGTTGACAAGGATAGTAAACACAGCTGTTACACAATTTCGCAGGTTTATATAGTTGCAAATGGAATACAATGCATCACGTTTATCTTCAGTTGTGCCATCCAGCTGTGAGAAGTGATTGTATGTTAAAGCGTAAACTGTGCTCTTAACTCTGAAGAGTGTCTGCTGAAATGCAATTCAAAGTGTTGCTGTAATTATAGCACCCCGAACAATGCAGCAGAGCTTTATTAAAGCAGCAGTATGGGAAATGGTCGTGTAAATCAAGTTTTTCCAGTGCCTGTCTGGGTTGGGGTCAATTTAGAAGTCATACTGGTTCTAAATTGACTCATAACGTTGTTTTTTTAAAAACCTCAGTGGTGCAGAATTTGATTAAGAGGCAGAATTGCATGAAGTATATTTCAGTTTGCCAACACTGCAAACAGAGGTTTTTTTATTTTTTTTAGTTTTGCAACTCAAAAGCCACATTTTTTTAAGCAAATGATGCTGATTTAATTTATAATTCTTTGAAGTGGTGGCAATGCCCATTCTAAGTTGATATCTTTTATTCTATTTTATGTAATTCAGCTAATCTGCGACAAAATTGAAATTAAGTGTTATGCTAGAATTAAAAATAAGTATTTAAGTATTATTTAACTGACATTACTGTGTTTTAAAGCCTCAATTAAATGTTTTTTTTTTTTTCAAACATAATCCTTCTAACAGTATTCCTTGCTCGCTATTAAACTCTTATCTGCGTTTGAAATGAGATCTGGGTGCTGTGACACAGCATTGCTAAGTAACACCAGAAACCCTTCAAGCCCGTACGCTTGACGGTGGCCTCTAGCCTGGTAGTGCTTGATTATGGGCTGGAAGGTTAGTCTTGCCAGCCGTTTTGAGCCACATTAACCGCTACATCAACCTGGGTGGGGGATGGGAAAAGGTATGATTGGGTGTAAGCTGCTTTCTCTGAGTAACTGCAATGTAATTTCATGTTATGTAATCCAGTGTAATGTTATGAAATGCGATTCAGTGTAATGTATTACGATGTAATGTAATGGAATTATGACTTTTGTCCAACAATTTATATCCAGCGTGATGCAGTGTTATGTAGTGAAATGCAATTCAGTGTCATGCTTCAGGTTAATGTAATGAAACAGTGATGTGTCTCCGCAGATGTGCATCCAGACAGTGTAATGTAGTATAATGTATAGTGTAACATTATGAAATGTGATTCAGAGTAATGTATTGCAGTTTAATGTCATGTTATAGTTATCTATTTCCACAGATATTCATCCAGACATTATAATGTAGTGTATTGATGACATAACTCCACAAATGTACAGCCAGATGGTGTAATGTATTATAATGTGTAACATGATGAAGTGTGATTTAGTGTAATGTACTGCAGGGTAATGTAGCGTTATGATGATGTTTCTCCTCAGATGTGCATCCACCCCGTGTAATGAAGGATAATCATGGTCTGTTTCCACAGATATTCATCCAGACAGTAGAGTGTAGTGTAATGATGATGTAACTCCACAGATGTGCTTCCAGACAGTTATTTAGTCAAATGTTGTGTAACGTTATGAAATGTGATTGTATAATGTTCTGCGGTGCAGTGGTGTGTAATGATGTCGTATCTCAACAGATGTAAATCCAGGCAGTGTAGTCTAAAGAAGTGTAAAATAATGAAATGCAGTTCAGTGTATTGTATTGCCGTGTAATGTAGTGTAATGATGACGTGTCTCCGCAGATGTACTCCAGATAGTGTAATGTAGTGTAATGATGACGTGTCTCCGCAGATGTACATCCAGACAGTGTAATGTAGTGTAATGATGACGTGTCTCCGCAGATGTACATCCAGACAGCCACGCTGACCATCTCAGTGAGCCTGAGTGCGTCGGTGTCCCTGGGGATGCTGTACATGCCCAAGGTGTACGTGGTTCTCTTCCACCCCGAGCAGAACGTGGCCAAACGGGCCCGCAGCCTGAAGGCCGTGGTCACTGCCGCCACCATGTCCAACAAGTTCAACCCCAAAGCCGGCCTGAGGCCCAACGGCGAGGCGCAAACCGAGCTGTGCGAAAGCATGGAGACTCACGGTGAGTCCCGCAAACATGCCAGGGGTCAGGGGTCACAGAGGTCAGGCTGGCCTGCAGGGACAGCAGAGATTTTTGAAAAGAGATACTTCAGGCACTAGCATTGGCTGTAATGTTTGTAGAATTTAATGGTTGCAACAGTCAGAAAAGCTTCCATTCATTTTGAATGGCTGTGCTGTGAAGTATTGGCTAATAATTGCTCAATGGAGGAGCCCGTCTGTTCAAAGCCAAAAAGTAAATGAATGTAGTCAATTTAAAAATGCCCAAAATAGGCCCAATTTATGAAGAATCATCAGCCCTGAAAATGACCTTCAGTGGAACAAGCATCTGTCATAGTCGCTTTACTTAGGTCTTCATCTGAGTTAATACAGACAGGGTATGTTGAGGTCTCCTGGTGTAGAAATTCTCAAAAAGTGGAGCATCATTATAATTGGCTTTTTCTGCTGGATAAATAATGTTTTCATAGATGGGTGTTTATGCGTGGAGAAGATAAATTTAGAATAGAAGACTCTTATCAGGGTTTATATTTTATCCCAAATGAAGCTCTCACCTGACTGCCACTAATTAACTTGGCTTAATAGCATTATAACCCTCAATCCACAGCGGTCATTCTCTAATCAAGTGCCTCTCATCTCACAATCTCCATGAAATATCACAAGCATTTCATTAACATGTCAATCTGAGTGCAGTCCGTTGTCATGTCAACAGCTGCTCGTGGCAGCATGGGTCAATTCTGTCATCATGGCTGTCCACCTGGAGCAGGATCTGCTCCTGTGATAAAGTACAGACGCCCCTGCTCAGTTATTTTACACTTCGCTTGGGTGGATGGCAGGTAGTTTCAAGTCCTTGGCAGCAAAGATCAAGGACATGTTAACGGAAATGGTAAACATGCTTTTCGGGTGGCTGTTCTGGGGGAAAAACAGCATAAATACGCATATAAATCCGCAATTTTCAGCCTAATGTCTGTACTGTATCATTTTCTGTGATACAGCGCTGGAAAGCATTTTTTGTGCTGCTTCAAAATTCCACTGACTCTCTCTTCTCTGTTTCAGACAGGGTGTCCAAATTTTTAGTCTATACATTTGAAAGATTCTTTTCTAGCTCAACAACCGAATACCTCAGAGAACAAATTAAAAAATCATGTCCTTTCACTGTTCGGTTCCGTAGAATCAGGCATTCAGTAACCAGAACCTGGGCCCTCAGCAGCCCCTTCTGGAAAAGTCCAGACACCCTTGCCATAGGAACATCACTCTGCATCACCCAGTGTTGTCAAAGTTTCCTCTCACAAGGGTGCAGGATGGTTCAGGAGAAAAAGGGTCACCCCAGACTTATGCTATTTTCACACAGAAATGTGGGAAATGTAGTTCTTTACTCCGCTCCACTGTATCTAAGAAGGCAGAGTCCTCCCACATGCCGGACTGCACTCTGTCTCTGTGAACTGCCCTAGCTTGTTTGCCTCACGCTGTTGATCGTCGTCTGTGGTTGGGTAATGGGACGCTCAGATTGTGCTGGGAGGTTGCACGGTGATGTCACCTCCCAGCGCAAGTTTTGGGGAAATGATTGGCAGGTCACCTGTACCTGTATTGTGCTGCCTGTCCTTCGGGTCTCTCTAAGATTTCTCTCCAGATACTGCCGCCTCACAGCAAGAAGGTCATGAGTTTGAATCCGGCCTGGGGCCTTTCTGTGTGGAGTTTGCATGTTCTTCCCGTGTTCGCGTGGGTTTCCTCCGGGTACTTCGGTTTCCCCCGCCCACAAAATCGTGTGTAATAGGAAAACTCCTGCCAGTATCCCTGACCCAGGAACTACCTTTAGAACTGGAGTTGGTCCCCGGGCGCTGCTCTGTGGCTGCCCACTGCTCCTAACTATAGGATGGGTTAAATGCAGAGGACAAGTTACCCCACGGGGCTCAATAAAGTGTATCATCATATCATATCAAAAGTGTGAAAACCTCGAGATTTAGCAATTTTTCCCTGCAAAGAAGTTTTTATTCAGCGAGAGAGAGGGGGGGGGGGACACCATAGTGTTTTTTTTTTTTTTTTTAAGAATTTGTGTGTCACTCAAGGGCCCAGTCGCAGAGTTCTAACCGACTTCATCTATCCAGATTAATCAAAATCCTTACTGGGGAGACTAGAGTTCCCTCCAACTGGGCAGCCCTGCAGCCCCAAAGAGTACTGCCCTACCGATTACCCACAATCCTCTGTACATCAGCTGCACTTTACCTGAGAAACCCTAGCAGGAGGTCTGTTCCTATTAAAGAGGTCCCTGCCTGATTCACAGCTCTGATAAATCATTTCCTGCCTGATTCACACCGGATAAATCGTTTCCTGTTCGCGCTCCGAGCTCCGCACCTCCCACTGCTACAGGGTCGTGCTCTAATGACTCCTCTCGCACCAGGGAGTGGAGTGTAGAGCCAAAAAAAGACAAAAAGTCTGGGAGAAAACGCAGAAATACTATTCCATCATCTCATCTGTTCTGAACCCAAGGCACGCAGAAATGTAAATTCAGTACATTGATATACAACCCCAAATCAGCAGCAGTGGAGACAGTGCGTTAAATTAACATTAAAACTGAAAGCAGTATTTTTTTAATACATAATATTTGACCTGTATTACATTGAAAACAATGCAACAGCACATTATTTTGTTTCACCTCATAAATGCGATTGATTTTTCAAAATGAACACATTTCAATGTTGATTCTTGCAACCTATTTCAAAAAAAGTTGGGATAGTTAAGTATTTACCACTTTCTAATGTAGTTGTTCCTTTTCACAACACTTAATAAAGGTTAAGTAACTAAACACACCAAATGATAAAGATTTTCAGTTCTCATTTTATCCAATTCTTCCTGCAAACTAGCATTCAAGTGCGCAACTACAGTGTATAAGATATTTCATGTCACACTTTGTGTTTCAAAATGAGATTCACATTCTCAGTTGGGGACAAGTCAGGACTGCATTCAGGCCAGTACAGCACCCTCACACTCTCATACAGCCATGCCTTTACAATGCTTGCATGATGCAGCTTTGTGTCATCTTGGTGAAATATGGATGGCCATCACTGGAAAAGATGCTGTCTTGCAAGCAGCATGTGTTGCCCCAGTATCTCATTGTACCTTGCAGTATTAACGGTGCCCCCATAGCATGACAGGGCATGGCTTTTAGATATCTATCTGGTAGATGTCTGGATGGTCCTATTCTTCTTGGGTCCAGACCACATGGCTTCCATTTGTTCTGTTGAAGACCTGAAATATTGATTTGTCTGACAAAAGTTTATGTTTCCATTGTGTGATGGTCCTTGGCCTCCAAGCCCAGGAAGGTCAACGGTACTTCTGGACACTGCGAGCATAAGGCGTCCTTTTTGCACAGTGCAGTTTTATCTGTCATTTTTGGACGCTACTATACATATTTTAGAGCTTCATAAAGGTTTTATTATGTTGTCTTGAGCCTGTGTCGTTATATATATCATTGCCGGCTGATGAGCTGGTGATAGGAGACACTCAAAATTAAATTAAATAAAATTAATGATTGGTCACAACCTGTTTTCAGTCAATCATTTAAATTACCATGAGAGGAACTCCGAAATTAATGATTGGTCATTACCTGTTTTCAATCATTCATTTAGATTACCATTACAGAAACTCCGATAACTCTCAACATTATCAGGTGTGGCCAGTTTTCATTTATAACGCGCACCTGTCAACTCTTACGCATTCGGTGTGAGTTTAAGTGGAATATTAATGTTCCTCTGCTGTAGTCAGCAATTATTCAATCAACGAATTTGTAATCGATTCTCGCGCAGAATTGAAGTCCTTGTGCATGGAGGGGTTGGAAGCAATAGAATTAAATAAATTTCAAATGATCTTATTTCATTTAACTGATCATGAAACGCATGCACTGCTTCCAATCCCTGAATAAAGAAAAGCGTGAGAAATCCGGAGTCATAATTGGTATGCGTTATAAATGAAAACTGGCCACCCCTGATGATGTTGAGAGTTTTTGGAGTTTCTGTAATGGTAATTCAAATGAAAGATTGAAAACTGGTCGTGTTTTGAGCCTCCCCTATTGCCAGTTCACCAGCCGCCACTGATGCATATTTATTTTTTATTTTTTTATCTGACACCGTCACTTAGCTAGTGGCTAAATGCTACAAAGAGTGACATTGTCAGCTAAGTGACATTGTCATTTTCACATCTTGCATCACAGGCTGAATAAGGATGTGTCATTTTACCCTTTACAAAGCATGACATTTGCTTATTTATGATTTATGAAGACATTATGTCTCAAGTATGCAGACATTATACATGCGGTATAAAGCCTTATTGAGCAACAATTCATCTAACGTGTGACCCAAATCATAGTTAATATTATGTGCTGACATTAATTTTTTTGTCCTCATTACTGGTCCCTTTATTTCTTTTTAGATTGAGCTGCTGGCTGAATTGCAGGAATAGATGGATACCTGCAAATAAAATAAAGTTGATCTGACAAACCAATATCTTGTCTTCATGCAGTTTGCAATGAAACACAAGTCAAAGTAAATATGGAAATTACTATTTTCGTTTTTATGTGTATTTTTTAAAACTTTTCCGACTGTTTCCGAATTGGGGTTGTATGTGCATTCCTTGCATGCAGCAATTCATTTACTCCTGTTCTTCAAACACTCTGTCCAATGACTGTCCAGCACCCAACAGTGCAGTTTCATGCAGGTGAACAGGAAAAAAAAATTCTATGTATTTCTAGTCTTCTAATCTCAATATATACTAATTGAGATAAATCAATATTCTCCAAAATTTTTCAAACAGGGACACGTGATCTTTGGATAAAAAATTTGAGCACTACAGATTGGTAAGATTTGGGTAAGAGAGGGGCTGAGAGGTTGTGTGTTTCTATTGGACATGGGTAATCTCAGCAAAATGGAGGACGGAGCAGGGAATTACATGTTCTTACCTCAGCCTCAGGACTTTTCCCTCCACCAAGGGCTGCAGAGAATTTCTTCAATTACTGGGGGAGGAACAGTTAGCTTGCAGCTGGACCAAAAAAGAAGACAAAATTTAATGTCTTTGGGCACGTAGGGTTTAAGACACAGCAGGAAGAAAGGAAAACAATCTTGTGAAGTCCCCCTGAGACCCAATTTCTTTGACTGTGCTACCCAGGTCACAGATAACCAGAAGCGCTTTCTAAACTGAGCCCACTATCCATAAAAACACTGATTTATTAAAACAGAGCTCTATACACTTGGTGTGGGTAATGAATCTCTTTTACTGTGAAACACCCGTTGTGTAAAAATATCAATCACACATACATTTTAAAAAGGAAAACAACTACAGCCATGACTGCCAGCGCTGACTCTTGCTTTCTGTTGAACAAATGTCCACCCTCTTTTTTTAAATAGAGCTTTTTTATTTTTGGTGTCTGGTCAGGAAGTCTTTTTATTTTGCCTCACCTACTGCACGTTGCTGTTTGAGCTAATAGCTATATTGCTACATTAGCTACTTTGCTACTTGAGCTGCAACATCAACACATGTGCCACATCATTCCATGAGCTACAGTGCTGCATGCTCAACTGCTCTCAGTGATCCATCGCTACATGAGCTATATTGGTACTTGAGCCTACACTGCCTCATAAGCTAGATAATAAGAGTCGCGACAACTCAAGAATCGGAGCCATTTGTTTCCATTGTGTAAAACTGAGCCATTTTGCTCAATAGAAATCATTGGATGTTTTTGTTCTTTTCTCGGACGGGGAAAATTTTAATTTTTGAGGGAAAACAATGAACCAGCTTGCAATAGTTTCTCCAAGCATAGGAGGGGTAAATGTTTGGCTACGAGCAACAGAAAGTCTAAAAAACTCATTCACTTTCATGGAGACGGTGCTCAATGAGGGTATGGAAACAAAATGGCTCCATGACAATATTTTTTTGAATCCTCGTGTCACAACTCTTTCTATCTGGGAACTTTAACATAAACGATGAATATTTTAGCTACAATGTCACTTGTGCTACAGTGTTATCCCAGCTTTGCTACTTGTGCTAGAAATAAGACTCAGACTTCAAATGCATCGCGAACCATATGGCTGGCAAAGTTGTGCGAGTTCCTGAAGATATGTGTCCATCCGAATACTAACTTACACAAGTTTTCACTCTGTTTCTCTCCACTCCTTTACCTGTACTTCACTCCGTCACCCTCTCTTTCCTCCTAAGGTATGCCACCCAAGCAAACCTACATCAGCTACAGCAACCATGCCATTTAGAAGAGGATAGCGGTCTCAGTGTTGGTGTGCATGTTAGCCTGTGGGTCGGACAGCGTTTGAGCTGAAGCTCTTGAGAGTGTTTAGGGGAAGAGATACATGGAAACTGGAATAAAACAAACTCCTAATTTTAAAACAGACGGGGTTTTTCATGGACTCCTCGTACTGAAGGCATGCTGGGTAGAGCCGCAGGGAAGGATCTTCTGCGTAGCAGCGGAGAGTGTGGTTTCGCCACGCTGACAGTTGGACTGGCAGCCTTGTTTCCACGGCAACAGTGAGACCAGAACTGCAGATCTTTGGGACAGGCGGAAGGCCCTTTTTGTTCTCGTTTCTGGAGTTTGCGCCCCGGCGCGCTTTCACATCCCCAGTGTCTTCACAGGAGTCCGCCGGAGTTTCTGTTCTCGGAGCGACGCGCAGAGCGGAGGTGTCAATTAAAAAGTGGCTGTTTTCTTGTATGCAGTGTCGTGTATTCACAACAGTGTAAACCACAAGCAGAGCTGCTTTCTATCTTTTACGATGGCGCAGAAGGGCTGAGGAACTGATCCCTCGTTCTCCTAATCGGCTGCATTTTGCATTCGGGTTTGGTGAGTCAGGGCAGATGTGTTTCATGTCAGATTCAGAGCTGCTACGATTCTTTACGTAATATGCAGCAGCCATCCAGTTTAGTTTTACTCGTTTTTAACTTTTATATCAAAATAAAGGCGGGGCGTCAATAAAATCAGTAACTTGTTTCTAATTCTGATGACATCTCAAAAAGCTTCTTTGTCACACTTAAAAGCAATCAAGAGATTATGTTTTTGCTTCCTTGTTTATTGGGGGGAAAAAATGCATATAAATAGTGGAGATGGTGCCATGTGACTTTCTCTATGGTCAATGTTTACTGATGTTAGCATGCCTGTCTAAAAATACTCGTCTGTACTGTGTGGTCAAAGTCTATGGAATGCAAACTGTGAGGACAGAGACAGAAGCTTACAAGTGTTGTTGCTACAGAGGTCCAAGCCGATATGAGACTGGTCAGGGTCAAACGGACCTTTATCTTCCTTTTTTAAGAATCCAGAGGACTGCTGCCCTGCAGGATAAGCTAACACTGCCCCCTGATATGATGCTGTCACTACAGATCAGGGCTAATCAAGACACTCCCTTTGCTGTCACATACTAACTGATGTCAGAATATAGAATAATAATAATTATTATTATAATAATAATTAAGCATATTCAATCACGTTCATAAATATTTTGATGTTGACAAAGTTATTATTTTTGTTGTCTATTACCGCATATTGGAGATAGGACTAAAATTTGTTTTTTAATTCAAAGTGCAGACTTTCAGCTCTAAGTTTAGGGCATTTACATCGAAAAATGTGTGAACAGTGTAGGAGTTACAGCTCTCTTTATGTGGCCTCATCTTTTCTGAGCAACCAAAAGTCATTGCTGATCCATGGCCATTTTGAATCTGTTGCTGTTAACTTGTAATATGAACACCAAACAGCTGCCGCTGCAAGTGAAGCGGGCCAATGTGAGACTGAAAAAATCAAAACAAAAGCTTCAGAGCAATCGTAAAAACCTTTATGTCTTACTAAAATATTGTTTGGTACGTTCTTAAAAAAAGAAAGAATGCATAGACGAGCTATGGAACACCAAAAGGGATGAGAACTGTGTGAATCACCAAAAATTTTTTTCCTGGTGAAGAAGAAAAAAAATGTCCTTCAAAGCAGTTGATCTGATCAGAAACACTTTCTAGAGGGTACAGGTATGAGTGTCAGGATCAATAATGAAGTGAAGACCTAATCCAAGTAAATACAGAGGGTTTAATAAAAGATAAAGATCCTGTCTATGTTTCAGAATGTGTCTTCAAAAACAAACAAATAAAAAAATCTGTTTAGTTCTAACTTATTAGCAACATCTCATGGGGCAAAGATTAACTTGTAGTAGAATGATGGACAGAGATGGTAATTGAGAGGAAAAGGCCCTGTTATTGATCTGGAACTCATCATATGTGAAGAGTGGTCATGTATGGGCATGTTTGGCTGTTAGTGGAACTGGTTCCCTTGTATTTATTGTTGAGGTAGCTGAGGTAGGTCTACATTATCTGCTCAGATTCAGCCTAGCGCTTCAGAACTTCTCGAGTGAGGATTGAAAATATAGATGTTTATTGGCCTTGAAGCATACTGAGCATGCCACTCAAGACTGTTCGACAACGGACAAGTCAGTCAACTGAGCTGATTCTAATTCGGAAAGCATTTCACTTGCTGATGGCAAAACAGAGAGCAAAATGCCCCTAAATCAAGTAGAAACTGCAGACAGCTTCAGTGAAGCCCTGGTTTAGCATCACCATTGAGTTAACCCAGTGGTTCTCAAATTTGGTCCTGGCGCCCCCCTGTGTATGCTGGTTTTTGTTCCAGCCACAACTGCAATTCTAGGATTTTAATAAGCAGTTACTTTGTCTTAATTAGCAGCATTTCATGTTTAGAGAAGTTATTTACCATCTTAAGTCACATTTGGATGGACATATCCATTCTGTTTATGGTGAATAAAAACCCTTGAACATCTTGTGCTTAATTTTCAATATTGCTGGGATTTTCATGTGAAAACCTTTTTAAACAGATCAAATTAGACTCCAAATTTGGTTTCTGAACCAAGTTTCTGAAAAGTGTTTTGAGTTTTTCCCAAAAAACCTGCCTGAACCAAATAAAATCAACAGAAAATACAACAGGTGTAACTGCATTGTTCGCCAAGTAAATCGTCGGGTTTTACCTCCATGTGTTAAGAGTTTCACCAATGAGGAACCTGTGGATATTTGCATAAATGCACCTAATTAAAACAAATCAACAGCTTGTTAAAATCCTAGAATTGCAGTTGCGGCTGGAACAAAAACCAGCATAAACAGGGGGGCGCCAGGACAGAATTTGAGAATCACTGAGTTAACCCAACGCCAAGTGATGCATACGGGTGGCAAACGTCAGGCAGTCATCGATCGCTGAGGATTTGCTACCATGTATTACAAATGACAATTTCATTCATGGTTGTACTTCCGAGCCCCCAAACATTGTGGGGGCAATAATTTAAAATGGCTGAATTATTGCACGTTTCATTGAATTTTTTTTTTTTGCAACACCCTTCAATTTAAGCTGAAAGTCAAGCCTTCACTTCAAATCTGTCCCAGTGAATCATGGAGCCAAAAAAATGAGAATTGTGCCTCTGCCCAAATACTTATTCACTTGACTTTATATGCATTTATCCGTACAAATTGTTTGTTTTTTTTAGTTGTTAAACCCCATTTCAGGAGTTGATGACAGTTGAAAATGTTAACATGAGCAGTTCGTCTCAAAGCTATGAAATCTATCGACATCTTCTGGGGGAAAGAAAACATGCGTCATGAAATAATCTGATAAAAACCCGCCTGGATTAAGGTAAGGCTTGCTCCATCGGTGTCGAGGTCATACAGGTACATAATGTGTGAAACTCCGACAGAGGCCTTCTGCAACATTATGTGTACTGTAGCACACGCATCATTCTTACTGTAGTTCCTCCATGATCGCGTCAGTGCGCTTCTCGTGCAAAAGCAGGACTAATCGCTCCGAGAAATCGTCCAGGCTCTGGGAAATGTGGAGAACGTCAGGTACTATTCGGACCAATGGTTTTATATCCTAATAAAGGAACTGTAACTCGAGAATGGTTTTAACATATAAATGTGATGAACAAACCACTTGATTTTAGTGCTTATAGCTGTCGGCTCTTCGCTGTCACAAAACTGCAAGCGGTGAAATCCTGTGTTATCTGATTTATTTTCCGAAAATACCCATCTCTGGAATAGTGTTGTGTGATTGCTTGTGATTGTGTGCTGAAATTTACTGCTTTTAATTTCTCTGTTTTATCACCTTCCACGTGACGGGTGTGACACCACCGCGTAGGGGAGAGCACACCGAACTCAACGGCAAGTTCATGTACTTTAATAAAATGGATCGATGTCTGCTTTATGTACTGAAATATAAAAAAAAAAAAAACGGAGAAATGGGGGGGAAAAGAATACAGTGCCTGGATAATTATGAGCTATCTATAAATCATGGAATAAAGTGTTGAGCATGTTAATTTTTATACCAGATATTTCTAATAAAAATAAATTGTTTTGCAATACACACTGTTCTCTGCTGTTTATTAATGAGTTTCAGTAGGTTAGAAAATGATCGTGTCCTGGTATGTTCTGAGGTTAGTGGTTTTACATGCTGGTTTTTGTATTTACTTTAAATCACTACACAGCCGTTATCCTTGTGTAAAACACACACAACCATAACATGACAAAGGGCGGCATTTATATAAAGGTCGGGGGGGAACCAACATTTACTGCTGTAGCTCTCAGTGGTACGGTATCCGACTAGTCCGTTAGGTTAAATGGCAGTGGCTGGAATGCAGGAGGTGCTCTCCCTTATTTGCCATTAAATGTAGTGAAAGCCGGGGAATTATATTACTGCGGGAAATTGAGCATAGTTATCTTGGGTATTTTCTGAAGTCAGCACTATCGGCCGGCGAAACTGCTTAAGGGACAGCTGTGCGTGGAGGTCTTTATAATGGCAATAAATAATAATCAGATAAATGATGCTGTAAATATTGTAAACAAAAAAGATAACTCACTTTTCAGTTTTATGAAATATTATTTCAATTTATTGTAAGTTTTCTAAGTTTTCTGTTAGTTCGGACTGTTTTTTTTCACTCTAGGATACAGCACACAAAACTGGACAAATGCTGTTGGTGTTGGACGGCGGAGTATATCTCTAATATAACAGCATTTTACTCTCAGGTGAAATACATTGTGTAGCCTGGTGGTGGCCCTATAGGACAGAGTTCAGCGTCCAGAAAACCAACAAGGAAAGTACCCTGGGCTTCAGGAATGTTCCCAGCAAATTTCAACTGATTCCTGTTAAAACCGTTTGACTTATTGCATTTTTTTTTCCCCCAATGAGGCATCTCCAATCCACCCGAGTTTGGAATGCCCAATTAGCGAACTATGTACACAACTTTACTCGTATGCGACCCCATTTTGCCATCCTGCGAGAGCAAGAGAGTTCAAAGCCACTGCGTCTTTATGCACTCATGGTTCAAAACTTTGCATGTACGATAGGAAGGTGAGGATACCCGAACATGAGCAAGCTTAGAATCTTACTGACGAGCGCATGGCTGGCCAACAGGAGGCGCTTCAGCAACAAACAATGCTGTAATTCAATAATCCCAATCTGGCAGCCCCTCCCAATTAATATTTCTGCTGGTCAAAGCCAATTCCGAGCTGCTCTGAAAAGGCTACTGACCACTGCCGGCTGTTCCGACCGGGGTTCGAACCCGTGTCGTGCTGATCACTACTGCTCCGAAATGCGGCACCTTGACTGAGTAAATTAACCCGGCAGCGACTTGTTGCATTTTTGAATAGCTTCAGGATCGTGCTAGAGTAACAGTCATAGTTTCAACAGAATAATTGGATTTGTCTTTTCTGCACCGAGACAGTCACGGCAAAGTTCATCTGATTCTCATTAAAACAGTCTTACATATTGTATTCAGAAATGAAGTTTCACGTAACGATGGTGCTACCGTAAAAGAAATAGAGCCATAAAATCAATAAGGTTCTGCGACTAAACATCAGGAATGTCAACGGCAGATTTGACCAGATTCCCATTAAAACTGTGCGAGTGATTGCAGTTTTGAAATGAAAAGTTTGGCCTGGTAGTGGTGCACCAGAAACAACCACAAGAAGTTTGACATGATTCCCTTCAAAGCTGAGTTATTGAATTTGGAACCGTAAAGTCTGACCTGGTAGTGGTGCCACAGTAGACTTTACAGAGCCACCATAATCAATAACTTCCTCCTTTGTGCACCAGCAATGTTACAAGCATATTGACATGGCGCCCATTAAAGCTATTTGAGTTATTACAATTTTTTAAAAATAGAAGTTTGACCTGGTGGTGGCGCTACAGCAAAGGCCATAAGGTGACCAGCACCAATCCCAGCCCTTTTCCATGCATCACAAACAATCACAAGAAGTGTGACATAATTCCCATGAGGGCTATTTGAGGCGTTGCATTTGAAAATGTAAACTTTGACCTGGTGGCACCAGAGAGGAGGCCGTAGGGTCACACTGAACAATTGGGTTTGTCTTCTTTGCAACAGGAATGAACAGTTGAAGTTTCAAACCATTACGTGAAAAAAAAAACTTTGTTATTATGCTAAAACAAAGGATCTGCAGTGATGGCAGCGACGACTGCAGCTAAGGCGACGAATCCATAATATCCCCGAAGACTCAGTTTCAGGGATATAATTAGCTGTTTGTGTTCCCAGGGTCTGTAAATATGAAGAGCTCAATACTGTACTCTCGCTCTTATGAGTTTTCTGTATTGTATTTGTGATTCTACCCTCTCTACACACCCTGTTTAGTTCACTTCAGCCATAGGGAGTAATTTTGAATCGAAATGAAAATAAGACTAAATATAATGTAGTGAAGATTTATCAGAACTTTATCTCGTCAATTTAATTTCTCTTTTTGGTCTTTCTGAAGTTAATGCCTGCCAAATATTCCAAAATTTAGCATGAGGGAAATACGGAAAGTGTTAGAAATGGGTGTACAGGTGTTAAACATGCAACACTATCATGCTTGGGTGTACGAGAAGCATCGACAAAAGACTTTGTTTGCAATCAGTCAGTTTTTGAGGTTTGCTACTTTGCTAAATTGAATAACCCGACAGTTTAAGGATAATCTTTATAACACCCTCTGCAGTGCATGATGTTGTTAGAAGATTCTGGAAAGCTGGAGAAATCTCTGCATTTAGGATGGGATTGAACATCAACATTGAAAGCCCCTGATCTTCAATCCCTCAGATGACACTGCAGTGGAAGCCGACCTGCTTTTGTGACATGCGCAGCCACATGGGCTGGAGCTAAGCCTTGGACATTAAGCACCATTCATCACAGTGTCAATATTAAAATGAAAACACATTCTCAGAAATGAAAGTTAAAAAGCTTTCCCCACTTGCAATTTCATTTTCGAAAAGTGCCAAGCCGTACTGCAATCTAAAATAACGCAGATACGTAAATCTCATCAGGAAAATGCATTCTCAAACGCACAAACAATGGCTTGACCTCAGAAGGACTGAAGATCAGGGGCGCTCAACATTGATTTTCGTTCCCTTATTTTATGCAGAGACCTCTCTAGATTCAATGAATCTCGTCTTTTTTTTTGGGTATTGTTTTTACATTCATATTAACATTTAGATTAATCTCACAGTTTCTTGCAACGTGACAAGCCTCGACCACTTGTTGATTGTAAAAACTATTTCATAACACATTTCTAAGCTAAATTTCCGCATCAAAAACACCAGAGTTTCGTTATTAAGATGTAGTTGCCGCACCACCTTAAAAAGTTAGGGCAAGAAGAAAGTAACAGCTCTGGTGTTCTTTGAGTAATTCTTCACCGATGATAATTATAATCAAACTGTTGTCGAAGGAAAATTATCTGACCTTATTACTTGGCCTCTTTGCTTTATAAGTGGGGATAAGTCCTCAGTTTGAGAAACACTGAGTTAAATGACAATATAAAATGCTGTTTATCTCAGCTTAGCACTCCTGACATACTCAACAACTCTTTAGTCAAGCGTTTCGTTTTCCTATCACTTACAAGCGCATGATGCTTTGTGGCTGTACTAAACCACACTGTTCAGATTATCTCATTATCATTTATCAATGCCAAGAGAAACGAGAGGCCTTTTATTTTACAGCCGTAAACTCTGGGGTTTCACAGTATGAATAAGGGCTTCTATTGTGAAAGCATGCTGATAGTCTTACCACTGCTGTAATTCAATTTATCACTCAAAATCCCACTGGAAATTACACCCATTAGTCCCGCGCTTTGTTTACGTGAGTGATGCCGGCGTCCGGTCCTCCTAAATTTCATTCTGCGGCGAGCGCGTAAAAACATTGTCATTAAATATTCACCCTGACGGGCCTGGGTTCTGGCCCCCAGTAGAACTGAAGTCAATACAATCAATCTCTTATTCAGCTCAGCGCAGGGCCTGCCTTCATTTTATATATTCTATTTGTTGGCTCTCAGATAATTACATTTCAGTGAGTAAACGCCGGGCGACCTCCTAACCCGGCCCTCCTGTGTAGCAGCGAGTGAAAAATCGCTAACTGCTGTTTCAAGTGCTCTCGGAACCAAAAAAAAAAAAAGCTCAGCTTTCACTCTGTATTTTGATTGGTTGAAAAGGCAGCCTGCTGGGTACAGTTAACCTTTGTCAGTTGCAAAATACTGCAGTGTGTCTCCTCTTCCCTGGCTGTCCCTATGCTCATATTTATGCCTCATCATTTACATCTACAAAATGCCTCTACTCATAGTGTATAAATCATCTATTAAGAGTGTATTACATGATTACTATGACAGGAGACAGTAGGACTTGTCAGTTTGTCAGAGAGCCAAATGAAACATCACTGTTGATGTCATGCATCACTACTTCCTTGACATGTTATACTGTCTACCCTACCACACATGCCATTCAAAATCACATGTTGAAACTAGAATATTATGAAAATCTCGGACCATTCTTTTTATAATTAACAGACTGGAATGGCTTAAAAAAAAAAAACACTGTTGCATAACTGTTATGGGGCATAATCACCCATGATCATTATACTAAACACCACCCTCACAGCGTTTGTGCCATCAAATTATCCTCTCTGCCCTCCCCGCGAACATATCTCCCTCTCAGACACACACACACACACACACACACACACACACACATATACACGCACACAGGACTGCAGAGTGTTCTCCTTTGGGAGCTGACGGTTTGTAGATTACTGCATGTGATTCTCAGAGCATCACATCTGATCCGACCCCCCCGTCCGGTGTGTGCAGAGGTGGGGGTGTAATTGCGCGTAAAGGAGCGCTGCAGACAATGCAGCACACGACAGTCTGACAGGAGGAGCGGCGCATCTCCGGCTTCTCGCCGAGCGCTTTTGTGTGGCTGTTTTTCCTAATTGCGGGTGTGGGAGAGGAGAATGGGAGCGGGGAAGCATGATATTATACTGAAATTACAGGTCTGATCCTTCCAATGCCTCGTCCACACAGTGACTCCATTCAACTCTAAACAGCCCCTGTCAGCAGCAGGCCAAACTCTGCTGCCAGGGCTTCATTCCCAACTTAAAACAGCAGGGAAACAACCTCCACAGGGGTGCCGTGCTCTGGACGTGTGTGTGTGTACAGAAGCGTGTGTCTGTATGTGCAGTATCTGTCGTGTCATGTGTTCCATATGATTTATGTCTGTGTGCACGCAGTGTGTGTTTGCAGTATGTATTGTGCATGCGGGTAGTATGCATTGTGTGTGCCGTATGTATTTTGTGCTGTGTGCACTATGTATATGCAGTGTGCATGTGTCTACTGTATGCATTGTGCGTAGTGTGCACTGTATGTGTAGCATGCTCTATTTCCGGTATGCGGTATGCACGCATGTATGCACTGTGTTTGGTAGTATGCCCTGTGTCTGCAATATTTACTGTCTCTGCACAGTATGCAATGAGTGTGTAGCGTGCACTATGTTAGGAGTATGTAATGTGTGTTTAGCATGCACTGTTTGCATGGGTAGTATTCACTGTTTGTACAGCACGCAGTGTATGTAGTATGCATTGTGTGTAGTGCACACTGTGTGTTTGTGTGTGTGTGTGTGTGTGTGTGTGTGCGCGCACGTGTGCATGCGTGTTTGCAGGAGGCACCGTGTGTGTGCAGCATGTGTAGTGTGTGTAGTATACTCTGTGTGCCTCTGCAGTATGTATCTTATATAATCACTCATAATACTGGTGTTCTTTCTGTGCATCTCTCTTCTCATTTGGATGCCACAGTGTCTTTATTGTCAAAAAATATATAGCTTTTGTCCTCAAAGTCTGTATTTCTAAGGACTGTGTTTTAAGTCAGTGCTTTTATTGTCACTCAGCAAGTCTGATTTGCGAGGTGCAAAAAGGTACAAAATCCATCCACGAAACTCAGTGTTCAGTTATGATGATAATTCTTCACTGCAGTTACAGTGTGATATAGATCCAAACACAGTTTTTGTATCAGAAATGGCACAAATTCACATGGATTTACAGTTATCTCAGCGGCATGCGTCCTCGGATCTAAGGTAATATTGGCAGAGCAGATTTTGATTGCCAGCTGATTGCCAGCTGAAATGGCATGAAATATTCATCGGGTACTCTGCACTAATGCAGGCCTGCAAAAGCTGCATGTCTGAGTTGCAGCACTCATATCACTAAGAGTGCTGGGGTCACGCTCTCCTCTCCGGAGGTCAATTGCTGTCTCGTTCTGCCACTTTGCACAGAAATAAACATTGATCAACAGCATTGGAAAGGTGTGGATTGACGTGTTCTCAGAATTTATGGTAAAACCTCAGTGAGTAGCCATCACAGAGAAACCTGATTAAGACATCAGTGAGTTTGAAGGAAAGGATAACGGGGAGGTGTAGAGAACAGCCTTGTAAGCTAACTGTGACCTGGAGGGTGGAGCAATGATTAGAGGAAGTGTCGTTTGAAGTTGAAGCTTATGAAAACTGCAGCCCACAGGTACTTTAGCTGGTCGCGCTTCTTTAGGATGCAGAAAAAAGCAGACCCTCGAAGGCTCCCAAACACAATCAGAAATCGGCTCGGAAAATGACTCCAATTGTGCTGTTAGGCTCTAGGATGCAGCATGTTGAATTTGAAAACATTTAAAATGAGATGTATGTTGTGACTGTCCTCTTTGATTTGCAGGTATCTACATTACATCCATCCCGAGAACTTCATTCACTGCAGCTGCTAGCATACTTATTGCCTGCTCTCTGCATAATCTGTTTGAATTTTGTTTTTAATCTGAAACAGTCTAATTGCACCTCTTTTACCTCTGATATCAGTGTGACTGCACCTCTTTTCACTCTGATGTTTACGGTTGTCAACGAGGGCAAATCTGCTGCAACAGCCCAAAACCTCTCCAACGGGAGAAAAGCACCGCAAAAACAGAAACGATGCAAAGTCCAAAACAAACAAACCTCAAACATAAATGCAAGAGAAAAATGCCGCATATCCACATCAACAAAAAAGAAGTGCTCCAAGCTGGTATGGGGAGCGCCAACTAAAGCAGCTTTTATTTTTGACCTGAGCGCAGCTAAGTTTTCACTCAGGATTTCAACCTTGTGAGCGTGGATCAAATACAACTGTTACCTGGCTAGGCTAATGAAATACACTACCAGTCAAATTTTTTGCCCACCCTAAGATCTTGTCAAGTCTATATCTTGCATGTATGTTTACAGCAAAGAAATCACTGGAACCCAATACTTGTTTATTACAAATAATACATTTACAAGAAGAAAAATCCACAAAGAATCCAGCACAGGTGATTGAAATGATCAGCTCACTGTCAACCCCCTGAAGCTGCTTGATAATGAGTAGATCATGTGACTCACCTGTGCTGGAGCAGGGAGATCTAACACATGCAGGACAGGTGTGACTCCAGGAGAGGTTTGAGCAGCACTGGATTAGACCATCGTTACTGATCTGCTTAAATACTGACAATATGACTGATCCTGGCTCTTCTTAATTTGTTTTGTTATATACATGGTTTATACACTGGGCTTCAGTTTTCTTACCTTTACTTTGCAATATTTGTAGACTCTGCCCCTGCATTGTGTGACTCCCATTTGTGAAATGAAATATAATCTAATTCAAAACTGATAATTTGATTTTTATTAAAAATCCATCATGGTGAGTTAATTGAAATGGCTTGTTTTGGGTACTAGTGAAATTTCACCCAGCAGTGCTTTTTAATGTTCATGCCAGATCATTTTCTGGCAATCTAATCTGTGTAGACATTAATGTGAAGAGTAACTGCATTAAAATGAAATTTACATCAATGATAATTAAACATCCGAACAATTTTCCAAAAAAAAAAGGCATTGTGTCCTGTAGGGTGATATCTGGGAGTCAGGCAAATTTTTTGGCAAAACTTCGGAAGAGCTATAAACATATAAAGAATTATCCCACCAATATTAGCAACCTCTGCCCAATCAAAACAGTTAAAATACGTTCAGTACTATTACAGCAATAATTTATTGACGCTGATTGGCTATTGATATTTAAAGAGACATGACAATCTAATCTTATTTGGCCCATTTTAGCAGATGGCCCAGTTCACCTGACTTCACCCAAACCCACGGAACATCCCCAGGCTGCATACATGACACTAGTCTGAGTTATTCATTGGGATTGCAGTCACAGCTCCTGGCTTAGAGCTGTTTAAATGGAGGTATTCCCATCTGGGCGAGCCTATCAGTGATCAGTCCCTGGGCTCCAGGAGGGAAATTGAGCTGAGAGGACTGTGCTGTATCTGTGAATGTCAGCGGCCTCTTTGGGGACGACTCCATCGAAAGGCCAGCTTCGCTCAAAAATCAATTTCCTCTGAAAATGTTTTGTCAGGCTTTCTGCGGACTTTAAACAGTCCCGAGAGTCCCATCTCTGGTGGGCTGGACGCCTTCTTTGTGAATTCTGAGCGTCTGCGTGCTTCCATGAGTGACAGAATGTTAAGTGAGGCAGGAGAAATGTGTTAAAACAATAACCGCATTTAATTTTTACATTTCTACTGAAGTTACCATGGCTCTTGTGGCATATTTTCCTTGCGTATGGTACAGTGCTATTTCTGGAAGGTTCTCTCCACGGCTCAAACCTTGGTGTTTAAAAGTAATTTATGAGGAGTGAAGTCATCTAAGAGCAGTGATTATTACATCAGTGGTAGAATTCTATTATAAGAATATTCCGACTATATGTATTTTTTTTTCTTTTTTTGTTACTTTTTTGTGACTCTGCGCTTTAAAAAGTTCGAACAGTTATAATGAGTAGATTTAGGTCATTTATAAATGAGATGGTACATGATTGGCCCTCTGCTGTTTCTGCATTTCTCCGAATGTAATGTAAGCTTTGTTTTCCAACTTAGAGTGGAAGAGAGAAAGTGAAATTATGCACTCCGGGTGAACCCAAATACTTCCTCTTATTAAAGTTTGGAGATTCATTTTCTTCTCCAGTATTTTCCCATCTCACCCAGATTATACAGGGAATTTTAATATCGTCCCACTTATTTTCAAGGAGTCTTATCAAGTCCAATATTCTTAGCTCATTTGCCGGTGCATTTGCTCATTCTATGCAAATTTTACATTAAGTTGTTATCTTTGTTTACTATTCTCTTATGAAATAATCGCACTGATAATTAAAAAAGAGATGAGGTCATAATCATTTTTGGCACATTCAAAAAAGTGTTTTTATATCATTGAACATTTATTATTACATTTTGGAATTCCGCAGAGGCTGTGAGCAGATTAGCTGCTGCGGACAGTATTGAAAAGCTGATAACTGTTAAATCCAGGCTAATGCTGTTTATTAGGCTGCTTTTCAGATTAGGTGCGGAGATGAGCGTGGAACTGTAGTGATGCTCGGGGGCAGGGTTTTTTAGTACCTGCGCCCACCTAACCTGAGAGCCAATCTGCACTGCCCATCTTGCAAAAATATGCATCAATCAACCATCTGTGCTGACCCAACCGGCAAACTGCAAACTTCATGCAATAGAGCAGCTCAGTGGTTAGGACTGAGCACTGCGGCGCTCTCCAAGGTGCTGATCCTGATACTGCGCACAGAGAGGGAGCTGTCCAGAGTGCTGTCTCCTCCTCTGGCACATAGCTGTGGGGAGATCGAGCCCAGTCTTGTCCCGACGCGACATACAGTGACGCTACCTAACCGAGCTTCAATTTACAATGCAAGAGATGCTTCCGGCTTTCTTATTTGATGCCAGTTTAAAACAAACTCTACCCCCTGACCCTTAACCTGAACCCTAACCCTAAGCATCAAAGAAGGACGCTAAGAGCCTCCTTTTGCGTTGTATATTGACGCTTGGTCAGGTAGCGTCTTTTTATGAGGAGTCACAGTGAGAATGTGTTGGGAGATTCAGGAAAAACAAGACTTAGTGAAAACGCTGTACATGGCTGGACTGTAAGGACGTATTTGAAGACTGGCCACACTGGGGCTGTCAACTGTAATTCCAAATTCTTACTGTAGCTCAACCTTGTTTAAAAATTTAAAATTCAAACTGTTTGAACAATATGTATTTGTATGCAACATACACAGTAAGACTCTGTCGCAGTAACACGTGGCCTTATCAGAGAATTAGGGAAAAAGGGTTAAAATATAATTTTATTATTACACTTCAATAATTGCGACATTTTTTTAAAAGGTGAAACAAACAAAAAAAAAATGGCCCTCGATCTCCCAGGTTGCACATGCATAAGTTGTCGGGTCCCAGAATCAATGGTATTAAATCCAACAAAAATCAGCTGTAAAATGCTGGCTATACTGAACACAGCATTATGTAATGTCAACAGCAAAGTAAAAATTTGGAAATACACTCTGTTAACTGGCTAAACAAGATTTTGGCAGCAGGTCACCCCTGTTAGCTGGGTAATTATGGCCAAACAGTATTGCACATGATAACTGTAAGCCATATTGGTCAAGCAGTCAAGCACTTGGGTGGTCAGCTCAGCTTAAAATATTGTAAAAAAAAAAAAAAAAAATGTACTCATTCTCAATCTAGTTCACAGACTGATTTATTCGGTAGAAGGTCAGAGGCCTAAATTCATTTATGAAATAACTGTTTTTTTTTTTGTTGTTTTTTTTGCTTGACAGACATTTGTCAGTATTAACTTTTGAGCATGGTAAAAAAAGTTACATGCTGGGAAGATATTGTCTTCATTATAGTTCATAAGGATATTTACCAAGGTAAAGTGCTGCGCAGTTTTAACTGTCTGCAGATATTTAGCTCGGTAGGTTTGTCTCAACTACAGTTAACCGCATTCACACCCTTCCCATATGAAAAAGATTCATAAAAAACTTACAAAGATAAGTATAAAACTGTAATGAAATGGCATGTATGGCGCATGCTACAAAAGTGGTCCACTTCATATATATGAATGGAATGCAGATCATAAAGGATTTGTATAAATTACATATAAGCCAACATATATGGTCAGCTAATGAAACATGTAATGTTAAGTGTAATGTTTTATATGAGGTATGGACAACAAAGTAGTTTTTTTGTATGTTTACATCAATTTTCATATATGAATATGTCAAAGCCCATACATGCTTTTTGTATGACGTGTAAAACATTTATAGATTACTTACATATTTCCATTAATATTCATATATGCATATGTGGAAGCCCATACATGTTTTCTGTATGTTATGTGTACAAACATTTATAGATTTCTGACATATTTCAATGTCTATTCTTATATGAATATGCCAAAGTCCATACCCGTTTTTTGCATGTTCAGTTGCATGCATGCATTGAATTGAATGTTTTTTTGTCTGCTCATGATGTTGCAACCTAAATTTTGTATGTGTTACTGGTCATTTATGAAAATTAAATCCGTAAGAAATGCCTGATTTCAATTCATTTCTTGACTGACACCACTTTTAAGGAATACGCCACAGTTTTTCAATATTGAAATGTTCTTCCTTGATATTAGACAAGTTGAGGCGTATGTCTTGCCTTCATGCATGCTCTGTCACACTGGCGTAGACGTGTTAGCATTTAATTAGGATCCAAACATTGGTAAGTGAGAGGCAACCAACAACTTCCATGTTTCCCCAATTTAAATACAGTTATGTGAGCATCCGTAGGTATTTTAAGAAGCAGATACAAAGGACAACTATAATGTATGGCGGAACTATAGGCTGCTTGGGAGTACTTCAACTGCATTGATAGCACAACTCCCAAACAACCCTTTGGTGATATTACCAAAGTCCTTTTGGGCAAGTTCCTCCACTCACCCACCATATTGGTGACGCCTGCAGGCAGCTACAACAAGTCTAGGCCCTATCAAAATGGGGAGATATCCAAAAGTCCAGACTGGTGGGTTGTACATGCTTAATTCAAATGTGAATGAGCTCATTGGACATTCGTGGCATGGCCACCACTGGTGATGGAGATAGTAAACAAAAGGCTAACCGCCAGTAATAAATTCCACGTCCAACAATGCGATTGAATACTTTCAAAACAAGTCAGAACTTGCGTTCAGAATGGCCGCAATGTGTTTCTATGGGAGGATTTCCTCAGTGATTGGTCTCCCTCTCTCTTAATGTCTCCCCACTGCTCTAATATCGAAGTACTCACAAGTAGAGTTCCTGGGTCTTGTAACAACTCGGGTAACCATATTTAAGTAGTGTTGGAAGAGCTTGGTTGCCTCCAACTTCAGACATGCTTGGATGCTAATGAAAGCATTGTGTTAAGCTACATGCTAACATGCTTGCACCCCTCATTAGGGAGATAGATTAGATGGAGGAAGACGAGACAGGTCGGCATTAACTTGTCTAAGAGCAGGGACCAACATATATCAGTACTGAAAAACGGTGGCGTGTTCCTTTAAAGTGTCAAGCATAAAGTATGCAAACATGTATAATTCTCCCAATCAGTGTTTACTTCTGAAATATAGAAACCTACAAATTCTGGTCATGAATATCTTTTTATCTAGGAAACAAAAGTACTCAGCTCAGGGGTTTTAAAAGCCCTCTGTGTGAGTGAAAAAAACAAAAACTGTCACAGGCCAGGTGGTGATAATACATGAGTTCATACATGCATAATAATCAGAGGTGTCACTGTCCAATTTTATAGGCTATATATATATTAATATATAATTCTTTTTCCACAGAAAACGCGCTATGCCATCACTCACCACAGCTTGGAAATGACCTTGGCCTGGCGTATCATCATGAAAAAAACAACCCTTAACTTGTTGACGAACTTTCATCATGTCTTTGCTAAGGATTTTATATGTATTCTTTGTCTGCCTATATCTCTCATACAAGGTTTGGCGTTATATGTCATGTAGTACAAAAGTCTTATAATGATATTACATGAGGGTTTAGTGCCATCTATGATTCTTCTATGGTGTAAAATTGTGTAAGTTTGATTTTGTAGGCATTTTATATGAATATTGTATCTCCTATAAGATGCATATATGTTTTTCATAAAACACATATAAACATTACAAGTTTTATATAAACCTTTTTCATATGGGTTATTACTACAGTATGTACAAGATCTGAGATTACAATCAGTTTTCATGTATCTATCACCTTCTAAGGCAATTTTGAAATGAGAATATCTGAACTTAGAAAAGGTGATTCTCAAATGAATAGGGAGTGAGGAACATTAAAATCTTTCAACATTTATAATTTAATTTAAGATTTGAAATGCTTTTAAAGGTCACATTTAGAAGAAGAGCCAACAGAAGAGACCCCGACTGCTGTAAATCGTCTCCATGTCTAAGCTTAAACTGATAAATTCTTTGGAATCACCAACATCCTGGCAAAGCCACTCATGAACAAATCCATACTGAAATAATATATTTTTTACCTTGGTGGCCCAAGTAACTCGCCCCATATCATCTAAAGACTTGAGCATGTTATAACACTGAAAAGGTAATCTATGGTGCTGAAGTTGTAATAGTTTACACCAATACTTAACTAGTGTAGCCATATATACAATCTGCAAAGGGTATCTCCCACACTCCCCTTGAACTTCGCTTGAGCATGTAGTTGAGCAATCTAGTTGACTGACTTGCGAATAGTGAATAATTTGCAATGGGTTATTATTCTGTGCGTTGTTACGTACTGACACTGGTACTAGTGGAGCTCTACCCCCCAACACTCAGTGAATAATGGACACAATCCTCTGCGGCCTTTTTTTATCATACTGGACTGTTCTTTTTTCTTGTATCTACAAGTATGGCCTGGTAAGAGAGCCAGGGAGAACCGATGCTGGTGAGGAGAGAGAGAGAGAGAGAGAGAGAGAGAGAGAGTGGGAGAGGGAGAGAGAGAAACTGGGGTAAAGCCCCAGCATTATCTCTCCAAACACAGGTCAGAATCCCAAAACCCATCAGGGCCTGGAACCTGCAACCCTACAGCCTTCAGTCAAGCAGTCCAGCACTCGCCCAAACTTCCAGTGACATATGGAAACTTCCTTTACATATACAGTGATATACTGTGGATATAACCTTTCAGAGAGCGAGTGATATTATGGGAGAAGTTTTCACTGTTTTAACCACCTTGTCCATTGTGAGTTAAATGGCGGAGTTGATCCCAGATCAGCTGTGTAACACAAAGCTTCATGAATGTAGGCCATTGTCTTCCCACACGTAGTGTGAGCCGGGGGAGATTAATATCCTGCCCTCATTATGTTTCCTTATGATATTTGCTTCCTTGGCTCTGTGTTTGCCAGGGCCATCTCTCTGCTGTCTCTGCAAATCTCGGAAATCTATTTAAACCGTCCCATTGGGCGCAGGTAAACGCTCGCTCATACTGCTCCTGCCCCTGCTGCGAAATATTAAAGACATTTCATTCAGCCGATCCTCTGCGATGATACAGTCCCTCAGTATCTATCAGGCCTCATTTCACTGATTGGAGTGTAATGAAAGCGCGTACACTGTGCCTGAAGAAGAATCTGATGTAGTGTCAGTGTGAAACAGCCCAAACGTACACAGTTACACACACACACGCACACACACACACACCGGGGATCCTGGAGTAATTTTGGCTTTAAGAGCTTTTTTACTGTGCATCATCACACAGACACTGTGGCCCTTCCCTGATTGGCTGATGTGGCAGTTTACTGAGCCTGCAGGCCTTGTCTTCAAGCCCTTTGTGTCTGACATTATGGGCCCAGAACACAGGCCTGACTTCAGCTTCACCTGCTTGGGTTCATGGGAGTATTTTCAGATTCAAATGTGCGCGTGTTTGCGTGTGTGTGCGTGTGTGCGTGTGTGTGTGCGTGTGTGCGAGTGTGTGTGTGTGTGTGAGTGTGTGAATGTGTGAGTGTGTGTGTGTGTGCGTGTGTGCGAGTGTGTGTGTGTGTGTGAGTGTGTGTGGAGTTTTACCCTCACTTTTTAAAAATTGCAGCGGTGTTGCAGATTTTATGAGGTGGATTCTAGCCTCAGTCTGTAGTCGATTGAACAAAGCTGATCAGTGTTGTGTTCAAGTACTTTCAAGTACTTTCAAGGATTGGATGTAAGTATTTATTTATTTATTTATTTTTTAATACCAAAGAACTTGCACTTGTAACAGAGTACTTCCTATTAATGCCTGAAGTACTTGTACTTGTAGTCAAGTTCTTCTCAAAGTTCTTGACCAATCTGTCTCCTAAGTGCTGACAGAGATCGGTCAAGTATTTGAAAAGTACTTGGATACAAGTACATATACTTATTATTTGGGATTATTAGGCATTAGGACTAATAATATTATTCGGCCTAATACCTAATATTAGGCATTATTAGGTGGCATTCAGATGCAAATACAAGCACTGTGGTATGTAAAAAATAAAAATGCTTGCATACAATTCTCAAAAGTACTTGAAAGTACTTGGACCCAACTCTGAAACTAATATTCATGTTGGTAGGGTCCCTTAGCAGGTAATAATCCTTTAATTTGGCTTCTAAAATTAGAACTGTGTTTGAGTGTGAGTCCTGATAATTGAATAGTTAAAAGGCAGCATTACTTCACCAGGATAGACTGCTGGTGATAAGTTGGAACTTAAAAACTTAAATATTTAAGAGGAGCAGGTGAGGCAGATTGCTTCAGGCCTGATTGTAGATGGCAGATGTAATCTATCCTTTCATGCATAAAGTTTTGTGTGCTTGCCGAAGACCTGTAAAGTTAGCGGGACACCAAGTCCCCACAGTGGTGATAAAATAGTTTTAGTTTCAATGCAGAATGACATTTATGATGTAAAGCCCATTCCAAAGAACTGAATGTTATTCCCGAATGCTAAAATTGATGGTGTATTTGGGTGAACCCAAGCTAAGATACATATTCAGATTGAAATGATTAATCGAAAGCTTTCACCCGGCATATTTAAGCTCCATATTTATGTCCCCTAAACTTTGGAATACTTTCAGACGTATTACGCGTTCATCATGCAGAGAATATTAAGGGATTAAATGAATAATTTGCTTCCTGTGGATTTTTTTCTTTTTCTACAGAATAATTATGTGGGAGGCATACGGTCTGTCTGTCCTCTGTAAAACACACACATCCTGAGTGCTATATCGACTTAAGAAGCCAATGGATTTTAACCAAATCACGCCTGGTAACTCCCACGTAGGGTTGCTGAACTAATTAGGTGTTGGAGGTCCTGAGGTTGAAGGTCAGGGTCACATAAGGTCAGCCGTATACAGGGACTGAAGATCAGCTTTAAGGGCATTTGAAGCTCTGGCAGGGGGAAACGCATCAGGAAATGCATTATGTTGACGTCTCCCTTGTTTACTTGTGTTTTATGATCCCGATTAACTGGGACAGTTTTGATGGCTTTGTAAAAAATTGAGTAGGAAAAAGCACTCAGACTCCAGAGTGACTTTTACACTGACATCTCTCCTCCTGGGGTCAGCCCAGTGCATTACACCAGGGTCTTCAGGAATGATGCCTGATATTATCTTTAATTCAAACCATTTTCTTAGGTTAATATACCCAAAGACAGGTGCCCTCTGGGAATAAACTCCATCACCGTGCCTCATCAATCCATTCTCATGTACCCCCGTACTGCCACTGGAATTACATAAAGTGACTTTTATACCTGCGTCAGTCTATCTGCCGAGGCATTGGACACTTAATCTAAACTCGCCTTCGATCACCAACACAAACCTGCCTGAAGCACGCACTACAGATGAGGGGATGCAGCATTACGGGTCAGAAGAGATCCATTTAGTGAGTATAATACATTCATTTTGGTTTGGGCATTGGATAGAACTGCTGTGGGTACCCGTGAAGACCCTGAATAAAGTGCGGAATTACATCTACCCAATGAGAAATGACACAGAGCACATAAAACAGATGTAAACACCAGGGGGACGCTGGGATGGTGGAGGGTGAACAGCAGCAGCGAAGCACAGAGGCCAGTGAGCTGCAGCAAGGAGCGCAGCAAACGTTTAACAGTTTAAAAAGGGCTCCATAACAACGTAATGTGTGATTGGTAGGTGTGTGATTTGATGTTTGGGAATTTGAGCGGTTTGGGAGAGAACACGTGTTCTACCAAAGTCAACCACGTGACTGCAGGAAGAGTTTCCTTACTGAACTGGAGCTGCTAATCGGGATCATATGACCCCCTAAGTAGAGCCCTGGTTAAGCTCAGAATAGCTCTGTGTGGCCAGATATTTTGTATATAAAATCTTTCTTGACGCAGCTAACAGCCACTCACTGCTTCCTGGTTGATCTGTGACACACAGATGATGACAGATATAGATATAGTTATAGAACTCACTACTGCTGACAACACACAGCACCAGAATGTCCAGTTTTGACTACTCAAATCACATTTTTGTATAATTAAAAGAGTTCATCAGTCTGACAAAGATCTGTTGCCCATCTACCATGAGCTGAGAAAATGCTCTTTCCGCCATCCTTAGCTATGCAGAGAAGCCTCTACTGTTACTGTCCTGGTGTTAAATGAAGGCTAATGTGCTACTGTGGAAAGCCACCTTCGTAGCAAGCGTTAGCATATACTATGGAAATCTGATCTGCTGTATCATTGCGAACATTGATATTTCAACCTGAAATATTTTCATAGTCATGAGAGAACCGCAGATTTAGCTGGAAGTAAACATTGAGAAAAAAAACCTTGTGATGCCAAGCATCAGACCTCGCCCTCGCAGAAATTAGCAGAATAAATGGGAAAACTCAAAATCTGCAGTGCCTGATTAGTGCCTGTCCATCTGTCACATGTGGATGGCAAAAATTTATTTCATGGGTCACGAGGAGTAAATGGCATATCCTGAAGGTCAACCAGTGTTCCATGGACAGTTTACAAGGTCTTCTGCCTTTTATTCAAATATGCGACTTATTACAATAGGAAAGTGTTTGACAGATTTAGCTATGATTCCTGAAATAAAAATACAGGTGCTGTAACCGTCTTATGATCATGTCTCATGAGAGAATGCACTGGACTAATGACTGTGAGAAAACGGTAATTAGTTTTGGCACATTTCTGTGCGGGATTCTGAGTGAAAACACAGTGGGTTGTTCATTAACTGAACTTTCCTTACTTATAGGAAGGCTGCATTTTGGCAAATACTGAGCAATTCAGGGCGAATTAAAAACAAATAGAGCTTTAAGTTTTTTGTTTTTCCTGGCACGATCGGCCCAGCACTTTTAAGTACCGTCGAACCACTGAGATATGAGCCGCTCATGTAATGAAGTTTTTCCCGAATACTAGAATCTTCTAAATATTTTATTTTCTAATTCTATTCTAATCTAACCACTTTTAATTAGAATTTTTTATTAGAATGGTTGCAGGCACTGCTTTAGTCTTTTTTTTTCTTAACAAGATTGAAGTTTGTGGCTATAAATCCTGAAGTTAATGACCTAGAGTTAGGTCAGGGATTTTCAGCTTTTTTTAGTCCACGACAGTTCATGAACAGCAAGCAGTATATTTTAAATGGCCGTGTGGTTTTGCAAAAAGAATGTAAATCAAGGTCGTGATGACTCTCTCCACCTCATAAAAGTATCAACATTAGTATTAGCGAGCAGCTGCTAAAGATTCCAACTGTTTGTCTGTCATATTCTCCTTCCCAGCTCAAATCAAGGCGCCTCCTGCAAACTCGAGATATAAGCACCTCTTATAAGGTGACAAACACATCATTAAAATGCGCTGTAATTCACAGAAATGGGAACTTCAGAGTAGCCATTCTGCAGATAAACCCACGCTTCCTTTACAGAGGGCTGGGTGACCGTGGCATCTGTGGATACTCAGCAGTCAGGGCCAGCGAAAGAGGAGTCACAGCAGCTTCCTCCTTCATAGCGTCTGTGGCACTGAGTCAGGGATTCTGACTGGCCTCATTCATAGTTTTTAATCAACGGAGAGAGTGAATGTTTTGGCTATTGCTAATGGAATTGCGAGGTAAAATAAGGTGTAGAATAAAATTCATTATATATAAATTATTTCTTCTGGGTTAAAAAAAACCTTGCTCAATATTATATAATTATGATGATTAATGCAGCTATTTGAATCTTGAGCCTCAGAAAACTAATGAATTTACAGCTAATTAAAGTCAGGATTGGTTTGGAGTCTGCATGCATCTCCGAGGTCTATTCTGTTTTTCTTGCTGTGATTCACTCTTGAACAGAGGTGAAAAATAAGGACTGTTCCTGACTCTCATTCTGTATCTGTCCCTGACTCTCACTGTGTATATCTCCCTGACACTCATGCTGTATCTGTCCCTGACTCTCACACTGTATCAGTCCCTGACTCTCATTCTGGATCTGTCCCTAATCCTCACTCTGTATCTGTCCCTGACCCTCACTCTGTATCTGTCCCTAATCTTCACTCTGTATCTGTCCCTGATTCCCACTCTGTATCTGTCTCTGACTCTCATTCTGTATCTGTCCCTGACTCTCACTGTGTATCAGTCCCTGACTCTCATTCTGTATCTGTCCCTGACTCTCACTGTGTATCAGTCCCTGTCTCTCATTCTGTATCTGTCCCTGACTCTCACTGTGTATCAGTCCCTGACTCTCATTCTGTATCTTTCCCTGACTCTCAGTGTATCCCTCCCTGACACTCATGCTGTATCTGTCCCTGACTCTCACTCTGTGTCTATTCCTGACTCTCACTCTGTATCAGTCCCTGACTCTCATTCTGTGTCTGTTCCTAATCCTCACTCTGTATGTATCTTTCCCTGACTCTCACTCTGTGTCTATTTCTGACTCTCACTCTGTATCTGTCCCTAATCCTCATTTTGTATCAGTCCCTGAATCTCACTATGTATCTCTCCCTGACACTCATGCTGTATCTGTCCCTAATCCTCACTCTGTATCTGTCTCTGATTCCCACTCTGTATCTGTCCCTGACTGTCACTCTGGATCAGTCCCTGACTTTCATTCTGTATCTGTCCCGAATCCTCAGTCTGTATGTATCTGTCCCTGACTCTCACTCTGTGTCTATTCCTGACTCTCACTCTGTATCTGTCCCTAATCCTCATTCTGTATCTGTCCCTGACTCTCACTATCAGTCCCTGACTCTCATTCTGTATCTGTCCCTGACTCTCACTGTGTATCAGTCCCTGACTCTCATTCTGTATCTGTCCCTGACTCTCACTGTGTATCAGTCCCTGACTCTCATTCTGTATCTGTCCCTGACTCTCACTCTGTATCAGTCCCTTACTCTCATTCTGTATCTGTTCCTGACTCTCAGTGTATCTCTCCCTGACACTCATGCTGTATCTGTCCCTGACTCTCACTCTGTATCAGTTACTGACTCTCATTCTGTATCTGTCCCTGACTCTCACTCTGTGTCTATTCCTGACTCTCACTCTGTATCTGTCCCTAATCCTCATTTTGTATCAGTCCCTGAATCTCACTGTGTATCTCTCCCTGACACTCATGCTGTATCTGTCCCTAATCCTCACTGTGTATCTCTCCCTGACACCCATGCTGTATCTGTCCCTAATCCTCACTGTGTATCTCTCCCTGACACTCATGCTGTATCTGTCCCTAATCCTCACTCTATATCTGTCCCTGACACTCACTATGTATCTGTCCCTGACTCTCATTCTGTGTCTGTCCCTGACTCTCACTCTGCATCTGTCTTTTACTCTCATTCTGTATCTGTCCCTGACTCTCATGCTGTATCTGTCCCTGACTCTCACTATATATCTGTCCTGACTCTCACTGTGTATCTGTCCCTGACTCTCACTCTGTATCTGTCCCTGACTCCCACTCCATATCTGTCCCTGACTCTCATTCTGTATCTGTCCCTGACTGTCATGCTGTATCTGTCCCTGACTCTCAGTATGTATTTTTCCCTGTCATTTCCCGCAAATCTCTTTTCTGCATTAACATGCATTCCGCTCTTGATTTCTAGCGGGTGTGTACCTCACTGTTACCACTGTGAACCCTGGAGGGCACATTGCCCTCATTTAATAGCAAACAGTTGAAAGGATTCAATCACCGTGGTTATCTCACTCAAGCCAGTGTTTACTGATGTTTTCACAGCAGAAAAAAAAAAGACGACAAAAAGTGAGCTAGATAGTAAATTCAAACAGGAAGATGATCCTGTAAAAACTGTCTTTCCTCACAGTAAAACTAGTGCCATCAAACGGGGTCAGAGGTTGTAATAATTATTTAAAATGTTACCTACCAATCCAGCAGAAAGGAGGCAACTTTGATTCAGTTTATTTTGCATAAGACCTCTCACGCTTCTTGGGCATGGCATCTTCAGACCCTGGAACATTCTGATGACTTTTCATTTATTTTGCTAATCCAGATGGAAATTTCTTGCTCCTGGAGAGAAATATTGTTATCTGGGCACAGGAATCCAGGCAGGATACCTGGCAGCAACTCCAGAAATGATCTTGCGTGCGCAGCCTTTTGTGTAGGTTTAACAGATCTTGGTGGATTGTGCTGGTCTTCATCTTCTGCGAATGGTAACGTTATTCATTTGTTTAAACATCGTGGCCTCCATGTAGGGCAACTTTCACCTTGAAAAAGTACAAATAGCTAGGTGTCATCATATCAAGCAAGTCAGTCCCTAATCTATTGCATTTGTACATGTTTTAAACATACGTATTTGTTAAATTAATTATTTATATTCTTCTTTTCACTATAAGTTTTTTTTTTTGTCAAAATGGGCTTAGTGGACCTAGAAGAAATTTAAAGTTTGGAAACTATTAGAAAATCAGCTTGGAAGAGAACAGGCGCCTATTTTGAATGCACACACTGTATGGCCGATGCTTCAAGTGGCAAAGGAAACTCCACAGACTACTATTGGAGTATTGCCAAGATCAGTTTTTTCTTGAGTTCGGAATGTCTCCAAAGCTATGATTACAAAATGTTTCTGAGGACTGACTACAAGAAAGAAGCATCTGTTGTTTGAAATAAATAAATAAATAAAATTTGCCTAAAGTTTTCCAAATGGCACTGGAACTTCTGCTGGGTCTGGGTTCTATAGGCAGATCGTAACAAAATAAAGCTCTTTTGTGATAAATGCAGAGATGGGTTTTGCGTAAAAAACGAAGTCAGCCATTACTTAAAGAATCCTAAACCTTGTGAAGTATGCTGGTGGATCTTTGCTTTTATTGAGATTTTTTTCTTCCAAAGACCCTGAAAAACTTGGGATCAAGGATTCCACAAAGTAACTGCAGATATTTGAACAAAAACTGACTGCCTCTAACAGAAAGCTTGAACTCAGCCATTGGTGGATCTCTCAACAGGGCAATGATCCAAAGGGCACACCAAAGTCAACACAAAAATGTTTTACTGAATACAGAATCGGGGTCTTTCCATCGCTTTCCCAGTGCCTGACCTCAAGCCAGTGGAAAGCCTGAGGGACAAGCTTAACCCTTAAATGCCCAACTATAGTGAAAGTTGAAAGAAAAATCTATGTATTCTGTTAATATGTTCTGGGGAGGGGCCAATAACAACCCAATAGCGAGTTTTAATTTTTGATGACCTTTGACCTCATTTTAGCTTTGTGACATAAATGTCACTCTAAGTTTCTAGGATATAAAGAAAATTTTTGTCCATCATTTTTTCGGTAGTTGACATATAGCTGAAGTATTAGGCATAGCTTATTTTTCATTAGCTTACCTGTTTGTCTACTTTATCGAGTGATGAATGGGTGCTGATCTATCGTGTGGATTCCACCTTGGGGGCGGCCATATTGGAAAGGTTAGCTGGTGCAGCTTGTGTAGTGTCAGTTCCATGCTAATGCATCAGTTGGCAACATTGATGGTCTAAATATGTCACTATGGGCATTAGGTTGCAAAATTTATGTGGGGTCATTGGTTTTGACAACCCCCAAAATCTTGTGAGAAATTTGTCGCAGGGGGAATTTATGGGTTAAGAGAGGAGACCCTGAACATGTGCTGAAGAATTTTAACTCTTATATCTAAGGGTTAAACTAAGTTAAGTTATAAGTTAAAAAATATATAAATTCATATATCTTGTGCTGTTAAAAACCCACAGGAGAGCTCTTGTAAACACGTTGCCATATGATTTTCAACAGCTTTGATTTCGATATCTTACATCATAGAGTAACAAAAGTTGAATTTAGCGGTCCAAGTGTTAAGGATCTGGAAAGATTCTGTTGGGAGTAAAGCTCTTAAATCCCTCATCATGTCATACTATATAGGAGATGACTCAGAGATGTTAGCAAAGGGTGGCTGCTCGAAGTATGACGTGAAGCGGATCTAATAATTGTGCACACAGATTTAAAAAGAAATTATTTTATGGTAATACTTATTCTTTAAAACATTTCAGTTAAGGTCATATTTCACTCTCCTACAAAAAAAATACTGCGTGCGGCACAAGGAAGTGAGCGGCGCAAGTGAAACGAGTCAATGGAGTCAGATTCAGAGGCACCAGTAAGTGAAAACTAACCAACAGTAATTTAAAAATATTCAATTCTATATGTGGGATAAAATAAAATGCCCTCATAACGTTTAGTTACCTTTGTAATCTGATTAACTATATTTTTTTTGTAGGAGAAGTCTGGCAATCGGGGGGAAGAGGGTGGGACTTTGGAGGGAGATGTTTATGTTCAAATTTTTACTAAGTGCTGTGTGACATGCCAGAAAGGTAAGAATTGCTTTAACTGTCATGGTGCCTTGTGCCATGGTAAAATGGAGACGCACCACCTGTTCATCGGATCAGCCCTGTTTTGTGGTCGCTACGTTCCTCTCACACCTCGGGATGGTAAAGAAGCTCTTGGTTAACCCTACTTCCATCATCACCAGGCTTTTCTTCTCATGGTGAGACCTGGGTTCCCAGCTGGTGATGAGGCTGGTCGAGACTTTGACCGACACACCAGAAATACACTCCCAAAACAGGAGGTCAAAAAGCAAACCATGAGAATTGGCATGCTGCCTGACATTGCCTGACTGTGCCTGTGTAATTACATTCTACATGGAGCTAATGTTGAGCGACAACTCTGCGTTCAGGCTTATGAAAACCACCGCCCCTTTGATATTTACTGAGAAAACTGTTGTCTCGTTTAAAGCCACATTTACTTAAAATTCCCTGTGCTACCTCTGGAGGTGTTTGTTCCGGCTTCTATTCTGTTCATTTAGTCGCAGCAATGTGTCAGTCTGCCTTTGTGTTCAGCATTGTGTTTTAAATTAAGTTCAGTCGACTGGAAGGGGTCTCCGTGGCAACGGATCTTCTTTTCATCTCACACAGGGGGTGAACAGGATTTTTTTGCTTTGTGTCAGCAGTCATAGTGACAGTTTGGGGCAGTGCGTCATGCTCTGTGCAATCTTTTTTTAACCTCCGGCTGATTGCACGTCATGCTAAACAGATCTATTTTATAAAATTTTACTGAATGTTGCACCTAAGTGACACAGGACTGTGTACTGTGGTTATTTTGAATGCCTCACCCTGCTGTATGAATACTCTGTATGTCTTAATGTAACAGGTTTTTTCCAGAGGTGTAATTATGGTGCTGCAACAAATCTTACTGTGATCCCGTGCTTTCTAAAAGCAGGTACACGACGCCTGAGAACTCTGACAACATGTAATCTCAATTTACTCATAACAACACAGGAAGTGTTCATTCTTACATCTCTTAGCACAAGCACCTATCTAAAGTTACTTATAAGATCAGTGATCATGAACCGACTGCAGTGTATAGAAACGCACTCAGAGAAATGTTTTATGCTTTATTTTACATTGACCTCTGACCCTGTATTGTGATTGGTAGACCGGAACAGTATAAATGCTTGCGAGCGCTTCCTCAGGGCGCTTTCTGAGTGAGGACAAAAACCTGAGTTAACTATGCTTAGGTGAGCTGTGCTCTTTTCTAGTTGTATGCTGGTTAGCAAATCAAGAGGAAGATTAACAGAACCTGGCTCAAAGTTTGCCTTTTTGGTAGAAACGCGACACTGACCGCTGCATTGTTCAACTGTTTTGTAAAGGTTTCGTATGACATGTTCGCTTTCTTCAACCATGTGATTAACAGGCAACTAGCAAAGTAACAGTCACTCCAATGTCTCTCTGTTAGTGTATGTGTGACTGTATAGTGTAAAATATGCACGGTCTCATCCATTATTAGCCCATCACTGCATTATATCAGTATTCCCCAATTTTGCTATGTTTTTTTTTGTATTCTCTTTCACTTATCAGTTGTCTATGCCTGTCTGTTTAATTGAATTAGTTATTGCCCTTGTGCTCTTGTCTCCTTGCGTCTGTGTTTACCTCCCCTCATTCGTGTGTCTTACACTCCCTGTGCTGTTTCCCTCCTGTCCAATCACCTCGTTTGTTACCACGCCCCTGTTATGTTGCTAAAATAAGGACGACACAAAGTGATTCAACTTTACAGCAACAACTGCCAAGTTTACTTTCGGTTTTGAAAGACAATACTCTGCCCACCTACGGTGGCCTTTAGGTAACAAAATGCGCAACGTAAAATAGCCTGTAAAGAAACAAGGACCAAATCACAAATATGCATCGATCCTAATAGAGCTGCTGTTAAGCTCAGCTTAAATAAACACAACAACTGCTCTCTTACTCTCCCTGTCTCTCATGTCCCCATCACCTCCCCTTATTAATCCGCTGTTTTCCTTTTTTTCTCACGACTTTGTCTAGACTGACTTCTGCGCTGTATCTTCCTACCTCCCTCCAAAGTCTGACTTCCGGTATTTTACCTCTTTTGTTGCACAAATTACAAGATAATGACATTTGCGTAACCCTTTGCATATGACTGTCTTCTGTTGATGACCCTGCCTGAGTTTTATCTTAGTTGTTGGATTGCATGTTGCCCAGCTGGTTTTTGGATTCCTACCTGTGTTTTCACCCCGATTGTTGCCCTGTGATTCTATATTGTAATTCCAACTCTGCTTTTCAACTTAGGCTGTTTCACGCTGATTTTAGCACAATTAACCATTCGTGCTTATTTTACGACTGTCTGAGCCTGGGCCGTTCATATTTTCAGTTTATATAAGCACAGTTTGTGAATTACACCCCACGAACGCTTTGATAATCCACCAAATATCTTTGGAATCATATTTTTAACACGGTGAGTGCTTGTGGCAACATTGTGCTGAATCATGCCAATGACTCAGTCAGTATTGATATAATCACATTGACACTATTAGTGTAAACTTATAATAAATAGCATGTTGATATTGGACATTCGGGAGCAAGCTTTGTTGACAAGCAGAATATTTTAAACCTTGTAGAATACCTGTTAAACCTAAGCACTCTACCTGTATTACAGTTCTAGAATTAAGCATGTTTGGTGGATTTTAAAATTGCCCTTCATAGGAGAGAATCCTCCGAAAATTTTTGAATATATTCTCCCCCAGATTAAAAACATCTTTCTAGTCTGTTCATTTAACAGTTTTGTGCAAAACATAGCTCCACTGGCTCTCTCCAGCCAATATGGTTAATCTGTGTTATTACATTACATTAGTGCCACTGAAGCATCTTCAATAACCTAGATGCGCCTGCGATAAAACCAGATGCTCTGTTGATTCAGACGGCTTACATCAGGACAATCAGCCCACCTCCATTTCTTAGATTGCAGTATCAAACTGTCTTAGAGTGGAGTAATTATGTTTTTAGCAACAACATGCAAGAAGCATGTATAATGCGTGTTTGTGCAAGCACAAAAGAGGCTGTTCAACAGATGCAATCAGTTTCAGTTCTCTCTAATGCTACAGTTTGACTCTGGGCTTGGGGCATCTCTGTGCTGAGTTTGTGTGCTCTTCCCGAGTCTATGCGGCCTTTGTGTGGGTCCTTATATTTCCACCCACAGTCTAACCACAAGCACAGAAATCAAAGACTCTCAATTGCTCTCAGACATGAGTGTGTGAGTGAACGATGTGTGTACACATTGGTAGGAGTGTGGGATTGAATGGCGTGTGTGTCCACAGGTATGGGTGTGCGTGTGAATGGTGTGTGTGTGTGTGTGTGTGTGTGTGTGTGTGTGTGTGTGTGCGCATCGGTATGAATGTGTGACTGAATGGTGTCTGTGCCCTGGGACAGATCGCTGTGCTGTCCTCCATGTGCCCCTGTCTCTTTTCCCTGTTGTTAGTCTCCGGGCCGCCCTGTAACCCTGAGCAGGAGTGAATGAAGGAGATAATGGATGGGGGGATTTAAGAGTGAGATGATAATCTGATAAATAAATGCTTCAGGGCAGGTTTGGCGTCTGTGTGAGGAATTGGTTTGTCATAAGTCATCCACCATGCACCATGAATTCATTGCTCTTATCCTGTTATTTATGCAGGATAGGCTGACTGAGCATGCTCAATATTTGACAATAATAGCTTATTAATTACCCCTCAACCCCCTCCACCCACCCATCCGCTACAAAAGCAGCCGAACCTTATGGTACTGTCACACCTTGATGATTTAGCCAGCGTATGCCGACGTATCAAAATTTCTCTAAAACACTGGCATACGCTGAACTAACAATGTTTTTTTTTTTTTTTCAATTTTGAGCGTATACATAGCGTATTCAGAACGAGTTGGACTTATACAAAACGTATTAGTAACTTGTGTAGAATGTTTTGATAACTAATAGATAACTTATACCAACGAATGCTTACGTGTTGCCGGCGTTCACAACTTATCCCCAACGATAGTCTAACTTATGCACAGCGCGCAGCAGCGTACCGCTGACGATTACGTGTCGTAGCCTATAAAAAGGCTGCAGCTCGTCGACTCAAACTGTAACTGCACAACATCACCGTCGCGTGATCAACATCACTGTCATGCCGAAGAAAAACGCTGCCCAGAAGTCTCCTGGCTGTGAGCGTAGGCATGGACACAAGGAGGATCCATCATCACCCGCTCCTCCCCCTCACGCTCACCCAGTTCCTTCTCCTCTGTTCACCTCTTCTTCTACTGGCTCTATTGGCTTGCAAGTGGCACAGTGTCAAATCGATGAGGCCATGCTGATGTTGGAGGACAGCAAGTAGGTATTGTCATCTTAACCTTGCCGGATCCTCCATCTCTCGGATGGCATGTATATCTGCTCACCATGGAGTCTTGAGGAGTAATAACGGGTTCCTCCTGTGAACCCCATTTTTATATACCAGTTCCCCGAAACGCTGCCAATACGCCATTATACGGTGGCTGTAAGTTAGAAACATGTTCAGTACGTTCTTTGGTCTTCCGAAACGCGTCAAATACATCTAAATATGTCAATATGCGTTGGAGATAAGTTCAATATAAGTTACACATAGGTTCAAAGCACGTTACTCATAGGTTAGAAATAAGTTTTGGGTACGCTAGACATTATCTTGATGTATTTCGACTAGAGTAACTTACAAGTAAAGTGTGTGAATGTGTGTCAACGAGTGTCAACGATCACATAACTTACCTACAACTTATGGCCCGTGTGTGTGGGACATGTGAGCCATTCGCTGGCACTGTCACAGTCCGCTTTGCAGCTGTTGTGTCTCCCTCTGACTGGCCACACCCCCTCCACTGCAACTGCTCTCAGCTGAGTCTCGTTACCCAGCCAGTATTTAAGCAGCTCTGTTTCACTCACTCTTGCCAGATTGTAGTTGCAGCAGCACTACTCTCCAGCGTTTATCTTCGGTCTGATTTCCTGGAATCGATTCTGCCAGCCTCTGACTGCTTCCTCTCCCTCCTGCCCCGGTAAACCTGAAAGCCGTGTGCCTCTGACTCTGAGTTCTGCCTGTGTGCTCACTGGTTCCTGTCTGCCTTCCAAGCCCCTGTCCAAGCCACCCGTCCCGCCACTCCACTCCCTGCCTGTGTGGATACGACCCTGTCTGCCGCGCCTCAAGCAAACCTGCTCCAGTGTCCCAGCACTAACTCTCCCGCCTGCAGTGTGGGTGACCCAGGTTTGAATCCCGTCATCAGCGCCTGCTCTCTCAAGTTACCCAAGGGCTCCACTCAAGACCCATGAGCTCCGGATCCTGTCCTGCTCTGCATTCTGTTTGCTCCTGCCTCAAAGTCACTGTAAACCTTCACTCTTTCTGATTGTGTTGCTCTTTGGTCCTGTCACTCCCCGAGTCAGGCATACGTCAAAAATTTTGTGCTTCCCCAGGAGGACCTCGCCATACTACGACGTATGCCTGAGCGCTTCCGAGTGGTCTTCACTTACACAAAACTTACTCATAACTTATTTGAGCAATGCCAGCGTACGTATTTGCCAAGATTTGGATACGTCGGCATGCGCTGGCTAAATCGTGTAGATGTGACAGTACCGTAAAGAACTGCATCAGTTCCGAGGAGGAGCAGGTTCGCATATTTCCTTTCTTTATGCTGCAAACATGACACAGCGATGGGAAATGGATGAGTCAGTGATTGTTCTGTACAAGAGCACTTACTCCCTCACTGTATCTGCAGTGATAGGGCATGATTGAAAATATCCTGTCAGTCTAAGCGACGAATATTTCTAACTATATTTGCATTTCCTATGGGGAGGATGCTGAATGAAGCACAGTGATGGGGCGTGTCCTCGCAAGATGATTGACAGCCTGAAAAAGCACCCAAAAATAATGAGCGACCATTTACTTTAAAGAAAGATGGCATGACGTAAAAGCATCATTGCTTCACACACACACACTGTGTGTGTGTGTGTGTGTGTGTGTGTGTGTGCCTGCACAGGTCTGCGTTTCATGGGGCCGCAGTTAATGTTGAGTGTGAGCAGTGTAGTGTAACAGTTTTATGTGGAGGGGGAGGTGATGTGAGTCCAGCAATGTAAGTCATTAAGGAGAGGAACAGCGGTAAATATCTTTATATTATACGACATTAGGATTCACTCTCTCCTGACTGGTCGAGGTGAGCTCTACTGGTTACTGTAAACAGTGATATTCACTGTGGGAAAGTGTGCAAAAGGTGAATGAAACAATCCGACGACCTCAAGCTGAACATAGATTGGGCTCCTGCAGGAGCTCCAGACAGCGTCTGTATGTCACGTTGCTTCATCCCTGTAAGGAGCTTTACGTATCCATGCAATGACTCTACACGGGACAGTGAAGATCATTAATGTTATATTTTCAAGTAGGGTCGTATAATAAAACAGTTGCACCTTGGTGAATGTCACTTGTCCAAGGTGGATAAATCATTTGATTCACCTCAGTTTAAGTCAGCAATTACCTCCACCTGCGTTTGTTTGTTTGTTTGCAAGATAACTGAAAAATTGATGGACGGATTTTGATTAAATTTTCAGAGAAGGTGGGTATTAGGACAAGGAACAAGTGATTAAATTTTGGCATATGTAGGCCAAAGTAAAGCTGAGATATACGCCGAAGTTCAAGATTTCAAGTCTTTCCAATGGGCAGGAGTTCCAATCGCTGTGCTTTTGGGTTTTGCTGCTACCTGGCGGGGGTCTGTGCTCTCTGAGTGCCTTTCTAGTATATTATTTTTCTTAAAAAACAGTTTTTTACCACTCTTTCAATACTGAACCTACTGAAAGCAAACTAACTAGTTCCCTTGAACTCACAGTACTGTTTAATGGTATAATTCAGTGAGAAAGAGTGACTTATTAGATATGTGTGTGTCTTTGTGTTTCAGTGTGAGTGCTGCTGGGGAAATTACTGGAATGATGGCACCTTTGTGGTGATAATGCCCAAGCAGTGGCAACATTGTTGTATGTGTAATGGCACATCACACAAGGGCGCCAGCTATCGGGGTTACACCTCACAAGTGGACACTATGTGTTGAGGCAATTTGCCAAACCCTTCCTCAGTGAAGGGAAAATGATAGCCAATTAATTATGAGGGGGGAATGGGACGGAGGCCCAGACGCGACACAAGATAGGGTTTCTAAAAGCCACCCACGAAATGCGAGTGACCACTAATAAAAAAAGGAGCGTAACTCCCCGGCGATTCTGCCAACAAAAAACAACCCAGAAAAGGTGGGCGAATAATCCTCCCAGAAAATAAGAGCTGTCTCACAAAAGCTAGGCAAGGTTACCACCCCCTCCTGCTAGAACAGGAGCGAACCGACGGAGGTCTGCGCGCAAAGACAATGCTCCAACAAACAAGACCCTCCTGCGGGACAGAACATATACTCTGACATAGAAGAGGTTGGAAATTCTATTCACTCTTGTATAACATTAAACGACCACTGCATATGTCTTTGAAAATATTTATTCAAATAAACAAACAAAACACAATACAAGGTGGAATACTAAGCCTACTGCTAACTATCTAAAGAAGAGAGTGTGGGAGTGAGTGTTTGTGGGCGCTTGCGTGCGTCGGGTGCCTGCAACAAGACTTTCCTTTGTTTTGGTGTTCCTTTCGTGATGCGGTTATGCTCATGAACAAGTGGTTGGTTTCAACAAAGGAATGGCGGAGAGCGGAAGCCTTTAAATCTCTCTGTCCGTGTATATGGCTGTGTGGCAGTTGTGAAGCCAAAGAGAGCGGTGTGTGTGGTTGTAAGAAAGATGGTGAGTTAGCAGAAAGGCTGGTTAGTTACATCCAAGACCTCATGTCTGTGAAAAATAATTAACATTAGCTTCAGCTATACACAAACCTGACTAAACCATCACAACAATCAACCTCAATCATTAGTCGGTACAGATAATGTTTACGAATCACAGTCCTGTGCTTAGCCGTGTAACAGTATATATATATATATATATATTTATTATATATAAAACCTCATCGCACTCCACCGTTGTTGTGTTTTTATTTCGGCATCTCACTAGCTTTGGATTTATTCCATCCTGTGCTAGAATAGTCAAATGTAATGAATGAGGCAACAGATTATGGAATGAACACATTATTCATTATTAGTGGAGGCGAAAAAAAGCCTTGTCGCTTGAACAGAATCCACATATCTGCTCAGAGCACCAAGAGCCACAGATGCTGAAGTTAAGAAATATAACATGATATGTACTGTTTTAAAAATAACTTCATTCTGCATTACATGGAAAAGATCCAGGGCTATGCTTGACTATGCGAGCGGCATCCTGTTCTGCATGAATACAGCACTTCTGGTGCCAAATCCATCAGACTCCTGGGAGTTGAAGTGCTCTGCTGCCCAGGAAGCATAGTCTTGGCAGAGATAATCACATTTGGAGGCGACAGTAAAGTATTTGTTTGTTTTTGTGTTCACACATGACACATTTCACCCTAATTAGAAGGAACAGCAGACAGAACAGGAGGAAACTGATATCTTCCATCAAACTGGAGAGATACTTAAATTCAGTCATTTCTACACTATATTCTGAAAAACTGAGAGAGAATTTTTCCAACCTTTTCAATTCTTTGGATTTTTATTTCATATCTATCAATCAGCACTTAGCTGTAAATTCAACTTTAGTATGATAAAAATATTTTTACTTAAAAGCTAAAAGCATTTATGACCCCAAGTTTTGCTAACAGAACTTGGCCTAAGTAATCCTGCATCACTAACTTTGTTGATGCCTGCAACAAATTTAACCCCTTAAACCCAAACGCCCCCCGGTACCGCATAATAAATACAGTATGTCCCCTAATTGCAACATTGACATGCGGCTTATCCACTTTTTGCAAAGAAACTCGGCAAAAAGCTCATGTTGACCATTTTTACCTCAAACGAACACAATTCAAGCACCAAGCAAGTAAATGACCATGTAGCAAGACATAGAGTAAAATCATATCTGTGCTGAGTCACCAGCATTTTGCATACCTGTCAACTCTCAAGCATTTGGTGTGAGTTTAAGATGAATGTTTACGTTCCTCTGCTGTAGACAGCAATTATTCAATTAATGCGTAGGCTATGTCATTCTCGCGCGGAATTGGAGTCCTTGTGCATGGAGGGGTTGGAAGCAATTTCATTGACAATTTCAAGACATTTCAAATGATCTGATTTCATTTATACGATTGCAAAACACATGCATTTCTTCCAACCACTGAGTAAAGAAAAGTGTGAGTCGTGATCGAGAAGCCCGGAGTCGTAAATGAAAACTGGCCACACCTGATAATGTTGAGAGTTTTCAGAGTTTAATGGTAATTTAAATGTATGATTGAAATGACCAATCATGAATTATAAGGAATTGTTTTGAGCCTCCCCTATCGCCAGCTCACCAGCCGCCACTGACGCATATGAATTGGTGAATTAAATAAGGGCCCAACTCCACACATTTTCAACATGGAGTTGAATTCACCAATTCACCTTATTGAATTCATGAGTTCAAATTTTTGTGTGTATTTTTTTGTGTATGTGCATGCTTGCGTGCTTATGTGTGTGCGTGTGTGTGTGTGTGTCTGTGTGCTGGGGGAGGGGGGAGGAGCATGACTTCTGATGGGCAGAATTTATTCCCAGTAATACGCAGATCACATTTCCCCTGTTAAAAAAAAGAAAAACTTTTAATGAATTTAGTAATATATTTCATGATCGGTGTTATTCTATCATTGTGTGACCATTGTGAATTTTTTTAGCCTCATGTTTTGCCTCCAGACACCTGACATGATTTAGCTGCTCATACCGAAACGCTCCATCAAAGCACTGATGGGGAATTTTATTTCACTCATATCATTTTAATGAATTTGATTCAACAAGCGCATAATGACTGCAGAGCTTTTAAGAGCTTCCTCTGAAACTCATTACAGCAAATGCCAGTCTCTTTCAGTGCCCAGATAAATTTACCTAAAATGTGCCATCATAATGTCAGAGAGACATGACACTCCCCCTGACGGCTGATGGTAAATATACTATAATCCCTAATTGTAAATATACTGTAATCCCTGATATTGTATGTAATGTAATCCCTGATGGCAAATGTACTGTAATCTACGATAGTAAATATACTGTAATCTCTGCTGATTTGGGCAGTAATGCAGTGTTTTGCTTTTTGGCTCTGTGCTGCAGCACATTTTATTTGAAAACTCTGAGAAAGCAAGCAGTGACTGAGCTCTGATATGCCCACACCGTACTTGTTTTTGCTTTATCGCTTTCCAAATACATTTTTATACCACCTCAGTTCCAGAAAAATTCTCTAAACAATGTGTAAAATGAAAACTACAACTGCAAGGAGTAATTTGCAAATCCCTTTTCACCCTGTATTCAGTTGAAACAAAGTACAGAAACAAAATAAATGATGTTTTAACTCATCCGCTTTTTTTAAAAATAAGAGGCATTTTGAAAAGTTGTATCTGAAACGCATTTCAATGATGTTGAAACAGCTGCATGTTCAAAGTGTAATACCATAATACCACCTCCCCTTTTAATAACACTCAAAAGTCTTTTCTGTGCTTCATAACCCCCCGTGTTTTCAATTGGAGACAAGTCTGGACTGCAGGCAGGCCAGTGTAGTTACCTGTTCTCTGTGACTTCAAAGCCATGCTGTAGTAATACTTGCAATGAGTGCCCTGGCAGTTTTCTGTTGAGATCATCAGGCATGTCTCTGCAGAAAATGATTTATGGATGGCACAATTGTTGCTCTAAATTGTGCTTCACCCTTTGGCATAAATTTTGCCCTCACAGATGTGCAATTTGCTTGAGCCGAGTGCACTAATACAGGGTGGGGAAGCAGAATTTGCAAAATAAATCACCATCCATAGATTGTATATTATTCTTAACTGGCATGTTTATTGAATAAAAAGAGATTATAAAGCAGACAATGAAGATAATAGGTAGTCCATTATTCAATATGTCCACCATTATTAGCAATAACAGGTGCACACAATTCAGGGGAGTGGTTGTGGGATTGTTTGTACTTTAAATATCAGTGCAAGTTTTGCTTCTCCAGCCCGTGTAGGCTCAGAATATGACAGATCCTAGATTTAAATATGTTGCTGATCGAAGTTGTGATGGTCCTTCTCCTCTTTAGTTCTTTTCAAAAACAATTTAAAATATCGACTCATTAGACTACAGCCCACCTTTGGACTTCTCTGTAAGTCCATTTTGCAAGACCTTGAGCCCAGAGAAGCCGGCGATGTTTCTGGACGGCGTTGACATATGGCTTCCTCTTTGCACAGTAGCAGAGTCTTGAGTGACATTTTATGATGCTATGATGAACTATGCTTGCTGAAACAGGTTTTTCAAATCAATGTGCGCAATTCCATTGCAGAATCTTGTTGGCTCTTAAACCATATGTACACCTCATTCTCTATGCACCCATAGTAACCTTGGGGTCATTTTTTACCCTGCCCTGCATACCCTAAGGGTCTCCAAAGACAAGTAATAAGTAAGTGTTCCAGTAAAAACAGGTTGTTATGTTTTACACGACCAATCATACATTTTCTCCTTTTTATCACCCATAAGCATTTTGTCACTCATTATCAAAAGTTAATTTTAACATTTTAAGAGCCCAGGTTGAGTGTAGCAATCAGACTGCCGTGGCCGTAGAGTGGGGATGGTGGCAGCACAGCTGTATGTGTAAATGCGAAAGGGCCTTTATGAACTCCTCCAAAACAGCCTCCTCCCTCTTTTTTGGTCTTTGAGTGGGGTTGAACTCATGAAAGATCCCGAAAGTACTGAAGCTGCAGACATCTGTTCTTTATTTTAAAAAAATATCTCCCTGTTTGCCTGGTTTTCTTCTCCATATCATCATTAGGTTAGAAAAAGGTTAAATAAAATAAATTAGTCGGCACAGAGATTTCCACCATGCTGTCGTCCAGCAATGAGACGTCCTCCTCAACCTCGCTGTTACCCCAATTATCTTCAAAGATCAAATCGAGAACAACTTGGCTATCTGAGCAGTATATGCCTTGTCTGTAGTGCTGCAGTGGCCTCACTAACACAGTGAAATGAGAGCATTCACACTTTTATAGTCTGACTCTCATTCGCTGGTTGTGGAAGCTGCTGGGTCGTTGTGTCACCAGATTGCCTCATGTGGAATTTTAGTGGTATGAGGGAAGTTCTCATAACAGAGTCAACCCTCCCACTGTGGTTCATTCTCCACTGTCTCATAAACAGTTCTAGATTCCCCCAATTATAATATCTAAATGCTGGGAACACAAACTGTCCTTTTCAAAAGGACAGGGCCTCCCCAACACTTGCTTGTTCTGTCCCTGTGGTATTAAACTGTGCTGTGTGAAATTATGTTCACTCTATGAAAAAATAATACCACTTTCAGTCTGTTTTTTATTTTTCCCCATTGCTGCCATTTCAGTCGATTTGAGAAAGATGACAAACACTGCACAGAGTATCAATTCAATTCACTTAATCAGAATGATTTTATCAGCCTCTGAATCATGCTCGACGGTGCTGTGGGGAACGCTGTCACCGCACTGCAGGAGAGCCGTGGGTTTGAATGCGGCCCGGGTAAAATGTGTGGAGTTAGCATGTTCTCCCTGTGTTACTGTAGGTTCCCTCCGAGTTCTCTGATTATCTCCCACAGTCCAGACATGCATGTCAGGTAAATCAGAGACTCTAAATTAAACACTTAAGAGTGAGTGATTGAGTGATTCCTGCATGGGTTCCTGCCTCTCTCTCAATGCATGCTGGGATAGGCCCAGTCCCTATCAACCCTGACCATGAATAATAGGGTGAGATAATGGATGGATGGACGAATGGACAGATGAATGCTTCCTCTGAGAAAAACCTACTGCAAAAGAAATGCTTCTTTTTTTGTTTAATGGTCCAGGGGAACATTTTGTTCAATAAAAACTGAAAACAGTGAGGAAAAGTAATAAGACAGCAAACAAAAATGTTGCAGTCAGAAGGCATTAGCTTCAGATATGAACAATATCACATTAGCATGCTCTTACGCAGGATGGAAAAGCATTCCCTCAAATGACGTCACCTGTCCAATCAGACCCCACCCACAGCTGTACCTGGGCCTTGTCAGCACACAAGAAAAGGCGGGCTTTGAGCTGCGTGAACGCAGGGTTGACTGGTTTAGACAGCGCATGACTTCGACATCTACACCACATTTAACCCTTAGAGTGCTAAATGCGACTGTTCTTTCTCAATGATGTAAGAGATCAAAATCAAAGCAGTTGAAATCCGGTCATGGAGCAACTTCTTGGGAGCTCTTTGAAACAAGTTGCCACATGATAGGTTTTCAACAGTGCTAGATAATTTAATTTATGTTTTTTTATTTTATTTATGTCAGCGCTCCAAGGATTAAAAAAAAGCACAACAATCCAGGGACAGTTTGATTTAAATAGCAGGCAGATAAGGTGTTACGTCTTCATCACGCTTGCAGTTCATTCTTCCAGAGTTTTCTCCTTAAATGTACAGAACAGTTCAGCTACGATTCTGGCACTGCCATCAGAACCGTTTCATGGTTACCTCCAACCTGCACTACCCGCCAGAAGTTTTTGCGCACCCTAAGATCTTGTAAAGTCTTTATCTTGCATGTATGTTTACAGCAAAAAAATCACTGGAACCCAATACTTGTTTATTACAAATAATACATTTACAAGAAGAAAAATCTACAAGAAATCCAACACAGGTGACTGAAATGATCAGCTCGCTGTCAACCCCCTGAAGCTGCTTGATAATGAGTAGATCATGTGACTCACCTGTGCTGGAGCAGGGAGATCTAACACATGCAGGACAGGTGTGACTCCAGGAGAGGTTTGAGCAGCACTGGATTAGACCATCGTTACTGATCTGCTTAAATACTGATAAAATGACTGATCCTGGCTTTTCTTAATTTGTTTTGTTATATACATGGTTAATACATTCAGGTTTTTCTAGATTTCTGTTATTTAAGTTTTTAATAATAATAATAATAATGACATTTATTCAGGAATGTAAGGCCTATCCGGCCCATAGTTCCACCCACAGTTAACACAATGCACATATCAGTGTCAGCACCATACATATGAGTCAAACTAGTGCACGGCTTTCATTACTAGTGAAACATATACATGTAACATACTGTATTTTTTGTTATAAATGTACCATTTATATATATCACAAAATATTTCAGTTTCATGTTATACATACACACGATAATATCACAATATTGATATCATTATGAAAAATATTATATTAAAGAGTGGACTCAAAACTCAAAAGCCTTCGTATACATATGTTCCCAATTTCCATGCATTATCTGTCTGACATAAAGCCATAATATCACAGTAAGAAACCGTAGAAGTATGATATTCGCTCAAATATTGTTGTCTAATTTTATGATACAGTTTACAATCTACAAGAAAATGTCCCTCGTCTTCAATTATTTCAATATTTTCAGTATGTTTACAATATGGACAAATTCTTTCTTCTTTTGGAATATCATGCCATCTTCCTATTTCAATCGCGAGCTTATGTGCTGAACATCTTAATAAAAATAGAGCTCTTCTATATTGTTTATTTTTTATACTGAATAAGTATCTTTCAGGTTGTAATATGGACTTACATTGAGCATATAGATCAAGTTTTCTATTACTCAATATGGATCCATACCGCACATCCTGAGCATGATTTCTCAATCTCTGATTCAAAACACTGTGAAAATAGTGCACATTACCAACTCCCTGAGCATTCCACGCATCAGTAAAACCATATATAAATAACAGATTTCTTACATGACTGACCCACGTTGTTTTCCCTACCTCGTCTAAATTTTTCAACATAATATAACATTTCTTTGGATATCTGAGTGGCTCCATGTGTATAAGTTTTACCCAGTATAAAATGCATCTTTTCATGTAACAGATAGATAAAGGAAATCTACCAAGTTCACCAAGCACAGCTGGGTTACTAACATTACTACTGACACATAACAACCTTTTACAAAAATATACATGCACATTTTCTATACATTCAACATATTCAAAACCCCATATTTCTGAGCCATAGTATAAGATAGGCGCAACCATTCTATCAAAGAGAAACAAAGCTTGCTGATAACCGAGACTATATTTTCTTATAAATCTTAACAATGAAAAACATGCTTTTTTGGCTCGTTGAGCTAAATGTTTCCGTGTTTGCCACCATGACAATTTTGGAGTAAACCAAGTGCCTAAATATTTATATCGATTAACAATTTCAATTTCATCCCCTGCATATAACCAAGTTTCATATTTAGTAATTGTTCCTCCTCTTCTAAAAACCATTATTTTTGTCTTACCTAAATTGATTTTCATACCATACTGATTGCAAAAAATCAGTTATTTAAGACTATTACACAAGAACAAAATATTTAAAAAAAAGAAATTGTAACAATCACAGAAAATATTGGGGGTGTGGAAAGACTTTTGAATGATAGTGTTCATGTATATTCTCACAGTATTTCTATTTATTTAATACATTCAGTTTTCTGCTGTAGAACCCTATTAGCGTACAGAGCGGTTGGATTGTGTTTGGACATTGAAACTATTTTTACACTGTGGTCCACCGTGTTGGGTTTGAAAATGAGGAATATACAGTTAAAATACACGCTCAGCTTTAATTTTTGGGTATTCATGGTTTTCTTGAAGTGCCTCGTTACAAATACTGACAGACTGTAGGGCATGTGTGTACAGTATCCCGCGACGCAGTGTTTTTAATAATATAAAGATGAGGAGGTGTTTTAGCTTATTTCACCAGCTGCTAAAATTTAATGAGGAAAATTACACTTTGCTGTCTGCTGTGTGAAGTAGAATATGCTCAGCGTTTTATAAACGAACTGTCTGTGTGTGTGTGGGAGTGTGTGTGCGCGTGCGTGTGTGTGTGTGTGTGCGCGCGCGCTTGCATGCGTGTGTGTGTGTGTGTGCGTGCGTGGAAGCAGAATATGCTCAGCATTTTTAAACGCTTTTTGTGTGTGTGTGTGTGCACGTCCGTGTGTGTGTACTTGCGTGTTTGTGTGTATGTGTGTGTGTGTGTGTGCGCGTGTGTAAAAGTAGAATATGCTCAGCATTTTACAAAGGCACTGTTTGAGTGGGAAAGAGGTATCCAGCCTTTGCCCAGGAAAAGAGGCAGTTAATTAGTGTGTGACAGTGTTGCACAGAAGGTGAAAAAATGGGCTCTTAAGTCAGTGTTTAATTTGTCGTGTTTAAAAAAAAATTGACCATAACTATATGTTAATTTCTTTTATTCACTGCAAAGGGAGGCTTTGAAAAATTCTCAAAATGAGAGGTCTCTTCAGGATCATTAATTAAAAGTTCAGATTCTCTTCAAGTGATTTTTACACTTCACAGCAATGGACAATATGCATCGCACTGGAAAGACATGCGTTATCACAGAATCACTAGGGACCACATTTTCTGCTATTATATTCATACCATTAAATAAGTAGACAAGGACAAAGTTTTTAAAAAGTCAATAAATATTGAGCCGTTTCAGAGGAGTTTTTTTTTTTTTGCCTTGTACGGACACATGATCTTGTATAAACTCATCAGTTCATTTCCCATTGCAGGACTTCCAAAATGTTTGACTGAATAAAATACTTATGCACTTAAATGAGTCAAGTTCAACTTTTTATGGAGCTGTAACATTTTTGTCGCCTTCACTGTGATCACGTGGAAACATCTGTGTGGGTCTCCAAAACTGTTTGATCCCAATAATTGCATTATTAAATGAGAATCATATTGATGTCATTATCCAAGAGAGAAAAAAAAAAACAACGACAAGACAACTCTTTTTTTGTAAACTTTGATTCCAGCACCTATGGCACAATCCGTGGAGCAGTGATTGTTCTTCTGTGGTTTTCAGACTGGTTTGAGGATACGAAGCCCTGACGAGCTACCACAGCGCTCTCCCCCTGCATTGTTTCATTAATATGTGATTTATGGTAGTCATATTAGATCAACAAGTTTTCTCATTTCCTAGCAGTAAATACAAATTTGCCGTTGTGATTTGCACTTCAGGGCCACCATACTTGTTAAATGCGCACAGTGTAAAAATGACTTGAAGGAGAATCTGATAATCTATTCTTTTAATGGAGAGGAATACCGCGGTCAGTGGTGGTGCTTCATTGCAAGACGGTTGTGGGTTTCAAATCCAGCCTGGGGCAATTTTGTTAGGCTGTGGGCCAAAATCTGTGGCTCCCCTGGAAAATGAAGTCCGTGGTCACTCTCTAGTGGCAACTTCTTAAGAATGTATTTTACCTAATTCGAGGTTGCTGAATCCGAATCTGCAAAGTTCCCATCCCTAGACTTGCACATTAAAGCAGTAGGAGCCATTAAAGATAGCGTTTACCTACGCATCAACAGCCATCACATTGTGAGTCATCATCATCACATGAAGCTCGACTGCGTTCAAAACTGGTGCCACTGTGTTCTCTTATCAGTATCTGTATTCTGTGATTGTACATCGGCTTTTAAAGGTCCACTTTCCACTTAAAGATAACAATAAAAATACTATAAATCTATCGATTATATATACACATCACCCTCAATAATTATTGGCACCCCTGGTTAAGATGTGTTCTTTAGCTTCTAATAAATTCTGTACTTTTCTGAGTAATATCGGACCACAATGAAAAAAGAAGAAAATCCAACCTTTAATTCAAGTGCATTCATTCAGTGGGAAAAAAATCCCACATTAAGAAATAATTATTTTATATTAAATCATGTGTGCCACAATTATGAACACCCTTGATGTTAATACTTTGTACAACCCTCTTTTGCCAACAAAACAGCACATAATCTCCTCCTATAATGTTTCACAAGATGGGAGAATAAAGAAAGAGGGATCTTTGACCATTCCTCTTTGCACAATCTCTCTAAATCATCCAGCGACACTGGGTCCTCTCCTCTGCACTCTCCTCTTCAGCTCACTCCACAGGTTTCAATGGGGTTGAGGTCTGGGGACTGTGATGGCCATGGGAGGAGCTTGATTCTGTGTCTGGTGAACCATGTCTGTGTAGATTTGGCCACATGTTTAAGGTAATTATCTTGCTGAAAGACCCTATAACGACCCATCTTCAGTTTACGGGCAGAAGCCACCAGATTTTGATTTAAAATGTCCTGGTATTTCAAAGCGTTCATGATGCCATGCACCCTAACAAGGTTCCCAGGGCCTCTGGAAGAGAAACAGGCCCACAGCATCACCGATCCTCCCCCATACTTCACAGTGGGCATGAGGTGCTTTTCTGCATACTCATCTTTTGTGTTCCGCCAGGCCCACTTAGAGTGTTTGTTGCCAAAAAGCTCTATCTTGGTCTCATCTGACCAAAGCACACGGTCCCAGTTGAAGTCCCAGTACCGCTTAGCGAACTCCAGACGTTTGCGTTTATGATTGTGAGTGAGAAAAGGTTTTTTCTGTGCATGCCTCCCAAACAGCTTGTTGGCATGTGGATAGCGCCTGATGGTTGTTTTGGAGACTTGGCGACCCCAAGATGCTACCATTTGTTGCAATTCTTTAACAGTGAGCTTTGGAGAACTTTTTATTTCTCTTACCATCCTCCTCACTGTGCGTGGTGGCAAAATAACCTTATATCCTCATCCAGGCTTGTTTACCACTGTTCCAGTTGTTTTAAACTTCTTAATGATTCCTCTGACAGTGGATATGGGCAGGTGCAGGTGAGTGGCTATTGTAGATTGTATTGTATCTTGTAGCCATTGACTGACTTGTGAAGGTCGACACACATCTGCCGTATTTGAATGGTGTGTTCCTTTGTCTTTCCCATGTTGAAGAGTGGATAAGAGAAATGGGCTCTGTGTCACGTCATTATACCCCAGGGAAACAGGAAGTGATGATTTACTAATTAAATGTTCCTAGATACTCTGATCAACTTTGTTAACTACTGTAGAAATGACAAGAATACTTCAATTACATTTATTTCCTTGGAATTGTTAGGGGTGCCAATAATTGGGGAACAGATGATTTTATGCAAAATAATTATTTCTTAGTCAGGGATTTTTTTTTTCCCTAAAAATTCACTTGAGTTGAAGGTTACATTTCTCTACAATTTTCAGTGTGACAGTATTCTTCTGCAATAAAAATGTAATTTATTTTAAGGCTTTTAACACATCTTAACCAGGGGTGCCAATAATTATTGAGGGCGCTGTATATATAATATATATGTAATAGTATATATATATATAATCGAGAGTCAGCGCGCTCTAAAATGGTGGATAGACACCATATATCTTCAAATCTTCCCTGAATATCATATCTAAATTCACAATTTATCATTATTGCCATAAACCATGTTTTTTTACGATCAAGCAGTGATGACGTCACAAGCATTATTCTCATTAATAACTGCACTGTATATGCATGGTGGTTACTTGGGGTCCACAATCCCCTTGAAGATAAGTGCTATTATGCCCACAGACGTGATTACATGAAAAAGGATCATGTCCCGGAAAAAAAAAGGATCATGTCATGGAAGGATATGCAACAGCCTGGCACAGATCACGCGCTTCGCAGCGAAGCCACTATACATAAAACATTTTGAGTCTGCAGTAGTCATTAAAAGTGGCATTTTGTGTTGAATTTGGAGAAGACACTTTTAATATTTGTTGTGTTGAGCTATTTAAATTGTTCTTGTTTGATTTGTTCATTGTAAAGAGCTGAAAGTTTGTAAATTTTGCCAGTAAACCAACTTTGCAGTGAGGATTGAATAATTTTGATTGCAACTGTACGTCAAAAAAGTTGAGACACTGATGTGTTTACCACTTTGTAATGTGGCCTCTCCTTTTCACAGCACTAAATAAACGTACAAGAATTGAAGACGCCGAGTGATAAAATTTTTCAGTTTTATTTTTGTCCCATTGATCCTGCAAAAAGTCTTAATGCGTGAGTACAGGACCTTTGCTGTTGCATTTTGGATTTCAAAATGTGCCTCATGTTCTCTTATAGGGAAAGTCTGGACTGCAAGTTGGCCAGTCCAGCACCCGCCCTCTTGTTACGCAGCCATGCCTTTTTAATCCATGCAGAGTGCAATTTTGTGTTTTCTTGCTGAAAAAGGCAGACTATATTGCTGAAGAATTTCAGTAGACTTAGTAGCATTAATGGTGCCGTCGGAGAAGTAGAGGTTACTCATGCCAAGGTAACTAACATAACCCTTTACCATTACAGGGCCTGGCTTTTGAATTAGCTGCTGGTTACAGTCTGGACAGGCCTTTTCTTTTTTGACTGAGAACACACAGTGTCCATTTCTTCCAAAAAAAAAAAAAAGATCTGAAGTATTGAGGCTTTTGTCTGGAATACACGTTTCCATTGTATGATGGTCCATTGTACAACAGATGTCGCCGAGCCCAAAGAATCAACATTTCCTCTGGACATTGTTAACACAGGGCTTAATGTTTACGGAGTGAAGTTTAAACTGGCATTCATGGATGGAAATGAAGCTCACGCAGGAAAAACAATCCAAAATGTAGCATTTATCTATGTTTTACATATTATATATTATTATAATATTTATAATAATATAATATGATCATATAACAATATTATTATAAATAGTTATTATATTTTATATATTGAATATTTTGCACATATTTTTTCAGTGCTTTGTTCCAAAGATCCTTTTGAATTTTTAATTGAAGCACCTATTACTAACACCCCATAAGTCACACTTGACTTGACTTGACTTGTGGGGTTTCAGTGATCAGTGCTTCAGTTCATAATTTCTCCACAACGTGAAAGTGTGACTCCGATCATTTTTCCATTGTGGTCTTCAAATATATTTCAGTATTTGACAAAGGTTTGCCAAAATAATCCTGAGCTGACATGGTTATATCACTTATAAACATATGATGGTCCTTAATGCAGTACCATCTGAGCGAATGGATAATCATGGGTATTCAGTGTGGGTTTGCGCCTTGTTCATTATGTACAGAAATTCCTCTAGATTCCTTAAATATTTTTGTTTTGTAATGCAGAGGGTGAAATATCCAAATCCCTTTGTATTTTTCTTTGAGGAAAACTGATTTCAAACTTACAAAGGTTTTCTCACTGATTCATGCACACATTGGTCATCTCAGCCTCTCTTTTCTCATGAAGCACAAAGTCTTTCCTGGATGCTGCCTCATTTTTTACCTCATTAGTAGTCCTAAATTATCCCCATCCCTAAATGGCAGGAATAGATGAATATTTAGGAATAAAATTAAGTTGACCAGAAATATAAAACATTACATTTCTTTTCTTCATAAAACTGTCTGAAATTAAATATAACACAAAGCCAATTTATAAATAACTGCACTCTGTTTTTTTATGTACATCTTCCCTACTACCCTAACTTTTGAGTCAGAGTTGTACATACAACTAAATATATACTGATGCATCTCAAGAAATGTTGAACATTTCCAAACTGTTTGAATTTACTCTTGTCAGTACTGTTGTTACTGCGGACCCTGTGTTTAGTGGAGAGATGACTGAATGGACTTGACCCTGCAAATGGGCTTTGCATGACCCTGGTCATTATTTCACACCACACAAGTAAAAGGCGCATAAATCAATTAGTCTTCAAATGTCATTCACTATATGTGTCTGTGTGTGTCTGTGTGTGCGTGTGTCTGTGTGTGCGTGTGTCTGTGTGTGTGCGTGTGTCTGCATGCGTGCGTGTGTGTGTGTGCGTGTGCGTGTGTGCGTGTGCGTGTGCGTGTGCGTGTGTGCGCGCGCTTGCGTGGGTGCGTGCGCTTGCGTGGGTGCGTGCGTATGCTGCGTGTGCGCAGCTTAACTGCATGCAATGCATACATACATGTTGGCATATTTCAAAATATAGCCTTTGCCAGTTGTTTCACATAGTTTCTTGTGAATTGTAATCGATCTGTTAGTCAAACAAATTATTCGCTAATATAAATTTTTGAGTGAGATTATATTCAACCATTTACAAGTTGTGAGGTTTTACGAAATGAGCCAAGAGCGAGAACCAGATAAATGCAAAATGGAGGCTTTATTTCTGAAGGGGGAAACCCCCCCAACAGAGCTGGCAACAGTACAATGTCCACAATCCACAAGCAGAATCCAAAGGGCAAAATCCAAAACTGTAACCAGGGCACCAATAACAAAACTCAAGGTCAGGCAAAAATGGTTCGGTACACAGGCGTGGGTTTGGTGGAGAGGCAAACTCATTAGCCGTGAACAGTCCGAATCCAAATACCAGGGCAGCAAAAGACAATAGACGTGGTCGGGCAAAAATAGGTCAAAACTCACAAAGGCAATCAGATCCAAAAGGGCAAACCAAAGACAAGTGTCGGGCAATCCAGTCAGAAAGAAAATATCACAATGAGCAAGGCGAGGAACGTAGCACAAGACAAAGGAGTAAAGACGATCTGACAAGGAACTAAAAGTGCAGACACCTTATATACATATCCGGGTTAAGCACATGACTAGGGTAAACAGGTGTAATCAATGACATGGGAGTGACACATGAGGAAAACTAATTACATGAATTAGGCGATCTGCCAAAACGCAGCCAGGGTAACAAGACAGGTAAACAAATAACAGCTCCGATTAAGGAGTACTAAAAGTGCATAGTCTAAAGAAAGGGAAAGCAAGAGATATAAGAGGAAACCGCAGTGGAGATAATTAGTGATAGACAAGGAGGCGGAGTTTACAGATTGGGGCGAATGCTGAGAGATCGTTAGTCTATTAGTATGTGCAGCTATACAATCCCGAGTGCAAGTTAGTCAGTTAGTATAAATGTACAATGTTAATCGGGGTTAGTAATTATCGAAAACAATAAACTGTTAGTAGGGTTAGTAGATAGCATAAAGAGAGAGGAAGGAAGAAAATGAGATATGAAGAAAGATTGAAATCCCAGAAACCAGGAAATCACCCGAATGAGTGGCATGTCAGACAAGGGACCGTGGGCAAAGACCTACACAAGACAAGACAGGGTAAACGAAGTGCAGGACTAGAAATAAAAACAAGACTATGAAAGCATGGCAAGGCTATGAAAACATGGCAAGGCTGTGAAACATGGCAAAGATATAAATAATAACAAAACATGAAAAATAATAAAACATGAAATCAAACAACAAAACACAATACATAATCATGGGGATGGTCAGAGGCAGGCAGTGGTCACTTAAACACAAACAGCATACGTGGCATGGCCAGGCACAAAACTTAAACATGGGACTAGGGAAAGGCATGACCGAAATGCGGATTCACAACACAAGTAGACTGATGGTCTATTATGGCCAGTTTATTCCGACTTAAACAGCGGCGTACTTCTCATGAACTTTCCAACGTTACTGTGAGTGTGACTAGCAGCTCCTATTGACCAGTTGCATTTCAGTGCCGCCCAAAACTAATATTTTGCCCGTAAATTTCTCATTAATGTGCAAGTGTGGACGCGGGAACTTTTTTGATTTAGCATCTATTCATAATACACTACAAAAAATTGCTGAGTTCACTTTGCCACCAGAGAGTGACCACGGAACTGTACGCTACAGATTCTGGCTCACGGCCTATGTGTGGAGTTTGCATGTTCTCCTTACGTTTGCGTGGGTTTCCTCCAGATACTGCAGTTTCCCCTCACAGTCTGGAAACACGCATGTTTACGTAAATGCAGGGTAATCAGTGCGTGAGCCCTGTGATGGATCGGTGTGTCCCAGCCTTCATTGCTCATACTCAGATGGGATTGGCTTCAGCTCTCATGTGACCCTGATAAGGCAGAGGCGGTGAAGTCGACAAACAGATGAATATATCTAATATGCCTAATTACCTCTTCAGTGGAGGTGATGATTAGAGCCCTGAATTGGTGTGGATTAACCTCAGAAGACCTCAGCAAATTGGGGAGGATCCCTTTCTCTCTCACCCCTCTCTCTATCTCTCTCTCTCGCACTGCATGTTGGGAGCTTTGAGATTTGTCGAATGAGTTTGCAAAGTTCTGAACTGATTTTTTCGATATTTTCCCTCAGCATGTTTCTTGGTGAAAAGTTTAATTGATTGATTTGTGCATCTGGACTGTGAAACTAAATCAGTGGGTCTTGCACTGTAAACCACGGTGTCTCTCCCTGGTGAGGGTTTGCCTGCCTTGTCTTTTATGCACAAGGCTAGAGTCACGGCTGACCCTCCGTACACTGTTGCATCGGTTCTCCTGGTGATTGAAGGACAGCGCAGTCATACCTGCAACACATATGGTTCTCAGATGAATGTGGCTCTGATGACTTTTATCCGAGAGGTTCATGCGGTTCATCTGTTGGTGGAGAAAGGTCTGGCATTTATTAAATTGTTAAACCTTTATTCAACCAGGTAAGACTCATTGAGATTTGAAATAGCTTTTTCAAGAGTGACCTGGCCAAGAAAGTCACCTTCAAACTGTGCAGCACTTATTATATCATTAACCGCAACTTTGGAGCAAAATAGCATCTGTGCTTCTTTGTATGGTTACGAGCTTGAATTATGACAAGCACTTGTTTCTCTTTAGGCTCGCTGGCATGGAGTTCACGACGAGATCTTTCTATCAGTCTTTTCTCAATGCTTGGAGAACAGTTTAACACACAGAGACACTGCTCACAGATCTATGGCAGTGTAGGGAGGGATCTCTGGTCTATAGGCCACTGATACATTAGAAGAGTGTTTGGAGAATCCTGGCACACTGCACTCACTACGATAGCATGTCGAAGGTCAGGAGGACTGTGGAAAATGGCTGCCATGTTGAGCCCAGAGACTGGTAATAAAGCTCATTGCCTAATGGAGAGGCTGTTTGAGAGGTGATTTGTGCACTTACTGGCTCTTTCAAAGTGACACTGGGGGGAGAGTTGGAGAAATGAGGAGGTCTGTGTTGTTATTGGGCTTGTGTGTGGGGGGTTGGATGTAAAGGATTACCTGTGTAAATTTTTCCATATCTTTTAAGTGTAATGTAAAATCTCTCTCTCTCTCTCTCTCTCTTTCTCTCTCTCTCTCTCTCTCTCTCTCTCTTTCTCTCTCTCTCTCAGCAGTTGCATTACATTATAGTGGGCAATATTTTTGCTGCTGTAATGGAGAATTGATCAGATGGAATTTGAGCGCTTTGCATAATGTGTTCCGTCTCATTTTTCTATTTAGAGTGGCAGCCCACGTTTGTCTGGAGACAGAATTAATTGGGAGATATTCTACTTCTAGTTTCCAGGCTTGTTTAGACTCTAAACCCCTGACAGCTTTCAGGACTTCTACAAAGAATGTTTACTTATTAATTTATTACTTTATTTAGGTTTAAATATTGAAGATTTTTTAAATCCATAAGTATCACTATTTTAATTGAGTGGCAGGGAATCAGACAGTAGTCCCACAGCACTGGCGTGGTTGCAGAGCTTAATGGCTCGTTCATTGGGTGATTATTAGATTTAGTGACAAGCTATTTGGACCTTTAATCGATCATTGACTTTTAAATTAGGCTTTTCAAAATCACCAATTACTGCCTGTTGAAAGAAGCAACATAGTAGTTAGAGACACAAGCCCTTTAGTGCTGGAGTTTGCCCATGATGCGGCACTATTCTTCTGTCTGGGCCGTAAACCTGTGGCCTCAGATTTAGTACAGCTGTAATGTGAGGTTTAAGATAGCTGTGGTATCAGATTTAATACAGTTGTGATGTGAGATATAGGACAGCTGTGCTGTGAGATTTAAGGGGACCTATAGCTAAGCAGAATTTTTTTTTTCACCTCTTTTTGGTTCAGAATTTTAGTTTTGAGTTAAGAACATGAAGTGGTCCTTCAAATAGTCCGTAATATGGAGTCGTGTTCCGAAGAAAACATTTGTCACAAACACTGTCTTCAAGGCTGGAACAGCTATGAGTGTGGTGACGTTCCATGATGGCCAACGAGGAATTGAAGCACTGATTACTAAAACCCCACAAGTCAAGTCAAGTCAAGTGTGACTTATGGGGTTTTAGCAATAGGTGCTTCAATTGCCTCCATTCTTATGAGACTTGGCATAAAGGCAGAGGCACGCTCGATGAAAGGCTATCACGAAAGGGACAGAAAACGTGTGAAACAGAGTGAAAAACGCACACTAGAACTAAAAAAAGAAACAAATAGACACTCGACAAGCACGTCACACAGATTGAAAAAGAGGGAGTTAGTTATGAGGCTGGTGCCTTTTAAGGAGGTAAAAAAAAAAATCCGAAAAACCGCTAAAAACGAAACAGTAAATGTATTCCTCCTGAGAATATTACTGTCAAACTTTGATCACATTATTACTGCTGAACTAAAATCATGTTTTTTCAGAAAATACAGATTTCTCAGCAACTGTACATCCAATTAACTTCATATTTGGCAGTTTTATTCATTTTGTGTTGATCTATGTCTGTACAGAGCTCTTTTTGCAATATGTACCTCTGAACATGAGTAAATCAAAATATGCATATTTAATTAGCTGTTTCCCACTGAGATTGATTCAGGACTAGAACATAGAAACCTGGAAAAAAAAGCTCTTTAGTGACATTAGGAATGTTTTTTCCCTTCACATTACAGCTGAAATTATAACCAAACACTGTTTAGTTCTCTCAATAACTGTGTTTCTCTAAGTATCTATGTATCCATTAAAACAGCCGTTGCCATGGCAACCACTGATGTGATGCTACAGAAACTCAGTGTTTTAAGTTTCAATTTCTGACAATAATGCTTAATTTAAAAAGTGAATATCTTGGAAAAATGTTTGCTTAACTATAAGTCCCCTTAAGACACCTGTGGTGTCAGATTTAGGATAGTACACCCTGAAAAGTACACCCTGCCTACAGTGAAGAATTGTGGTGGCTTTTTGATGCTCTGTGGCTGCCTTGCTTCCTCTGGCACTGGAAACCTGCAGAATGTGGAGGGCAAGATGGATTCAGTCAAGTACCAGGATATCCAAGGAGAAAATGTCATGCCGTCGGTTGGGAAGCTGACGCTTGGGCATCATTGGACCTTCCAAAGGAATAATTAACCTAAGCATACCTCACCATCCACCAAAGCTTGGTTTCAGAAGAAGTCTGGGAAGATTCTAGAGTGCCCATCACAGTCGCCTCACTTTAACCCCATAAAAAATCTCTGGTAGGATGTGAAGAACACAGTTGCAGCATGCAAACCCTGGAATATTAGAGAACTGGAGGCTATTGTCCATGAGGACTGGGCTAAGATTCCTTGGGAATGCTGCCAAAAACTGACTCCTGCCTATGCATCACATTTCCAGCAGGTCATAGCGGCAAAAGGGTGCTCTACTAAGTATCAAAGATGCTTGTCATGAAGGGGTTGAATAATTTTAAGGCTGCAGTGGTCATTAAAAGTGGCATTTTTAGTTGAAATTGGAGAAGCCACTCGTAATTTTTGTTGTGTTGAACCATATAAACTGTTCTTGTTTGATTTGTTCATTGCAAACAGCTGAAAGTTAGTAGATTTTGCCAGTAAACCTAATTCGCAACGGGGGTTGAATAATTTTGATATATATATGCCATAACTGGCTAGACGATGTAGATATTGCACACCAACAACAGCGGGCATTGAGTAACTGCGGGGGCTTACTGAAGTAGCAGGCAATTACTCTGCCTGACCACTAATTGAGGTTATTCACTGGCTAATGCCTGTTGTTATGTTTAATTTCTCGCTCGCCCTCTCAGTCATTTTTTTGTTTATTTTTCTTTGTTTCATACGTGCCTGTCTATTGTGATATTAATTCTGGCGTTTTGCAATAAGCCACAGTAATGCGCTAAATTAATTAGCTCTCTCAGTGTGCACAGTAGCATTGGACTTGCAGCTTATTATATAATTGCTGTGGATCTTGTTTCTGCAGGCACGGCCTGTTTCTCTTTGATTTTATTGTTTTAAACAGCTGAACTCCTATTAGTCCTAATTGCAGATTAGTCGTGTCTGGTAGGGAGCGCCAAACAAGTAATGTAAGCAAAAAGTTTAAAGTTGCTTTAATAATAATAATAATAATTTTTGCAGGATGTGAAAATGGAAAGCAACTCACCCTTGTGTGTCAGAATAAGACGTCCCGGCAGCTTATCTGCAGGCAATTATTATCTCAACTTTTAAGGATGGGAGTACAATGCTTTGTTTCAGATCTGTTTCCTAAATTAGATTTTTTAGACAGACTATTCACACTGTTATTTGCAAGTGATCATATTTAATTGGGGTGACCAGAAATCACGACCTTTCCGTGTCGGTCAACATGGAAACGATGTTGGTGGGAATATGTTTGCTGGCGACACACTTTCCCAGTGAGGAAGAACCAAAACAAGATACAAGTGCACCTTGACAATTTTTCTCTCCTTATTTTCATGTGCTAGTGGTCCCCTCCATCATTTGTTCATCGCCCGGTCATTTTGACACTCTGGATTTGACTCTGTGGTTTGTTTGTTGTGTTGGAAGTGATGCAACAGACAGTTTAAAATCTGATTTCATTAGCTGAAGCATCTGGACTGAAATTAAAGTGCTTATCAAATTTATTAGACCACCACCCGATGTAAGGTTTTTGCCACAGCTGCCCTAAATTAACAGTATTGATAATTAACTAAATAATTTTACATGTTTCTGTAATGGTTAATCCACCTGTAAGCTCTTCAACTGAAATGATAGTTGTAATTAAAAAACATAATTATTGTTGTAATCCAGGAATTTTCAAATTTACCGTTTTACAAAAAAAAAAAAAATCCAGAAAAAATTTAGTTAAGCACATGCATTTGTAAAAATGCGATTGGACTGCATTTCAAATCACCTCTAGATGTAGCTTGGATCTGATTTGCAAAACGTGTATTTTATTGATAAAAATAATTCATTTAATAATAGTCATTTTAGAATTTAGCAATCGATTCCTCAAAAAGATAACAACTATGGCTTGTCAGCTTTGAGGGGTTTAGCTTGGGTGTGACTGGACATTTAAGGCACTCTTACCTTTCCGGTGACAATATCTAATCTTGTACCCTGCACAGCGGTGTTGTAATGATATGCTCAGAGGAACAAGTCGCAACTCATGGATAATCCAAAAATCTTTAAAGCCTTTAAAGCCCTTCAGCCTCTATTGCAAAAAGGGTCAGGACCAGTAGACACAAGGATTGCCGAGCCAAAAACAATGTCCAAAAAGCGAAGTTGACAGGACAGGCAGGAGTCAAAACCAGTAACGCCGATGTGCAACGGTACATAGACAGTAAGCCAAAACTCATGGTCGAAATCCAAGACTGGTGCGCGTTCACTGCGAACATATGAAGACATCATCAATTGAGTGTCGATATCCTTTGAGGAAATGATGAAACGCAGACCCCCTTATTTTTCTGTGCCAAAATTTCAAGTCCTCCTCAAGGCCTACGAGGAGGAACGAGTAATAATCGCAAAGAAAAGCAATACCAACGCGTCTGCCACCGCACGCGAGCATGCTTGGCAGAGGGTAACGGACCGCGTAAATGCGTAAGTTTAGTCTATGCTATTAATGGAGCGTATTAAAAGCACAATATATTAGCCTACCCTCGGCAAGATCTAATTCAGTGACTATTATTGCCTACTATGAGGTTTTTTTTAAATTTGGCCAATGTTTTTTTTTTCTTTTTTTCCTGCAACTGGATAAAAACTATTATTCTCAATTAGATGTAACCCGACCGCCCCAACGTGGCTGTAAGTGAAAACTAAATATAAAAATATCATCCACACAGGTAAAAGTTTCCTCCTTGAATCACTTCTCTTTACGATATTATAGGCATATTTCTATAATTCCCTGGTACATCTTTTTTTTTCGTCTCTTGTAACGAAGTTGCTAAAGAATCTTTTAAGCGAAAAGCATACTTTTCGCATTAAGTGACACACGGTAGCCTTTCCGATGTGCTCTGCGTCTCAGACAATATGTAAAAAAGAACTCCCTCCAGTAAAGTAAGGGTCCTGCATATAATGTTTGGATGGATGTCGAAGCAAACCCCCGATGTGTGGTGTTTGAAATGTATGGATGCAGCAGGTTGTTCAAATATATATGAGGGACTCTGCTGAGAAGCGGTAGCGCTCCTGCAAATAGTCCTCAGGATATGACAATATATCGTGCCGCGGTCCTATCACCCTCTCATGGTGAATTGCGAGGACAACTTGAGCTCCGATGTCTATGGGACCTTCTTCAAAAGGAAACGCTATTGTGTGACAGAAGTCAAAGGAGCAGTTTTGCTGAACGTGTTCTTAAATCCCCCATCATAACCTGAACTTAACCTGAAGAAAACCTAGGTTATCCACATAAAATGAACTAAACCTGAATTAAACCAACCAGGTTATGTTCACATCATATTTTACATAGTGACTTATTTAGCCAGATAATTTTGGAACAGAAAACCCAGGTTTATTGCATACTCTCCCATAGGAGCAGTGTCTTGCTCATCTGTTGCTCAGTCTCGTCTCTTGAGATGAATTTGAGCTTCTCATATTTGTATCATTCTGTGATCATTTGTTTCTGAGTTACTTTCCCTAAAGGTCCCTTAGGAGCAAGAGATAAGCTAAAAAGAGACAAGACATCACTGAGACAAAGGAGGTTGAGTTGAGATAACCATTTGAGCAATACTTGAGAAGTGGGATAAACAGAGGAAATCTCATAATTGTACTTAGGAGACAGATTGGTCAAGAACTTTGAAAAGTACTTAAATACATGTACAAGTACTTTAGGCATTAATAGGAAGTACTCCGATACAAGTGCAAGCACTTTGGTATTTCAAAAAAAAAAAAACCAAAAAAAAACTTGCATCCAATTCTTGAAAGTACTTGAAAGTACTTGAACGCAACACTGCCACTAACTATACAATGAAAATAGCACTGATGGAAAGAAGATCCTTTTTTGCACAAATTAGTATAAGTAATGTTTTACTTTGTATAATTTATCTGACTACATTTTAATAATTATTAGTTTAAGAAATCGAATTGGAATAGAGCCATTATCATTTTTAATTTAGACTTGATCGTAAGAAGAATCCAGTGCTTTAGTTACTACTCTCAGAACTTAATATGCTGGTACCATCGCATGTCCCACTGGCTGAAATGTGCCCATCTCACAAGCTGACTAGATGTCTGGTGACTCAGAGGTCGTAAGATACCACTTCTTTAGGAATATCTGATAGAGGCTAAGGGACCCAAGAAGGGTGACATTGGCTATCCCCATTCTAAACATGAAAACCTGCTAAGCGGAGGAGACAGATTTCACGACAGAGGTCTACGAGTGTAATACTTCGTGATACAATGAGCATAAATGTGCATCCTACCTAGACCAGCTTGAGGGTGGTAAGCCCGGATAATATATTAACAGAGAGAGTCGGGCAATTTTCAGAGAAATGACAAAGATCAAGTTTTTACCATTTATTAGCCAGGTCGATCACTTCAAAGCCAATTATTATCCAAATCAAGCATCAATCAGTATACCTATAATGTATGTGCAAAATTGATAAATATTATATTGAATTACAATGTCAAAATAGAATAGTCTCATACCTGGCAACATGGGGGTCATATGGGATACTGACTGCAGAACTCAACATCGGCTTTGTTTCCTCACTTTAGAGAAATGTATGTTGATTAATCATGAAATGGTCTGATATATCACCAGACATTAGGGAATTATGTTAATTTCAAATACTTATATCACTGACAACAGTAGTCCAGCCAGAATATTCCCATTACAAAACCGAAGGTGCAGCCCACAACTAATGTTGATGTTGTCATTTTGTGTTTTAGCCTGTTGCACCACCCTCCACCCATCTCCCAATCATGAAGTCTGTAGCATTTCGGCATCCAGGTTGCCAGTTACCACTGAGCTGTATCTACCTGAATTTTGGAGCGCAAATGTCTGACGTTACTAAACCTAAAAGGCCTCGTTATGATTCCGAAACACGTCGTGACAAAGTCAGAAACAAAACAAGGATGTTTATAGGACATGCTTTTGAAAGATGGTGACGACTGAAAACAGAGAAGAATTTGAAGACCGACGCCGAAGTTGCTAATTTTCTCCTGGGCTGGTAAGATTCAGCTCAGTTTGGCTAACTTAATTCTATTAATGTAAGCACAGATATTTCAAATATTCTCAGCAATTGAATTACGATATGCATTTTCGTTCATGGTACATTTGTGCGTATGCAGGTGGCCGTGGGTCATCGAACTGACTAGGTAACAAATTGTTTAAGAAATAAAAACCGTGGTTCTTCTTTGCTAACATTAGCAATGCATTATTAGTCTGTTTCTCTGGCATTATGCTGAGACGCTGTGGAAACTGATCCAACATTAGCACAGCTATTATGGCAATATGAAATGTAATTGAGACAGTACATCGGGCAAATGAGTCCCGATTCATTCTTAACACATATTACAGTATGAACTTTAGTGGGCTATCCACACAGAAGAATGACGAGCATGTTGACCTCTATGACCATTGCTAAAGTTAGTTAGTCATTCGTCCCAATCTTTTCCTGAACTGAACTGAACTGAACACAACCCTGTCAGAGCAAATCACTGGTGATATTGTAACGTAGTCATGGTAGTTCCTTGTAGTAGACGTTCTTGCTGGATCCGGCAACCTAGCCGGCAACTTCTCGTCTGGGGGAGAGGAGGAGGGGATACTGTGCTCTGCACTATTTTGAATGTGACTGCACTACCAGTTTTGGCCACAAACTTACATATTGCTCCTTTAAACACACAAACCAGGTATTTGAGCCTTAAATGAAAGCCCATAAAGCCTTAAATGAACAATGTACAATTTTGAGACACAGGTCCACGCCCTACAGGAGGTGGGTGCTAATCAAAGTATCAGGCCATCTGACCTGATTGGGAGCAGATCTGCACACAGGTCCAGTTTACTCTGAGGTTCTCAGATGTACATGTATATTGAGATCTGGGAAAACTGCTGTTGAAATCAGACCGTTGCACCTGTCATGTTGAGACACGTAAAATGACACCAAATGTGACTATGCCTGGAACTGGGATTGTCATGAAACATCCCATGCCATGTACAACATTACAGTGACCCAAACCTGGGGGGGGGGGGGTTTCAGAGGGTTAAGGAAGACAGATGTTTGGGGAGACTGTGGAGGTGATTATCTGACACATTCCTGCACTGAAAGAATATCAAAAAGGAAAGTTGGGGGCTTGTAAATGAAGTTTTGGATGTCGTAAAGAGAGGAATAGGCTTTACAACCACATTAACTGGAATTGTCTCAGATCACCTGGCGCCTTACCAGTTCACACTACCAAGTGATTGCTGCAAAAGAATTCACTCTGCATTGCACTGATGCAGTGTGCATGGAAGGCAATACTGTCCATTGAAAAATTCAGTCTGCCTTACAGTGGGATTATTAAATAAGCCTGCACTACCCAAAACATACACTGGCCCAAAGCAAAGGTACTCCTCCGGTTCAGGTGTAAGCCTTCAGGCTTGTACAGGTTACTAGTGTCCCAAAAGAAGTTCCACTGCCCCATAAATGTGTACCCCTGTTTCCCACATCAGGTTTTTAGCCACATGTTAAAAGCCCAGATAAAATTCTGCTTTTCTTCGCTTGCACATGGTACCGGTAGAATCCCTGGGAACCCTACCATGGAGGATCTGCTCCTAAGCTTTTCTTCTAATTCCACAAATTTGTCTTGCAGAACCTCAGACCTAACCTACCTATGTCTTTAGTCCCAACATGGACCATGATCATTGGATCCCTCCCTGCTCTGGCCTAGAGCTCGTCCGCACGGCTGGGCACCAGGTAGTCAACTTACCACATGAGACTCTTTGTCATGCAAACAGACTATGTGGTCTACCCTTCTAATAACTGAGTCACTATCATTAACCCCATAAAGCCCAACGTCCTCCTGCCGGTAACGCCAGCATTACAGGATTTTCAAATGACTTGCTGTGAGTCTCTGACCCTTAAACGCATAATTGCTTTCAAGCTGACCCTGTTAAAGATCGCTTGATTAATAATCACACAATATATTCACTGAATAGTCAGGACCAACATATAAGCCTGTGATTATTAATAAAGTTTTAAGAAATGACAGATCATTGAAGGCTAACACTGACAAGAGACTCAACAGTGATATTGGATGGACGAAAAAAAAAAAATGAAATAATAATTAAAAAGATAATTAATTAACCCAATGCTTTCCCTGAATTCCATCTCCTGTTCTAGGATTTTTTTAAACAGTGCAACCTAATTTATTTTAAGATTGTACTTAATCATAATATTTTCAGCGTTCAAAAGAATAGGTTGCATTTGCAGGGAAGCTTAGTTGCCCACTGGTTGCCGATAATATTTAATTTATCAAATTACCAATGCTTCTTACGTCTTTGCAGTTCGGCCTCAGGGAAAGTCGTAGGAAGGATATAATATGAGATTGTATGAACAACAATTTTCCAATTAAATAAGAAACGATAGACACAAGAAATTTCACTCAAATACCCTGTTTGCTATCTCATTTTAGCCTTCCTTGTTTACGCAAAGCAGAATATCATAATTGTTAATGGCAGCGCAGCTTATTGGAAGCCCATTTGCTCAGTAAATTAATTCAGTTTATTATCCGATTCTGACTCAGAAATAGGTGTTTGATTATGTCACTGGTTGTAGGCAGTGTTTTATAGTTACATGAGCAGCCTTAACACGAGCAGCTAAGTCAGAAAATCCACACTTTTATTCCTGGATAAACAAAGCTTAGGAAGGAGTATTGTGATGAGACCTGAGCGTCACTCACTAATCAATCTGTTAATCAATCGATCAATTTGCCGTTAGCAGGACCATGGGCAGTAAGATTCATGAACAGCTTATCCTGGGGTTAACGATAGTGTCTTTTTAATTAGAAACATTTTCTTAGGCGCATTAAGCCGATCGGACGCGAAACCTAAATAGGATCGAGTTTGGAGATATAATGCGCTTTAAGGTCAGGTGAGAGCAGAGCCAGGATCCCTCCGATGACAAATCCAGAGTGGAAGAGGTTAACTCCCTTTGTTGGAGGGAAGAGGCCGACTAGTTGCCTTGAGGCTCCCCCACTCTCAGGGTCAGGGGCCAAGTCGAGCTCCTGCGATGGCCAGAGCTGATTGGACACCTCAACCTCTGGAGAACCTGTTGCTGTCCGGCATGCTTGCCCTTTCCTGCACTGACATCCTGCTGTCAACTTCCTCTCCCTGCTTGCACTGGGGTCTCCCCCCTTCCTGGGTGTGGCGTACGCCTCATCTCTCTAAACGACATACTACTCAATACGCATTACTGCATTAGGCCGCGGTTCTCAGAAGACTGAAGGAGGCAGCGGTAATACAATCTAAGTGCTTGTTCTTCACCTTATGAAATTGCCTGCTTGCTAAGGCAATGACATTCTGGGTTTTAAAGGGAATGATGGCAGCAGATCTGATTGGCTGTAATGGAACCAAACTGCCACTTCACTCACTGGTTATTAATTTGTTTTAGTTCAAAACTTTTGACAACAGCACAAAGCTGCAATTCTGTCTCCCGTCATGAAATTACCAGGATGGAGTTTGACACACTCGGTACTGATATGCGATGCCGTTAGCTCTTGAGTTTAACTGCATTTACCTTGTCAAATTAGGGCCCCTTGTAGGTGAAACCAAAATCTATTCTGGATTACAGTTATTGAATAACATCATAATATGTTTTGGTCCATCAGAGGGCACATTCACCACTCTCTCTCATTATTATAACTACAGGTCATTTAGACTCGTTGATCAGCCTGGTATGCCTCTACATTCACTCCGAAATCTGGAGTATCCAATCAGCAAACTAAGCGCTGTACAAACATGTCGGTACGTGACTCATGCTGCCATCTTGGGAGAATGCAGAAAGTTTGCTGCTCTCCTCCAAAACACAACCCTGTTAGCCGCCACTTTTTTCTCTCATTGTCTTAAACCTGAGGAAACCCAAACGTGCTCCCTTGGCATGTGACTGAATAAAGCTTTAATGGCCAGCGGGAGGCTCTTGATGAACAATGCTAACCCAAACCGACTATATCCCTCCCATATCCCTGAGCAGCACATAGCCAATCATACGCTTTACTCATGAGCCTGCCACAGTCAGCACAGGCATAGCTGGATATGATCCAGTGCCGCGGTGGTCTCTCTGCAGCATGAACAGAGCCTCTACAGAGCGAGCTGACCCAGAAGCCCCATACACAAGAGCTGTTTGTAAAAATGGTATTGTTTTTTTTTTATTATTATTATCATAAATTTGCCATCTCCAATCCAACCCAAATCTGGAATGTCCAATTGGGTAGCTATGTACAAGCTTTTGTGTATGTGACCCCCTGTTGCCAATTCAGGAGAGTGTAGGCAGTAGACAAGCACGCGCCTGTCAGCCTCTTTTTCTTATACACTCATTGGTTGAATCCTCTCAAGGTCAGAATGAGGGCGGAGGATACCCGGACATGAACAGACTTCAGACAGAATCTTCCTGACGAGCGGCCCATCTGCTCAACAGGAGGCACATTAGCAACAAACAAAGCAACTTATATTACCATTCCCGACAGACCCTTCCCAATTTGCATCCCTGTAGTGCAATGGCCAATTGTGTGCTACTCTGAAAAAGCTGCCGACCACTGCCGGTTGGTACAACCAGGGCTCGAACCTGCGCCATGATAGACACTTCTATTGCGCAATGCGCTTCTTTAACTGAATGGTATTGTTGACTTTTATAAGCCACCATGAAGTGAGAGAATGATAATAATAATAATAGACACAATGAGTCTAGGAATTCAGAAATTTCAGTGCTAATCATTGCTCCCTCAAGGCCTTGCCATTAAATGGGAGCCACTGCGTGTAGCTGAAGCAAAATGTTCTCAAAATGTAATTGGATGGTTTATTTTTTTGTGTCATAGCATTGCCAGTACAGTGCAGCAACATTGTGAGAATGTTAGTGCTGGCTGGGGTAATGCTAGCTCAGCCTTGGGCTTGCTGCAGGGTATGTTTTTTGGGAAGGAGAAATCTCATCTCAATAAACTGGTAAGAAGAGAAATATCCCAGAGGAAGAGGTATTTAAAAGAAATTCACACACCCACGTAGACAAGGCTGAACTGAGGAAGTTTGGGTGGCATTCATTTTTTTTTAGAATAAAGTATTTTGCTAAGTAGTTTTCCTAATTCTACATCTGATTGGTACATAGTTAATATGTGAGCTTATAACAAAGTAAATGTTCGGTTACTTTATCTGTGCCGCATAAAAACTGAATAAACAGATGTCAAGCTTAAAGCTTTTATTCTGCCATAATGCTCCACAGTAATGCGCTTATTGATATAAATAATTACCCCACTTTCATTTAGTAATAATCTCCTAATTCTTAAATCACCAAAGAGGCAAAAGTGCTCATTTTAGACATTTTCCTTGCGACGGGAAATTTTATGTAAAGCCAACATGCATTATATCCTTTTTCAAAGCCCTGAAGCTAATAAACAACAGGTCCTTATCTGACCCTGCCCAAATTATTATTATTTTTTTATCTTGTGTTTTGCTTCTCCTGTTTCTGTAACTTTAACCACTCCTCAATTTCCAACGAAAAAGTTTCTGAATCCGTCTGAAAATACGTATATCATAAAACTACCTGTACAAAGCTATTTCCACATCTGGGCTGAAATAGACCTGATCAGCAGACGCCTTCTAAACGCTGCACACAAAGTATTCCTTCCCCACTTACTTTGCAGTGTGCAGCACATCTCCAGAGATCAGACCATCTGTTGTTTTCAACAAGAGAGTCTGTCTTTGTCAGGAGCCGACTAGACCTTAGATCATTTAGATACCTTTTTTCTAACCTAACTTGACTTTAATTTCAAATATTGTACATTGCTCCCAAGGCACTAACTGAAATCTCGCAGGAAACAATTGGTGTGTTTGATCTCACTGCTCATTATGCTTTTTCTTTGCCGATTATTCAAAGAAATAACATGAAAATAACTACTTTACTTCAATAGTGTGAGAGTTAGCTTTTATAAAACATAAATTTGTATTTCCTGAGGGGCCGGCATTTTGAAACGGAGTCAATTTTCAAGATGCGGTAAGATGTGATAATGCAGAGGAAATGACCTCTGAGGGAGAGGAGTTTGTTTAATGCGAAATCACAGAAAAACAGGAGACTCCAGAGAATAAAACTGACTCAAAGATGTAAGCACATCTTCACACAAACATTAACCCACACACACACACACACACACACACACACACACACACTCACTCACTCGCATGCCCACACACACATAAACACGTCCACACATATTCAGACACGCCCCTGCATATGTGCACATAAACATACAAAAACTCATACTGACACACACACACACATATATATATATACATAGATAGATAGATAGATAGATAGATAGATAGATAGATAGATCAAAGAGACTCAGGCAAATTAGTGGGCAGATGCAGAGGAGATGTTGGGATTTGCAACGTACGACATGAAACATGAAATAAAACAGGTTCAGCTCGTCTTTTTGGGGTTCCCTATTCCTTATGAATCAATGTCTTGTGTTAATGTTCATATCAAATGATTGATTAATTTAGAAATAATTGTCATTTTTCAGTTTGAATGTTCTGAAAATTTGCAGTTCCTCATGATGACATGAATTCGTGAGAATGTTTGAAGGCGATTCTGCCGCCTCGTATTGTTGAACTTGAAGAACGTTTCCCCTTTCTCACACAGAGGATATATTAAAATGGAAAATGCTGAAGCAAATTCAGTCTTTTTTTTTTCTTGGAAACACATTTTTAGAATTGGGCCCTTAATCTGTATGTGTTGAAATGAGAGCTGTAAGGCTCGCCCTGCTAGGCATCCGGCCTGGCGTTTCTCGTCTGTTGAAAAAAAAAAAAAAACAGTATTTTCTGGCGTTAAACCTCCCACTGATCCCACACTTGAGCTCCACAGCATTTTTCTCTGCAGTCTGGTCGGTGTGTGATATGTTTCGACTCCGCAGGAAGCACAATTTGGCTGATTCATGGATTACATCTACCGCCGTGGTGTCGGGTAATCAAAACCATCCATTTCTAGCCCTGATTAGGTGGTCAGCAATATAGTTGCACTGCTCCAGAACGCGGGAATAACAGGCTTGGGTAAGTGGCGAGATGCTGGCAGTGTGATTTATCAAACAATTACAGAACACTTCTGCGGAGAGCAGTGAGAGCACAGGTCAAGCGCAGCTTTTCTGCTGCGAATCCACAGCTGACAGCCCCTCAGCCCCGCTGCCGTCTTCTGCACTTCTCCATGAAAGCTGCTGCTGTGAGGTAAAAAAAAAAAAATAAAGGTGTGTGTCGGTTTGATCATTCATAAACTCCGTCAACATATATTTTTTCAAGGAATTACATTTTTTTTTTTTTTATGAAAAACTGGTATGTTTTCATGTCAGCTCACCGCTTTTCTTAAATCCTCTCAAAACATCAAATGTCCGTTCATACCAGCTCAAACAAAACCTGAGAAAATAGATCCCTTAGACCTCAGATGCAAAAGAGCCCCCAACCTAAAATCACAGTCCTCGAGGTCCGAGAACTGCGAGAGACCCCCCCCCCCCCCTTTCCTCGGGAGTCAGGTGAGAAGGCAGAAGGCATTAAGTGCTCATTTATTTACCTGGGATGAAAGAGAACTTTGACTGAGTCTGGATTCAAAGTCCTGATTTGAGGATCATTGCAGTCAAGCCGGACAATTCAGTGCGTGTTTCAGTTATGTTAACTATTGCACAGGATCCATTTTCTACCTTCAGACCTAGTCGAGTTCAGAACCGCATCACCAATCACACTGGGGGGGGGGGGGGTGGGGGGGGGCTCTAAGGTAATTATCCATTTTGTTGAAAATGTTTCATTTCAGGCTGAGTTTGGTCACAGGTTCACTGAGGCATTTAATTTCTGTCACTATGATTTATTAAATGACTTCCTTTGCCGAAAGGCCCCCTGGTGGACGATCAGAGCAAGACTGTGAAAGGAATGTTGATTAGCTGGCCTGATTAGCTAGCCAATGCTTCCTTGGGGTGATCCTTTCACACATGCAGCCATTGTGTACTCAATGGTAACATATGTTTTGTGATGATGAAGTGCGAATAAATGAAATAGAATGAATGCTGCCAAACTTCATCTGTCAAGTTCCTCAAATGTTTTGTATTTGAATGTGAAGCCCAGGTCTGCTTGGTGAGACCAATCTGTTCAAGTGTGTAGGCCTTAACCCCAGCTTTAAATATGGGCCGTGACCAAATATGTGATGGGAAGAACTGGAGGAGATTTGACATGAATTGGCTGAAACAGTGAAATGTTAAATGCTGATTATCATAATAATATGTTAATTATATTAACATTATCATAATCATTTCTCCAGTGGTGAGGCTGTTTTGACTGTCCTGACGAGGGCATGATTATTCTTCCCTGTTTGAGTGGCAGGGGGACGTGTCCTGGTATTGCAGTTGACCTTTTTATTTGTCATCGTTCAAAGCTCGTGCTGTGGAAACAAGCCATCTGTCAACAGATTCTATCCTCGAAATACCGTCAGTCATGGCCGAGAGACCGTCCACACAGCCTCAGCAGTGCGATGACTCCAAATATGGCTCAGAATTATGTTCGGCACATACCAGATGCACAGTTTGTCACACAAATAGACATTGTGAATGAACAGTGCAGATGCAGCTGTATAGCAAGTCTACTCACAAACTGCTGTAATGAAACTCATGGTCCTCTGTGTAGACACATTATTACAGGGTTTACACTCAGAATGAACAGGTGACTGAATGTTTCTTTATAATGTGATTTAAGGATTTCCTCTCCCCTGACTGGCCGAGGAGAGCTCTGTCGGTCAGTGTAAACAGTGATATTCACCATACAGAAGTGCGCTCGAGGTGACTGAAACTATTTGACGACCTTGAGCTAAAAATAGTTTATGCTTCCCCACAGGAGCTCCACAACAGTGTCTGTATTTCCCTGACGCTTCGCTCCTGTGTGGAGCCTTACGTTAGAGTTGTCACCCTTCTTTGATATTATATTTTCAAGCAGGGTCATATAACAGTTATTGACTTCATTTATCGGTGAATCCAATGATTTATCGATCTTAAGTGATATTCACCTCCGTTGCGCCTTGGTGAATATCATTGTCCAAGGTGGATAAATCATCTGATTTAACCTCAACTGAAGTCAATAACTGTGTAATATTTAGAGGCATGGGCGGAGAGAGGTCCTCACAAGTGCTCAGTTTAGTCGTGTGGGGAAAAGAGGAACTCAAAGCTAATGCTGCACTGTCGTAATGGCCGTAAAATACTACTGTGACCATCTCAGGTCTCTGTACGTTCTGACACACACAGACACACAAGCTTACACACAAACACACTTACTGTGTAGTCGCTGTCTCTGAGACGCACACACAGGAGATCAGTGCAGGGATTTCAGTGCTATTAGAACACTAGACTGAGTCATTATCACTCTCCACTCCTCATCAGGGAGTCGCTACAGCTGGCCGCCTCCCTGTATGACTTTACAATTTATTTCCTCCAATAATTCATTAAAATAATCAGAAATGCAGTGCAAAATTGTATTTTAAATGTTACTTGATTTAAGTTTAAAATGTTTAATTTAGCAAATCTAATGCAACATAATTGTAATGTTTATATTGTGTACTTAAATGTAATGTCCTGAGTGGGACGCAGAATCTGATGCTGACGGTGACAGGGCATGCCCTCTGGCGGGAATATGATTGGCCATGAGAAATGGGGCGGGGCATTTGTGTCTTTCATTCTGCAGGAAGCTCAGCTGATTGGCTGGATGCCTGAAAAGCCATGGAAAAGTTTCAGTTTTTTCCCTTTTGTTTCAGTGCACATTCCATTGCTAAATTATGTATTCATACTTAATTATTAATATTTCAGTACACATTTTCAAAAAGATGGAGAATGTTTGTGTGCATTTGTGTTTGTATGTAAATGTGTTTCTCAGCTGGAAATGAGTGGCCCAAAAAAAAATCCCTTAAAACTGATGATTAGTCTTGACCCATTTTCAATCATTTTCCTTCATTAAAAAGTTTTCCGATTTTTAGAATAATCAGTTGGCTGGTAAACATGCAGCTTCTTTCTGAATGCAATATCAGGGCAATTAAAAAATAAATGCAATTCAGACAAATATTTTATTCAGGAGGTTGCCTTCTCTTTACAAAAAGAAAAAGATAAACAACTTGATTATTTCCTGCATTCGCTTGAAAAAAACCCTGCAATGCAGGCTGCCTACACTTGATTATTGACAACCCAGCAGAACCGGTTGGTGAGAGGGGACAGGGACAGATGGACCAAACTGAGGGACAGAACAGGGCTGGATAGCACTGATGCAACTGGACTCTGGGCTGGGCTGAACCGGCGGAACTCGACTCTGGGCTGGGCTGAACTGGCGGAACGCGACTCTGGGCTGGGCTGAACCGGCGGATCTCGACTCTGGGCTGGGCTGAACTGCCGAAACTGGACTCTGGGCTGGGCTGAACTAGCAGAACTGAACTCTGGGCTGAACTGGCTTGGGCTGAGGGTGGAGACACTCACCCAGCTCAAGCAGACAGCGGAGAAGTCCCGGCTTGGGCTGAGGACCATCCACAGGATCACAAGGCAGCGGCCGGCTGCCCACTGTGTGAGAAGGTGACAGAACGCCCACAGGGTCAGGAGACGACAGACAAACACAGGATCTGACTCTGGGAACGAGAGGCCAAAGCGTTGGGCAGTATGACACCCGGGAAATTAGGCAGTGTGGGAATCTGGGGGCTTGACTGTGTTGAAACTGGATTCTGGCTGATGAGGCAGAAGGTCTGAGAGGAACTGCTTAACACCCTCGAGCAGTGAGCTCCTCTCAAAACTGTGAGCTCAATGCCTCAGTTAGCAATGTTCAGAGCTGCAACTCTGTCCTCCTCTACTGCGGCCCCCTACAAAAATTAATATGTTTATTAGTATAAAACAAACAAACAAACATAAAAAACAGGCCCAAGAACGAGCTAGATTAGCGACCAGAACAGGAACAGAATGGATTACAGACAGGCGCTGGAAAAGACTGGCTCAGGAACAGGAAACATACGCTGTAAGCAGGAAATAGTGTCACACGACTGAGATTTAAAATGGGTGACAAATGTACAGAAATCAGAAGAAACAAGGGAACACATAAACTCGCAGATGAAATCGACAAACAAGAAACAATGTGGAGAAACACGAAGGATGCAATGGAGGCGGGGGCGAGAAACAAGACAATGCAAAAAAACACTGATAAAATAACAAGGTCCAATCAGCTGTATGCAGGACAAGATGCACTAACAAATACACTTGAGACTGAAAAAAAGTGAAAATCGCAGTCATACAGAAACATTAAAAACAAGACAAGCAATAGAGAAGACTATCAAACCCCTACAAACTGCTTTTCATATAAAGGCTCAGAGAGATCTGTGTTCATTTAAAAAGGTTGATCTTATGCAATACATTCTTTTCTTTTAGGAAGCTGTCCAGTTGAGTTGATCATGGGTTGTATTAGCTGCATCTCTCAGGACAGTCTTTCAATCGCTCATTTGCACACATTAAATGGACAAAATATAGAGACTCCTGCTAAACTAAAATCTCATTCCTAAAATCACGGGCATTATATGGAGTTGAAAACCCATAACTGTCCGATTCAAAATAACAGTTAAGAGTTGCAGAAATGCAGGTAAAGGCCCGTATTCAGAAACGACACTCACACTAATTGAGTGTGAGCGCGTACTGAAACTTTGTTAGTCTCAGGTTATACTAAATGAGTCAGAGGTTGCCCCAACACTCATTTGCTTTCAGAGACCTCACTTACACTGAAAATAGTGTCTATCTGAGTGAAGTTTGAGTGCAGGGAACACCTCCCTTGAGCCGCACTAACTTGCGCCGGTATTTCACTGTCATGGCTTTCAGGTGGTTACAAACATTGGAAACTCTGAATCATTTACAGCCACGTGCTCGACGCAGTCGCAACTACGCAAATTTTAACTATAACGATGATAACAATAACTTACTAACTGACCACCGGGTTTCAGTGTTTACGAACTGCACTGTGGTGAACTCAAGGTTAGCATTTGTGTACCCACCAGTGGCTACTGGTGAACTGGCAATAGGGGAAGCTCAAAACTATCCCTTAAAAATAATGATTGGACATGAACTGTTTTCAGTTCATTTAAATTACCATTTCAGAAACTCCGAAAACTCTCAACATTATTAGGTGTGGCCAGTTTTCATGAATGACGCATACCTGTCAACTCTCACGCACTCGGATTTCTCGCGCTTTTCTTTACTCGTGGGTTGTAAAATTCTGCGCTCAGCTGGCTCATGGGGCGCGTGTGGATCGGTCTGCGAGGCTCATGTAGCTGTCAGTCACGAGAATCAATTCTTTTCTACATTCTTAATTGCTGAATGTAGAGGGAAATGTCCGGCACGTTTCACAGCTTGTTGCTTAGTGAGCCTCGCGGGCTGCCCGGCGCATTTCGCAAGCCACGCGACCACAGAATTTATGAAGATGTGCTGATATTTATCTTGTCATTTATGTGCAAAAGAAACGCCTCAATTTTCTGAAGCAATGTATAACAACGTTATTAAAAATGAATTTCATTGTCGTTTTCCCAATTTGTCTGAGAAACTTTCTAATCAAGAAAAGTAAACTGCGCCAGGTTTAGGTCATTCAGCACTGAAGGGTGAAGATTGAGCGTCCCTTTGCAGCAGCCGACGCACCGCCTGTGGTACCCAGTGCTCACTACTGTAAGTTATGCTCGAGTGGCATTTACGAATAGCTATTGGCGAGGAGTGGGACCGATCCCTCGGTTAGTGGTAGGTCGATCTCTTTCTCACACTCCAGTTACATTTCAATCGTACTCACTGTACGGTGAGTGGAGGGTGAGTGTGAGTGTCGTTTCTGGATACGGGCCTAAGAGTTGACCTGCATCATGGTTATGTTGCTGGTGGTATTCAGAGTTCAAGTCTTGCTCAGAGGAAACTCACTGGACACCGGAGTTTGTAAAACTGCATTTTTATAAGTATTTGCTGTGTCTAACCCGTTGACGCAGAAAAAAAATGTTTGCCCCGTTTCGTGAGCCACAGGAAATCAGAAACTTAGAAAGGCATTGGTGTTTCATGTCACCATTAGTGTGAATAGGAAAATGCTTGATAACTTTTAGAATGAACACTAGCCTAATGCCAGTTGATTCAAAATGACCAGTAATTCTACTATAGAATTTCTGTAGATCCTCAAATTCGGAAATATCAATGGGAACAGGTTTGAAGAAGTAAAGCACTTTCAGGTCAGGTAAGAGCAAAGCTTTTAGTAACTCAGATGGCAAGTCCTCAGAGTAAGGGATTTAGCTTAGCAGATATTTGGTAGTAAGTCCCTGCCTGCGCTGTGTGTTTATGTGACGGTGCGTTCAGGAACCACACGCAAGAGAGGGAAATTTAAAAAAAACGTATGCCTTTATTGGAGTCCGAGTCAAAGCCAAAAAACACAGGAATTGCCAGGCCACAGTACAAAATCCAAAAACAGTCTTGACTGGACAGGGGTCAGAACCAGTAAGACAGATAGGCAGAGGTACAAAAACGATAGGCAAAAAGTCGTAGTTGATGAACAAAGCCGAGGGTCATACACAGGGCATCCAAACACAGAAATCGTGGTCATACAAAAATGGATCGGAATCCAGAAAGACAAAAACAATACAAAAAGGGCAATGGCAAGAATCAAGGTCGGACAAACCAGAAGAAGAGAAACAATACTCAATGGCATACAAGGCGCTCTGCACAAAGAAATATTGATCAACATTCTGACAAGAGCTGTGAGTGAAATGAATGCTTAAATACACACAGGGAAGATCACATGCTATACAGGAATCAGGTGTAGGGAATGAAATTAATTACAACGGTAGATGAATCACATGAGGGGAGCCCTAACCACGAAAATTGGGAAAGACAAAACATGAACGGGAATCTGTGGGAAAAAAATAATCTATGTAACCTCAGTAATCAAGTGTTTTGAAATGAATGAGCATTCAAATGTATTATTAACAAGAGCAGAACTGTATTAATCTATTGCTGAATTGTTGTATTCATTACATATTGAATGCATTAATAATCTAGCATTAATTAATATTGAAATTAACAATGTATTAATAATCAAGCATTCACCAAAGAAATTCATATCTGAATGAATGGTGCTCTAACACACTTTCTCATTTTCCACTACTTGTAGCACAGCCATTCTGTTCCTCTTAATGTTAGAACACAGAAGTTTGGGTGTGAGAGTGGAGGGCCTACCATAAATCTAAACTTGTATAACAGGTCTTGCAAGACCCCACAGTGGCTTATTGATTCTTCGGCACATTCCAATAGAGATAGGGAATTAGAGCGTATGAATCCTCCTGTTGTTCTTAAGGGCCCCAACTCTCTGAGAGAAGACGTCATGAGGGTCAGAGATGGGTTATGTAACTTGGTGAAATATTTCGTGATGTCTGGAGTGGTAGCCACGCAGGGCTCATGGGTTGGGAAATCCCCGGTCGGGTAGAGTTCATGCATATCTTTAGACTGAGGGAGTTTGCAGCTGGAGGCCATGGAGAATGGGAAGGCTGACAACAAAGGGACAACAAGCTATAAAGATGGGTACTTAGAAGAACTCGGGGCTGCTTTCAGCCCTCTGGTACTCACAGAAGCTTCTGTTTAACTGAGTATTCTTCTTTCCAGTTCTTTGCTTAAGGTCATCAGTTGTATATGGTTTCTGTATTATTCGATGGTTTGAAGCCTATCTTTCATTCGTCTGTATCTGTGCACATGAATTTACCTTATGGTACTCTTGTTTTTACCTTCTGAATTATTATAGTAACATAGTTGAACTGGTTAACTGTTTTTTGGGTCCTTCATTTAAAAGTCAAACCTAACCAGTACGAATTCCTCAACAAATCACACAAACAGCCCACGACATTTAAACAGCTGTGGTCCAGGAGTTTTATGTGCACAGATAACGAGCGCAGGAGAGTAATTAAGCACGTGCGAGAGATCTCGCTAAAACTCAGGAGAGGACAGAGACAGCTGAGAGAGAGGTGGAGATTAGAACAAGGCGATTGCTGAGAGGGAATTAGCCTAAATTAGTAGCGGTGCAACTTTACATATTTAACTAGAGTGCTCGTTAGTAAGTTAGTAATCTTATAAACAAGGATTAGTTCTGTTAGAAATCAGAACAGAAAGACGAAGGAAGAAAACGAGAATCGAAGGAATGTTTTAAACACTGGAATTCATTTAAATCACCCAAAGTCAGTGAGCACGCAGACAGGGAAGATGGACTGAACCAACTAGATCACAAGACAGGGGAGACGAGTGCAATGGAACTGAGAAATGGAACGAACTAAAAACCTGAGTATTACAATAACCAAAAAGAATAAATAAAAGACAAAATCATGAACACAGAACCTGAACATAAACATGACCAAAAAACCATAACCATGACAGTTTAACTGTCTTTCTTTGATGTGGTTAATCATCGTTAGTCATTTTGTGTTCATTTTTCCCACATCACATCTTTTTTAAAAATTTAGTCATGAAATCCCTTGCACCTCTTGTCATTTTCTCTTTTATTTCGTTTCTCCTCTCTTTTCCGTGCACCTGATTTTTTGCAGTTGGCCATTTTCACGGTTTAAACTGAGGATGATAACACAGTGCAAGATGCTCTTGCACATTTCCGTAGGATGTGCGTGGGTATGACTTGCCATCATTTTAGTGACAAAGATCGGCCTTTGTTATTTTCAAATTCGTTCAGGTACTTCGAGATGCAGTTTGGAAAGTGAATGAATGGTCCTACTAACAGCCAAGGACTGCAAGACTTGACCACTGGAGTTACTAAGATAGCAGACGGTCAATCCCATTCTGTAATACTCCCAACTGCATGTATTTTCAGTTGAGTAAGCCATCTAGCTTTGTTTCAGGGCTCGAAATTGCGACCATTTTGATCGCATATATGCGACCAAAATTAACATTGCACAATCTTAGATTTAAAATAGTCGCGCCTGTGCGACCGTTTTTCTACCCAATTAAACACCGCTTTTCCTGCACATTTGGTTGTCAAGAGGCACGCAAACCACTGCTGCAGCTTTAATGGAGATGGGCGTATGTGCCGGAGTATGGAATTACAAATATTTGTGCCACAATCTTGAGCAAGCAATTGGAAATTTTGAGCGCAGAAAAATATACTTTGCAAGCACACACATCTTGTTTTGAGGAAAGATTATGAGTGAGCAAACAACTTCCGATTGAGCGAACAAAACTCTATTCTGTGCTCAACAAATGTCTTTGCATGTTTGCTCTGATCAATATGAACCTGCTCAGTTTCACTCTATGTCCTCTCAAACTCATGTTCTGCACGCTGCAGACCGCAGCATGCTCGCTCAAAGCGTCTCTCTCTCTCTCTCTCTCTCTGTCAGTCTGCCCTCTCTGTGCACGCTCAACTTCACCTGCGCGCTCGCTCAAGCTGTGCAGATTGTTACAAATTAGCCACGATTCTGATTGGCTGCTTCAGTCTCCAGTTAGATGCATTTGACCCAACCACCAAAGAAAAGGGGGAAGGTAATGATTAATTGATCATAGCAAACATGCAAAGACATTTGTTGAGCACAGAAAAGAGTTTTCTTCGCTCAACCGGAAGGTTTTGTTTGCTCACTAATAATTTTTTCTCAAAACAAGATTTGTGTGCTTGCAAAATATATTCTTCTGCGTTCAAAATTTCCAGTTGGTCGCTCAGGATTGTGGCACAAATATAATTCCATACCAAAACAGCTTAATCGTGGACAACAAAAATATTAGTAAAACAAGCAACTACTTGTCACTTTTTATATTCCATGAAGGTCCATATTCTAGTTCAGCAATGTACATACTATTGTTTGATACACCATGTTTATATTCGGTGGCACTCTGTCATCCAGCTGACAATCTTATCGTTTTCTGAAAAGCTGTATATTTCTGTCAGCACTATTTCTGGCTACAGTGATGTTGACAGGGGTGACTTGACCATAGTCACCAGCTTTACATAACAGGTCTACGTAATGTGTCTTCATGCTCCGGCAGAGACGTATTTTTAGCCTTAATCCTCATGATTTAAGCCGCTTCCTTGTGAGGTTTATTTTTACTCCAGTTATCTTTACCCTTTTGATACTTTTTTATTCAATAAACTTTGTTGTTGCGTCAGCCTTTGCAAATTCAAAATATTTACATCAATTTGGTATCATCTGAGTGCAGGGAATTATGATTGCATTAAGATTAACTTTGAATGAGCAATTTTTATAATTTGATTACTAATTCAAAATGCCATTATATACTCATAATATATTTTAATCAGACAGTTTTTTTTTTGTTTGTTTGTTTAATTGCATCACCATTAGGAATGCTGTACAACTGTTGGGCTCTTAGATAGAATTATGAAAAAAACAACTAAATTACCCTCCTTCGCTATTTCATAATGACTCTGTTTGCAAATACATTATTCTTCATATTCAAATGTTTCAATTCATTTGTCCTTCTTATTGAAATATAAAACATATACATAAATAATATCATACTAATTTTAATATAAGACACAAAATGTGGGTTTAAAATGCTCATTTTTCAATGGTAAAGAGTTATCCAAAACTTCTATCACCCATGTGAAAAAAAACAATTGCATCCCAAAATCAAATTTCTGGTAGTGCTTCCCTTGGCTGCAGAAATTGCAAATAAATTTTTACATTAACTGGCAATAAGTCTTTTACATTACTGTGGAGGAATTATTGCCTTCTCCTCTGGGCATAATTGTTTAAATTCTGCCACATTGGTGGGTTTTTCAAGCACTAACTGCCTGTTCAAGATCATGCCACCGCATCTCAATCGGATTCAAGTCAGAACTTTGACAAGCCCACTCCAAAACCCTCACTTTGTTTCTTAGGGCCATTAAGAGGAGGACTTGCTCATGTGCGTCAGATTGTCGTCCTGCTACGTGACCCAACTGCACTGAAGGCTGGACATTCATGGTTCCATCAATTATGGCAAGTCACCTAAGTCCTGAAGCAGCGAAGGAGCCCCAGTCCCCCACACTACTACCACTGTATTTGACGTAATGGTATGATGAATATATTCCCAAATGTTTTGGGGGTCATTTTTGTGTTTTCAGCAAATGTGAGACTGTTTCTAGTCTCTTTCTTACTGCTGAATTGGGAGCACTAACCCTCACTAGGGAAAGTGAAGGCTGCAGTTCTTTTGAAGTTAGCCTGGCTTCATTGGGGACCACCTGGACAACTCATTGATGCACTCTTGGAGGAATTTTGGTGGGCCAGCCACTCCTTGGAGGGTTCACCATTGTTCAAAGTTTTTCCATTTGTAGATAAGGGCTCTCACCGTGGTTTACTGAAGTCACAGTGCCTTAGAAATTACTTTCCAGCCCTTTCCAGACTGAGAGATGATAACAACTTTGTCATCTGTTCTAGAATTTCTTTAGATTGTGGCATCATGTGCCACTTTTTGCATACTTCACATTGCCAGACAAGCTCTTAACTTTTTTTTAGTTATTTTTAGACTTGCAGTAATCATTCCTGCGTGTTCCTTGTGAAACTGGACCTAATTTTCAATGAAATTTGTTAAATTGGTTGATTTAGTAACTTTATGGGCAATTCATTGCCCGTAAAGTTCAATTAAAGGCAATTAATTGTTCAATTAAAGACAATTCATTGCCCTTAATTTCATGTGTCTGTACGTCCATACGTACGTATGTATGTATAGATGGAGCCCAATGCTATATCCCATTATATATATAGCATTGGGCTCCGTCTGTCGTACGGAAACATAAAATTGAGGCGGCGGGGGATATTGCCATGTTAGTGGCATACACTTGTTCACATTGGGCCAGGTGGGGCTGGATGACCTTTTTACTTCAATAAATTGTATCATCATTTAAAAACTGCATTTTGCGTTTACTCTGGTTGTCTTTGCCTAATATTACAAATCTATTTGATGATCTAAACCATTTAAGTGTGACAGATTTTTAATCATGAAAAAAAAGCAGGAAGGGGCCAAGACCTTTTCACTGCACTGTACACAGGGCAGTCTCGTGGGACGTACCGGTGCTGTTAAAGAAAACAGATTCAATTTGAGCTGTGCTCGCAGTACCGCTGGGAACACATATCTAGCTGGGCTCTGCCTGACCTCTGATTGGTTTAAATCGCAGCAGAGCCACATGCCTAGAGGAAAGATGGCCTGCCATTTGCCCACAGATACGGATCATTAACTGGCCAATGACAGGGAACGTACAGCATCTCTGCTCTAAGTCTTGGAGATTTTTCTGTTTGACTGGGTTTGAAAAGTAAGAGAGAGAGAGAGAGAGAGAGAGGGGGAAGGAGAGAGGGAGAATGGGAGACAGAACGTGAGAAAGGGAAAGAATGCCTTTAAAAGCTGAAGTCGAGAAAAAGGAAATTGAAGAGATCTACAGACTCTGATTCTCATGAGAAAATTAGTTTATATCTTTGTCCGCGTGAAGCACATTGAATATATTACAATACAATTAAACTCGTCAGTAGTGTTCTGTAGCCCACCATTAAGCTGTAGTTGGCAGTAGAATTGTTCCGGCTTGACAATCAAACAGAATTATTTACTGTCAAACTGTCAGTAACTCCTCTTCTGGAAGAAGTTTTTCATTCTTGAAAAATACATGTTTTTACTGTAAAAGTAGATGATGCTTGAAACATGGCACATCATTTCATGTGAGGGCCACATAAATCTGACCACATCTCCAATTTTAGATATATTTATACAAGAATAACAATGAAATCTATGGACAGATTGTTCAATCTAGTCAAGTTTCAACAAGCAGGAAAACTATAATAACAAAGCAGCACTGACTGAAGGCTCCGACCCTATTCCTGTAAGCACTACTACCGTATACTTTTTCATATCGACTCTGATTGGACACCCCTGTGTCATGCTTTGTGAGGAATGCGTGTGGTTTGGACTTTTCTTTGCGGCTCTCGTCCCGGGACGACATTGAATGCCTTGGCCATAGGATTCTTTACCCAGCTGGCTGATTGAGCTGGGGTGGCGCCTTCCTGGACTCTATATAAGCTGGAAGTCCGGCACGCCCCCTTTGCTAAAGTGTCTGTTTTTAGCTTCGCACTACAGCCAAAGATATCTGTAGTCAGGTTTTGTATGACTTTCTATCCTCTGATACTTGGAGTTTCTTCTCCCTTTTTTCTATCTTGCTTTGCTTCCATGTTCTGGACTATTATACGTCCTTTGGAAGCGCGAGTACTTTCGTTTGGTATGTATTATTCTCTGTGTTTATACTGTGTCCGTGCTGCTCACTTTCTCTCTGGTCGTTGCGCTTGGCCTCCTAATTCTACCAGCCATTATACCCTGATTCCACTGAGGAAGTTTGCAGGTGATTAAAATGTCTAGCTGTTGTATGAAGATTGCTTTGTTAGTATTTTAGTGAAAAATACAGGATGATACATCAACAGGAACAGAGTTGGGCAGCCCTGCTCGAGCTATTGAATACAGTGTGTTTTTTTTTTGGGTTGCTATGAAAACCTACCATATGGTAGGTTTCCAGGAATGGAATTGAACAGCGTTACTATAGCTGTTAAATGTGGTGTTCTTCGTTGGGGTTGGAGTCAAAATCAACTGGATAGTAGATCAACAGGAATATGGTTGGGCAGCTCTGCACTGGGTGTGTTTATGAGGTGTGTTTACATAGGGTCAGAGTGAATATGTACTGGATGGTAGACCTCCAGGAGCAGTGTGAGGAAGCCTCTCTCTATAATTTGTCGATCCATCATGATTTTCCCCTGGGAGACAGTAAAGCCAAGGAACACATGGAATTCACACTTCTCTGGTTTTAAGTTGAGTCAATTCTCAAGCAGACATTGGATAACACATTGGTCGGAAGGCTGAGTATGATCCTCCAGAGTGCATGAGAGCACAATATTGTTGTTGAGGAAGATGTGGACATAGTGAGAGATCATGTTGCAAAGGACAGTTTTGATGAAATTCTGGAAAATCGCAGGAGCGTTAGTGAGCCTGAATGGCAATAACAAGTATTCTTAAAGTACAGAAAAAGTTGTTGAAGCTCATCCTCCACTTGTCGACCTCCTCAATGCTGATCAGGTAAGTATGGCTAAGATCCAGCTTAGGGAAGTGATGGAATCCTTGGAGGTTAAAAAAGACTGAATCCACTTGCAGTCCAGAGGAGCTGTTTCAATGGTGATAAAGTTCAGGCCCCGGTAGTCGATGCATGGATGGATAAGTGCCATCAGTTTGATAGAAAGATGAAACATGGCAGGAAGAGATGACATTTATCTATAGCTTTTCATTTCAAGTCAAGTGCTTTCATTTGTCATATACATCACATGCAGTGAAATAAAGAGAGGTCAACCTGCTCCTGCACTGTGCAAATCACCATAAATACAAAAAATAATATATGTATAAATAATTGAAAATAGGTATATTGATGACCTCCTGCAGCTCGGAGAGGGCAGTATTCGTGCTGGCTTGCAGGGGAATATAAACCGCGGTGGAGATGATAGCAGGAAACTCACAGGGCAGATAATATGGGCAACACATGATGGGCAGGTGTTCCAGGTGGGGGGCGCAGGTGCGAGAGAGTATGGTAATATTCCTCGGATCACACCGCTTACTTGTTTGTTAAAAAAACAAACTTCACCACCCTTGGATTTTCCAGACTCCTCTGTTCTGTTCATGCGTACAATGGAGAAGTGCTCAGCTAGGGTGACGACCCGATTCGAGATTGCAGATTACACCCAGGATTCAGTGAAACATTGGATATTACAATGTCCCGCTGGAATGCAATCCTTGCTCTCACATCATCCATCTCATTCTCCAAGGACTGGACATTTGAGAGCATGATACTGGGCGGTGGTGGGAGATTCGCCATACTTCTAAGCCTGTTACGGATTACCCCTCTCTTTCCCCGGTGCTTCTTTGGACATCTCCTGGGCTTTCCCCCGTAGTTTGTTCCCCCAGCAGCATGACTGCTTCAGAGAATCTCAGCAGGGAACTCTATCTTGTTTGCAAAGGACGCACTAATATAAGGTAGGCCTAACTTGTCTCTAATATCTAATAGCATATGGTGATCATATGTGATCAGGCTAAACACTTGATCGGAGTGTAGACAGTGACATACAGCCAACCCCTAAGTGGTGACATTCCCAGAAGAAGATAAATGTCACAGATTTAAGGAGGGGGCAGAAGTGATAGAGTGGCTGAGGACTTGCAGAAGACCTGACAAAGGTCATAGCTGATGGTGAGAATCCATTTCAGATCAGGAGGTAGAGGTAGAATAGAGCTAAGCCCAGATCACAGGCAGATCTTGGTACAAGAAAGACTCTGTTTGACTGTGGTCCCTCCAGGGGCAAGAGACAATAATTGAATCATGAAAACTAACAAGGGTGTCAGAAAGAAAACCTAGACTAGGACTGCTGGATTGTAGAACAAACAATTAAGAAGAGTCAAGACATGACACCAAAAATAGTGAGAACAAACATTTATATCCATCCTAAATGTGAAAATAATGCAGAAATCTATTCATCAACTCTTAGTGGTACCAACACAAGAGTGATCTCATCCAAACTATGAGCTCTGGTATTGATAGCATCCCTTAAAGTTATAATAACTTTTAAACAGCAACCGTACTGCAATATAACCACAAATATGGTTAATATAAAACTAGCTGGGGTGTCAGTTCATTGTTTACACAATTTGGCAGGTTGATTCCCAAGAGTGTAGTCAAGGTAAAAGACTCTAAAGTGATTTCATTTACTGTGGAGGTGCATGTCAGTGTGTGGCAAGGATAAAACTGTCTTATGAGTCTGAAACAAAAGATGGAAAACCTCTGTTTCGTTTTCATTTGAAAATGGAATACTTTTACACTCAGTTATTTTGACAGGTTTTGTAATGAAACAAAATATCTCTGCCGTATATTGTCACAGGCCACTTGAGAATAAGGAAGTGAAAAACAACCGTTAATGCTTGAACAGTTAATGTCTTTCTTAATTCAATATAATTTAAGTGTCAGGGCTTTTGAATTAATTGCACTGGTTTTGCATGCAAAGGGGATTCATATCCTTAAAAAAGAGAAATAAACATGATTTATTTCATTCTAAATATTATTTCCTTTGTTTTTTTTTAATACCTGCAGTGGTTTCAGGCAGACTAGATTATAGCAGAGACATAAACATTTAATGGCCTGTTACACTCCTGAGAGATTGCCCATATTATTATGATGGAAGATTACAAGGTAACAGCTGAGGTAGAAAGGGATGCTGTAGAATTATTGCAAATGCATATGACAGCATGACGAACAATTCAGAAAGGTATACTTCTGGCATAGAAATGGAGTAGATGTATGTCGTGAATGTATGTTTTTAAGAGGGGATTATTCTGGGTAAAGTATGCTGCAATGAATAATATGAAAACATTCTCTCACACTGTGCACTCCAGAATTTGTTACATTATGTAATAAATTTAATTTGATACGCTATTAAAACAGTGGCATTGCCAAGGGGGAGCCAGGGGGGGTACTTAAGATATGACCCTCCCGGTCAACAAAATAAATGAAACACCACCCTGGTCAACAAAATAAACAAAAGCCCCCCGGCCAAGAAAATAAAGGCAAAACACGATTTTTGTGCAAGCCCCCCCATCATACTGTTGTGCCCCCCTCGTGCTCCTCCTGAATAAAAAGTCTGGTGACACCACTGGATAAAAAACCACTAAAGCTACATGTCCCAAAAGTTATGGTGCCCAAGCACGAGAGGCCAATGAATTCAACACCTTGCTGAAATCATTGCAAAAAAAGTGTGAAAATTTTAAATACAGACGCCGACGAGCCATATTTTAATCAGCTGCGCATAATTAAGATCATAGATTTAAGTTTTAAATTGTGAATGTTTTACATAGCGAAACAAATCTGTAAAAAAAAAGCCTTTGTCCAAATACTTATGGAACTCTTTGGCTGCCAAATTTTTTATCTATTTTCATGTTTGTGTGCTCCAAACTGTGCAAAACAATGGTTTAGGAACGGATTTTTATTTATTTATTTATTTATTTATTTATTTTTTAAGTGGTTGCAGGATCAATTCCCAGCTGGCGCAATGCTGAGCCAAGCACTTTAGATAAATTGCTTTCGTAAATATTCAGCTCTGTAGAAGGGTTGTGTGGAATATGTGAGCCGTTGTGGACAAGTGGCTTTGTTGAACGCTCAAACCTGAGGTAAATATAATATTGTAGAAAGGAAGCACACGCACTGAACTGCGAACACACCTTCATTAGAGTCATCGTTTTCATCCCTGTGGATTCTCATTGTGAAAGGAGCTGACTTGAATATTTGATGCTCGTATCTTCATCGGAGCTCAATACTCCAGCCTCTATCTGAGCTCAAGGGGATCAGGTGAATTGGTACGCCTGTATCTATAGGTACAGAACCATTTAGGCTGTTTAGACGAAGATCCACAGGGACTGAAACACTGTTTGTGTACAAAACTGGCCTGTGCCGCGTCTTCCTTACTCAGTGCGCCTCTGAGCCCAGTGGATATCAAGTGGAGGTTTAATTCGCTGTTTCAAATTTCATATTCTATGATTTTCTTTTTTGATTTGGCCACTTACTGTGGGTCAGTTATTTCTTCCTGGAATGACAAGCAATATTGGTGTAAATCTGCCCCTGTCCGAGCCCCACATTGTGTCTCAGGTACTTCCTGTGCGAATTGACACTCTAATCTTGGACACTGCGTCTCAGAGGAAATGCACATAACAGCATAGTCATGGTGGTTACCTTAGAAAAATGAACACATTGCAAACATCGAAGAATCGATCTTCATTGGCTGGTGGGGGCGTAGAGGCCTTGACGTTTGGACATTTTGTGCCTTTCAGCCGCACAGCTCATTCAATCAAGCCTCAGAAAACGAAGGCCGAGCGGGAGGTGGGCGTGCAGATCTGATCATCGCAGAGAAATGCGGAATGTTGGAACATTGCATGAGTCCCAGCCTCGCAGATTAAATGCCTGTGAAATTCAATTTTCTCCTGTGAATCGCACCATTTTTCCTCTGGGTTTTATGCTGACGATCATAATTTTTCCAGAGTGAGTGGGTGTGTGCGTGCGTGTGTGTGTTGAGTGCAGGAAATCTACAGTGTTGTCCATAAATATTGAGCCATTTTCACTGTATTAAAAGCTGCAGTGCCTGCAAGTTTCGCATGTTCAGGATTCAAATAATCAAGTTGTTTAAACAAGTTAATTTAATAGGCTCTATTGGACCTTATATTCATCATTTTCAATTCAGATCTGGCAGAGCGACGAAAACCAAAAATTACATCTCTTTTCCAGTACTTATGTGCTGCTCTGTAGTGTGAAGTAGAATTCAGTCTAATCTTGCTTTCACACGGGAAACAGCCAGCAGCTTCAAAGTGGCCGGATGTCATTCATGTCCCATGAGATCTGGCTTCAGTGAGCGGCAGAAGCTGCTCAAACACTCAGTGGGGCAATTTGAGCAGCTTGGCGACTCCGAGAGGCTGAGCTGTGTTAACAAGCGGCAGCACAGCTCCGCAACAAACCAATGGGAGAGGAGAGCCAGATGTGTTCCCACTTTAAAACTGAAGTTGTGAACTTTTGCTCCGCAGTTTGGGCTTTTTGTGGCCGAAAAACTGGAGAAAAACTTGTGAATGCACCAAGTGTTCTATAGAAATGTACTAATATACTGAATTCACTTTGGAACAGAGTGACAAAATATACTCCTCTTGGAAGCAATACATGTAAGAAAATAAACGTGTGGGAGAGGATGTGTAAAAGCTTGCAAGGGAATGGAGGCATTCTTCAAAATTATTCAAAATCATAGTAAGATAACGCGAGAATGCATTCTAAATTAGGGATAGAAGAGTTCTTTCTAGAAAAAAACTGAAACTCACTCAAAAATGTGTGTTTATCGATCAAGGTTGTACTGCATTACCTACAATTACCTCAGAAAAAAATTGAGTCTGCCAACTTGATGATCTTGTGTTCACAGCACTTAAAAACATGTATAAAATAACATTACCTTATTTCCTTTAAGGTCCTTCCACACAATGCAATTAAGGTTGCCAATACAATTTTTTTGAGGTAATCGGTTTCTACAAAACATTTGAGTTCACCTCACTATCACGGTGAAATGATGGATCATAAACTTAAGCATTGCTTGGCAAATTGATGATTTTTGGGAGACTCCTTTAATACTATAACAGGATGATCTCACCTCTTTCACACCACCTGTCTCACATCACCTTATTGCAACCTGTCACATCATTATTAGTCCTAAACTGCCCTGGTACCAACTTGCGTGATTTATCATCAGATCTGATATAAGCAGACATTTTCAAAAAAAACAAGTAAATTCACTAGATGAAACAAAAATGACGTGTTGTTTTCATGTTTTCAATACAGTAGAGGCTGAATGGACCTCTGGATATGTACACTACAGGCCAAACGTTTGGAAGCAAGAGCAAATTTGTACAAAAAAAGATCATAGTTTCATTGGCATACTTTGCAACAAAATAAAGATTATTGTATAAAAATTCACTTATCAGAATGCATTTTTACTCAAATTATCAGGCCCATATTACAAGTTGTACTAGGCCCATGGTCACTTTATGTCATGGTTTACAGCCCGCCGGACTGCTGTGCACATTCACTTTATGTCATGGATTACAGCCAAATGAATAATGAAAACTGTGATTTGTTTTTTACTTTTTCACTGAGGTTGTGACTCTTGAAAATCTTCTCAACCCAAAAACTAAGCCCCTCCTTTCCTTTGTTAACATTTATTCAGCAATGGTCTGGTAACATCAATGTATACAGTACCAAAAGGTAAATAGAGGAAAATGGTGCATATCAATGAAAGAAAAGTCTGATCATGCATGTATGTGTGTGTGTGTGTGTGTGTGTGTGTGTGTGCACGTGTGAATGTGAATGTGTATTGGGGTTTTATCCACACTATGTGTATTTGCACATGTGTGTGCATGCACGTGTGTATCGGGGCTATATATACACTACGTGTATTTGCGAGTGTGGTATAAGTGTACATATAATCTCTGCAGCAGCGCAGTGTTTTATTTACAGTGCACAGTGAAGTTATTCCCACCGCACTCCGCATCTCCATGATGAAATGGCATCGGTGCTCGCGTGGCTGCTGTAGCGTGGAACACATTTATGCCTGTTGGGTTTTTACGGCTTTTCCGTTGCTGCTGCAGCAGGTTTTTTGTGCAACGTTCTCTTATTTCATTTGATCTGGTTTCCTGACACATTTACTGGTGCAATTTAATTATTTTTGTCAGTTTCTTATCAAACCGCTTATACCGATGCCGGGTCTGGATGTCACAGCATTGTGAACCGACACAGAGCCAGACAGAGAAGAAGGGATGGAGGGAAGGTGAAAGGAGAGAGGGAGAGAGTGAGAGGAGAGAGAAAGAGCAGAGGATTTACAGTCAATGAGCCGAGGGATGGGAAGTGAAAGATCACACACTTTTATATCGCCTTCCTCCTTTATAACAGTGTTTTGGGTCAGAATCTGTCAAATCATCAGCAGAACATTTCGTAACAGGCTGCCCAAGTTCAGGCGCAGCAGTAAATTGCTTTGCGATTTTTTTACATTTCCTCACCACTATCTCTCATCAGCTGACCCAGCGATCCGCCGTCGTTTTAAAGCCCGTCCCGCTGATGGCACCACTTCAGCGACAGAATCCACGCTGGATGGTTCTGTTCAGATATGCTGCACGATTCTCCTTTTTTTTATTTTTTATCTGTGCAGGGCTGCAGGACTGTTCGCAATTTGCACAAATTGGGAGTCTCCTATATTTTGTCTCCTGTAAATGTCTTTTCAGAATTTTATGTTTACAAGCCGTTGATTTCTCATTATCTGAAAACTGTTATCCGGTATTTGGATAATTTATACCGACATATTATTCACGATCCTCTGTTTAGGATAATAACCAAGTTTTTTTCAATGAAACATGTTACTTTTAGTATATACTTCAATTACAAAACACTTTACACTTCTGTATTTATTCAAAGCCTGATTTTTCTGATAATAACTCTGACAAAAAGGAAATTAACAAAAAAAGTAATTTCCGCAAAATCGTGGGCTGAGGATTAACTGGGCCCATCTCCACTTTCATCAAAATTATATTCTCCTATTGAAATAATCTCAGCATGAACAGGTGTTATTTCTAGATGTCACTTTTCAATAATAGAGGGCAGCTGGGGAAAATATCCAGAAAATGCATAGTGCTTTGTTGAAAGTTTTAGTCCATTTCAGTTCAAAAATTTCTATGTCCACTTTGTCGAATCAGGGAGCTGGATATAGGGTCACATGATCAGGATGACAAGATGGCTGAGCAAAGGCCTCATCGCTCTACCATTAATTAGCAAAAACCCTCTAATATATCAAATAGAAGTTTGAAAGATGATGAAATCTTGGATATTTTAGGTTGGTAGGCACTATGGCACTTGTATGAAGCGTCTATCTGTCTTAAAACCCTCCATTTGTCTTATTCCCATGGGGGCCATTTAAGATAATACCACTTGATTTTCAATCTCATATTTTATGCATTTCAAGATGCATGTGTATGCACATGAGCAAGTGCAATATGATGGACATGGTGCTAGTTGAAACCAAGCCCAAGGCTAGGGTATGTATACTGTGCATCATGTCTGCATTAAATGTACTCAGATGAACTTGTACTGGGTAAGGAGATAGGACCAGTAAAGTTGTATTGGTTGTTTGTTGAGCATTATCAGTGTTTAAGTTTTCAGGGAGACTAGTTGGAGTTATTCAATGGAGAATTTGTTTGCGTCATCATTTTTTGCAATACCACTCAAAGATGTCTGATTGAGAACCAGTTCATTCTTTGTGTTATGGTAGATGTTTTAACTCCTAAGCCATTAGAAGCTTTGAACTCAAACAGGAGCCTGCTGCCCATTTTCTGTGATTATTATTGTCAGATACTCTGTTTTTCAGTATTACCTCTTACCATGAACATGTAATTTGAATATTTGGGTGGAGTTAGGTTGTTGTGTTCTTTTTTAAAGACCACAAGGCTGACAACAGAATTTTTTGCCTAAACATTTCTGGAAATACAAGGAGCTGTCTAGGAGATGGGACCTGTGAAATGTATGACATTTTAGAAATTCCAAAGGTCTATCTCCATTTTCCCCTATCTAAAATCATTCTACCAAAGGTAGAACTGCATTATATTTTGCCTTGCAGTCCCAATAACTCCCCTGAATATAAATATCTGAAAAGTATACTTGGAGTGAGAAATTGTTATGCAGCAAAATTTCACATCCCGTTTTCTTCATTTTGTAAAAAGTGGAGACAGGTCCAGTTAATTCCCAGCCCATGGAATATAAAAGCAATATAGAACTTGCAGTCACTCCTCCCTCCTCATTAACCTTATGTTAGACCAAAATATGAGCCATGTGAGCAAAAGGCAGAAAATATTTAGACTCCTGCATTGAAATATAGGTTAAACTGTGGTTTTTACACGAACCTTGTGTGTAAACCCAATATACTCAGGTCTTCCCAAGATTTAACCTGGTGACATCCTCATCAGCTTTGACACTGCACCTTCCGACATAAACATCCAAGACCAAGATAAGATATACAGAAAGGTCTTTTTTGTACCCTCCAGTGGTTTGGAACTTGTAAGATATTAACATAGAGACACAAACAATTTCACACATCATTTAATTCCTCACAGTGCCTGTAGTATTAGGGAGAAAATCCTCTCAAATGGACACCCTTTAAAAATCTGCCAGATTTGCCATCCCAGCGCTGGAGGAAACATTAGTTTTATAACCCAGCGGTTGCCAGCTTGATTCCCAGATGCCCTTCGCTGTATCACAACCAAAATGTATATAGCTCCTGCATATATCCAACCCCAATAAATGCAGAGTAAGTGAGTAGTAAGTGGATAGAATGGATAAGTGGACATCATTTTTTTTTACCCTTAGAGCGTTGAAATAATTTTCAAAAAATATAAATCTAATTATCATGTGCTGTTGAAAATCTTTCGTGTGGTTTCATGTGGTCACATGATTTTGAACAGCTTTGATTTTGATATCTTAAATCATTGAGCAACAACAGCTGCATTTCGCACTCAAAACATTAAAGATCCTGAGCTTCACTTCAGAGAGAGGAGAATATATTATGGACTTCATCACACTCTCACACTGCAGCCGTCGATTGATTACGTGGCTGCAAGAAGCCTCCTAGGGTTTCCCCTGACATTTAAGAAAGATGATTTTGTAGTGTACTGTGAGAAGCATTTTCATTTTGAGGCTGGCATATTATCGCAAGCCACCTCAGTCTGAGAACACACAACAGAGAGTTCAGAGTTAAATCAAATATTAAACAGTCTATTAGACTCTATAAGAGTTAATTTGAATTTGTGTTGCATTAACTCTGACCATTTTGATGTGCTCTTCATTTAGAAGAGTTCTGTATAAGAGGAGATATAGAGATATAAAGAGAGGCCTTTGGGGACAGGGACTGATAAAGACGTCTGCCCTGTGACTGTAGGATTCTGTTTGACATGACTGTGCAGCATTATATTTTTGATGAGCAGTGAGGAGCTCAATTCACTGAATACAGCAACAGACCACATGATTCCATCTTTATTCGCTTACAATCAGTGGCGGCTGGCCAGTAGAGGGCGCTGGGGCGCCGCCCCCCTTCAAATATCAAGAGATAAAAATTTACTTAAACATGTTAAATATAATTTAGTCGTATAATGCAAATAATTATTAAATAAATGTGTTTTTCAGTCTGTGAGCGCCTGTCAAGAGACCCTTAATATCGGTTCCTAATGGTATTTGGTTGATTCCTCTGTATGCATATACTTCCTGGGTGAGGGGCGCGGGCCAAACGGTACCTAATGTAAGCTCTCAAAGTTTTGGTGAGCACGTGACCCGAGGCTGCTGTTTCATTGGTTTCTTCAGATTTTCTTATGGGGCGCAGTTCTGTGCGCCCCAGACACTCCCACTTTTATTGGCAGCGAATTGGTATTGTTTTAATGTTTTTCGATCTAATGTGATTGGACAATTCTCATGGCTGTCAATCATGTTCACATTTATATATAAAACACTAGGTTGCTGATGATGTCATATTTACATTTACATTTACAAGTGAAGCACCCGGCCACCATATTGACACACCCAACTTCTCAATATAAATGAATGGTTTCCTATGAGGCCAATTTCAAATAAGTTGATATAAGCATTAAAACGCTGAGATTTGTGGCTGTCTTTTGCAGCAATATTCATTGAAAGGGCTGTAATAAAACGTTTCAACCATAAGTTAACGTAGAAATGCAAATTTGTCACTTTAATTGAAAAAATCGCATTTGCTGCTAGCTAGCTAATTAGCCGTTCCATTGACTTCAATAGACCGCTGACTAAAACCAAATGCTAGCGATTGATAACGGTCACCAGCGAGCTACCTTGGTACCCTTAACGTTGCGGGGACTGCACTGACTTAGTAGTTAATAAAATTAACAAGGTGGCTAATAAGCTAGCTTCTTGTAGGCTAATCGACATTCAACGACAATATTTCTTACCTGCATAATATTTAAAACAGTGGACACGTCACTTTGTCTGTTTGTGGGCAACAGAGTTCCAAAAGACAAGGAGGGGAGAAAGGCTTGGCTGTTAGAAATCAGGAGAGAAAAAAAAAACTTTCCCTATCCCCTCAATCAGTGCAGTGATAATTTTTGAGAGCAGTGCTTCAACGGGACAGGAACAAAGATGAAGGTTAGTAAAGGAGTAGCTAGAGTTAACTAGGGCTTCATTTTGATAACGCTGGCATGAGCCATATGATTCAATATAATCAATTCGGTTGACGAAAAATGTGCTCAATCAGGGTACAATGAAGTGAGGAAACCAGAGAGTAATTTATTAACGTATACGGACATTAATCAACGTCTCTCATAACGGCGAATACTGCCAAGCAATTATCTTTTCAGACGGTGATTAAAAACCTCGGTCACTTTAACTTAACTTTTATGCTTGCACTTTAACGTTGACACCGAGTTACATTTCGATCTTTGCATAGGAAAGTGTGCCGCTTTCCATCCTGCGAAAAGCACATATTTAGGGAGACAAAATGCTGCTCTACAAAGCGAAACCAAAATAACACCGACTCACACGCAAGTGTTTTTGGAAATTTAATTTTAAAGAAGACGAAAATGAATGGGAGTCTATGAGCCAATTTTACTTCCGGGTGTATGGGCTCTTAGAACAGATGCTTCCCTTGAGTTTACCCTATCAGCAATCTAGTGCGCTTTATATATATCTATGGTTCACACCCACCGCAACACTTGCCATGAGAACATTCGTCCCGCTCAAGCTCCCGCTTAGATGCCGAAAAGAATTCTGGGATACGCGTGCTGTCAAGTTCACACAAGTCATCATCCGATGCATCCTCGGAAAACTGGGGGTATCAACAACACTTCCGGGACTGGTAACCGGTCTCGTCGAGATGCGAACTTTGAATTGAGACAGTACATGATCTCGGAGGGATGACATTTCTCATGTTCACAAGAACTGAAGCACAGAGAAGAACGCATATTGAGAAACGGCCGGCCAATTCAAGTGGAAGCGCGGAAACTGAACAGCCTTTCTCAAGGCGTTCACTGGAGGAACAAAGGAAAGTTAAGGAGCTTGGCCCGGACCGACCCGATTTAGAGATTCAGCAGCAGGCAAGTGATTGTGGACGAGCTTTCACCCGGGGCTTCTCTCGCACTTGTTACGACAAACAGAGTTGGCTGGCTGGATGCGGCGTTAGCAGTGCCGTTAGCAGTGTTTTTTGCTTTCCCTGTTTATTGTTCCAATTTGGCAAATTCCTCATAAAGTGTGACCAATTGACAATTTTTATTTTTGAACCAATATAAAATGTTCCATCTCTGTATGCATGCGCAAGCGGATGTTTAACTTACTTCCTGGCCTTCTAGAATTTTCACCAACTCGCGTTTGTGTCCCTCATCAGAAAGGTAAAAATTTCCGTCCACATTAATAACGTTAGCAACAACCTGTAATCTTAGTACAGCACTGCTGTGAGTGAGATTTGGTGGCTGCTGGCAGGGTATTTAAACCCTTTTGTGCAGATTTGTCCGCCAGTGGATAAGGAGCTGCAGATTTATGCACGCAGTTACAACATTCTATCACTAGATGGCACACCCTGATCAGTTATTAAATCTCACTAGCCAGCTGAGTTCGAACACGGTTTATTAAATGGACGAGTTCACGCCAGTCCCTGGATGGATCAAGCCAACCTTGGTTTGACTCCAAGGTGGTTGAGGAACTTGGAAATGAGTGGGCAGGATTAACTAATTATCCAGTGTATGAATTTTATTGCCACAAAATAATCCCGGGTTAAGACTGTGCATCTCAGGTCACTGTTGAAGAGTAGATATACAGGCTTTAACAAAGCCCTGCTTATTGTGGATTAGCGGGTTGGTCACTGGAGTGCCTTTCCTTTTCTCTGCTCATTGTGCCATTACTGGTGTTGGCTCAGACAATCTTGTCACCGTTTGACAGATAGACAGATACAGTGATCTGTATGTAATGTAAGGACAGGTACAGTGATCTGTAAGTAATGTAAGGACAAATACAGTGATCTGTAAGTAATGTAAGGACAGATACAGTGATCTGTAAGTAATGTAAGGACAGGTACAGTGATCTGTAAGTAATGTAAGGACAGGTACAGTGATCTGTAAGTAATGTAAGGACAGGTACAGTGATCTGTAAGTAATGTAAGGACAGATACAGTGATCTGTAAGTAATGTAAGGACAGATACAGTGATCTGTAAGTAATGTAAGGACAGATACGGTGATCTGTAAGTAATGTAAGGACAGATACAGTGATCTGTAAGTAATGTAAGGACAGATACGGTGATCTGCAAGTAATGTAAGGACAGGTGCAGTGATCTGTTAGTAATGTAAGGACAGAAACAGTGATCTGTAAGTAATGTAAGGACAGATACAGTGATCTGTAAGTAATGTAAGGACAGATACAGTGATCTGTAAGTAATGTAAGGACAGATACGGTGATCTGCAAGTAATGTAAGGACAGGTGCAGTGATCTGTTAGTAATGTAAGGACAGAAACAGTGATCTGTAAGTAATGTAAGGACAGGTACAGTGATCTGTAAGTAATGTAAGGACAGATACAGTGATCTGTAAGTAATGTAAGGACAGATACAGTGATCTGGAAGTAATGTAAGGACAGATACAGTGATCTGTAAGTAATGTAAGGACAGATACAGTGATCTGTAAGTAATGTAAGGACAGGTACAGTGATCTGTAAGTAATGTAAGGACAGGTACAGTGATCTGTAAGTAATGTAAGGACAGATACAGTGATCTGTAAGTAATGTAAGGACAGGTACAGTGATCTGTAAGTAATGTAAGGACAGATACAGTGATCTGTAAGTAATGTAAGGACAGGTACAGTGATCTGTAAGTAATGTAAGGACAGATACAGTGATCTGTAAGTAATGTAAGGACAGATACAGTGATCTGGAAGTAATGTAAGGACAGATACAGTGATCTGTAAGTAATGTAAGGACAGGTACAGTGATCTGTAAGTAATGTAAGGACAGATACAGTGATCTGTAAGTAATGTAAGGACAGGTACAGTGATCTGTAAGTAATGTAAGGACAGGTACAGTGACTTGTAAGTGATGTAAGGACAGGTACAGTGATCTGTAAGTGATGTAAGGACAGATACAGTGATCTGTAAGTAATGTAAGGACAGATACAGTGATCTGTAAGTAATGTAAGGACAGGTACAGTGACTTGTAAGTAATGTAAGGACAGGTACAGTGATCTGTAAGTAATGTAAGGACAGATACAGTGATCTGTAAGTAATGTAAGGACAGATACAGTGATCTGTAAGTAATGTAAGGACAGGTACAGTTATCTGTAAGTAATGTAAGGACAGGTACAGTGATCTGTAAGTAATGTAAGGACAGATACAGTGATCTGTAAGTAATGTAAGGACAGGTACAGTGACTTGTAAGTAATGTAAGGACAGGTACAGTGATCTGTAAGTAATGTAAGGACAGATACAGTGATCTGTATGTAATGTAAGGACAGATACAGTGATCTGTAAGTAATGTAAGGACAGGTACAGTTATCTGTAAGTAATGTAAGGACAGATACAGTGATCTGTAAGTAATGTAAGGACAGATACAGTGATCTGTAAGTAATGTAAGGACAGGTACAGTGATCTGTAAGTAATGTAAGGACAGATACAGTGATCTGTGGACATGGGGCATACCTCCTCAATTCATCATAAAAAAAGGGGTACAAACCCTGATAAAATCTATAGGCTCCATTTTCCTTCTTAATAACTCACTGTGTCGACATCGAAGCAGCTGTCAGGTGTGCTGCGCCAAGGTAAATTGCCCCCCCCCCCCCCAAAAAAATTTTTTTAGCACCAGCCGCCACTGCTTACAACTGGGCTTGAGCATCAAACATAAAATATAAAACCACTCTTCTCATTTCTGGGTGACAAAGCAGTTTGAAACCCAGTTGATGTGAACACTGTTATGAACTGATGCCCGACAGGTAACTTGCGCTGTGAATTGTGTTACTTCACTGACAAAAATAATAGTGAAGCAGCTTTTCATTGTGCACCATTATTATTACTACAGTGATATTTGTAAGTGGTATAAAGTGCAATCTTATAATCTCGCATTTCCCCAATTACTGAAGGCTTTCCAAGAGCTAAATGTGCAGTAGAGAAAACAAATGAAAGTGCTGAGATATTGCCAATTGAATTAAACAAACAAACAAAAAAAACCCTTTCTGCTGTCATTGCGCTTGTGTTTCTAAAGATGGTTATCACCTCCTTTTGTCTGTAAGAACGTCCCCTAAAAAATCCACATCTACAGAAGTGCACACTGTCATTTTCAAATGAATTCTTAAGCCAGAGATTCTCATTGTATTACTGACTCTGAAATGAGCATCCTTTTTCATTTTAAGGGAATTTGGCATCAGGTTGTCAAGGTTAAATTTGGTTGGCAAATTTAATGTGATTTTGTTCAGATTATGTATAAATTTCCCAGCTAAGCCTGGATCTGCGGGATAATTGAATTGGCCGCTCTTTTGAAGCTCAGTTTGCACCTCTGTCTCCCCCGTCAGCACTAGAGGAGGCTGGAGAACTGAAATAAGGGAGGCGCAGGACGTCCCCTTTTAACTAATGATGGGTCCTGACCTGTTTCCACTCATTTTTCTCTCATGGCTCTTGTTGCTAATCTCTTCTTTTTGTTCTTGTGCATTAACCCATTAATGGCCACTGTCCCATTTTTGGGACGCGACACATTTTAACCTCCGTAAACCCAAGTGAATGCGTTACTGTGACTGAGCTGCTGTAGGTTAATCCAGGGAAGTAACTCTCATCCTGGAAAAGTGTTTATGAGAATAAACTCCCTTTACAGCAGTGGTTGGGGCCACCATTCAAAGTAATTTCTTGAATATGCAACAGCTCTATGCGACGCTGTGAAAGGTCAGTGTGCCATTATATATATTTTTTTCTTGAGACACATTTTTATAGAACACTAAGAACAAAAATTGCAGATAATGGCATCATGTCAATGCTATTTTTTTTTCTTAGAATGTTTTTTTTTCCCTTTCAATGATCTGTGCACATTTGTTATGGGACATGCATATTTGGGGTCCTCAATGACAAACTAATTATTTTTTCCAGAATTTAAACAACACATTTTCATTGTACACTATGTCCGATAATAAAATTAAAGTTTTACTTTGAAAATAAATTTGGGGATTAATGAGTCATTCACTCATGAAATGCAGGTTTGCATTGCGGCAAATTCTAAAAGCAAGTGTGGACGTTTACAGCATAGTTTTTTCTTCATGTAAGTTGAATAAAGTATAAAGCATTTTTTAATTTAAAATTAACCACTAAAATTGCCGCAAAATCGCATTAAGAGGGAGGATGTATGTGTAACTGCCGAAGGATTTTTCGTATTATTGGAGAGCTTGTTCATCGAGAGGAAATGATTGAAAGTATGCAAAGACAACTTATAAGTTATAAGGGAGTTACTTGTTCCTCCTATAATTTTAGGCGATAAGCCATCACTGTTCAACACAGAAACTCATCTTCTTTCCTTTTTATCTCTCGCTCCAGTGGATGTGCATCTGTTCATCTTCAATCCAGATTTCTATTCTATCTGTCTCCTCTTTCTCCATGGAAGTTACCCGGATGGCTTTGATCTCTGTATCTCTCTCTGCTGCATTGGCCTCCCCTTCATGTCTCTCTCATTTAGTCATCCCTCCTCATCAACTTCTAACTGCTTTGCCTTTCGCTCTTCACTCTTATCTGTCTGGGAACTAGTGAAAGTAAGCACTGCTATGGACTGAAGTCAGAGCATTGGTCATTCACCACTGCAGAGCTCACTCACTATACATCATCAGGGCAGTTCTCTTTCACCACTGCAGAGCTCACACACTGTACATCATCAGAGCAGTCCTCTTTCACCACTGCAGAGCTCACACACTGTACATCATCAGGGCAGTCCTCTTTCACCACTGCAGAGCTCACACACTGTACATCATCAGAGCAGTCCTCTTTCACCACTGCAGAGCTCACACACTGTACATCATCAGAGCAGTCCTCTTTCACCACTGCAGAGCTCACACACTGTACATCATCAGAGCAGTCCTCTTTCACCACTGCAGAGCTCACACACTGTACATCATCAGGGCAGTCCTCTTTCACCACTGCAGAGCTCACACACTGTACATCATCAGAGCAGTCCTCAGTCACCTCTGCAGAGCTCACTTACTGTACATCATCAGAGCAGTCCTCAGTCACCTCTGCAGAGCTCACTCACTGTACATCATCAGGGCAGTCCTCTTTCACCAGATCACACTCACTGTACATCATCAGTGCAGTCCTCAGTCACCTCTGCAGAGCTCACACACTGTACATCATCAGGGCAGTCCTCTTTCACCACTGCAGAGCTCACACACTGTACATCATCAGAGCAGTCCTCAGTCACCTCTGCAGAGCTCACTTACTGTACATCATCAGGGCAGTCCTCTTTCACCACTGCAGAGCTCACACACTGTACATCATCAGAGCAGTCCTCTTTCACCACTGCAGAGCTCACACACTGTACATCATCAGAGCAGTCCTCTTTCACCACTGCAGAGCTCACACACTGTACATCATCAGGGCAGTCCTCTTTCACCACTGCAGAGCTCACACACTGTACATCATCAGAGCAGTCCTCTTTCACCACTGCAGAGCTCACACACTGTACATCATCAGGGCAGTCCTCTTTCACCACTGCAGAGCTCACACACTGTACATCATCAGGGCAGTCCTCATTCACCTCAGCAGAGCTCACACTGTACATCATCAGGGCAGTCCTCTTTCACCACTGCAGAGCTCACACACTGTACATCATCAGGGCAGTCCTCTTTCACCACTGCAGAGCTCACACACTGTACATCATCAGGGCAGTCCTCTTTCACCACTGCAGAGCTCACTCACTGTACATCATCAGGGCAGTCTTCTTTCACCACTGCAGAGCTCACACACTGTACATCATCAGGGCAGTCCTCTTTCACCACTGCAGAGCTCACACATTGTACATCATCAGGGCAGTCCTCTTTCACCACTGCAGAGCTCACTCACTGTACATCATCAGGGCAGTCCTCTTTAACCACTGCAGAGCTCACTCACTGCACATCATCAGGGCAGTCCTCTTTCACCACTGCAGAGCTCACTCACTGTACATCATCAGAGCAGTCCTCTTTCACTACTGCAGAGCTCACACACTGTACATCATCAGAGCAGTCCTTTTTCACCACTGCAGGGCTCATACACTGTACATCATCAGAGCAGTCCTCAGTCACCTCTACAGATCACACTCACTGTACATCATCAGTGCAGTCCTCAGTCACCACTGCAGAGCTCACACACTGTACATCATCAGGGCAGTCCTCTTTCACCACTGCAGAACTCACACACTGAACATCATCAGTGCAGTCCTCAGTCACCTCTGCAGAGCTCACTCACTGTACATCATCAGAGCAGTTCTCAGTCACTTCTGCAGATCACACTCACTGTACATCATCAGTGCAGTCCTCAGTCACCTCTGCAGAGCTCACACACAGTACTTCACAAACCCAGGTGTAAGGAAGTTTATTTAGCCCCAGTGTAAGGTATATTTTCCTTCAAAATATAATAGTCAACCCTAATTTCAGAGAAGAAATGGTCATGTTATCTATGCTCTCATGCAGTACTCGGGGGAAGAGAATCACTGAAAATGAGCCTTTCTTCTTCAAGACAGAAATGCTTTGATCATTCTTTTTCATTGTGATCTGACACCATTGCTATTGTTACCTGTTTTGCATTTTGATACGGTTCACTCCAAAGCGAAGGTGAAAGTGAGGGGTGAGGCGTTGATATCTGCTTTCTTTTGCTTTGTGTGCATGTGTATGTGAGTCTGTGTGTGCGGCGTATGTTTGTCTATCTTTGAGTGTAGTGTGTGTGTATACTCTAATTAATCGCTTGAATGAAATACTGTCATTAAACACCTTCATTTCATTTTCTTGCCGATAGACATGAGCTTCTTCTAATTCAATGTTCAGTTATTGGCTTAGCACTCTATGCAATGTTTCTGATATGGCTGTTCTTGATGGCCACAGCCAGACTGGAAAGTCTTCGGTGTTTGCAAAAAAGAGGAAACCCCTGGCAATTTATTGCGATTTCAGTTTTCTATCCTTTTTTAACTACCTAATGGCCAATGTTCCCCAAGTGGTAAAACCAGCGTTACGGCATTTCCAATGGCATGCAGTCAACCTCTGACCCTTAAACGCATAATTGCTTTCAAGCTGTCCCTGTTTAAGATAGCTTGATTCATAATCACTCAATTTATTTGCTGAATCGTCAAGACTAATATATAAGCCTGTGATTGTAAAGAAATGACAAAGATCACAGATGGGCTAAATTGAAAGTGAACTTAATAGTGTAAGCTATGTTATAGTTCTCTGTGAGTGAATGCCCAGTCCTGGAGCTCTTATTGTGGAAGGCTAAAAAATGGAAGTGGTTTTGTATATCCTGGAGTTGACAAGGTGGGAGGAAAAAAAAAAAGAAGAGTTGCCGTCTGTTTCATTTCACGGAGCCCCCGTGTTTCTTTGTTTTACTACTGAATAAGTTTAGGTGCAGTAAAAAACCCCTCAGTTACAATGAATGAAAAATAAAAAAAAAAATCCAATACTTTCTCTGAATTCCATCTCCCACAGCAGGATTTTTTTCAGCAGTGCAACCTAATTTATTTTAAGATTGTACTTAATCAAAATGTTTTCAGCGTTCCAAAGAATAGGTTACATTTGTGGGGAGGAGCTGTCACACACTCCTTGCCACAATGCTGAAATAAATTATTTCTTCAAATTAACAACGCTTCTTGCGCCGAATCATTAGTACTTGAATAATTCAGTAAATTTATCATTTGTGCATCATGAAGGTTCACTGCTTGGTATGCATCTAAAATCATGATTCAAACTTTCATGGTGGCAAAATCTTTGATGAGGTCTTTATTTTCCTGCTTCTGGAGAGTTTTAAGAAGGCGACAATATCAGATTGTAAGAGTGATACGGTTTCGATTTTGCTCCAATTATCTACCATTTTAAGCAGCACTTACTTCATAAAATTCTACTTTAAGATGGATTTTCCAGTAATTTCAATCATTGCCGTCCATGCAATCTCTTAGTGTAGCCTTTCTCAAACGCAAAAGCTATGCATCTTAACCAGTAAAATTAAGTAAGTAAAGTAAAAATAAAATTTATCTATGGTGGGCTTGTCATAGACCAATGTCACAAGGTGCTTTAGAATAAAATACAAAAAAAATAACAGAATATATACACAGGAAACAAACAAAACAACAATTATACAAAGGAAGGATAGGGTCTAGATCAAACGCCTGTGTGAACAGTAATGGCTATGCAGCTTATTGGTTGCCTGTTCACTTAGTAGATTAATTCAATTAATTGCCTGATTCATAACCGGAAACAAGTTGAGAATTTACTTACATTATCAAATCAGAAAAAAATCTAATCAAGCTTTATTTATGAAACCCTGTTTTCGCAAAGCTTCAATGCAAACTGCTGAACATAAGCAGATATAAAAACAACACATCCAAAAAAGAATGAAATGATGATAAAATTGGTCCAAATAAAAAAAGAAGAGAGGGTGTAATATTAGGAGTTAAAAGAAGTGTTTAATATTAACGGAACGCCAAACTAAAAAGGTATGGCTTAAGGTTTTGTTTACAAGTATCAACGGGTTACAGTGCCCTCACATCCTCTGGCAGGCTGTTCCTCAGGTGAGGCCCATAGACACTTAGGCCTGGACTACACAAATAGGATATATTCCTAAACGCACATTTTTCTGTCCGATTGGGACTCTCAACCACACTAACACGGCGATTTCACCCACATAAACGGATTTATTTTTAAACGGATAAAAAAGTGGAGAAATAAAAATATATCTGATTCAGTGGATCCGTGTAGCGAGGTTAAACGGTCTGGTGTTGACGGGATGACGTCAAGCACCTAGCGACAAGCCATTCGCAAGTGCGCATAACGCTCTTCTTCTTTGGTATTTTACATTATAATCGCTACCTATCGGCCGGGCAATGGCATTGCAGGCTTCAGAAGCGATAGTTTTCAGTTTTGCCTCTTCGTGTGGCCACAGATATATTTCTGTGGTGTGGATTCTGTGGATAGATAGATTTTTTTTTAGGCCTGGACTACACGTATTTTTTTTAAGCGGATATTTTCTTCCTCGTTTAAAAAAAAACTCTATCCACATTCACATTGAGATTCTTTAAAACACTGGTAGGCCTAATCACTACTAGTCTTGTGTCAGTATAGTTCAGTAGTTGTTAGAACTTTTCAAAATGGTTGCAAAGCTCAAAAAGAATTTTCTAGACTACTCCAGAAAACATACACTATTCTACATACATGTACGCACATATAACACTGGTGAGACTATGGCCCAAGGCGAAATTTATAGGTCCCTTTTAACAGATAAAGCCATCAAACATGGATGCAAACTCAAATCCCCCTCAGCTATAACTATGATCACCGATTACACATTTTGGCCATGGTCTATCAGCCCATTGACGAATGTTTAATTGACATTTGTAAGCGAATTAGGGCAGGGGTGCCCTGCCTTGTTTCAAGGAATAGATACTCCATCTCACATGCGTTCATTTCAACCCAAATTTGCCATGCTTGATTCTAATAATCACCAGCTCAATGAGATGTATAGCTGTAGAATGAAGTGTGGGTTGTTATTGGACTCAATCACCCTAGGGGGTGATGGATCTTTCAGAACAGGGTACGGCAGGCTTTTAAGTGATAGTAAAATTTTAAAATATACCAATTTCAGCACATAAACATTTGTCTCACAATGTACTGCTGAGTAAAATGAGCAGACCTTTTTTTTTTTTTTTTGGATTCGACGTCAGTTATTTTTGCCCCAGATTTACTGAACTCATATTCTCTCCCTAAAGCATAATGCCTTTCAACACTTCACCTGGTATTCCAGTGTGGACGTAACAAAATACCTTCAGCTCGATAGCTTCAAGAAGCACTCGTTTGCATAAGTAAATGGTAAAGATTCACGTTTCAAGTGGCTCAGGTTAAAATGTGTTATATTGATAATATAATAGTCAAGCAAACATATCTGCATAAGATTGATCTATGAGCTTCAAAACAAACAAAAAAATTTTCGGCACGAGTACTGCGTACTGATTTCAGGAAGAACAGAAACTACATTTTCATCACTCCATGCCAGGCTGAAAGGCAACTCGTCTCTCCATATCTCTCCATAGCACAGCTGCCAGTGCTCTGTACACTGCACTCCGCCACGTGCTCTCCAGTGTGTTCTCCTCTCTGTTCTCCTGTGTCTTCCACTGTGTTCTCTGCTGTGTTCGCCACCCTGTTCCCTGTGTTCTCCCATGTGTTGAACTCGCTCTTCATTATGTTGTGCTGCAGGATGTCTTCTTTAGTGAGGTCACTCTGAAAACTCATTTGTCTCTTTGCCTGTGAGGGACCATGGACTCATTCCAAGAGCTTATTTTTTAAAGCCTTCCTTATAGAGAAAAGTTAATGATGACGGGGAAATCGAGGAAACGGGAAAGAGCGAAATGGAAGCTCTTTTCATCTAGAAGTCTTTCCGTGCTAAGAATGTCTTAGAAACAGTTTTCATTTGTATAACTGAACTCATTTAAGATAATAGAATATAGAAAATGCCAGCAGGCCTTGATGGATTTTCAGGTCAGATGCCAGTACAGGAAGGTTGGGTGGGGAAAATAATTGACTGGAATGAGGTCTGTGATGGGTCTAATTAGCCCATGAGTTCAGCTGACTGACTTCATACATTAAGCTGTACTACAAGTGAACAACTGTGCTAATGAGCAAATCATGGTGTTTGGAACATGATAATCTGACCCTGGATTTCACTTCTCTGCTATCCAATAAAATATTTTTCTCTTTGTTCCTGCTAATGATTTGTCATTGAAATCCAACAGATTGAATTATCTCTAATTTCCTGATCCCTGAATTGAATTTCAATCGATTTCCTGCAAATAAGCAGAAATTAGATGGAATTAACCTTGGCCCCTGTCCCCGAAGTCCTTTATAGAGGTTACCATGAGAACTGCTCTCATGTACTGTGGTCTGAATTCTACATTCCATCACTGTGTTGGCCATATCCCCATCTTCACCCAGTTTTCTCTTTGTCAGCTGGGCTTCCATGACATTATGGGACATTATGACCTTATCACCCGCCCTGTTCTCCCGTGAGAGGCCAGGAGCCGCTGGGCTCATTTCATTCCTTTCTTATTTCCCTGCCTTTTTAGCTTGTGTCATGACACTTAGACTAAGAAAAGAGATGGGTTGGAAGAAAGAGATCATAGGAGGACAGTAGAAAGGTGACCGAGTGATAGAGAACGTCCTTGCTCCCTCATAAATCAGCTCTAAGTGCAGATGTGGCAGATGCAGAGCAAAGTCTGAAAGGCAGATTCACGGGTCAATCATTTATACGTCAAGCAATCTGGAAAAACAACTCCTTTAATGGGAAGGATGGACTTTTTCTCACTCAGATTATCTTTAGGGGACCACTTGTTTGCTTTTACAGACTCATGTCACACTTTATTTGAAGTGTTGCTCATAAAGGCTTTATACAGCATGTATAATGCCTTCATAAATGAGACATAATGTCTTCATAAATCATTCATAAGCAAATTTCATGCCTTGTAAAGGGTGAAATAACTCATCCTTATTCAACGTGTGATGCCAGATGTGACAATGACAATGTCACTTAGCTGACAATGTCACCCTTTATCGCAATTAGCCTCTAGCTAAGTGACATCGTCAGTTTTATCACACCTGGCATCACATGCTGAATAAGGATGCGTTATTTCACCCTTTACAAAGCATGACGTTTGCTCATGTGTGATTTATGAAGACATTATGTCTCATTTATGAAGGCATTATACATGCTCTATAAAGCCTTTATGAGCAACACTTCAAATAAAGTGAGACCCAGACGGATTACCTCCACCAAGGAAGATATGCCTTACCTTTGGTTTGTGGATAAGCATGTTTGTGAGCAGCTTTATGGAAAAAGTTATGAAAAAAATGTTTTAATTAAATTTTTGCTACAGGAGAATGTTGGCTCAACTTGTGATTTCATTTTGAGAGTGATCTGGATCAAGTTCTGGATCCAGGATTTTTGAAAGGATTCTTCACCATTGAGACATGGGGCCATTTGTGACATTTTTGCTTCTAACTTGAGAAATACGCATCGTTCTGAGATGAAATTCGGCGACCCCCTCCGTGATGAGGGCTACCAAAAATTAGAACATGATCGAGATCTGATAACTCAAATCTGATGCACAAACAGAAAATTTTCGATCGGAGTCATGTGAAGAGTGTCACTGTCAGGCTGCAATTTGGAGAAGAGTTAAGCAACTAAAACTAGGAGGTAGCCGAGGCAAGGGTAAATTGGTAATGTGTCGACAGATTTGACGTATTTTCAACCGTTACAGATTTAGATCCAGAAGAAGGTGACGCACTACTCATATGTGTCCCAGAGATGTGGAGCATCGTTGAACCTTGGAGGAGGTATGCGCTCTCTGAGTGCTCTTGTTTAATGGATTTGAGTCTCCTAAATCGAGGCGAGCTTGATCAGTCATAGGTTAGACTGAGCTCTTCAACCTCCTCAGCCAATGAGAACACAGAGCATTCACTTCCCCGCTCCCCCGTAACAGATTCTCTGCCTGTGCAGTAGCCTCTTCTCTGCAACCCAGACCTGCAGTTCATCCTGTTATCCCAAATGATGACGGTCATTCCTCAGCTGACACAGCAGGCAGCTGGCAGCAAAATAAAAGAAAACAGTTAATGGAGAAAGGGACAGGGATTGACTGTTGTGACGACGGCCATACATCACCGATGGCTCGAGCTGGCGGCTGGACAGTGGTAGGAAGCTGAGCGTTGAATGGCTGGTGGAGCTGAGTTTGATTTGTGGTGGAGATCGGGCGATAGTGGCAGCCGCACTAGTGTGAATGCTGAGGCTCTGAGAAGTGATTGAGGGGTTTGACTGAGTGAGATCACAGCCAAGACCAAGCAAATCGCCATCTGGAACAATATACTCAGCTACATAAAGGGGCATCTTTCTCATTGATTTGGCTCCATACTCCACTATTTTATAAATGAAGCCAGTACAATTCATGTATGGCTAAAAGTGTAATCTGTTGTTCTTAGCTTCTCCGAAAGGGTATACTGTATTTTGTGTTTTTGTACATTAGTGGAAATTTCTCATTTAAAATGAATGTCTCAAATGTTACAGAGCTCACTGTTTATACTTTGAGGGGGTTTAGTCAACATTATGGATCCAAAACCATAGTCAGTGACGTTGGAGGCCAGTGAGGGGAGTCAGAATCCTCACCGTTAAACAAACGACTTTGCTTGATTAGCAATCTGAGGATTAATTAATTAATTTACAAGACTAAACGGAAGAATGGAGTCCCAGTTCCATCCACGACATTATTGCTCAGTGCATCGAACTTAAAACACTCACAAGACAGCAAGTTTTTTTCATATTTGCTTAGAGGAAGCTAATGCCATGCCATTAACAAATATTACAACCTTTCTCATGTGGCGTTCAATGTGTGGTCAATATGTTAACAATAATACTTTGTCCCTTAAACATGTATTAATTAATGCCATTTTTTTAAAAAAGGGAGTTTACTTTCAGTCTTCTTTCATAAGACAAAAGATAAAACAATATACGGAATTACCGAGAGAGTTGAGATTTTTTCCTAATTATTATTAAGATTTACGTCTGTGCAGTCTCGAATCAAAGCATAAAGGTAAATTAAACTTTTTGTCACTATCACCTCTTAATCATTACAGGCTTAATAAACCAAAAAAAAGGTCAAATTGATTGATTGACAATCAGGCATAGTACGTAGAAACAGGTTAACAAAATCTAACGATAAAAAAGGAGAAGTCAGTAGGCTGCCGGATAGCTCACTCGGTTAAGGCACTGCGCTTTCGAGCCCCGGTGTACCCACCAGCAGGGGTCGGCAGCTTTTTCAGAGTAGCGCACAATTGGCGATCGCGCTACAGGGTTTCAAATTGGGAAGGGACTGCCGGATTTGGGTTAAGAATATCAGCTTTGTTCGTTGCTCCAGCGCCTCCTGTTGGCCAGACGGGCGCTCGTCAGGAAGACTCTGGGTTTGTTCACATCCGGGTATCCTCCGCCCTCGTTCGGAACTTACGAGGATTCGACCAATGAGTGAATATGAATCAGTGGCTGACGGACACGTGCTTCGGAGGAGAGCCGTGAGCTGTCTTCACTATCCTGAGTTGGCAGCAAGGGGTCGCATACGAGCAAGCTTTGTACATAGTTCACTAATTGGGCATTCCAGATTCGGGTGGGATTGGAGATGCCAAATTTATTAAAAAAAAAAAGGAGAAGTCACTGCCAACCCTGACCGCACGTCCCCCAGTTTTCAGTCATTAATTTAAATTACCATTAAAGAAACTCAGATAACTCTCAACATTATCAGGTGTGGCCAGTTTTCATTTATAACGCACACCTGTCAACTCTCATGCATCCGGTGTGAGTTTAAGTGGCATGTTAACGTTCCCCTGCTGTTGTCAGCAATTATTCAATTAATGCGTATGTAATAGATACTCGCGCAGAATTGAAGTCGTTGTGCATGGAGGGGTTGGAAGCAATGGAATTGCATTAAGACGATTCAAATGATCTTATTTCATTTGAACGATCATGAACACATGCATTGCTTCAAACCCATGAGGAAAAACAAGCGTGCGAAGTCTGGAGTCGCAATCGGTATGCGTTATAAATTAAAACTGGCCACACCTGCTAATGTTGAGAGTTTTCAGAGTTTCTTTAATGGTAATTATATCTTCCCGACAACGATAGTTGGGGAAATACTATGGTTTAGTCCCAGGGCCGTTCTGTTCGGGGCTCTGGAAGCAACAATTATTACAGGAATTTTTTCTAATTTTGCTCAGGACAAGATATTTATTTGACAATGCTTGAGATCGATTTTTGGCTATTTTGGAAATCCAATATGGTTGCTGGTGGCCATTTTGTCTGAAATTTGGGGATCGGGGAGATACATGACTTGGTCCCTGTGTCGACCGAGTTATCTAGTTTAAATTAATGATTGAAAACAGGTCATGACCAATCATTAATTTTAAGGGATTGTTGAAGTCTCCCCTGTTGCCAGTTCACGAGCCGCCACTGGTATATATATATATATATATATATATGTATATATATATATATATATATATATATATATATGATATTCTTGAGCCAACGGTGTAGTGGGTATTCTGCAAACAATGAGAGATATCTTTTGTAAAATATGTTACCATTACCTTTTTAATTGAGCCATTCTCTGTGGAAGTTAGCCTCTAGGCTAGATTGGTGCTACATTGGCCTTGGCTCTAGTTTCAGTTACCAGAGTATCTGCCTCTCATTACTGACTGAGGAGAGAAAAAGAAATGGGTATTAAAGAATGATGACCTTTCCTTGGCCTGAGGGCAGGGGGTTTGGTGTGCATGCGATAGTTATGGGATAATTACCTCTTCGGTCACTCTCTGTCCCTCTGAGGGGTCTCACGCTGAGTCTTCTCCACTGAGCGGAAGGGAGGAATACTGTTTAATAAGGAAGAGCTTTTTCTAAAGGTGTTTTCACAAGCGGGGCACTTTCATCATTACTTTTGTGGCAAGGCCTGTTATTAGACTGGCTGGCCTCCATCAGAGGGCCGTAAGCAACAGGACTCAGGACAGAGCGTTGAAGAGGAGCTGTGAGTCCAGAGAGGAGAGGTGCTCTCAAGTCTATCTCTCTTTCTGCTGTGGCTGCATGATGGAGAAAAGCTAGCCTGAGATTGGTCATGACTATTCCGGGCCTTACCATGCTATTAGTAAGGGCCTTATTCCGGAATTAGGAACGACTATTTAGGACTTAATCATAAGATTAATCATGACTATACAGGGCCTGATCCTGGGATTTAAAAAAAAAAAATGTATACTGAGTGCCTTATGCTGCCATTAGTAATGACTATTCAGGGCCATATCCTAGGATTAATAATGATAATTCGGAGACTTTTTCTGCAATTAGTAATTACTGTTCAGGGTTTTATCCTGGGATTAGTGATGAGTATTCAGGGCCTTATCCTGGGATTGGTCATGACTATTCAGGACCTTATCCTGTGATTCATAATGGCAATTCAGGGCCCTATACTGTGATTAATAATGATACATCAATGCCTTATGCTGTAATCACTAATTAGTGATGACTATTCAGGGCCTTATCCTGCAAATTGTAATGACTATTCAGGGTTTAAATTGTGATTAGTAAGACTATTCAGGACCTTATGCTGTGTTTAGTTATTTCAGGGCATTATGCTATGACAAGTAATGACAATTAAGATCTTTTTTCTGTGATTAATGACTATTCAGAGTCATTTTTGTGATTACAAATGACTATTCACAGGCTTATGCTGAGATTAGTGCTGACTATTCAGGATCTTGCTGCGATTAGTGATGGCTATTCAGTGCCGTGTGGCGCGATTATAAATTACTAGCTAGGTCCTTAACCAGATGGGAGATACAACCCCAATTCCAATGTAAATAAAAACAGTAAATAAAAGTGTAAAATGTACATAAAAACAGAATGCAATGATTTGCCAATTTCATCAACTTACTTTTTATTCACAATAGAACATAAACAACACATCAGATGTTGAAAGTGAGACATTTTACCATTTCATGAAAAATATTTGCTCATTTTGAATGTAATGGCAGCAACCCATCTAAAAAAAGTTGAGAGAGGGCCATGTTTACTATTGTTTAGGTTTTCTTCTTTTAACAACAGTCTGTAAACATCTGGGAAGTGAAGAGACCAATTGCTGAAAGTTTGGGAGAGGAATGTTGTCCCACTCCAGCCGCTCAGGATTCTCTGAATGTTTTGATGACATAATGTACTGTAGATTCAAAGTCTTCACAGTTTTACACTGAGGAACATTTTTCAGAAATTGTTCCACAATTTTTAGATGCAGTTTTTTTGCAGATTGGTGAATCTCTATCTGTCTTTACTTCTGAGAGACTCCGCCTCTCTAAAATGCTCTTTTTATGCCCAGTCATGTTACTGACCTGTTGCCAATTAACCTAATTAGTTGCAAAATGCTCCTCCAGCTGTTTTTCATTATTAGTACCACTTACTTTTCCGGCCTTTTGTTGCCCCTCTCCCAACTTTTATGAGATATGTTGCTGCCATCAAATTCAAAATGAGCTAATATTTTTCATGAAATGATAAAATGTCTCACTTTCAACATCTGATATGTTGACTGTATTCTATTGTGAATAAAATCTTGGTTTATGAGATTTGCAAATCATTGCATTCTGTTTTTATCTACAATTTACACAGCATCCCAACTTCTTTGGAATAGGGATTGTAGAAGCCCTGAGTATATTTGCATTTGCGCAGGGCTCTGTGTGTGCGTGCGTGCGTGCGTGCGTGCATGTGTGTGTGAGTGTGAGTGTGGGCTTGAGGTCTGGGATTGAGGTCTCAGTTTATTATTTGTATATAATTATTTTTTAACCTTTATTTAATCCAAGCAGGTCACTGCAGAACAAATCCTTATTTGCAAGCAACTGTTTTATTTATTTACGCATTCAAAATTCAAATCCCTTCATTGGAATGTAAATTAAACATATATATATAAAAAAAAAAAAAACACAGTACCCTATAAGAGCAGCCGCCATAAATTGCATTTGCATTCCTCTCCGGTTCGGCATTAACGTGGGGTGAATTCTGCCGAGATTTAGCGCCCTCACAGGGTCTCGCTGACAGTGTTAGCTTGCGCTCTATCAAAGGCGTGAGACTGACTGAGCATCGCATTTTTAGTGTGCCAATATATTCAGTGGTACGAGCTTAGAGTGAGACAGTGCAGTCTGTTTGAATGAGCAACCGTAAAAATGCGCATCAAATGAGTGTTTCTGCAAGCACAGTGACACTGAGAGTGAAACAAACAGAAGATAAATCCCCGGTACACTAACTTCAGGACATAAAACACAGGCATAGATGGTGAGGTTCAGAAGGCCAGAAATGTAATGCTGGCAATGTTGTTAAGAAATAGTGCAATATACGAGTCATAGAAAAAAAAATTATGAAAAAAAAGCAAGGTAGCATGCGGTGAAATAGAACCCATTGGGCTGAAAGATTGGTCCATGCGTTTGACCATAATTTACGAAAGAAGAGAAATACCAGTCTCTCTTGTACAGTCGAACATATCATTATGTGGTGCATCAAAGAAACTGTGGGTGAACTGCCCCTTTAAGAGGTATAGAAGGCACAAGAAAGAGTAATTAAAAAAGGTTCAGGCCTGAGCCTATGGCTTAAAAATTTCTGCAACCAATTGGGCAATTTAAATCTTGCGTAATTTGCATTATAAATAAAAACTGGCCACATCTGAGAGTTTTCAGAGTTTCTGTAATGGTAATTTAAATGAATGATTTAAAATTATTCGTGACCAATCATTAATTGTTTGAGCTTCCCCTATTGCCAGTTCATGACCCGCCACTGGTTAGGAGCATGTAAAAATTCTGGTGTATGGAAAATATAGCAGCTTTTCGCCATAGATTGTAAAGTTGTTTCTGGGAGGAGAACATGTTCTGTTAGGTTTTTCCTTCATCAGATGATGACTGTGCGAGCACATCAGAGCTTCATTTTATTACTGTAGTCCATGACCCTTCGTCAGGCAAGATTTTCCCATCTGACATTTAGGTCTGCATATCTCCCTGATGATGGACGGACTGGTCATCAGTGTGGATATTTCTGTGTTTCTTTGGGAATCACTGCCCTGAGATTTGCCAGGCTAAATGTAAAGAAAGTCTTCTGGATTTATCAGCGTAATTCACTTGGTGTCTTCATTATAACATACAGTCAGTTCTCCAACAGCGCCTTATGAATACCCTGGGGCTGCATGTGTTTTTACCCTCAGTTGGTTCAGACTGTACCTGTGACTGAATGTGAGTGAAAATTTCCATCAAAGAATTATCCTCATTTAGCAGCACTCAGCTTCATTCTCATCATTGTCTTTCCAAGGCTGCTCCATGACATGTTCTCACGTGTGCCACAAACACACTTTTAAACACTGGTGGTGGGAACACTTTACAGCCACGTCACTGAGCGCACTGAACTGCAAACTAGAAAGGGTGGGGGTGACTGGGGTCCAGTGATCCATGGGAACCAAAGGGCCATATCACATATTTGCCTAATTGAAGCAGCTCGGACATTTATTGATTAGAAATATTTGATATGGCTCATTGATCACCATGGCTCATTGGACCCCAGTCTGCTCAACATTCTGGTCCAACTGTGGATCACTGTGGGCCAGCATATGATTGAAATGAGATTTGGGCACAAAGTGAGCTGGACACCCTCTGCTCAGTCACTCTGTCGGTTTTCAACTTCAGTTTTGAGATGTACAAGAATATGACGTATAAAAAGACTAAAATTCTCTTATTTTGCTCCAATATCTGGCCTCAAGGTATCTTCCTTTTCAATAACAGATAAAGTAATATCATGGGTTTTTTTGCGATGGATTTAATGTTGTACTTTACTGGTGTGCTTTTGTTTCCAGTGGGAATTATCTTGGTGGCCCAGTGTGAGTCATGCTCTCTTACGAGCAAATCCAGAAAGAGCTTGAGTGACTCAGAGAAAAACAGGCACTGTTGTTTTGGGATAGACCTGACTATTACGAAGCACTTCTCCCTATCGACTCAGACGAGTTATTTATCAGGGAAGCACTTCCACTCAAATAGGCAGTCAAGTGAGTGCGGCAATTTTCTGAGCCCCAGGTCTCATCTGATCTAAGAAATAAAGTCTGCTGTTAATGTCTGGGACGGGATAAGGGGAGCTGAGTGTTTTCAGACGAGGTTCAAAGGCCCTTATCTCCACGGCTTACAGCGGGTGTAATTCAGGCCCGCAGTGGTGCTTGATTTGAAAGGCAGGCTGGGGAGATAGTGAAATGAGCAGAGATTTGTGTGGCGATGGAGGCCCAGGCGTCCATGTCTGGCTCATTTCGCCCCACCTATATCGCCACCCTGTAGGAGACAGAGGAGCCGTCATGTGACCTGAAAACAGCCTCATCTGAAGACTGATAATCTCTCAAAATGTTTCAGAACTGACATGACTGCATCTCACAGGGATCTACAACAAAGCATGAACCAATTGAATCAATGCAGGAAATAAAGATTGTGCATTGGCTTTGCTGTGGTGAGTCACTCCTTTTTAGTCCATGCAGCAAAAAAGCAAGGTTGTACAACCTCTGTTGCCTTTTAATCCACGATTACGCTCAACCTGTCCCCAAACACTTTGCCTGAATAAAAATACAGCTATTTATTTGCATTTACATTATAATTATTTTGCATACATTTTTATCCAGTGACATACAGTAAATAAATAGAATAAGGTCATTGGAACAATTACACAACAGATCACTCAATGTGCAATTTGTATAGAGCAGCAATCCTCAAATCCGGACCTTAAACCCAAATCCATCCCTGGTTTTCTTGCCTCCTGGGTAATTAACTGAATGATTAGCAATGCTAATTAGCCAGACTGGCTTCACATCTGACTCTCAAGTCACAGGAGGATGGAAATTAGCAGGTCTGTTCTCTCAGTTCTGGGACTGTGATTTGAGGATTAGGAGTATAGACATTCAGTGAGCTTCATCATCAACAAACAAAGCACCGACTAGACAGTGGGCGTTAATCAGCGATATTTGAGCCAGACAGTGGACAAGCAAGCAAACGGGCAGAAAATTACAATTGGAACGCAACACTGTAAAGCCAGAGCAGGAATGGACAATATAGACAAACTTCTAAAACTTTTTTTTTTGTGGGTGAGGGTTCAGGTACTGCATAAACAGCTGAGTCTATAGACCCCGAAAGAAGATCTGCAGGGCAGATTTGTACAGTTTGTATTTTCTGACATTCGGTGAATTAATGAATAATTTTTTTTTGTAAAGCTTGTCTGCGAATGAGTAACTGCAAATACTTATCAAGCGAATGACACATTAGCTTTGCAACTTCCTTGGTAGGTGCAGACAGAAGACATGGCGCGTGCACCGTAATGAATTCCACTGTCACAGTCCTCAGACTTCCTCTAACTGAAATACTAACACAGCTCAATTCGTTTGGAGGTTTGCACGCAACCTCTAGCAATACGGCAATTATGCTCAAGCTGGTAATTAAAAAAAAAATAAAAAATCTACAGGCAGCCATTTTGAGTGCTGTGAAAAATAAAAAGAAACTTGCACACTCAAATGCTCCAAATATTTGATAGAGGACGTTTCGAGCAAATGCTCTTCGTCAGGTTTTCTATGCATCGATGGTGGGTGGAGCCACAAGTGAAATGATTACATTCATTTGCAAATGAATGGCTAAAAAGGGCACAGGATAAATTTGAGCACAAAACACAAGATGAGTGTTTACAATCCACGCATAATAGGACCTCTGATAATAGCTCCTTGTGCATTATGCGGTATTCACCTACGGGACGAGAGTTTGAAAAAATGATTAAACAAGACTGGTACCTCTTGAGCAGTGACCCAAAAATGTCTACTACTTTCAAGGACACGCCAAAAATTATTCACAAATTGTTTACCTCCCAACATTGGACAAGTAGTGACCAAATCAGATCTCCTGCCACAGAAACCTGAAACTTTTCTGGATCGCGTCCCTGAGGGCAATTATAGATGTGGACGGTGCGCACAGTGCAGTTTTATGTCTAAAAGCCACAAGTTCACACACCCCATTTCAGGGAAACGCTTTGATATCAGGGGCATCATTACCTGCACTAATGTCGTGTATTTGCTAAAATGTCCATGTGGCTTAGGATATGTAGGCAAAACCAACCGGGCATTAAAAACACGCATCTCTGAGCATCGCTCCAGTATTCGGAACGAGGATCCCACAAGTCCGGTGGCCATGCATTTCATGTTGGCAAAACATAATGTGGCATCTTTAAAATATTTGGGTATTGAACATGTCAATTGTCCAAGACATGGAGGCGATACCAATAAATTGCTATTGCAGGGAGAGTCTTTTTGGATTTTTACTCTGGATACTGTGTCTCCAAAGGGAATGAATGAAGATATCGCTATTAATCATTTTTTGTTATGGGTTCAAACACTTATGTTGTGGTATTGTTACTTTTGTAGTTCTTACCGGTATGAAGAATTTATCTTGCTTTTTTGTGCTGTCTGTGTTGTGATTCTGCGTTTTGTCTTGCCATGTTTTAGTTCTGTGTCTGGCCTTGCCATGTGTGCTTTTTGCGTTTAGTGACCACTGCCTGCCTTTTGACCATTCTTAGGATTGTGTATTGTGTTTCGGTTATTTAGATTCCTGTTTATTAAGGCCCAGTCACACAGCGAAAACGCATGAATTACGCATGAATTACGCACAGATTTTTGTTTCTGCGCGGAGCGTACGTCGTATGCGTAATTCGTAGGTGGAACGAACGTGGACTGTCAGTGATTGTAAGTGGATTTTGCCATTCCAGACCTACGGGACCTCCTAGCAGCAGCACCAGCAGCAGGTTTTTCAGCAGCAGCAGCTTCTGGTGGATCTACATGGACTTCTTCTTCAGCAGCTTTCTTCTTCTGCACCCTTGTCTTTGAGGGCAAGCGAGCTTTCCTGGGTGGCATCTCTTGAAGTGTTCTTGATTGGCGAAAGGTACTGAGGAACTCCCGTCGTTCACCGCTTTTTATATGCGCTGAACCGAAGCGATAGTGACGCCGAAGGTGCGTTTTTCGTGCGTGCTCCGCCGGTGATTTATGCGTCGGGCGTGCGTCGAATGTACGTGGAATACTGCACCGCATTTGCTATTATGCGTCGACGTGCGCGATATGTCAGTGATTGTAAGTGATACATGCGTGGTTCATGCGCGATTCATGCGTGATTCGTCCGAGATTTCTACCCCCGACACCCCGAAAAATTGGTCAATTTCTCAACGCACAAGCACGCACAAACCCAATCTGTGCGTGATTTGTGAGTGATTCGTGCGTGATCGGCGTGTGACTGGGCCTTTATTTTTCTTGTTCATAGTATTCTCTGCCATGCCATGTTTTCATTTCCATGCATTGCACTTTGTCTACCCTGTCTTGTCTTGTGTAGGTCTTTGCCCACAGTCCCTAGTCTTGCGTGCCACTCATTCGAGTGATTTACTGGTTTCTGGGTTTTCAATCTTCCTTCATTATCTCGTGTGCTTCCTTCCTCTCTCTTTTACTATCTACTAATCTATACTAACAGTTTATTGTTTTCAATAATTACTAACCCTTATTAACATTGTATATTTTTACAAACTTACTAACATGCACTCGGGATTGTATAGCTGCACATACTAATTGACTAACGATCTCTCAGCAGTCGCCCAATTCTAATCTCCGCCCTCCTTGCCTATCCCTAATTATCTCTGCTGCAGTTTTCCACTTATATCTCTTGCCCTCCTTTTCTTTAGACTATACACTTTAGTACTCCTTAATCGGAGCTGTTGTTTGTTCTTAGGATTGTCTGGTGATCCCTGTCTGCGTTTTGGCATTTGCCAAATTCACGTAATTAGATTATTCCTCATGTGTCAGTCCTGATTATTGTTTCATTGATCACACCTGTTCTCCCTTGTCATGTGTTTACCCCGGATGTGTATTTAAGATGTCTGTTCAAGCACTTCCAGTGTCAGATCGTTCTCCCTAGTTTTCTCGTGCCACGTTTCTCGCCTTGATTTCTCAGTGTTTATCTTTCTGACTGGATTGCCCGACTTTTGATTTTTGCCTTTGTGATTTTGGATTACTGTTGCATCTGTGTGTTTTGACCATTTTTCTGCCCGACTACGAGATCTCTGTTTGCTGCCCTGGTAACAATTCGGATTACGTCCTGTGGATTCTGGCTTGTCTCTCTGATAGTACTATTCCTGTGTACCAGACCCATTTCTGTCCGACTACGATTACTGTGATTGCTGCCCTGGTTTTTGATACTATTTTTGCCCAACTGGATTTCGACTTTTTGGATTGTGGACTTTGTACTGTTTTTCGCCCTGCGGGGGTCACCCCCCTTTACCAATAAAACAAGCCTTACTGCACTTCCTGGTTCTCGCATCTGGTTCCTGATCACAACACAACACTCTGCCTTTATGATAAAGTTTTTTTGAATGTTTGCAAAGAGATTTAAAAATGTGAATGCTATCATTTCACTTGTAGCTCCACCCACCATTGATGACTGCAGGTACCTATTTAGATGCGCAGAAAACACTTTGTAAAAGAGATCTGACGAAGAGCATTGGCTCGAAACGTTGTCTCCCATTAAATATTTGGAGCATTTGAGTGTGCCAGTTTCATTTTCTTTTTCATTGTCTTTCACTGACCTCAGCGCCCGTATAAGGGACGCGCGTATTTCCTTGACGAGCCATTTTGAGTGCAACCATGTCAATCACAGACAGCTGTCATTTAAATCATCTCACTGCCTCAGTCAGGAGCATCATTTCTGATTCCATCCGTCTGTCTCCCAGGAACAGGATTTTTGAGGATTCACTCCACCACTGAGTGACAGCGAAGACCCAGTTAGTATTGATTTACAAATACCTTTAGAATGGGCAAAACCTTTTAGCACAAATATTGACATCGTTGATGACTGGTCGTGGTGTTTGTTTTTTTTTTTTGCGCTGCTCTGAACGTCGCTGAAGGACTCAGTGAAACTGACCCTAAGTTGGGTGATGCTAGCTGGTGCTCAGAAGGTTGTATATTGTGTAAGTGCCATCGGTTTCTCCTGTTGTCCATGTTTGAGAAATTGTTATAAAGCCAAATGCCATATCATATTCCTGATAGGGAAATAATCAGTGGCCTACCTCTAAAAACATGAAGGCGAAGGCAGGTGAAGGACGGACTGACGCTCATATGAACGCTCCTCTCTGGCTGTAGGAGTTGGTCCCCTAGTACTGCTCTGTGGCTGCACACTGCTCAAAATTAACTAAAAATATGTCAAATGCCAAGGGCTGATTACTCACTAGTATTCAAAAAAGTATCTCAGATCTATATACAAACACATACAGACACACAAACTTCCACTGAGTGATAACTTCCATTCAGACCAAGTCATGGATGCAATGAGCGCAAATGCTGATATGCACATGATGCTGTTAAAGCAGCTATTAGCCAGTGAGCATCAAATGCTGTGGGCCCAGCTCATCTCAGTGAGAAGTGAACAGGAGGGTCCTTCAGTTATCACACAACAGGGCAATGAGGCCACTCCAGCATAAGGCTCATAATGCCTATTCAGAGACAATAAATGGTGCTCAGCATATATCTCAGAGTGAGGCGGGCGGTATTTCTGTTGAATATCATAAATTGAACCTAAATAACAGAACTTGAAATGGAAAGAATACCAGTACAAATCATACTTGCTGTATTCCATAATATTCATTGAGATCAATATTGATTGGAGATACAGTTTGTTCGAAGGTAAGCTGCACTGAATGCCATGCAAAAGAATGTCATTCTCCATCAGAAAACAGGCGATCAAAACATCGTTAACAGTATCCTTGGAGCATATTTCAGCCAGTTACTCTCGCAGCCAGTGGATTGCAAATGTAATTTAATTGCACAAGTGATTCCCTAAAATATTTAAGCTTTGCACCAGGTGCAGTTTGGTTATGATTGATTTTTCCAGATAGAATCAATTACAACTAAACAATATGGGATGAAAGTGCCTATAAAAACTCTATTAAAACCACACTTTAAGCAAAGCACCTTTGATCTAGTTTTGATTACCGTTAAAAATGGATTTCTGTTTTCAAAAATTAAGATTCTGTCCCTGAGCAAGAAATTGAAATTAAACAAATGTTGTGACAAGAATTTTCTATTAGACATCCTCTTTTGACAATTTTTGAATGCAGTTGCTCAAAAAAATAGTTACTGAGCATACGCTTTCGGGAAAAAAATTAGCATTTTCATTTTACCCGGTTACATTGAGGTAAATATTAAGGGCTGTTAAATGAGGGGTTTGTAGACCGTAAAAAAAAAAAAAGAAGCCACATATTTTATTTTATTTTGTTTGTTCATTTTTTATTTAACCGGGAGAGAGTCTCAGATGAAAAATATTTTTTTAAGTGTCCTGGCCAAGACAGGCCGCAGCTCAGTTTACAAGTTTACAAATAAAGATTTTACTTTCCCAGAGACTGGATTCAAACTAGCTGTGAATCTTTTCATCTCAAGGTAATGTCAAGTCATACTCTAGTGCTCCACCTAATTTCATTTGTAAAAGCTCAGTTAATATAAATCGCCCCCTCGCACTGAAACGTTCATCGCAGCCACACAGCCCATGAGAAAGCTTTGTCTACTCAGCTGTTTTTGTTATGAATTTTTACCATTTATACTGTATGTTATTATTACCATTAAAGCTTTGATGGATGCTTCAGGCTGAGGTTAATTTGAAAGGTTGATTCTACCTTCTCAGAGACTTTAATAAAAATCACTTCGTATGGCGACTTGATGTGACAGATAATTTGTGGGGTAGATTTTTAACTGTCATGCCTGTATCAGATGATGGATGCATTTAAGATGGTACTGAGTAGTTACTTACGACAACATAACTACGAGTCTCCTCCCTTCCTCAGAGATTGTAGGGGTGCTAAGGGGTGCTGACCATATCTTATTTACTTCCGAGAGCTTTTCTGAAGGAAATCCCCACCTGTACAAATGAGTCACTATTCCAGACAAGCACTTGGAAACAGGCAATGGAGGGGTCGAGGAGTGGGAAACACAAACCAGTCTTTTGTGCAACATAATCAGTAAAACACGATGCAACTAATCAAGACTCTTCACAAAGACTCTTGGGTTTGAGTAGTAGAGTCATCAATGCAACTGCTCATTTGGAGCAGGTTTCTGCATGAAGAACGGCCTTTTCTGGGTACATGAAGTTTTGGAGCTCTGATGAAATTTAAAAAAAAAAAGTGATTATTATTAGTTTGTTATTATACATTATTACTTACATTACTCTCACTTAGTGGCAGGAAGTAATTTAATTTTATTTAACTTCAAAATACTTTATCACCCTCCAAGTGGGCACGTTATAATGGTCTTGAAATTTGCATTGTCTCTGCAAATTGCTTTTGAGTTTGCCCACTCGTACGGTGAAAAGTTTTTGAATTGAAAGCTCTTTAGTGACATAACAAAGCACAAAGTTTAACTCAGTGTGTTTTAGGTCCTCCATTCTGCTCATAAACGTCTTATTCGGAATATAATTTCCTCGGCTGCTCATTTGGTTGCCATGGTAATTCTCAGGGGAGAATGTTCTCCAGTCAGTTGGTATAAAATAATAGAAAAGATAAATCAGAATACCAATAAATTTAGCCATTCAGTAAGACTTCTTTGTGACAGTCCGGACTATACAAACATAAATTAACCTCTAACAAGCCTTGCTTGTGATATTGCTGGTCCGTCAGGAAATATTATTCCTTCATAATTTTACTTTTTTTGCTCCCAATAATCTATTAATGAGAAGGTACACTATGCAAAGTACAGTATTTTTTCTTCTGAGAGGGAAAAAGAGGAGAAATTAGTTCAGATTTAATGTATATGTATATGTATAATGTATATGATTCATATTTGTACTTTTTTAACGGCACAGGTGATTTTACTCTTTGTATTCTGAATTTACAGAAAAAACCAGCATGCAGTGATTTTTGGTCAAGAGACAGCCCAGGATGTAGTGTGTTTGGAAATCAAGATGAGACTGGAATAAAGAGAAGACGCACAACCACGGATGCACTTATTACGGGAGAGAGTGATGCTAACGTGCCACTACTGTTTAGTGAAGTTTATCCCTCATGTGCTGTTTATAATGAGGTCACACAAAGTCATGGCTACAAGTCAAGTATATCCGTTTTCTGATCAGCAAGATGGTTGGGTCAAGGACTGTCCTTTTATAAAATTAAAACCTGGAAGGATAGGGGAGAAAAATCAACTTTGCAGAATAAATGGGCCAGAATAAAATATATCTGTTCACACCATATATCTGTTCTTTTGGTGACAGAATATGTTCCGGATCACTTCCAAAATTAAATCAACTCTTCATGGGACTACCACCTATCATCCTGCCAAATTTTGAGCCAATCTGTTCATAAATTTCAGAAATGAAGAAATGAAGGTCAGAAATATCACACAGACCCGCATTAGGCTGATATATTCTTTCGGATCCTGAATCCAGAATATGTTCCGGATCACTTTGAAAATTGAATCAACTCATCCTTGGACAACCACCTACCATCCTTCCAAATTTTGTGCCAAACTGTTCATAAAATGACAGACAAACAAACAAACAAATGGGTGAAAACATAACCGCTTTGTTGGAGGTAAAAATCAACTGTAAAACTCCTGGCTATATTTAATTGTGGATATAAGATCATTTCCGCATTCGGTAACACTTTATTTTAAGGGGTCACTGTTCCTGTGTATCTACCTAATTAATTACAGTGTAATTACCTATATAACTATATGTAATAACATGTACTTACATTGTAAATACATAGTGTATTTTGGTGTTCTTAAAGGTCCTTGTTACACTTGTAATAAGAAATGCTTGTTACGAAGCCTTGTCAAAGTGGCCTCTCTCTTTGGGGAAACAGCACACGTGGTACACTATCGAAGACACTGGTTATGGCAGTTAATGTGTAAGAGCTGTGGTATCCCAGCAGGTACACTTTAGCACACGCGGTACACTATCGAAGTCACTGGTTATGGCAGTCAATGTGTAAGAACTGTGGTATCCCAGCAGGTACACTTTAATGTGCTCATTCCACTGTATCAAGGAGTAACAAAGGTGTATTAACACAACTGTTACATATACTAAGTTGTGTAACAGCACAAGTGGTACAAGACTGAAGACACTGGTTATCTTCAGACTGGTTATAAGAGTTGAGGTATCTCAGGTACACTTTATTTTAATGTGCTTATTCCACTGTATCAAAGAGTAACAAGTGTGTACTAACACGACTGTTACATAGACTATGTTGTATAACATGACATGTGGTACACTATCGAAGACACTGGTTATGGCAGTTAATGTGTAAGAGCTGTGGTATCCCAGCAGGTACACTTTATTTTAATGTGCTCATTCCACTGTATCAAGGAGTAACAAAGTTTTATTAACACAACTGTTACATATACTAAGTTGTGTAACAGCATACATGTTCCAAGACTCAAGAGGCAGGAGGAAGATTGATGGAAAAGTTTGCCCAGGCAACATGGGTTGTGGTTTCACCCATTTTTCTTGCAGGTGTACCCCTTCCCCAAAGAGAGAGGCCACTTTGACAAGGTATTGTAACAAGCATTTCTTATTACAAGTGTAACAAGGACCTTTAAGTACACCAAAATACACTATGTATTTACAATGTAAGTACATGTTATTACATATAGTAATATAGGTAATTACACTGTAATTAATTAGGTGGATACACAGGAACAGTGACCCCTTAAAATAAAGTGTTACCCCGCATTCACATTCTGATAATAAATTGCAGAATCAGCCGCATGGCCTCAAGACGAGGATAATAAAGATTGCGCTGTGGAGTAATGGAAAAGGGTCATGTGGTCTGTGTCCATATTTGCCCTATATCACAGCGACAGGCACGTGAGTGAAAGAAAGGAAGCGATGAAGGGATTCACGTGACATGTATAGCACCCACAGCACAGTCCTCTGGAGGCAGAGTTAAGATCTGGGGTTGTTTAAGTTGGTTAGGTCTAGGCTCAGCAACGTAATGCAGCACTGAAATAGTCAGCAGACTATTTGAATGTACTGAATGATCAGGTTATCCGATCAAAAGACTTTTAATCCCTGATGGCACAGGGATAATCTAGGATGACAACGCTAAGATTCATCAGGCTCTATTTGTTAAAGAGAGCTTCAGTTAACAAGAGGAATCATTTTCACAAACTAATTCTCCACCACTGAGTCCTGATCATAACCGGTTGAAAGTGTCGGGGATGCGCTGGAGAAGGCTTCGCCGAGTGGTATGACTCTCCCATTGTCACCTCCAGATCTGTTGCAAATACGTATGAATACAACCCTGGCCAAAAATAAATGTTATCAGCTTGCATAAGATTGTCAGAATGATGCCATGACTAATGTGTGCCATGATCAAAGCTGAAGGCAATCCAACATGGTATTAGAGTGAGTAGGTTTTTTTTTTTTTTTGTCCAGGCAGTGTTTATGCCTGGTTGTTTAATGAGCAGACATGTTGCCATTATGGAACTGAATCCTCCTTGCAGCCAGGGGGCAGTAGAGGGGCCTTCAATAACCTGCTGATTTTCAATTTAACTTCTTTGCCCTACTCAAAGTATCGCTATCTGAATAGCCAAGGAGAATAAATCCTGAAAGAATGTATATTAGTAAGGGTATAAGTATTCAAGTGTGTGAGTGCTGTATATGCGCAAGTCAGTTTGTGTAGGCAAGTATGCGGGAAAGTACATAGCTAAGTTACTGAGTTAGTTCTCATGCTCATGTTACAAGGGGTAAATCAGAAGCAGATTCATGATGCTGATAATTGTAAATATGTATCTCTCTACACTGTGAGTGTGTGTGCGCGCGCACGCGCGCGTGTGTGTGTGTGTGTGTGTGTGTGTGTGTGTGTGTGTGTGTGTATTTATGCATGTGTCACTGTCAGAAAGGAGTAAAGGTGTTGGTGAATTTGGCCCATTTTCGATACAGAAATCAAAGCAGGTTCACATTGACCGACTGTGGCTAAGGGTGGCAGAACGTTGTATTCGACTGAGCCTCTGTCACTGAAGGCCAACGGCCGACGCTCCGGCATTCAGGGTTACCTTTTATTGATGTTGCTTGGCAACAATCACCCAATTCCGGAACAAATCACACAAGAGATTCTCATTCTCAAAGAAACAGCCTTGGCTTTTTCAAGCCCGCTCCTATTCAGTTTTACACGCAAAATGAAGTTTTTGTTGCGGCTGAGAAGTGCTGGTGAACTTTTAATGACACAGAGACTCTTCCTGCCTCTGTAAACAGCCTCACAAAGCAAGGTCACTTAGGTTTTAAATAAGTACAGGTAATGAAATCTTCAACCCTCTCAGATATTGAACACCATCTGAAATGAAAAAAGAGTTGGTTTGGGTTTAAGTCACTGCAGTTGCCCAGCTAACTCAGCAAACCTGCTGTATGAAATGCTGCCTGTTTGAACCTAATTTCATCCAGATAACTCAGTAAACCTGCTTCATGAAATATCTCCTGTTTGGGTGCAGTGTTATCCAGCCAACGCAGTAGACCTGCTTCCTGCTACAGGACTGGGGTTTGCAGATATTTGACTGGTTGGTCCATAGTTCTGAGGTTTTTTGCAGTCATGTTTTCTCGTTTGCAGGACGCGCGCTCATTAGCTTGCTTGGCCACGGCTGGATCATTTGGCGAATGACAACTAAATTCAATTAAACATCAAAGAGGTTTTATTGGGAGGCCAGATTCCTTCCAAGAAATCAATTCGGTAAAGCTTGGCAGAGAGAAACTGCCATTAGCTTAAAATCTCTCCAAGGTAAGTCAAAGGCAGCCTTGTCTGTTCATGAGTAGCTCATTTCTCGGCCTGCTTTACATTACGGATGGCAAATGAAGTCCAAATGAGTACAAGGACCTTGACACGAGGTAGAGGTAGAGGAGGTAGAAGTTGTTTTTATTCCGATATCTCATGAACCGTTAGAGTGCTGAAATAATTTTTTTTTAAAAAGTTTAAATTTAATTAACTTGTGCTGTTGAAAACCTATCATGTGGCAACTTGCTTAAAAGAGCTCTCCTGCAGAAGCTCTTTTAAATAAGTCACCACATGATGGGTTTTCAACAGCTTTAATTTTGGTATCTTACATCAATAGCTGCATTTAGCGCTCCAAGGGTTAAGACCATCTTCTTATTTTAATCACCCATTGGGGAAGTTAAACTCAAAAACCATGCAGAATTTTCAACTATGCTGAAACCTGAACTATAAGGGACATTACAATAAAATAACGTCTTTGAAAATATTTTTTTGTCTTTGAAGGCCAATCATCATCAGCAATCATGTAAACAACAGCATCATAAAATTAATGTTTTTCCTACAAGTCTTGGGAGGGCACATGCAAACCGTTTTAGGCGATGAAGTAAACACCCTTTGGCTCTCTGCAGTGCATGATGCACTGGTAACCTGTCCAAGCGAATGATTCAGGCCAGGTGTATTTGAGTGAGGATTTCCTAGACTGTAACATCAGAGGGCAGCGGTACGTACAGAACCGGCTCTCGCACAAAGCCACTTCACTCTACTGATTGATTATTCACTTCCCGAACACGCGGCGCTGATTAGGAGTGGCGGGGTTAATATGTCTAATGACAGATGAGCTAATCAATGCGGAAAGCGGCGGGTCGATGGAGGGAACACTCTGGAGTGCTGGTCAATGCGCCCAGCCCTGGATGGATCACAGGCGGTGCTGCAGCGGGCCAGCAGTCTGCAGAGCACACAGCGTTTACCGCTAACTGCACTCTTGGGCCAGGTATTTTACTCTTAGAGCGCTAAATGCAGCTAGTGTTGCTCAGTGATGTAAGATATCAAAATTGAAGCTATTGAAAACTTATCCTGTGGCAACTTGTTTATAAACTAGATGATTAAATTTATAGACAAGATGATTACATTTATATATTTTTTAAAATGTTTTTGTGCACTCTAAGGGTGAAACCGCGACGCTTCTGTTAATTTCCCATGAGATAAAACATTATTTTCTTAATTTTGGCTCTGTGTGGAACGACGATGGATTTGACATTAAGCAATCCAGTGTGTCAAAAATATCCTATGAACCGTATAGAAATAACATCCATTTTCATATGATGTTGGCCAATTTCAAGAGCTCAAAAGTAATTTGAAAAACAAGCATAATAAATTAGTCGTTTTTAATACTCAGTTGCAAATTCTTTGTAGTCAGTGACTGATTTAAATCTGCAACCCATACGCATCACCAAACACTGGATTTCTTCCCTGGTGATGCTCTGCCAAGCCTTCAGTGCAGCTGTCTTCAGTTGTTCTTGTGTTTCCATTCAGTTTTTGCATTCAGTTTTTCCAACAGCAAGTGAAGTGCATGCAAACTGTATTCAAACTACAGTCATTGTAGACCTTCCAGTTATTTGCCATAAAAAGGTTTTGTTTGGCTCATTTCAATGCACATCCCAATGAGCTTCGAAAATTTTGGCTCTGAGCAGGTAATATTGCTTTTCCCAATGCAGAATATTTTTATCAGCTGCCATGTCATCATCAATAAGTACAGAGGAATCAGTTCCATTGGCTGCCATACATAACCACCCTTCACCAATGAGATGGCGTGCTTCAGATCATGAGCAGTACCTCACCTTGTCCATTCTCCTGCTCTTCCCATTACACTGGCACAAGTCGATGTTTTTGTCCTCTGTCTGAATTGACAAACTATATACAGCTTTAATTTGTGTTTTTGCTGAATTTTGCTAGCCTTAAAGCATAATTGCCTGAGTCACATTTTGCTAAATTGAGATATCAGCTGCCTGTTCTTTTGTGTCATCAAAAAAGTGTTCATTTCTTTCCTTTTTTCTCAAAACCTTAATAAATTAAATATATAAAATCCATTCTCTTACAAGATAATAAGTAATCATTCATTTTTAAAAAAAAAAAACCTTAAAAAATAAGATAAGCCACTATGCTGCAAGGAAATGATTTCTTAAATTTGAGACTTCTGGTGGTATGGAAGACTGTTGGGAAATTAAAGGACTGTTCTGCTGTCAAAACACAGTCGTTATCCATGGACTCCAAGCCCTTTAGTTTTCCAGAGCTTACGAGTACATTTTATCTTCTTAAGAATACACCAAAAAGATCATCCGACCTCACTTTTCACTGTTTCTATTCCTCTGATGAGTTCGTATTGACTTTTCAGCATAGTTATGACTCGCATCACAGACAGTAACAGCTGTGGGCCAACCTCGGCTGAGGGTGTCTTGTGATAAGCAGCCGAAACACCCAATGAAGTCGTGGCAAACAAGTGATGATGTGTCGTAGGGGTGGTGCCCCACGGCCTTCACTAAATTTCACCCCACGCAAGAGTACTCCAACCCCACGCAACTGTTGTGCTGAATATTTATGGATCTTTAACAACTAGTCCTATTGAATCCTGATGTCTACTGTCAAAACCAGTGACCGCTGCGAAAGGGCAGATGACAACCTGGGAAAGTCCTGGTGACAGCCTGGAGAGACTGCTGACAGGAGGGAACAGACCCCACAGGGGCTGGCATGGGCTAGCAACCCGTGTCGGCAGGAGCCTCTCACTACCAAGTGACGTGGTTCCCCCCAATTATGGCTACAAAAAGTCTAAAAGGAAGAACACACCCCGAGTCTGCGAGAGCGGGGGCGGAAGATGACTCATTAGCGGACCACAGATACGGTAACCACGGTAACAGACCCTGGAACGAAAACGACAACGAATAAAATTATCAGCATGGGAGTTGATGAAGTAACATCACTGGCAGGGTACAAGCTACAGGGCTGCATCTGTGGCTGGAAAAAGTTAACATCAACGAAGGGTTTCAAGATCCACCAGGGCAGGAAAAAGTGCTTGAGAGAACATAGCAAGGGGCCTCGACATTGACCACTACTTCCTCAGAGGCAGGGCAAATCAGTCGAGCGAAGCCCAGCAGCAGGATGCTCACCACAGTTTGCAGGGTATCAGAACCCCAAGCGAAGCTCAACTAAGCACAGACCCACTAACGTATATGAGTCCAGAGCCCATCCAGCCACAGACAGCAGTAGAGAGGAAGATGAATGGACGAAAGCTCCAAATCCTGTGGCCTAGAGAGAACCATCGGACACAGAAGGAACCATCAGTCCATGTCATGTCCAGGACAGAAGAGATTGGAAGACTTGTGAAAGAAAGAAGGGGCCTGAGAAAACAATGGAAGAAGGCCACAGAAGCAGAAAGAAAAGTACTTGAGGCACTGCAGGGCGACATCAGGCAGCGCCTAGCAACACTTCGAAGAGCCGAATGCTTGAGAAAGCAACATAAGAAGAAAGAGCGGACAAGGATTGCCTTCTACAGAAATCCCTACAGGTTTGTCCAAGACCTCTTTGTCAAGGAGAAAACGGGGACCCTCAAAGTACCCATTAGGGACCTAGAGGAGCACCTGAGGAAGACCTACTCTGACAATCAGAGGCATGTACTAACCAGCATTCCGGATGACATGCCACCAATCCAACCACCTGGGCACCAAATGGAAACAAGGCCCCCTACATGGAATGAAGTTGAGAGCGCAGTAAGGCGAACAAAAACAGCCTCTACCCCTGGGCCCAACAGCATTCCATATTGGCTCTATAAGAACACACCAGGTGTCTTGAAGTACCTCTGGAAGCTCATGAGAGTGGTATGGGGAAAAGGAATGATACTAAAAGCATGGTAACGCGCTGGAGGGATCCTGATTCCCAAAGACAAGAATTCCTCAGTTATTGACCAGTTCCGCCAGATCATCCTTCTGGATGTGGAAGGTTGTGGCCCAGCAGCTCTCAGTATGTTTGATGAAGAATAACTTTGTTGACTGCTCAGTCCAGAAGGCAGGGATAAGTGGATTCTCAGGGTGCCTGGAACACACAAATGTCATCTGGCTCCAGGTACAGATGGCCAAGAAGGAGAAGAGAGACCTGCATGTGGTCTTCTTAGACTTTGCCAACGCCTTTGGGTCAGTACCTCATGAGATGTTGTGGGCAGTGTTCAACTTCTTCCAAGTCCCATAGTGCATCACAAGGCTGGTCAAAGCCCACTTCCAGGACCTACAGTCCTGCGTTACAGCACAGGCTAGTACAACTACCTGGCAGCACCTCGAGATAGGCATAATGGCAGGCTGCACCATCTCTCCATTGGCATTCACTATGGCAATGGAGCTTATTATTCGAGCATCCCGATGGGTGGTTGGAGGGGAGCGGTTGAAGAGCGGGTTGCGTCTTCCTCCAATCAGGGCATACATGGGTCACATCCCCACAATAACAACAACAAACGCATGCACCAAATGCCTACTGGATAAACTCAAGGGAAACATGAAATGGGCACGGATGGCGATTAAACCCAGCAAATCCGGCAGTATCTCCATTGTCAAAGGCCAGCTCGTCAATCAGAGGTTCCTCATCAACAATGAGCCAACACCAACAGTCCTGGAGAAGCCTATCAAGAGTCTTGGCCGCTGGTATAGTGCAGAGCTCAAAAGCACGGAGCAGGTGGAACAAATCCGGCAGGACACAATCGATAGCCTTAAGCAGATTAACAGCACTGCTCTCCCCAGGAAGCTGAAGCTCTTTCAGTTTGGGCTGCTACCCCGTCTCATGTAGCCACTTTCCATCTATGAGGTCACCCTAACCCAGGTCAATCGGCTGGAGAGACTGGTGAATGCCCCAGTGAGTGGCTTGGTCTGCTGAGATGTCTCACCAGCACAGGCCTGTATGGCAATGGAGCCCTCTCCCTGCCAATCCCAAGCCTTGTGGAGGAGTACAAATGTTCCAAAACAAGGCTGGAAATGACACTCACAGAATCTCGAGATCCAGTTGTTAGAGGTGCTGCTCCAACCTTAGCAATGGGAAAGAAATGGAAGCCATCTGCAGCGGTTGCAGAGGCAAAGACTTCCCTAAGACACCAGGACGTTGTGGGACGTGTCCAACATGGCAGAGGGGGCCTTGGCTTGGAAGCAAAAATTCCCACATGGCAAAGGGCTACACCAGCTGAACGGTGACACATGGTGGTAGAGGAGGCGCGTCGCCAGGAGGAGGCTGCCAGATGTGCTAAAGCAGTCTCTTAAGCCCAGCAAGGCCGCTGGATGAAGTGGGAAGGTGTGGAGAGGAGGAAAATCATGTGGAATGAGATGTGGAGCATGGAGTCTAATAGGCTGAGTTTCATCATTAGATCCACATACAATGTCCTGCCCTCTCCAGACAACCTACATTGGTATGGAGAGGATCCAGGCTGTCTCCAGTGTGCAGACCCTGGAACCCTCAAACACATCTTAGTGGGATGCAAGATGAGCCTAACGCAGGGAAGAGACACCTGGCCTCACAACCAAGTGCTGAAGTGCCTGGCAGCCAAACTTGAGGAGAAGAGGGTAGCCACCGACGCTATGCCTCTAAACACCCGTACTGCCATCCCATGGAAGACAACCTTCATCAGGGAAGGGGAGAAACAGAGGACCAAGCCATAACTTCCAGTCTCAAGCCCACTGAATGCAGCCCGGGATTGGGAAATGTGTATAGACCTCAGCCAGAGGCTCACTCTCCCACCTGAAATTGCACTGACTAACCTGCGCCCAGACTTTGTCCTCTGGTCCAAGTCCTGCCACCATGTCTTCATCTTTGAGCTTACAGTCCCATGTGAAGAAGCCATCGGTGAAGCATTTGAACGTAAGAGGCTGCGGTATGCCAGCCTAGCAGCTGAAGCAGAGGGGCGGGGCTGGAACGTGAAGGTGCGGTCTGTGGAGGTGGGCTGTAGAGGCTTTGTAGCCAGTTCTACCATAAGGCTACTAAAGGAAGTAGGGATTAGAGGTCAGGCCCAACAGAGGGCAATCAAATAACTTACCTCAGCAGCAGAACAGAGCAGTCGCTGGCTGTGGCTTAAACGTAGGGACGTGACATGGGCTGATAAATGGTGAATGACTGCTGGGTGCCACCATGCAACGCACACCCAGGTTTGATCAGCCTGCAGTGGGCCAACCTAGGCTGAGGGTGTCTTGTGATAAATGGCCGAAACACCCAATGAAGTCGTAGCACACAACTGATGATGCGTCGTAGGGGTGGTGCCCCACGACCTTCACTAAATTTCACCCCACGCAAGAGTACTCCAACCCCACGCAACTGTTGTGCTGAATATTTGGGGATTTTTAACAACTAGTCATATTAAGAATCTTTGGGCATCATATTTAGACTTAATAAATTCCAAATGCAAGTAGTGGATCAATTATCAACCTTTTACCTGCTTACTTGTAAATGACATAAGGCTGCAATAACACACATCTGGCCATGAAACAGCCATGTACTTTTGGTGCCCTAAATAGGAGGCACCACTTGTATGAAGAGCTTTACTTCCCTCGCAGTTTTGCCCAATTTAGACATGAATACCATCAAACTTAGAGCTGCAGCCACATTGAGCTCACAATCATGGTTTAATTTCAACTCCAGTTTGCTGCAATTTCCAGACACTTAAGAGCTGGAGCGTATGTGCCCTTGAAGTCATATGAATCATTTTTTTAAAAATTGGAATGAAAAAAATTGAGTTTTTGATAACTGCATATATGAGGCTATAGTCAAATGTCTAAAATGATAAAGCTCACTCAAAATATTTCAATCAAAAATTTTAGTAGATATGAGACATATATGAGATGTGCAAAATTGGGAAATCAAGTCAAAACTTTTTAATTTTTTTCATTTATGAGACTTTTATTCTACATAAAAGTTAATAAATTAAACGAGCCGCTCTTATCAAAAAAAAAAAATGTATTTCATTAAAAATGGTTTAAATATCCAAGGCTGTGGCGTGACTCTTGAACTGAAGCCCTCAGTCAAGTTTTTCAGATGAGGTATCGCTTCATCCCGGGCCAAATTTGGCCTGTCATAAACGTGAGTGAATGAAGAGAAGTGGTATGACACAGCATTGGTAGGACAGTAATGCAATTGGTATGACACAGCATTGGTAGGACAGTAATGCAATTATTTGCGTATTTCAAATGGACAACATCTTTAAAGTATAGCTTATTTGATCAGAGACAAAGTTCCTACGCCTTCAAGGTTAGCTTGTATGCATTTGTATTCATGCGTGAGAGTTCTCCGGATGTCTTTATTCTAAAGAGAAGAGCAAGTCCCCAGCTGTGACTCCCCGCAATACAAAACTCACTAATTCTTGCCTGTCGCTGTAAGCTGCAGCTTTAGCAAGAAAACGCAACAGTACCACCTGGTGGCTATAGTGGACCGAGCAGTATAGGGTTCAGGCATGCGGCCCCCTCATGACGCAGCCGTCAATGAAATAAAATTTTTCACCAGAGAATGAAGCCATGTAACTGCCACACAGTTTATGGTGTCATTGTAAAGTTTCTAACTAGGTACTTAGCATTAAACCTGAACAAACAGCTTTGCTGTGTGGCTCTCCGAGGTCCAGCATCTCAGTATCGGGCCACTGATAATCCTGGAGGACCTTTAGTGCTTATGCAGGAGCTGATTTCCACCAGTCAGCAGTCAATACCTGCGTAGTCATTCAATAGACCATTGCAGCAAATATGTCATACAGAACAGGGCAGGGCTGGTCAACCCGGCTCCTGAAGATCCACCATCCTGCAGGGTTTAATTCTGACCCGAACGGTACTCAATCAACAGCTGGAGATCTCAATCACCTTATATGTAGTAGAATACGGGAATGTTCATCTGCAGAAAAAAAGGTTAAAACCATTATTAGTATACTTGGAAGGACAATTCTGAGCATTATCAGTAAGGAGAGCTCCTGCGTGTGTTGTGTTTTCAGTGAGGAGGGTTCCTGTGTGTGTTGCGTTTTCAATAAGGAGAGTTCCTGTGTGTTTGTGTTTTCAGTATGGAGAGGTTGTTTGTGTGGCATTTTCAATAAGGAGAGTTCCTGTGTGCGTTGTGTTTTCAAGGAGAGTTACTGTGTGTTGTGTTTTCAGTAAGGAGAGCTTCTGAGTGTTGCGTTCCCAGTAAAGAGAGCTTCTGTGTGTTGTGTTTTCAGTAAGGAGAGTTCCAGTGTGTTGTGTTTTCAGTAAGGAGAGTTCCTGTGTGTTGTGTTTTCAGTAAGGAGAGCTTCTGTGTGTTGTGTTTTCAGTAAGGAGTGTTCCTGTGTGTGTTGTGTTTTCAGAAAGGAGAGATCCTGCGTGTGTTGTGTTCTCAGTCTGGAGAGTTTGTGTGTGCGTTGTGTTTTTAATAAGGAGAGTTTCTTTGTGTGTTGTGTTTTCAGTTAGGAGAGTTCCTGTGTTTAGTGTTTTCAGCAAGGAGAGATCCTGCGTCTGTTGTGTTCTCAGTATGGAGAGTTTGTGTGTGTGTAGTGTTTTTAATAAGGAGAGTTCCTGGGTGTTGTGTTTTCAGTAAGGAGGGTCCCTTTGTGCATTGTGCTCTCAGTAAGGAGGGCTCCTGTGTGTGTTGCGTTTTTCAGTAAGGAGAGTTCCTGTTTGATTGGTTTTAAGCAAGAAAAGCTTTTGTTTGTGTTGTTCATATACTCAACAAGGTGCTAACGGTTGCTATGGTAAAAGTGTGGTGTGATTGAAAAATAAACAATAAAAAAATATAAAAAGAATGTTTTGACACATAAAACTAATTTTTAGCAATGCAGATTACGTTCTTGCATTCTCATTTTCAGCACTGTCATATCAGTGCAGTTATAAGCTCCTGAGACCTTACAGAGGACAGAAATTCTATTTTACTTCATTAGTATCATTTTTATTACCTCCGCCATGGAGGTTATGTTTTTGCCTGGGTTTGTTTGTTTGTTTGTTTGTCTGTTGGTTTCCAAAATAACTCAAAGTTATGGACAGATTTTGATGAAATTTTCAGGGATTGTACAGATTGGTATAAGGAAGAAATGATTAGATTTTGGAAGTGATCCAGATCTCCGTCTGGATCCAGGAATTTTTTTAAGGATTCTTTAACATTGGGAGATTGGGCCATTTTTGACATTTATGCATATAACTCCACCAAAAATGGTCAGGGCACTTGGAAAATAAATACAGGACAAGTTTCGAACATGTTCTACAATATATCAAAGACTGATCCTGAAAATGGAATAATTCCGGATACAATGATACTATGATCCAGAATACGAAAATAGGGGACCTTCGGAACTGTCATTATAGGAAGAGAACAAATGAAGCTACAAACATGCGACAAACACCATTATATAGCCAAGATATTGCAGAATTAGGAAGGTGTCACCAGATTTACTGTATCTTCAAAAGTCAGGGAACTAGATCCAGAAGAAAACCACCATTACGGAAAATTTGATTTTCGTGAATAACTACTGAACTAATTTTGATATCATTATGAATTCAGTTGCTACTGGTATGTTTTCTTGGTCAGAGAATCTGAATAAAATAAAATATAATAAATAAAAAAATCTAGGCCTAATATTTATGTGTAAATCACAACATGAGGGGAAATCTGCCATCATAAGAAAAAAAAACAAAACAAATGAAGCTAGAAACATGCAACAGACATCTTTAAACAGCCAAGACACTGTGGAACTAATATTAATATAGCAATATGAATCAAGTTGCCATGTTTTCATGGTTAAGGAATCTAAAAATGAAGATAAAATAAATATAAGACTAATATCTATGGTTGAAGTCGCAATATGGAGGGAAATGTTGTGCTTGGTGGAGGTCTGCGCTCTCCGAGTGCTTTTCTAGTTGAAAATTACTGAGCAAGCATAGCAGGCTCATTGAGATTAAGGGTTCTTTAACACCAAGATAGTCCGGCGGACTCGGTTCGATAGGGCGGGGAATGCGGAAATATTTCATGCCTTCATTGGTTTGGTTCACTTTCACACTGCACTTTTAAAAGTGGACCAAACTGCTTGGACAACGTCATGCAGTTACAACAGCTGCTCATTTGAAGCGATATTTCCTGAAAGGAGCACTGACCAAGAGGAAAAAATGCATGAGGAAGAAGAAAACCCAGCCGGGTGCCCATGCCTCGTTGCGTTTGCGCTCCAAGTGAGACCCTGGTAACAATGACTCAATGGCTGCCTCCAGTGAAGTAAATCCAAGATGGCGGACCAGGTAGGTTTATCATTGAAATGTCTTCGTTTTGATATTTCCAGGAGGTGTCATGAAACGTCATTGTGGTCATAAATACATTTCGATATATCATGTTGATTACCGATCTCTATAAATTTTTAGAACAAAGGGATAATTTTACTTTGGCATGTGTACTTGCCGACAGTGGCGTAGCCAGCAGGGGTCCTGAGACACGTCCCTTTTTGACTGCAATTAGTAGTTCTCAATCATTTTCATGTATTGATGCGTTTTCCAATTATTGTAATTTGCAACTGAATTGGCAACCAGCTGGCCATTCAAAACCAAAATATGGCATATAATGATAAAGTGGAGATCATGAGAAGCAGACAGACCGACCTAACCAGTCTACCGTGTTAGATTGAAAGACTGTCAGTAATCTGAATAGCAGACCACTTAATTCCGCCTCTCATCGTGAAACTTTAACGTATTATTCAAAGGGACTTCTTAAAAATAAAATCATGTTAAGATGGCCCTTATTTTAAGCGTTTAAAAATATACGCGAAGTGGAAAACATTCTGCGAAGCATATCGAATGCGAATGTGTGAGAAATTATTTACGCATTGCAAGCAATGGACAAATGCACCGAAGACTTGGCAAGCATGTTCAGGAAAATCTGCACCGAAAATTTTTCAGCATTTTATTTCATAATTGAGCAAGATTAAATTTGAAGTGAAGTATTTCATAGCTCTTGATATTAGTTACTTTTGAGCATCTAAATAGCCTATAGTGAAGGTGGAAAACATTTTGTTTAAGCATATCGAACGTGACATGTAAATCGTTATCGCATTTGCACACAATGGCCAAATGTAGTAATCCAATAAACGCATTCAGGCAAATTGCGAGCTGAACCAAGCAACGTTAAGGTCTTCAAAATCATCCTCCTCTACGCGGCAATTGCTTTCACCCCCTTCCCATTTACTTTGCTCAATTGAAGCACTGATTGCTTTAACCCCACAAGTCAAGTCAAGTCAACTGTGACTTATGGGGTTTTAGTAATAGGTGCTTCAATTTGCAATCAAACAGTTGACAGTTGATTCGCTCAATTAACAATTTGAATTGGTTGGCAGTCTAATTTATTTTGAAATCATTTTTTTGTCGCATTTTGAAATCTAAATGGCCATGAAACATCAGAGTTGCCTGAAAGCGTTTGGTACATTATTTTTAATTTCACATTTGGCCTCTGTGTGCGAATGTGTTTACAATTTACATGTTACGTTTGATACGCTTAAACAAAATTGTAGGCAATTTCATTGTAGGCAATTAAGACGCTCAAAAGTAACCAGAATCAAAAGCTATGAATTACTTTATTTCAAATTAGTCCTGTTAAATTATTATTTCGGTGCATTTGTCTAGTGCGTGCTATGCAAAAATAATTTCTCACTTTCATGTTCGATATGCTTCACAAAATGTTTTCCACGTCGTGTATATTTTTAAGGCAGTGCTACGGGTACGGCAGTTTTCCAATGCATTTCAATGTAGAGAGCTACGGCAGTCCCCATTTCAAACCCTGCCCTAACCTAACCTTTGACCTAACCATAATCCTTATCCTAATCCCTTGCAGTCGACTGCCGTACCAATAAGAACAGCCGTATACACTGCGTATTTTTAAACGCTTTAAAACCAGAGCCATCTTAATGGATTTCACTTTTCAGACATCTTTTTAACAGTACGCAAAAATTATGGATGGAAAGGATGGAAATCTGAATAATCAATTAGGAAAAATTCTTGCCGCTCGGTAATTGACCTATGGCGAAACCCCGCCCGCTCCACTGACTCGGACAAACAATCAACATTTTAGAACAGGCACTAATGACTGATATCATGGTTGGAGATATTTTTCAGGATGCTATCGATTATTTTTGGCGATAGAATGCTCAAATATCATCAAGAAGTCAGCAAAAAGGGTTACACTATGCATTGGAGGGATACATTAATGAATTTCGGGTAAAAAAGACCAACGGAAAGTTTAAATTTGAAGTTAAATTTTCAGGTCTCAGTGCAAATGCAATCAACCGCATCTCATTTCTGTCACCTTCTCACGCAACAAGATAAAGGATCAGAATTGTTCGAGCACTGCAGGGTAATAAATTTAATTTACGTTTTATTATTGCTAGCTACAGAATTTAAGAAATCTAACCTGACGTGACTGAACTCCTTCTAAGTACACAAGGTGACATGGTGAACAACGCAGCCAGGAGCTCACGTTAAGCCAATGTCAGTCAGCACTGAAGTTAGCCGTAGAATTTACAAACTTATTGATGCAAAAGAAAAATTTACATCCATTTCCAGCAAAAGGACAAGATGTCGCCTTAAACACAATGTTGATTTAGCTTGGAACAAATGTAGACATCCTTGTTGATCTTTGTTAGCTACGTTAAGCTGATAGTGGGGTCATCCACAAAGCTTTAAGATGCTCTCACACTGGACGTGGAACAAATTTTTCGCATGACAGATTACATTCAAAGTCAATGCAAACACGCAAATACGTGCGAGATTTGCCTCTTTGCATTGACTTTGAATGTAATCTGTTGTGCTAAAAGTTTGTTTCGCATTCCGTGTGAAAGCAGCTTTATCCAGAGGAGACACTTCTCTCGGTTATGATGTGGCTTTGGGAAGGGTATAAAATACACCCCATTGCCCAGCCTCTCAGGATACCTCATATCGGAGTTAAATTTACCCCAAGCACAGCGTTTGACCATTTTTTATTAGCTTAGAAACATTTTAAAACCCCATAGAAGCGAAGGATTCGGAGTTTCCGTATTTCATTTCAGTGGGAGTTCAGGCTCAGAATGTCCGAGTATATGGGGAGAGAATACGCACTGTGATTGGCTTATCGCATCTGAGGGCGGGGCTTAGCCATAGGTCACTTCTGTATATCGTTTAAAAATTTTGTTAATCGGATTATGAAAGAAGACTGAATTTAAACGCCCGCTTTCTTTGGGTGTAAAAGCGCATATTTGAACATTTGTGTTTTGATTAAGCATTGAACTCTGCAAGAGTCAAACTTTTTTAATATTTGCTGATGACATTGCTTCGGCTTCCTGGAAGCAAGTACGCGCAAATCTGCTGTCTAGTGAGCATTTCAGGTTTGATATATATACCGAGTAATAATGCCGTGGAAACTCCATTCTGCCAAATAGTCTTACTAAACTTGTTAATCGTCTGATTGCTTATCAAGCAAAGGGAAGGATTCTGTCTCACCAAACTAACCTCTGACTGCACGTCACTGGGTTACAGAGCTACCAGCGAAAGTCGCCAGCTATCTGCTTTACTCAAGCAATCAACAGTATACAGACCTGCATTCGCGTGTTACCTTCGAGAAGATAAAAAGGACATCTTCGAGGGAGACGTTGGTAGATATAGCTGGGGCTGCCCAACGTCATCCCATGTCACATGTGACTTTGTTGATACAACATACTCGACCTGCGCGAGCGCAAGACTGATACTACCCAGTGTTAAGCACTGCCTCTGGCGGTCAGAAAGAATAAAATAGAACAGATTTCAGGGGAATCCATCCTGCTGGTGTCCGACGAGGCTGGTCAGGTGAACGCCAGGTGCAGGATCCAGAAGTGTTTATTGAACACAACACAAGGGAAAAGATGGCAGACAGGCCAGAAATACTGTGCACATGCACTGAACAAATGGGAAGAGAGGCACGGGGAAAAACGCACAAGCACACGAGGCAGAATCATTACAGTACCCCCCCCCCAAAAAAAACCGCTTAACCGGGGAATTAAAGAACCCCAAAAAAATACAAGAAACACAATGAAGTAAAATAACAAAATTGCTCAGAGACTCAGGTTACGAGTGAGCATCAGCAGTCACCAGCAGAAAGCCCCTGCTGATCAGAGGAGGCATGCCCTGGGTAGCACACGGCGGTTCCTCTCCTTGGTGAGGCGGCTGAGCCCCAACTGCATGAATAGAATAGATTTTGAACCCAGAGATAAACAATTTCACTGAAAATCATTAGGCATGAGAGTGAGCATCTGAGCTACGTTTAAAATATTCATATAATATCCATGCACATGTTTTTTTTTAGTCACAGCCTTCTTATAATCATTTAGGGTACAGTCCTGGAGTAAAAAATTATTTTAAAATTCCACTTAATGATTGACAATTGGTGAAGGCAAACAACATGATTTAGCAACTAACCTGTCTTTGGAAAAAAAAAAAAACGAATATTCCCACGCTTATTTGTTTGAAAAAAGCTGCAAAATAAAATAGGTGTTCCAAGCACGGGTGGGACACTTATTCATAAGGAAAGAGACAATAATGGTCATTACTGCGCAGTCATGCAAAACCAGGGTCAGGGGTTTGCACTGCAGTGGCATCCACCTTCAGATAAGCATCGGGATGAAACGGCACCCGATTCTCCCTGTATTTCAGTCTCTCACAGCTGCTGAAGGTCGACCTATGATCTACACTGCCTGATTGAAAAGGATCATGTACCCAGGGAAGTGGTGCTCACGCATACTCACATAAACGCGCGCATACAGACACTCAGCTTTGTTGTCTTCGGTTTGTCTTGCCATGTCCTTCCTCTGTGAGGCTTTGCCACAGTGTCTCGTGTTTTACGATCATAATTAGAACGAAAGCAGGCCCTCGAAGCGGGAAGTGGAGGAGGGGAAAGAAAAAGAAAATAAAGGGAATATTCCTGGAGATGATGGCCCTGTTGTGAGATCTATAAAAGAGAGAGTAGCAGGGCAGCCTAGTAGAAGCCCAGTAGGAGGTTGCTGTATCTGAGGAGTTGCTGGTTTAAAAGCCTCAGTGGAGCTCCTGATTTTAACCTGTTCTGGAGAGATGAAGTTGGGTAGAACTCGGCTGTTAGGCCTTTGACCCCAAAACTGCTTCAGGGGCTTTACTGCTGTTTCTCTCTGTCCCGCCGCACTGACTATGAGAGTTTCTCCCAGAACATCCTTGTATAAAGAAAGACCTGTTCCCCGTGGTGCTTGTTCAAGTAAAAGGGGGAAAAAACACAAGTAATCTGTGTGAAATTTTTCTGTACTGCCTCTTCATGGTATTCTTGACAGAAGGAGTAAAATTAATGGAATCGTGACAGAAATACATTCAATTTTGATAAAGGTATCATATCTCCTATTGTCCTCTGCTCAGTTTGGCCGAAGGATTTCAATGAGTCTGAAGAGGAATGGAGAGGGCAGAAGGTACTCGGCCAGCTGTGCAAATAGGACGGCAGTCTTTAATCTTAAATTAAGGCTGTTACCGACTAAAGGGTGTTTGGACTCCTGTCTCTGACACATTTCTATAAGTTGTTAGCTAAGGAGGTTTGGCATGGTCTTCAGAGGAGAAAGACAGTTGTTTGGAACATCATTGCTCCATCGATGGAACTTCCATGCATTATCTGGGATTCCATTTATGAATGGCCTTCTTGGTCTGCTCCTCTCCCCCCTTGGCCAGCCCCTCTGCCCCCTTGGCCAGCCCCTCTCCCTCCTTGGCCTGCTCCCCTCCCTCCTCGGCCTGCTCCTCTCCCCCCTTGGCCTGCTCCTCTCCCCCCTCGGCATGCTCCCCTCCCTCCTCGGCCTGCTCCTCTCCCCCCTTGGCCTGCTCCTCTCCCCCCTCGGCATGCTACTCTCCCCCCTCGGCATGCTCCTCTCCCCCCTTGGCCTGCTCCTCTCCCCCCTCGGCATGCTCCTCTCCCCCCTCGGCATGCTCCTCTCCCCCCTTGGCCTGCTCCTCTCCCCCCTCGGCATGCTCCTCTCCCCCCTCGGCATGCTCCTCTCCCCCCTCGGCATGCTCCTCTCCCCCCTTGGCCTGCTCCTCTCCCTCCTTGGCCTGCTCCTCTCCCCCCTTGGCCTGCTCCTCTCCCTCCTTGGCCTGCTCCTCTCCCCCCTTGGCCTGCTCCTCTCCCTCCTTGGCCTGCTCCTCTCCCTCCTTGGCCTGCTCCTCTCCCTCCTTGGCCTGCTCCTCTCCCCCCTTGGCCTGCTCCTCTCCCTCCTCGGCATGCTCCTCTCCCCCCTCGGCATGCTCCTCTCCCCCCTTGGCCTGCTCCTCTCCCCCCTCGGCATGCTCCTCTCCCCCCTCGGCATGCTCCTCTCCCCCCTTGGCCTGCTCCTCTCCCCCCTCGGCATGCTCCTCTTCCCCCTTGGCCTGCTCCTCTCCCTCCTTGGCCTGCTCCTCTCCCCCCTTGGCCTGCTCCTCTCCCCCCTTGGCCTGCTCCTCTCCCCCCTTGGCCTGCTCCTCTCCCTCCTTGGCCTGCTCCTCTCCCCCCTTGGCCTGCTCCTCTCCCTCCTTGGCCTGCTCCTCTCCCCCCTTGGCCTGCTCCTCTCCCCCCTTGGCCTGCTCCTCTCCCTCCTCGGCATGCTCCTCTTCCCCCTTGGCCTGCTCCTCTCCCTCCTTGGCCTGCTCCTCTCCCTCCATGGCCTTCTCCTCTCCCCCCTCGGCCTGCTCCTCTTTTGCTGACTGTGGCTAGCATTTTGCATCACATGAGCTTTAATTTGAGAATTTGAGCAGAGTTTTTTACAACTTGTGTGTTAGCAAGACAAAATGTCTTTAGATTTATGAGAAAAGGAGGATTGTGTTTTGTGAATTGTGTCTTCATGTGAAATGTTTTTATGGTTTTGGCAACTGGGGGCTAGTTTTATTAAATGTGTTTAGAGAACTGGTCATTTGGTTTAGCGAATTGGGTTTTGTGTTTTGGCAATTAAAAAAAAAAAAAAACTTTAAAGCGGCCTTGGTCTTCCTGTCAATTTTGCTTTTATACTTCCAAAATCTACAAGGAAATTGGCGCGCACCTCACTTCTGTGTCTGAGCACTGTTTATAAATGAGACCTCAGAACCTTTTTGTTTTCCAATCAAAACCTTTGCATTATTACAGTTTTTCACTACTGCTAAAACACATTCCACGAAACATTGCTCCCTTTTCCCAAAACTCTAAATACTAAACACTTTTCTCAAGCTGCATGTTATTCAGTAACAATGACAATAAATTCATCTGAATCTCTGAATGTCTGAATCTGAATTAAACTCGAGACTACATACACAAAACCTCACATCCTCTTTTCAAAACCAAACTTTCGCACCAAAATAGTTGCTCATGTGCTCAAAACCAAACACCAAAATCACTCTCAAAGCCTGCAAAAATGTAAACACTGCAAAGCATTACACACTACAATAAAAAAAAAAACTGAAAACACAATGTTCAGGGTGTGCGAATGATCTTTTTACAGTTTTTCCACGACTGCCAAGGCACATTTTTATAAACCTTCTCTGTTCTCAAAATATATTACTGTAGAGTATTGGGCATTCATAGACTTGTGTGTTTCATATAAACATATGTAAATTACTGTCAGAAAATGAAGAAAATGCAGTAACTGAATTGTACATGGATTCTGTAAAAAAAGAAAAAGAAAAACATGCATTCAATAGAAACATCAATAGACATGTTCCGTAATCTTTTTACAGCAAGGATACTGTGATGAACCCATTGTACTCCACTATACTGTGGCCAAAAAACAACTACATACAGTACCTGTCATGTTCTCTGAATGCCCAGATAATGGTGGCCACTGAGAACCTGCTAAGGCTGGGATGGACTCTTTGTCCTGCTTCAGACATTGACATGCTGTGGACTGTGACATGGTCCATGACAGTGGCGTAGCCAGCGGGTGTGCCAAAACACGTCCCTTTATGACAGCAATAAGTCCTGGCTAGATCTCAATCATTTTCCATGATTGATACGTTTTCCAATTAGCGTAATCGGCAACTGAAGACACGGTTTCGCTCCATATGCGATCTCACAGCGATGAAATCATGGACTAAATTCAGTACAGTTGCGGAACAAGAACAGAGAATTGGGTTGCACAAAACTTCCGTTTAAAACAATTATGAGTCCTGACCTGTTCTCAGTCATTTTCGTAATAACAGAATGTTCACTCCGAGAGCCCGACAATCATTCATCCGTCTTACCTGATCGGGGAGAACAAGCAGCACCTGTTAACTGGAGCGCTTTCGGAGAGAACCTTCTGGTAATTATGAAAATGACTGAGAACAGGTCAGGACTCATAATTGTTTCAAACGGAAGTTTTGTGCAACTCGGATCTTGTTCCACAACTGTACTGAATTTAGCCCATGATTCCATCGCCGTTAGATCGCATATGGAGAGTATCTTCAGTTGCCAATTACGATAATTGGAAAACGCGTCAATAAAGGTTAATGATTGAGAACTTGCCAGGACTTATTGCTGTCATAAAGGGACATGTTTTGTAACACCCGCTGGCCACGCCGCTGGTCTTGGCTGTCGCTCTCATTTCATCCGTAATGACAACGCGTGGCCATCTTTCTCTTCCTCCTCTGTCTCTTCCTCCATCCAGTGTTGCTGTTTGGAACCTTCAGCAAGCGGTGCATTCTGAACTGGCCTATATCTTCTGTCACATCATTTGCAACACGTGTCTTCAATATTGAGTCTTTGTGTTTAATCAATGACACCAAGTTTTGCTGACTGTGGCTGGCATTTTGCATCACATGAGCTTCAATGTGCAAAATGTGCTTAGTGATTGAGAATTTGAGCAGAAGTTTTTGTGACGTGTTTTAGCGAGACAAAATATGTTCAGCGTTATGAGAAAAGGCGGGTTGAGTTTTGTGAATTGTGTCCTAACATTTGAAATGTGCTTATAGTTTTGCCAAATTGGGGCTAGTTTTATTAAATGTGTTTAGGGAACCGGTCATTTGGTTTAGAGCAGGGGTGCCCAATCTCATCCAGAAAGGGCCGGTGTGGGTGCTGGTTTTTGTTAGAGCCCAACACCAACACCTGTTTCTACCCAGGTCCTGATTGAATCCCCTGATTAGTTAATTAGTGCAATCAGGTTGTGTAGCACTGCTGGCTAGCTCAAAAACTTGCACCCACACTGGCCATTCATGGATAAGATTGGACACCTCTGGTTTAGAGAGTTGGGATTTGTGTTTCAGCAATTGTGAAAAACTGTAAATCAGCAGATCTGTAATGCGACCACTTCCAGGGAAGAGCCCGGAACTGATTTCCACCTGCTAGTTTTCCATCGTTCACCAATGGCTACGTTGCTAATGCTAAAGGTGCGACAGTAGCATGCTGTTCTCAGCCTGTTAGCTGGCGAGCTCACACACACACACACACACACGCACTCAGCAGCTGCTACAGACAGTGCCAACATGCTAAATCCAGCAGGATCAGAAACCGAATGCCTGCCTGTCAGTGATAATGTTGACCCAGGATCAGCAGTACTGCTGAGCCGAGTATCTTTAGTGCACTGAGGTTTGATCTCTCATTGCACATGATTACTGAAGCAAAGTTTGTATTGATATTTGTTTGCTTAATATGTTGAGAACAAGGATAGTTGTGTTTTGAGTTGATCTCATTTTGGTCTGTGTATTATACAAAACACTTCATGAAATCTTATCTGATATTTTAGTATACATTACCTAATTAATAATGAATTATTTATTATTTATTTAATTGACTGGGTGTTTTTACCATCTGTGGCCTTACATGTAAGAATTTCCCTTTTCAATTTCTGTTTGCGCTCGGAGAAATAGGCCCTGATAAAATTTTGTTCCTCCATCATCTTCTGGAAGTCACCTGGAGCTGACCTCTGCTTGGTTGAGCAAGATATCTTTTACAGCTGGAAAACAAGGTGTGAGTATTTTTGCTGTATGATCGTAGACACACTCTGCCATCCTGATGACATACGGCCTTGTAAACTGTTGTTATTCCAGCCGTGGTGCAAAATCACGTGGCATCAATTAGACAATTGCTGCTCATAAAGAGAGGAGGGAAGAGGTGAGAGGACAAGGAGAGGAATGAGAGATAGAGGGGGGGAAGTGAGAGGGAATGAAAGAGTGATAGAGAGGAAAAGAGAGTGGGAAAGTGAGAGAGGGAGGGAAGAAGTGAGAGGATAGGAGAAAGATGAAAGGAGAGAAGGAACAAGCGATAGATGGGGAAGTGAGAGGGAATGAAGGGGTGAGAGAGAGGAAAAGAGATAGAGGGAGGGAAGGAGCGACAAAGAGGAAAAGAGGGAAAGCGAAATGGAGGAAGAGAGAAGGAGGGAAGGGGAGAGGGTGCGATTGAAACTGATGAATAAAGTGACAGCATATAGAGAGAGTTAAGACAGTTGGCAAGAAATAAAGAATTAAAAAGTCACTTTTGCGGGAAAAGATCACATTTGAGATGAGAAAACATGGGAACCCTTCTCCTGTTGCAGATCTCAGAGGGAAGATGATACCAATGGGACCAGACTGGAAATAGAGTCCTCTGAGGTACCCAATCACATGACGGGGGGCGGGGGGAATACCAGTGAGGGCAGCAGTCCCCCTCTCCTGTCTCCTGTGAGCCCAGCTCCAGCTGGACCAGGAACTCGGGAGATTCTGGACTGAACTGGACTCCCCAGATTATGTATCAGGAGAACGGCCTGGAGTCCACAAATGATTCCATGGAAAAATTGGATCACTCCAGCTGACGTGACCCGTTTCACGGCTTTGTGTGCTAAAGCTGTATCATCAGTGCCACACTGATTGTGAATATAAAATACTTCGTCTATTAAAGGGTACTATGAGTTTGATATAGCATTACTGTAGCAGTGCACTGGCCTCTGTCCAGTTCAGCTATTTTGGCTGTTGGCTGGTCAGTCTTGTCACTTCGTCTGAACCCAGATTTGGGCAAACAGAGATTTATAAGTACAGTTGCAGAGACTTTACTGAGAGACGAGATGTTTACACCAAAGACCAAATGCCTCTGCCAGGAAATAGAAACCTGGCCACATACAGTATAATCCTTCTTTTTAAGAAAATGATGGGATGTTTTCAGTCATATCTGGAGTGAGACTGCAGGTTTTGCCCTGCCTGCAGGGGATGTAGAGAGTAACAGGCAGTTATTCACAGTTCTGTTGAATGAGTGCTGTATCTGGTTCTGAGATGACTAATTCCATTTAAACCTGATGGTATATGTGAGAAAACCCTGCTTTAAAAAGGGGAAACATGGTTTTCCCCCATGGTAATGATTCAACACTGGTAGCAAGTGATTCACGTGCAATATTGTGCCAATTATAATATTCAAACTTTAATTGTACAATTAATTAAATGCCATTTTTTGAAGGACTGCCACTGCATTCTAAAATCAATAAATACCTTAATTATTGTGAAATGTACTTCATCAGCAATAGAACTGTTTGACCAGATAATGGATAAATATTATTTGTGGTACCCACAGTACCTTTCAGACGACAGACAAAATTAGATGTGGTTATGTAAAACGCTAACTTTGAATCCTGTTTTACAACCAAACAAGGGAGCAGTTTGAGCAAATGAGAACAGAGGACCTGGGACCTAAATAGCGGTGCAATAAAAACAAATAAATTGCAATTACTGATGGCATGCAAACCATGTGCGTTATTGCAGGTTTCGGGTGACTGGAAGGGTCTTTTACCTGATTTACTGCAACCCAAGAGCTTCCTCTGACTCAATAGCTGTGCGTCAGAGGAGGGACTTCATTTCCCATGATACACCGATGACATATTTCATCTAATTCCTTCCCCGACTGAGCAAATATTAGCCGGGACTAGTATCTTTATATGAGCCAAACTTTGCACCACAGCCAGTATTTCTGTCTAATTTAGCGCATACTAGCATTAATAATAATTTAAATGCAGCTAAAGATTTACCTATTTCCTCAGAATAACCCCTCACCCCGCCGCCCCAAAAATAACTGTAGATTTATACGCTGTCATGCCCTGTGATCCGAGCAGGCTGCTTCACCACACTGACCCTTGAAGGAGCGGTAAATCAGATGTCTAGAGGCCCGGTTCTGACGCATGGCATGCGGCCCCACATACCCGCAGGTACAGCCAATCATCCACCCAATGAGCTGCAGGACCCACACTTGTACGTTGTTCAGACACAGAGCAGAAAAAAAACATTGGGTTGTTCCCCCAGACAGTTAAAGCACAAATGGGCACCATCAAAGCATCACCAGGAAAACAATAACCGAGACTAAGTCAGACTGTGACCGTTGACCCACTAAACTTCAATTTTTATGGACCATGACCTCATGACCATGATCCAAGCACTCCACACCCAACACAGTGCTCAACAGGCAATTTTCCCACTGTCCACCTCACTCATGTTCCACTGCTCAGCCATAGATTTCTGGAGCCTGCGACTGCACATGACAGACTAGGGAGTCAGAACTCGGGTGCAAAATCAGTTTCGCGCACTTAATAGTGTTAGATTTCGCCATCACCTCCCTGTGTGTCTATAGTCATTAGTTTTAATTTCCCATTATGTGTCTGTTTCTGTTTCAACAGTTATTTACAAACCTTTGTAATCCTTATGTTTGATTCCTGGTTTTGATTTCCTTTGTTTCATCATTTTAAAGTTTGAATTGCCCTTAGTGTCTGTTTAGGTTTGGTTATGATTCTTTGCCTGTTCATTTACAAATGATTCCGTTTGCTCCCTGGTGCTGCATTCTCTCCAACTGCTTCCAGAATTATTGCCTATTATTTAACACTGATTCTGGCTGATTTTTTGGTACTGCAGTCTTACTGGTTGGCAAAGACCTGAGCAGTGTGACGCTGAGCACTTCCACAGGTGAGGCATCGGGGAACAGTGCTCTGTGAGGATGTGGTTACAAACGAGTAACAGATTAACAATTACTGCACGGAGTGGGGAGGTTAAACAGGAGCAGGAGACAAAACAGAGACACGTGGCGAATAGAAACCTGGGAAATAAGACAAAATACTGGGAAATAATGCAAAAAACCTGAAAACAAATACAAAATAAAATAAGATTATAGGACACTGACAGTACAACTCTTTCAGGCGTGCAGTCACTTTATCTCGTCCATCTCGGTGCTGATGTTGCAGTGCCTTTTGCCGAGTGTAAACAAGGAATTATTGAACAATGGGGAATTTGAGAACAGGGACTTCGGCCTTACACTTGGGGGGGGAGGGGAACAGTAATGCAGAATTAAAAAAAAAAAATTAACGCTGAAAATATCATGTCATAGAACATGAACAGTGACAGAGCAATAAATCAATAGATAAGCACCAGTCCAGCCACAAATAACCAGAGCACATGCAGAGTAAATGAAGCTCAAGTGAAAGTTCAGTTAGGAATACTCTTCTTCTCCAAGCTTTGGCCTGTAGTTTATATCTCATTCAATTTGCCTTAAATGTTCTTACAAAAATGTCTTACAGTCGGTGTCTGAGGCAGTGAATCACAAATCTGGGGCCTGTCTCATACCTAGTTAAGAAAATGCATTAATTAAAGCATGTTAGTTAATTTACCAGCGCTAATTGTAGCACATTTTGCATTAAAGCATTTCATAGATGTTAAAATGCATTTTCATTAAAATATATACAGTACAACAGGCTAATTAATTTGCACGGCCTCAAAAGACATGTTAATGAACAAAGATTTTTCGTCAAGTTCTTGTTAATGCAATTCCACTAGGCAGCACTTACGAAACTTCACTATCACCACCTGTTGTATTTGGTGCATATTAAATCTGTAACTGTTTCAAGAACATCCGTTTTTCTGGCATGGATCCGAATGTCGACAGCACCGAGAGTAATTAATGACAGTTTATGTTCATTTTTGCAGAAGGTAATAATTTGAGAGAAAATAAGAACACACCTCATCTTCAGCAACCTGAAAGTGAGTTCTCTTGAACTGCGAGTGTGCATATGAGGCCGATCGTACATTCTTTGAGCTCTTATCTTAGGATGCGCACAGGGTTTACGTTCCGGGGCAAAGCTTTTAAAAGAAGAACAAGCATTATAATTAAAAGATACATTTATCGTCATTGTCATTGTCATTATTATTATTTATTTACTGACTAATTTATTTGTCTGTTTGTTTGTTTACTTATTTTTGATTAAATTGGTTATGCTTTCAACATCACATAACCAGAATTACCAGGCAAATGGTAAGCATGGGCATGACCATTCTCCAAACCCATGTGCGGATCCCTCGTCTAGAAACAGAATGAGTCATGAATGGAATGGGGCATGACGGTGAGCGCGAAGGTTACGCACGATTTATAATCACAAACAAACTGCGGCGGAATATAAATAATTACATATTTAAAAACAAATACCTATCAATATTCCATACATATAAGTGAATATTCAAATGATGAGGGAAATTAACCATCAGACAAGTACAAACCCCAAATCCAATGAAGTTAGGACCTTGCGTAAAAGGTGCAGAAAAACAGAATACAATTAGCAGATAAACTTACAGTTTTTTTTTAACTCAAGGTATTTATTGTAGGATAGATACGTGGAAATTTCATTTGAAACTGAATGCTTGCGCGAGGTTTCAAATGTAAATTTTTACCATGAGTCTTGTCAACAGCCCTACGAAAAATTTTTTTGAAGCAGCTAGATAATCAAGCGAGAGCTCTTCACGCAGGGCAGTTCTGGGTCTTCTTTGCTGGATTTTTTGTTTTATGATGCGCCAAATGTTTTCTATTGGTGAGAGGTCAGGACTGCAGGCAGGCCATGTCAGCACCCGGACTCTTCTACTGCAAAGCCATGCTGTTGTGATGGTTGCAGTGTATGGTTTAGCATTGTCTTGCTGCAGTATGCAAGGCCAGCCCTGAAAGAGATATTGTCTGGATGGGAGCATATGTTGTTGTAAAACCTTTAAATACTTTTCAGCATTGATCGTGCCTTTCCAGATGTGTAAGCTCCCCTCACCATAGGCACTAATACATCCCCATACCATCAGATATGCAGGATTTTGAACTGAGCGCTGATAACAAGCTGGATGGTCTGCTCTTTAGTCCGCATGACACGGCATCTGTGGTTTTCAAAAAGAATTTAATGTTTTAAATCATCTGACCGCAGAACAGTTTTCCATTTTGGCTCAGTCCATTTTAAATGAGCTGTGGCACAGAGAAGGCATTTTTGAATCCTGTTCACACATGCCATCTTCTTTGCATGATATAGGTTTAACTTGCATTTGTAAATTGCATGGTAAACTCTGTTCACAGACAGTGATTTCTCGAATTTTTCCTCTAAACATGCAGTGAATTCCAGTGCAGAATCATGCCTGTTTTTAATGCTGTGCCGCCTGAGGGCCTCAAGATCACGAGCATCCAATATTGAACTTCGGCCGTGTCCCTTGAGCACAGACATTTCCTCAGATTCTCTGAATCTTTTGATGATATTATGTACTGTAGATGGTGGGGTATTCAAGGTCTTCGCAAGTCTAAATCAGGGAACATTTTTCTGAAATTATTCACCAATTTTTAGAAGCAGTTTTTCACAGATTGGTGAACCTCTGCCTATCTGCCTATCCAGTAATGTTACTGACCTGTTTCCAATTAACCTGACTAATTACAAAATGCTTCTCCAGTTATTTTTTTATTCGTACCACTTACTGTTCCAGCCTTTTATTGCCCCTGTCCCAACTTTTTTGAGATGTGTTGCTGCCAAAATTCAAAATGAGCTAATATTTTTCTTGAAATGGTAAAATGTCTCACTTTCAATATTGCATATGTCGTCTATGTTCTATTGTGAATAAAATATGGGTTTATAGGATTTGCAAATCATTGCATTCAGTTTGTATTCATGTTTTACACAATGTCCCAACATTTGGGAACTAAAATTGAGTTTTTCTCATATTTGTTTATATGCACATCTTATATTGTCGTATATCACTAATTAAAATTAATAATAATAACATAAAGAGGGAGACATTTACATCCATACTTAAAATTGCATTCAGAGAATGACACCCTTTCCTGTTTATAAACAAGAGCTCATTAGTGGTTGGAGACTTGATGGCACCCGTCAATGCATTCTATTGTCCTTGGTATTCGATGAAGCATGAAAAATTTGTATGCTAAATCGGCATGTTGGTCCTCACGTGGCTAACGAACTTATAATTTGTGGTTTTAGCGAGGAATCTGTGAATGACAGAACAGCATTGCACACTATTGATCATGAAACATGCCAGGAATTATCAATAAGTGAATGCAAACCCCCAGATACATAATAGCAGAGAGCCAGACAAGCCTAAAAAAGCAAATGGTTGTTCTTAAGGAGCGCATGATAGAAAACATGAAAATCACTATGCTGCTGATGCTCTGGAACCAATACCGTGAAATGAATTTCCGTGGGGTGTATTCCTGAAAGGGATTAACACAAGGCTGATCACTTCTTTCGTTAAGGCCACCCCCACCACCACCTTCAAATTCTGCTTCATTGTCCAGATGCGGATTTTGGATGGCAAAAGAAGGGGGCTTACTGCTTCAATTACGCAAAAGTTTGTTGGTAAATGCCCACATTAGTAGTTATGCAACAGTTTGACGTGTTTTTTGTCAATTTACGTCTTTGACACCCTGACGAGCGTAGAGCGTAGAACAGCGCCCCAGCTGTTCTAGCAGCTGATCACGTTTATCCAATAACACAGAAACACATTTTCATCTCTGACCTATGGGGCGCTTAAACCAGAGTTCACCTCTGGTGTTCTTGATTTCGAACATCTGAAAACAGAATATGGGGTGGTTTAAACATTAATAAATTATGTTAAATGTCATTTTACATCCCATAATCGCATCCACAATTTTTTTCAGCATATTTATTGTTACACGGCGTAATTTTATTGGTACTGAAACAAATGACTTCAGCTCAGTCACTTTGTTTTGAGACGTATCCGTTCTTCCTTTTTTTTCCTCTTTTGCATTTGCGTCCCTCTCTTCATTTCTATTTCCATGGTTTGGAAGACTAAATATAAAGTTAGTGAAATTTTGTGTAGAGACACAGCCTTGTCTTACTGCTAGTATTTGGTCTGTGAAGCAAATTTGTTTTTTTTTTTTTGTTTTTTTTTTGTCGGGACATAGTATTCACGTCCGTCCGTATGTCCATCCGTACGTCCGTTCGTACGTCCCGAATCCTTGTCAGCGAGATATCTCAAGAACGAATTGACGGATTTTCTTCAAATTTGATGTCAGCATGTATTAGGGTGATACCCCGACGCCAGTTGATTTTGGTGACCTTCGCTTCACTCTCAAGGTCACACCGAGAGATTGCTCATTTTGACACGATTTCACATTTTATGGCGGGGGACAAAGACACGTTAGTGGCAAATACTTGTTTTTTTTTTACTCTGGTAGTGGTTTTTATCAAACTGTTCCATTTATTTTGGGACAGAAAACAGAATTGCGTCTTCTCTAACCTACATCTAACAGAGAACTTGGCTTGTTTCTGTACGTACATATGTCAAATGTCGCCAACTCACTATTGCAGCCATTACATTTTACTGCGTATTGTATGAAGTACACGGTGATGAAAAAGTATGTGCTCTCTTCCAGATTTGTTATATTTTTGCTTAACTCCCATATTTAAATGTATAAGATCATCCAACTAATTTTAATATAAGACAAATGACAAAATACAGTTTTTAAATGATTATTTCACATATCAAGGAGAACTTGTTCTTCAAAACCTACATCACTCATGTAAAAAAAAATATTGCCCCCCTAAACTTAATAACTGGGTGTCCCACCCTTAGTGTTTGCAGTAACTGGCTACAAGTCTTTTACATCAGTTGTGGAGAAGTTTTGGTCCATCCCTCTTTCAAACATATTGGAACATATTTAGCTTTATGCCAGATGTAACAGCAGCCATATTTCCCAAATAGTTCCACTTCTGACCCATCAGTCCACTGAATATTATCCCCAAAGTCTTGGGGCTCATCAAGATCACATAGTAGCAACATGGTTGGATAACTTTTTTCCTTCAAAAATTGAATCATCATTTAGAAACTGCATTTTGTGCTATCTTAGTCTTATGTTAAAATTAGTTAGATGAACAGGAAGTGTTTCACAGCATTATATGTTCCCTCTTGTATATCCACCTTTCCTCAGGAGGGTAAAGGATGAGACTCACTCCTCTGCCTCTGTGTGTTCAGCTCATCCTGTGTCTGCCCTCAGGGTCTCGGTCTTTGTTGATTTTCACTCCCACTTCAGCTGAGAAGTTCCCTTGTGCCGACATACTCACCCGCATTTACTGGTAATGAGTGTGAGGCCAACTCCTCCCTGCGTATTGCAGTCCAGGGAAATCCATTAATCTTTATGACTGATAGGGTATAACACATTTAGTTTCATCCAGCATTTGTTTATTTTACTTAAGTACAAAAGGACTCTTCACTCCGGCTGCCATTAGCATTTTGTCATAAATATTGAGCTGAGCATGAAGCGAGCATCAATTTTTCTTCTCCTAATTCATGCGCATAAAAAATTCAGTAAGTGCCAAAGTGCTATGTTGATAAGTTAGTAACACCATTAAATGTTTGATTTCAGAGTTCAGAACTGTAGAACTCTGAGTTCGAGTTGGTACATTGCACTTGAATAAACTCCAATTATTCCTCTGTAATATTCCAAAAGTTTTATTTTACTGACACTGCAATATATATTGTAATTAGTAGGCGAATAATATTTTTTTCTCCAGTTTTACTAAAACATGGTCTTTTATTCACACCATTTTTCACAACAGCATTAAAATAATATTACAACATAAAACTACGGTCTAAAATATTTATTTTTTTGAAAATCTGCTCTATAATGTTGCATATGCCATAGATATATCACTGGAAAGTTATTGTATTTGTGGGTGAAATTATATTATGTTTTCAAATGGAAATGTTCTGTGTGTGTGTGTGTGTGTGTGTGTGTGTGTGTGTGTGTGTGTGTGTGTGTGTAACCCACAATACTGGGTTACCAAAGTGTGACACAAACATGAAAAAAATTTCAAAATTATTCAACCAACTTTATTTGATTCTTCACCGGTATAAGACTGGCATAAGAAAGCAAGAAGATAGTCTGTCCACAGCAAGTATGAGAAAATGGCATCAGAATACAGCATACAGAATACTTACAGAATACATACAGAATACTTACAGAATACATACAGAATACATACAGACGATACTGCCCTACAAAGCCTAAGTGCAGTATACTACACATTTGGTAAAATATGAGTAATGCACTGTTTTGCGCTGGATATTATGGAGGTTAGAATTTACATGGATTGAATATATACCATGGCAACCCAGTTAACTATAATCATAAACATGCTGAGTCTTCGTTTATTGGGACAGCAAGCAAACTCCAAAGCCATTTTTTTCTGTTTAAATTATTTTGTAGTTACTGCACTTAGCCTTTGTAGGGCAGTATAAGATCCTGTCGAAGTATTCCAAAGGAAAATTCTTTGATATTTACAAAATAATTAAAAAAAAACATGTCAATTTCAAAGCCCAAATTCGATTTTTTATATTGTTGTTTTATAGGTTTTATAGGCTACATTATATTTATATTACCGTTTCATACATAACACAATTGGTATGGAACCTGCGCAGGCTCATTCTATACATTGTGTGTGTTAGCATAGACTGTATAAAAAGATACGCAGAACCCGGGACTGAAAACTGAAGCCCATGCGGAAATCTCTGAAAATTGCATTCTATTTTATCGCCAGGAGATGGTGACGTTTCAGAAAGAAGTTCAATGCTCAAGTTCAAGTTGAATGAGGAAATTACCCTACTTTCCCAGCTGATTTATTATTTCAATAATGATTTTCCACATTTTTTTTATGGTATCTATCAGAAGACTCAAGTCTCCTTCGATATATCATGATGCTCATTTTTGTAAATTATGGTCCCAAACAGACAAGAATAAAGGATAAAGCCAGATATGCTTTATGGGGCGTGGCTATCCTCTGGTCCTCGTCAGATACGCAATTTACGCTCTCGTCCAATAGAAATTACATCCGGGTTCAATATGACAAAATGGCGCTGTTCGAATTGCCAAAATCGAGGCTTCCTAAATCGTATGCATCGTAATCCTATGAAACCAATGGGTGACGTCACGATTGCTTCGTCCATCTTTTTATATAGTCTGTGTCTGTTAGTAAATCTCTGAAAAAAGTTGGTGCGTATAGTGAAGCAGTGTTGGTCTATTTTCTATTCATTTTAAAGCATGCATTTTTAAAACTGCAATTTATCAGTCTTCTGCGGTAACTTAAGTAGCGAGATTTGTTTCATTCTCTCGTGCGGTAATTCAGCTTGTATTGCGGAATATTTGTTTTCTACACTGCCTGTCCAAAAGTAGTTGCCGTTTGGATTCAAATAAACAAACACTGTGACTGGATCATTATTGCAGTGATTAAAAGCCTATCTCTCCCCTGACTATAATTATTTTTACCCTAAAGGATTTAGTTCGTAGCTTCTTATTTATAAGGTCATGTCGCAAGATGTATCCTTTGGTGGCGGAGATTCAGAGGGGGCAAATTATAGGCCCTCACCAACAGTAATTATAAGTTATGATAAATGTTATTAATCAGACAAAAAATCCACATAACGATGGGTTGCGAACAGTTTTTTTTTTTTATAAAGAAACGCATCATACCATTATGGAAATCTCATAAAGTAGTGTATCTTGTTTGCTGATTGATTTATTGAACCTGTTAGTCTCAAGCATTCTGCTTTTTTTTTGGGAGATACCCTGCAAACCCATACGTAGTCATGATGTAGCCTACTTTCTAATTGTAATAAAACAATAAACAATCAAAACTGATTCAAACTGTTTTACAAGGAGCTGCTATTTGTGGTCTGAAATATGAATAGATAGCAGAGCTTCTGCGCTTCGCATACGCGATCGCCAACAGTCCAATTAATATGTGTGATATTTTAGAGGACAGTTTACAAAAATAATTTACTGAAGCATAACGTTCTTTAAGGTGGATAAGAAATGGGTTTGAATCAGAGACGTGCGGTCAGGGAAGGCAGGGACTTCACCTTTTTATCATTATAGTTTTCAACCTGTTTCCATGAATTATGCCTGATTGACAACCAATCAATTTAAACTATAAACAATTAAAGCCTAGGCTATATGGAGCCTGTAATGATTAAGAGGTAATAGTGACCAAAAACAATTCATTTACGTCCATGCTTTCATTCGAAACTACAGGGAAGTAAATCCTAATAATCGACTAGAAAAAAATCTCAACTCTCTCGGTAATTCCGTGTATTGTTTTGACCTTTTGTTAATCGGATTATGAAAGGAGACTGAAAATAAACTCCATATATTCGTTTTTTGTTTTTTTTTGAATGGCACTTAAAAGTACTTATTTACATTATCGTAAACATATTGACCTCGCATTGAACATGGTATATGAAAGGTTTTAATATTTGTTAATGGCATTGCGTTAGCTTCCTGTCAGCAAATGGTCAGATTTGTCTCTTGAGCATTTTAAGTTTGATGCACTGAGAAATAATGTTGTGGATGCAATTGGCAGGCCATTCTGCCCTTTAATCTTACTAAATTAGAAAATCAATCCTCAGATTGCTAATCACGCAAAGTAATAGGGAGTTTGTTTAGCGGTGAGGATTCTGCCTCCCCTAACTGACCTCCGACGGCACGTCACTGGTATGAATGAACCCCATGATTGCATGATAAGAAATCGCACAATAGTCCTAAAATATGTTATCAATAACATAAACTATACGGAAAAGTCCAGTCAGTAACGTCTTACCTTGTGGGAGGATGGCCAATTGCAGAACGATGATCACCAATAAGGACGGATTCAGATCATTTTTGTCAGAATTATCTTTTCACATCACCGCCGTTCCCGTATATGGACATTACAGCCGCAGAAATAGCCGACATACAGCAACACACTGAAAAACTTTCGTTGCCAATCAAAGGTGTTTACAGTCATTCCAGGAAACATAAAAAATCAATAAATTGATGTATATAATCATAGAATACAAAACAAAATATGCATTCGGTAACGGCCATGATTAACACTAGAACTGCCATGACGGTCATTTTGACCGTTTTGAAATTTGTTTGCGTCATAACTTTTCAAAATAAAAGAATACAACCTTGAGGGTCCCTGACTTTTCCTAAAAGTGTCAATATTTTAACGTGCAATTGATTTGAAATAGATTACACCTACGAAGCATAAAATACCACCAAATCTACCTATTACAGCCATTAGCGGTCTCACTGACCGTATAGTTTTGCGGCTTATTTTTTTCGAAAAAATTATCTTTTGGGTGCCTAGCAACTAACCGATGCCACTGTCAGGAGTTGGTAGAGTAGAGCCATCTAGAATTATTTTATTGGGCAGCACTGGCAAAAAGTTTGAGCCAGCAATAGCGGGAGACACTGGCACCAAAACGGAGGCAGTGCCAGGTCCGCAGAAGCTGCTCACAAATTAAGACGCTCGTCACCTGCTGAAGATGCGTCAGACCCCGTCTGTGGGAATTGCTCCAGGAGAACGGAGGTTACCTACGCAGACAATTACGAGTAGACTAAATGCTACGCCTGGCCATGTTTGTGTTCGACCTTCACAAAATGCAAATTGATTGCTATCCGCTTTTCTTGATCTTTTTATTCGTCTGTTTTCTTTCGTTGAAGATAGACAACAGTTTTTATTCGGTCTCTCTTTTGAAAATTAGTCAGATGGATCAAACAGATTCACGCTTAATTTCCACACCAGAGATAAAATAGTGCTTGTAGTCAGTGAGCAAATCAATTCCATGACCATTGACAGTGTGAATTAAATATTGCATGCACGATCAAGACTGTCCGACACGAAATGCAAAATACTCCATGTCAGACAACAGAAAGTAAAAGTATTGATATGAGAGCAGATTTATAACGAAATAAAGAATAAAAATATATCACCAACAAACAGAACGTCCAAACAAGATGGCCCGCAAATAAATAAATTGCAGTGTTCATTGGTTGTTTTGTTTGTTGTAAATTTTTTTTTATTCTTTACTTCGTTATCAATCTGTTCTAATCGTCCTCTTTTTTTAGGCTGTTGGACACGGAGTATTTTGCATTTAGGCCTAATAGCCTATCCGACAGGCATTGTACGGACTTCATTGTATTTATAAAAATTGCCCAAATAAATTGATTGCAGAGCACATTGGTTGTTCTGATTGTCTTTGATTGAAATTTTCGGTACACATCTTGAAGAAATGAGCCCACTGATCAAAACATTCACGTTTAATATCTAAAAGATTCAGCAGATTTTATGAGATTAAAAACAATAATCGACTGTCGGACACGAAGTTAAATTGAAACTATCCGACTGTCGGACTCGGAATTATATGAAAACCCTGTCCGACTTTCGGACACATGGACATTGCGTAAATAAAAAGGTAATCAGAAAAAAAAAAGTTCAGCACCTACCTATTGTTTTCTAATCCGTGTGATTGTTCCGATTAATTATTTCATAATAAATAAGATATTCCATATAAATGTTGAATCCGAATGTGTATTAATCAATATAGGCTAGATGTTTTTAATTGTTGTTTTTGTCGTTCTGAATTGTTTAATTATTTCTTTACCCAAAAATATCGTTGTGAATGTTTACAATAAACCCCCATTCACATTGGACTCGAACGAATTTTTCGTAGACAGATCACTTTCAAAAGTCAATGCAAAGACGCGAATCCGCGCGAAACACGCGTATTTGCGTCTCTGCATTGAATCTGAATGTAACCTGTCTTGCGAAAAATTCGTTTCGCGTCCGGTGTGAAAGCAGCTTAATTCGTGTTAATTATACATAATTCTATTACCTAAATATTCATACATGTATTATTAAACTTGTTAAAACGTAATGCTGGTGTTGTTTCATTCTTTTAAGATACATGGTAACATACAAGATGCATTAATTGCTTAATTAGGTGCTCAGAGAGACGGATTAGAATGCTTTGAACCTAACGGTCCAAATGACCGTTCATGGTAGTTCTAGTAGTGATAAAATTTCGGCGCTTCTAGTGTTAAGTGGACACAAAAAGATTTGTTCGTCTTTTAGTCAATAATTCTCAAAAATAACAGAAATGAACAGAGGGGAGTTAATTCATTGACATAAGGAAAATCAGTTCTTCTGCGGACTAGCAGTACATTTGAGCAGTGTCACTCACTCAAGACCTAAGAGTCGTGATAATAGTTGTGAGCACAGCGGACACGTCTGGCAATGCCCGTTACTCAATAATTTCAGTCTGATATGGTTACTCACTCTATTTTGTTGGACCGCCTTTAGCTTCGATGATTGTGCACATTCGTTGTGACCTTATTTTGATAGTATTACGCAATGATTCCATTTGTATTTCTGCCCAGAGTTATATTCATTTTTGGTGGAGGTCTTGTATTGACGACGGGAGAGACAAACCACTCTGAGCCCTCTTCAGCACATCCCGAAGACTTTCATTTTGTGAGTCATCATTCATGTGTGAAAATGATTCCTCATGTTTGCTTAAGCACTTCCTAAAATTTTGTGCCCAACGAATCTTGGCATTGGAATATACCTGTGCCACAATCCATTGATGGGAAAAACTGGCCGTTCAGTATATTCAGGTAGTCTGCTGACTTCATTTTATTGCTACATAACGTCGCTGAGCCAAGACCTCATCAACCGAAGCAGCCCCAGATCATAACACACCTGAGGCTTGTACAGTGGGCACTGTGCATGATGAGTGCATCACTTCATGGGCTTCCATCCTGACCCTGACGTGCCCAGCGCTCTGGAAAAGGGTAAATCTGGACTCATCAGACCACATGACCTTTCTCCACAGCTCCTCAGTCCAGCCTTTATGCTCCCTAGGAAACTGAAATGTTTTTTTTCCCCTAGTAGCCTCACAAATAGCGGCTTTCTTGTGGCCACGCACCTGTTTAAACCCAATCCTGCACGTTATTATCACATTGTGCGTGTGGCAAACCTCTTGTTTGCACAATTCAACATGATTTCTACACTCGATTTTCTTTTTTTTATGATGAAATTTCAAAAAGCATTTTCGTCATCTCTGGTCACAGTCATTCATGATTTTTTCTTTTCAAGCCCCACTTAGTACACAAAGTTTATGCTTTGCCACTGTTCTCCCAGGTTTTTATAACGCATTGGAAAGTTCTTAACCCAATTACCATTATTACAGCAATTTGCTTCGCTTCTTTCTTTGCTTGTCGCAGGCCAGTAATTTGCTGCTCTTGAAGCATAGGAACATCTCTCTCATGACCATGGGATAACTCTTCTGACGTGTGTTTTTTTGAATTGAGAAACTACACTCTGCCTCAGCCAGGGTTAAGAGAATTGTTTTCGGCTGAAACATATAATCATTGCAATAAAGATTCAATCATAGGCTCTGATCCTACCAGCAACTTTTCTATGGCCTGGCACTGTATTCACTGACTTTATAGGGTTGTAGTTTCTCCAGCTTCAGGTAATATTGATGCCAATCTGAACGCATCAAGTGAAAATGGACGTTTCATGACACTTTTGAGATAAAGGCTGTTGAAGTTGGGGGCTTTTTACTTAATCTACAATAGCGGTTCACTTCTTACATGATTCTATTGAACTAAATGGTGAATTTTTTCACGTCAAATACTTTATAGGTACATGCAACAAACTGTAGAAAAAAGTCAGAAAAAGTCCAAGTATCATGAAATGTCAAATGTACCCTAAATTCCCTGATGTCAAATCCCATCAGGACTTCAGAGTGTCAACATACATGTGGAACTAATCATTCCCTGAAAAAAAATCTGCACCCACCAGATTTGCAGTGTTGTGTATAAATATTACTGGATTTAGAGAAGATTTTTGGGCTGCTTGAAGATAACTTACATTCTACTCCACCCCAGTTCCCTCCATCCCTCCAGAGTTAAGCCACTTTTACACTGGACGCGAACCGAATTTTTCGCACGACAGATTACATTCAAAGTCAGTGCAAAGACGCGAATAATTCAGCCAGCCAAAGAGAAGAAATTCCTGGCGAAATTCCTCCTTTTGAACATTTTCAACATGTTGCTGTGATTTAGCCTCCGTCACAGACATCTTATGTGGTTTTCTTCCCTCCCAGGCTTCTGCAAAAGTATGTGCATATGTAGTTAGCCCCAGAAATTTCAGAGTTTTTCTGAACACAAAACCTAGCTCAAGTGCGCAGACGTTGGCATGAGAGCGAAGCGAGCAACATAAGATGTCTGCAACGGAGGCTACTCGAGGGCTGGACTTTGCAGTAAGAGTCTCAGCAGAGATTTCGGGCTCTGTAAGCCTGGGCCCCGTGACCCCAGGCCAGTCCGGCCTCACAGGACCACAGCGTATGTTTTAGAGGGCTCCTGGTATTGGGGGGCACCCGACCTGAATTACCCCCTGTATAACGGCGTTCCCGACCCACGGTCTGATGTTGCTGCTGTGAGATTCAGGTTACTGCTCTGCAACCACTGCAGACTGAACTGAAATTTCATCTCCTTCAGCAAGCAGAACTCACCCTCTGTGGCTCACCATACATGTCCTGAAATGCAAACCTGAGTCTCCATTTCAGTTCTCCTGCAACAACCTTTGAATTTTTTGGATACTGATGCATAATAAGTTCTTATCAGCAGAATATACTCAATTTGAAATGATCATTTGCACCCAAAACGGGGCCAAAGCACTTATGAGAAAGACGCACTCCATGCTAAACTGCTGGGTCAGATTTTCATACACAAGCCCCTGTTCCTTTCATGTCATTACGTGAAATAATGCGTAGTAAGCCAAACATATCGCTCTTGATATGGGCTTCCCGAAAAATAATAAATAATCAGAAATAATGTTTCGAACATTGAACTTTAGAATTTACTGTTCTTTTTCCAAGGGTATATTTTTTAGCTGAGGAGTTATTGTTTTCTGTAATCTTCACGCTTTCACTTGGAATTTGAAATATGAAAAGCCACGTTCCTAAAACTAAAATCTTCAGTCATTATGAGAAAATCTGGCAACACATTGCAGTAAAACTACAGATACTCCAGTGTCCGAGTTGCCATTACCTCACAAATCCATAACCTCTGCCAGCTGAATGCTGCACTGGGGACACTGCCACTAGTGGAATGTACACACACAGGCAACACACACTCACACACATGCACACACGCAGCCAGCTCCTCTGAAAAGAAATCTTCCAGATGCCATGGGAATGCCATCGCCCAGTCATCCCTACCTCGCGGTGGGGTGGATCCGGTGAATACAGAGACTGACATGAGGTGGATGTAGGTGTGCAAAAAGCCACCGGTCAGATTACTCATATTACTCCCAAACATATTACACTGCATTGGCTGCCTGTCAAGTATCGTGTAGATTTTCAGATTTGCCTGTTTACTTTCAAAGCCTTGCATGACCTTGCGCCTGGTTAACTGAGTAATTTAATTTCAGTTAAAGTAAGTACTTTCAATCCCAGGTCATCTAACCAACCAGTAACGTAGCGAGATTTGAAAATTTGGAGATGCTCGGAACATCCCTTTAAAACAATTATTAGTCCTGAATAGTCAATCATTTTCACAATTAGCAATAAATTCACTCCAAGGACACGCCACACTATCAGTTGTTACTAGTTCTCTCTGTTTAGGCAAGATGACAATCATTCATTTGGATGCAAAATTTTTTGCATTTAAATCGACGTTATTGAAAATTGGAAATCTGTCAACTCTCATGCATATGGGCGTGAGTCTCATCCTTTTTATTGGCATTTCATATTTTTATGCCGTCGTAAGCAATCTTACAATTAAAAAGAAATGCGAAGACTGAGAATTTTAATTTGGCAAACAAATTTTCTGAAATGTGCTTAAAATTGCCTTGACATGAGATGGAAACTGGACTTATGGCTTTTGTTTGCATGTTAAGATGTGGCTGCATTGTTTAAAGGAATGTTTCCTGGGACATAAATAAAGCATAAGAACCCAGAGAATGATGCGGGAGACAAACAGCTGTCACTTTAATGCTTTATTGAGTAAACAAATACAAAACAAACGTCATAAATTGAGTTGCTCTTCCTTGAGTTTTTTGTTTACTTCATTCATATTTTAAAAAAACCTGAAGGTTCCTGGATTAAAGTGGAACCTTAGCTCAGCACCCAAACTTCTGTGACTTCAATGAATCGTTGGAGATCCTGTCCTGAAATGCACTCGAAATGAAACTATGCGACCAGAAATCCTGGCATACAGACGCTAAGCTCTCCTGTCAGACCCGTTTAGACGTTGTTTGGGTTAATGCATCTCTGGGGCAGGGAGAGTCCGTCTTCTGTTTCCTGACTGTACCTCTCCATTACCCCCCTCCTCCAAAAACAATCGTGCACCCCAAAAGCAGCTCTTCAGATTAAATACAGACACACAGAGCCTGGCCCCTGCATTTAGTGCTTGGCACTGGTGACTGAAAGAGGGACTTTGCCACAGAGTTTGGGCACAAGCAGCACAGAGGATTTATTGCATCGCAGAGGCGAGGGCAGCGCTCAAATAACAGGGTGGGCACGAAGAGGAGCGTGGCGAGGAGCGGATCGGAGAGAGAGCAGCACTCTGAGCAGGTAAGCAGCTCCTCGCTTTTCTCCTCCGCGCCATGACTCTAACGCAGGTCACAGGCAGGGACACACCTGAGCCAGTCTCCGTCAGCTACAGCTACTCCGTGCAGCGGTACACTAACCGACAGGCAGCTCTGTCTTTAGATATGAGGCTAAATTCCTCCTGCAGGCCTGTGGATGAGTATTTTTATTACTAGTATTTTTATAGCCTCTTCATTTGTGTCTGTGGGTGTATAAATACAGTCAGTGAGCATATGTTCCATGAACTGGGAGTCTATTTCCCAAGATGTATCTCTTATTCTCAGACAGGTCTGGAAATCCCATATCTGAGGGCAGGAATGAAGGCAGTGTTAGCAAAGGCCCACTTAGGGCATAGGCATGAGAAAAAATTCTTTACTTCATTGTGAATGGGAATTGAAACCATTATATTGTGTCTTAGGCCCTACATTGATCAGGCTTCTTTGTATGACACTGTTAGTCCCAAAGTTGATGTGTTTTAAAGAGATTCTGTAACAGCCAATGCCAGCTGGTCTCAGGTTTAATATACTTTTAATGGGGCATGTGAGTTCTCAGTTTGAATTTCAGCTCGAGCTGGAATTCGTGAAGCTGGATATTACCGGCGGTCAGATGATGTGAAGTCATCTCAGTGTGGTGTCAGGGCGATGGAGATGGTAACATCGCATCCGTGATTTATGCGATTCCTAAAAGAAGAGTTAAAAAAAAAAACAGACAACAAACAAAAATACGTAAATTGAAAATTACTGCCTGAGATCGGAGACAGACAGATTTCATGGAAGGACTTTTAATATTTGCAGTACTGAGTCCAAAAACCCAGGTCATGTTGTAATTATGAGAACAGACATCAGAGAAGGGCTTTTTAATTGAATCATGGTCCTGCCAGTTAATTATTCTGCCTCCACTAGGTTTTTCATGCAGTAAGAAAATGAACTTAGTAAATTAATACATCCACTTGCCATCTTGCATTTCAAATTCATAAAAAGGTTTCTGAAGAAGTACAAATTTAAATATATTTGCATACAAAATCCCTGAAAAAAGCTACAGGAAAATCGCTCAGGATTTCCCCTTCATAACTGAAGGCAAAATGAATAAAATAAAATGACATTTCTATTATTTAAAAAAAAAAACAATTACTAGAGCATTTCCAAATTGGATAACAATGATAACATTAGAGCTTATTCTTCATACACCCAGCATTTGATTTAATAATATTCATCATCATATTTACTCTAACTGGTGCATTCTTCCTGTTTTCGGGAACTATTCATTCTCATGTTCACAGGAAAAACTGTGGACATCACACTTGGCAGCTCTTACAGTCAGATTAACACTTAGTGATACCAGGGGCCTTGTCCTCCACAGAGAGCTCACTGTACATGACTCTTGCCATTAGGCAGCCGACTTCATCTCCAGCTGAGACTGGAGACAGAAACTTGAGAACATCAAGAACCGTCCCCAGGTACTATATAACCCGAATGGGGCAGCTAGCTGGGCGATCTCATCACCTCCTATAAAAATACTCTGCGTGGAGAGGACATGCACCTGGCTGAAGGATGAGCCAGCTCTGGGCTCTGGCAGGGTGAAGGCGAGTCATAAATAAACAGTGATGTCAGTGCGGCCTGTTTAGCAGGGGCTTGCTCACCTCAGACAGATGCACGCATGAGCATCACACAGAAAGGTGCCGGGGGGCTAAGGACCCACCGTCAAGTTCTTTGAAAGATGATATCCCAGCACTTACAGGAGCGCCGCACATCAGGTCATCCTTTAATTAGAGCAGAAATTAACCTTGAATGGTCAGGGATTACATTTACATGAGCAATCCCTTGTTAATCCCACCCTGCTTCATTTATGAGGAGTTTGGAGACACTGATCATCTGCTTGTTTATATGGACTTTGTTCCCTCCTCACTGAAGCCTCTTGATACAGCATACCATGCTGCCTTAAGGTTTATAATGGGAGATGGCATCAGAACACATCACTGTAGTCTTTATTTCAAGGTGGGTTGGTCCTCACTGGCCATGAGAAGAGAGCAACATTGTTATCTTTTTATTTGCAAGGCGTTGTTGGGTAAGCTGCCTGGATATATTGCCAGTCTGCTGAATTATAGAAGGGGGGAGTACCATCTTCATGCTCTTGAATATATTACTTTGGACGTCCCGAGGGTTCATTCTGAATTGGGTAAAATTGCTTATATGTACTCTCCCCCACAGAAATGGAATAGGCTTCAGCAGACACTGAAATTGGAAAAAAATGATCTCATTTATGATATGGAATCAGTTAGACACCAGATGCGGGAAAAGGGAATGAGGATTTTATTATAAACAAAACAAAACAGGCACGAGGGCCAACGAAAAACTTGGCCCAAAGGGTTGCAAAAGGACAAACTAAAGTACGCTACACAGAGCTATAAACAAAGAATGCAAAACGACAAAAAACAAAAGGCACTGGAAACTCCAGGCAAGATGATCAAGAAAAATAAATAACAAGGCTATATATATATATATATACACAAGACAAGAGCTATAATCACAAGACTTGACAAGAGGCTAGAACAAGACTTGAAACTTGACATGCAAGGGAACTTGAGACACTGTCTGCCAGCCAACTTCCACCGCATCCAGATAAAGGCTTGGAAATCAAAGACACATGAGGGGCAACACCTGGAGAAGCAAAAACAAGAGGCAGGGCAAGATCATGACATGGACAAGATTGGTTGACCAGACTTGCTCATTAAGAGAATGAGCGTGCTCAGCTTAAGTACCAATTAAGTATGCAGTTTGGAAGCAAGCATGAATGTTAAGAAGAGAAAAGCACAGCAAGATCTTGAAATAGCAAAGCAGGAATCATGACAATAAACTCCCTGTCTAAATTAGTAATATTAGTAATGTGCCTATCTAAGAATTACACCACCCAGTGAGTGTTAGTAAATGTTAGTAACTTAAAAACAGTTAATTGCCAATTAAGCTTAGAGAGCCCCGAATCAGCACAGCACAGAAGTAAGGGGGAAACACCAAAGCCAACCAGAGCTCTGAAATGTGCAACAACGAAGGCACGGGGCGGAACGCAGACAAGCGGTGGAGTGGCATGGCAGACCTGGCGAAAACAAAAACATGGACAAGGACCATGAATAATGAAATGCAATGACCTGATACAAGAAACTGTTAAAACTGTGACTATGAACATGAAACTATGAAACTATGAACTATGACATCTTGAACATGAAACTGTTAAAACATTAAATGCTATCCTGGCCAAAGGCCAGGACCCCAGAACACAACAATTTAATTGTTTAAAATTTTTTAATTTTTTTAATTACAGTTGAAGGATTTTTTAATGCAAAAATGACTTACTAAGTAATCACCAGTCTGACATCAGGAAGCAACATGGCACTATTACTGCTAGTATGAAAGTATTCAATGACATCAGTGGCTTATTGGATAAGATACAGAGTTGTGCAGCTCTGTTTATTGACCTGACCAAAGTTCTTGATACTGTTGAACATTCTTTTCTGAAACATGGGTCAATTAATATTTGAATATCCAACCAGGTAGTGGGATGGTTTGCAAACTGTCTCTCCGAAAGATCTCAGTGTATCCAATTTGAAAGGCTCACTTCTAACTGCTTAAATATTAGAAATGGAGTACCCTAAGGGTCTGTTTTGGGTCCTTTGTTATTTTCAATTTATTTTAATAATTTGGGACAAAATGTAGAAGGTGCGAATTTTCATTTTTATGCGGATGATACAGCGATATATTGTGCTGGTTCCACCATTATACAGGCCCTTACCAAATTGCAGAATGTTTTTAATATTATACAGGCTCAACTGTCACATTTAAAGTTGGTTTTGAATGCTTACAAAACAAAATTAATGCACTTCTCAAATTCTAGACAAGTCAGTGAGCAGTGAGGACATTACGACTGCTGGGGGAAAGAAATTAGAAGTTGTCTTCAGTTTTAAATATCTCGGTATCTGGCTTGATGACTGCCTGTCTTTAAAACCCCAGGTTGAAAAGCTGGTTAAAAAATTGAGATTGAAGTTGGGGTTTTATTGCAGAAATAAGCCCTGTTTCTCTTTTGAGGCAAGAAAGAAACTGGTTTCTGCTACTTTTTTTTTTTATCAGTTATTGATTATGGTGACTTTTTATACATGCATGCACCTGCGCATTGTTTACAAACGTTAGATGGTGTTTATCACAGTTCATTGAGATTTGTGACAAATTGTAAAGCCCTTACTCACCATTGTAATCTTTATGCCAGGGCTGGTTGGCCATCTTTGACCATACGTCGGCTCAGTCATTGTTTTTTGTTTATTTATGAAGCTATTTTAGGTAAACTCCCTTCTTATATTTGGTCCTTGATTGCTCTGAAATTTGACTGTAGATATAATTTGAGATCTAAAGATGTGATTTTATTGTCTGTCCCAAGTACACGGACCAATTTGGGCATGAAAGCTTTTAAGCGCTCTGCTCCCCTTACCGGGAATAATCTTCAAAAAGATTTGAAACTATGGGAATTAGTTTCTTTGTCTGTTACTGGATGTCATTAAGCTGAAATGTACATGTGTTTTGTAGTTCCTTTGTTTTTTTTTTGTTTTTAAGTTATTGTTGTAATGAATGTTTTTATTGATTTATAACTGGGCTCCATTGCAAAAGAGCTTGCTCTCAATCGGACTCCCAGTATAAATAAATATATAATTCACCGGCTCATTCTTTATTCCTGTCTGATGATCTTCAGACCATATTTTTAAATACACTGTGGTGCACCAATATCTCTCATGTAGTCTTTATTATATTTCATGAAAGACATTCAATATACAACCCTAATTCCAAAATAGTTGAGACAAAGTGTAAATTGTGAATAAAATCAAAACGCAATGACTTCCAAATCGCACCAGCCAGTATTTTATTCACAATAGAACAGAGATAACATAGCAAATGTTGAAATTGAGAAATTTTACAATTTTATCCACAAAATTAGCTCATTTCAAATTGGATGGCTGCTACAAATCTCAAAAAAGTGGGGACAGGTGCCTGTTTCCCATGATGTAGCATCTCCTCTTCATTTTAAAACAGAGTGGAGGCTTCTGGGCATTGAGGAGACAAGTTTCTTGAGTTTAGCCATTGGAATTTGATCCCACTCTTGTTTAATACAGGCTTCCAGCCGCTGGAGAGTTTTGGGTCTCCTTTGACGGGCTTTTCGATTAATTTTGCACCAAATGTTCTCAATCAGTGAAAGATCAGGACTGCAGGCAGGCCAGTTCAGCACACGGACTCTTCTACCATGAAGCAATGCTGTTGTAACAGCTGCAGTATGTGATTTTGCATTGTCCTGCTGAAATACACAAGGCCTTCCCTGGAATAGATGTCCTCTGGAGGGGAGCATATGTTTCTCTACAACCTTTCTATACCTTTCAGCATTCATGGTGCTTTTTAAAACATGCAATTGTCCCACACCATATACACTAATGCTTTACCATCAGAGATGTTGGCATTTGACCTGAACGCTGATAATAGGAGGGGTGAACTTTCTCCTCTTTAGCCTGGAGGACACAACGCCCATTTCCAACAAGAATGTCAAATTTGGACTCGTCTGAGCACAGGACACTTTGCCACTTTGCAACAGTCCATTTTAAATGAGCCTTGGCCCACAGAACACAGTGGCGTTTCTGGATCATGGTCAACAGTGGCTTCCTTTTTGCATGATAGAGTTTTAGGTGACATCTGTAGATGGCACAGCGGACTGTGTTTACAGACAGTGGTTTCTTGAAGTATTCCTGGGCCTATTTAGTAATGTCAATGACAGAATCATGCCGGTGAGTGATGCAGTGGTGTCTGAGGCATCCAGTAAAGGTCTTTGGTCTTATCCCTTACGCACAGAGATTTTTCCAGTTTCTCTGAATCTTTTGATGATGTTATGCACTGTCGATGATAAGACCTTCAAAGCCTTTGCAATTTGACGTTGAGGAACATTGTTTTTAAAGTATCCCACAATTTTTCTTTTTTACACAGGCATTCTCAAGTTAGAGAACCTCTGGCCATCTTTACCTCTGAGAGACTCAGCCTCTCTAAGACATCCCTTTTATAGCCAATGTTACACACCTAATCCCAGTTAACTTAATTACTTGCTAAATGTTCTCTCAGCTGATTCTGTTATATATCAATTGCTCTTTCAGCCCTTTTTTGCCTGTGTCCCAACTTTTTTGAGACTTGCCGCCGGAAAATTTGAAATAAGCTAATTTCGTGGATAAAAATGTAAAATGTCTCAGTTTCAACATTTGAAATGTTATCTATGTTTTACTATAAATCGTATATTGGCTCATGTGATCTGAAAGTCATTGCATTTTGAATTTATTCACAATTTACACTTTGTCCCAACTATTTCAGAATTTATGCTGTAAAAATGACAAAAGAGAAAATGAGAATTAACCAACACCCTATCACACATTTGCTCTTCATTTAAAAGTATGCCGACATATTTTATGCATTAATACAAGTTAAGGCAAAATAGTGCATTCTTTGTCCTAGTTCAACATTATTCTCATTCACAGCAGGAAATTTTTTGGATCTTATTTGTAAAAATCGCAGGTGCATGAAAATATTTTTGTTTTTTATAATTATTTTTTTTATATTTAATTTCGCATTGATTGTGATTCTGGTGGAATTAACTGCAGCCTGGATCGTCGCGGCTGGGCTGTCTGTCAGTGCAGTGGTCTCAGGATTCGGTATCAAATAAAGGAGTTTGGCGACGAAGTCTGAGTGAGCATGTGTGTTTGTCAATCAAAGAGCGAGGACGGTGGGGGAGTGGCGAATTCCTTGACAACGCCTGTGGTATTTTAGGTCAGGTGCAATGAATTTACAGGAATATTGTGCTAGAAGTACGCAGACGAACGCCGCTGTAAAATGACATAGCAAATTACCAAAATGACACGAAAAGTCAATGATTAAGCTCAGTGAATCAAATCATTGGGATTGAAATATTTTTGTGAGTTCATAAGCCAGAACAGGGAACGATCCCAGTGAATTTAAGAGACACGCAATAAAGATGAAGATTTGAAACAATATTCACTTCTTAAGTACACTCTATTTGCATGACTCAGGCCACAGACTATGTGAATATACCCAATTCGGTACACAGCCCCTCATCTCACATACTGACGGTGTGTAGTTATGCACTGAACATGTCTCAGATTTCCTACAGCGGCAGCGAGGTGCCCTCTCGCGCCCTATGGAGCTTTATTACAGAAACAGGAGCCGAACAGACGGTGTAGGCAACACTGCAGCCAGTAGATGGCGCATTTGGTGATAGTTTTGGGAAAATTATACTTTAAAGATTACGTCGATTTACAAAGTGAACTACATGGGATTTTTTAAATGTTTATTTGTGTTCTCAGAATGAGAGGGTCATGAATTTGAAGTTAGCCAAAAATACATTTTGCTTGTACATTAGATTTTTTTTTTTTTTTGCACGCATAGAGTGGTGACAATTTTGAACATTTTGGCAGGTGATGTTGCTGAGGCTGTGAGTGTTTTTAAGTGCAGGCTGCATACAGGATTAGATACTGTCCAGTTCTTCAGGAAATAAACATTTAGTACAATTACAGCAGGGAAATGGCAAGTCTTATTAACTGAACTGCTATCTCCCATAAGAATTCAATTTTCTGTTCACTAATTTCAAAATAACCAAGTGTGCAACAGGGGATGATTCTGTTTTAGCCCTTAAATGTAATGATACCGGCCGGACAAAGGTATTATCAGCTCTACATTGAAATCCTTGAACCCACCCCCCATTCCTCAGCCCACCGCCACACATCCCAGACCTTCCCACCCTACCACACACACACACTCACGCACAGATCCCCCCCCCCCCCCCCACACACACACACACTCACACACTCAAACACACACAGACACAAACACACACGCATACATGCTCTCACACACTCAAACACATATACACACACACGCATGCATACAGACACACACACACGCATCAGCCCGGTTTAGTGTTCACTGAGCAGTCAGGGAGAAAGCTAAAATAGATTACAGACATCAAGCCCTCATCCTTCGCAGAGCTTAACTCCTCTCAATGCGCAGTGAAATAAAAATCAAGGCTGGGGGTTCAGCCAATGGGAATCCACTATATTACTTCATTTGTGATTTCTTTCATTATTTTTGGATTTATAAACTTTACTCTTTTAAGCATAGTTTCAAAGACATAGACCACCGTCACAAACATCATTAAGCAAACTCACGCACTATCATGATCGAAACAGAAATTGATTCACGGCTGCTTCCTGGTGAGTTCTCTGGAAGTAAAAATCTGCATTGGCAATAATTCACATGCTCATCTCTTTCATGTCAATAAGTGAGCAGTAAATCTGATGTATGATATTGCAGTCTGCTTATATAGCAAGATTGGTTTTTGGTTTATAGCGCCCCAGCTGCTAATGGAGAAAATGGAAGAAATCAGTACAAAAAAAGGCTGAGGTTCGAGCAGTGAAATCTACTGAGTAACTGGAGGCCAGCAGAGGATGGAAAATACTGAATCTTAAAAATATAATTTACATTTTATAATTTTCTCCAATCTGTTTATCCAGTTATTAGTCCTACCTCTGGGCTAGAACTGCACTTAGGTAAAAAATGATTCTCTCATCCTTACTTGCTGCAATCACTTCATGCTGCGCTGAAGAATCCAGCTTTGGACAACATTTGAGAACTAAAATGATTAACAAATTTAGCAGTGACAACAGCCAGTATAGAAATAATAATAATAATAATCTGCTGTTTACAGTTGAGCTTAATTTTTCTTTAATTTGATGAGTGGGATAATTACAGCTCAGTTCCCATGAATGTCTTCAGGGCCGACAAAAACTGACCCAGCTTCTTCTGAAACTCAATTATTGTATGATGCCTGGAAGCTTCTGGTCTAGTTTTTAGTGGCTTATGCAAAGATTCTGTTTTCGAGAGCAGCTGCAGAGCACTATCTGATCCACAGAGGCGGTGAAATTTCTACGTCTAAACTGTTTTGTGGTGAAAAAAGTAACTTCATACAATCTTTGTCTTGACCTTATATTATTTGCCAAAGTAAACAGTGTTTCAGTGAATTAATTACCTAAAAGAATATGGACAGGCTAGCTCGAAAGATGGATAATATACACCTTGTAAGACTGAGATGCAAATCACTGAGTAAAAAAAAAAGCTGAACGCATTAATTTTTAAATTTAAAAAATGCAGAGGCAATTCAGCTAGGCGCACATAGAATTGAGTACTCACAGCTTCGATGTCCTCCATGGTCTAAATGCCTGTCTCGGGACAGAGTGTGACCACTCAGTCATAACTGTGCCTTATTTTAAACTCAACCAACCATGTTTGTGGCTATAGGGCAATGCAGCTTCAATGCCTAAGGTGACGATTTATCTCAATGAGCCAAAATATGCTTATGGTATGTGACATATATCACACATCACTTAAAGTGCCGCCCAGTCAGAATAGAATGACCAGGATTTAAAAGTAGTTATACATTACTGAAATGCCATTACTAATGGTAACGATCAGTAACAAGAAGAAATTACTGCCGCAAGCAGCAATGGGACGGGGTCAGGCAGCAGTGGAGCAGTATTGGAAGCAGTGCAAGATGAGGGAAAATTAAATGATAACATGAAGAGGAAGGAGATTTGTCATACGTAAATTGGCATTGTTTTTTTTTTTTTTTTTTTAGAAAATTTGGCATCTCCAATCTCACCCGAATCTGGAATTCCCAATTGGGGAACTATGTACAAGGCTTGCTCGCATGCAACCCCTTGTTGCCAATTCAGGAGAGGGAGATGGTTCACGGCTCTCCTCCGAAGCACGTGCCCGTCAACTACTGCTTCTTTACACTCATTGGTTGAATCCTCGCAAGTTCAGAACGAGAGCAGAGGATCCCCAAACATGAACAAGCTTAGAATCTTCCTGATGAGCGCCTGGCTGGCTAACAGGAGGCGCTTGAGCGACGAACAAAGCAACTATTTTATATTTCCCTTCCCGGCAGTCCCTTCCCAATTTGCCTCCCTGTAGAGCATTGGCCAATTGCGCGCTACTTCTGAAAAAGCTGCTGACCACTGCCAGTTGGTACGACCGGGGCACGAACCCGTGCCATGGAAGTTACTTCTGCTCCGCAATGTGGTGCTTTAACCTATTTTTTGAAGGTTAAGCAACAGCACATTCATTGGTCAGTTTCATCATTACGAAAACCACATGTCAGTCAGAACACTGTCTTCACAGTTGCACTTTGGCTTGAACCAGCAACCGTCCGTACCATAGACAGGGTACTGACAGGATGTGCTACCCAGGCAGATAGAAATCCTGGCTGCAGACAACTCTGTTGGTCAACAGCCTCAAATTAGTGTAGAAATCAAATTAATGTAAAATGTAAAATCTTGTGGGAAAAATGATGAAAATTTGCAGATATACTCGAGACATAGTAAAGGTATTGTGCATTATTTATGTGGAGATTAGTCATTCTGTTTTTGAAAACCTGTTTAATGAACTACGAAGTCGTTCAAGTTACTACTAAGAACAGATCAATACTAAAATCTACTACTAAGGTCAGAGAAATAGAGAAACTATTTCATCCCAAAAGCAAATTTTGACAGAATGCACCAGCTGGGCAGAAGGGTTATTTTAAAACATTTTTATCCTGGATAGGTTCAGCATAAATCTTGATGTCAGATGGGAGGCTCGCAACTAACTCTTAAAAGGACCTTTTAGGGTTCAAACCTGCAACCTTTGGTGTTGTAGGCAGGATCCTAACAGGATGTGCCGCCTGTGCAAACACAGGCAGCTGACCCGGTTGCCGGCAAATTTGTAAATCAGTGGTTCCCAAAGTCAGTCCAGGGGCACCCCTAAGTATGCAGGTTTTTTTACAAGCCACAATTGAAATGGTAGGAGTTCAATAAGCTGTTAATTTGTCTTAATTAGGCAAATTTATGTTAAGAGTTGTTACTTATCCTCTTCAGCCACATTTGGGTATTATTTACATTACTGTCATTCATACTGTTTTTGAAATCCTAATTCCTGGGAGAAAAATTCCAACTTTTGTAGAAAATTCGGTTTTTGAGATAAAATTATGCAATTTGAGCGCAGTGAGCAACTTCTTATTGCTGAATATTTACTTTTACTTAGATTGGGCTTTTATAAGGGAAAAAACACAATGTATGTGGACGGTAGCATTTCTGGCTAGATATTTTCATGCTCTGTGAATTCCAATATTGGCCCATTAGGGACAGATTAAAGATGCTAAGTTGCCATTTTTGCATAATTTTTAAGAAATTTTTCAGGACTAGTTTTATCTGGTAATTTATACAAATGCTGTGGTGTTACATTTTATAAACATTTTTTCTGACTTAGAGCTATATTTTAATACCAGTTGTAATGTTGTAGGATGTACAGGTGATTTTTAATGATTTTTCAAAATTCTGAATTTTACACAATTGCTGTAGTAGGCTACCACCATGAGGAAATTTGGGTCAAATTTCAGCCAATGTCAGTTTGTTGTTGATGAAAGGTGCCATTTTCGGCTTATTTTCATGCATTGGAAGGACACAAAGTGTCCCCTAAAAATGCGAGCAGTATGTGTCAGTGGCCGCAGTCAACTCAAAAATATACAGAGGGCAAGAAGATTTTTAAAATGGAAATGGAGAGCAGCCACTCCTCAGGAGGCAAACTACTTATCACTAACAGAAGGTGGCCGAGTCATCAACAGTAAACAATAGTCCTACAGAAAAATGACACATTTTAAGACTTATCCATGACCACTTCATGGAAATATGTTTCCTCACTGTTATTGCTTTACAATACGTATGTTTCACATAAAATTCAACAAGTAGATTTTGGAGGCCTGAATTCAATGGCCCAGGCCTGTTGAATGATTTTTTTGAAATGAAGATGTTTCCCCATTTTTATGGTGAATGACCTGGCAGAACCGTGTGATGAAATATACAGAATATTTTGAAAATATGGAGTGGAAAATGTCCAGAAGAAATGTGGTGAGTTAAAGGATTAGCGTTACCGCTGGGATCAGCACTAGTGTATTATCGATTTGCAGAGGAATACATCTCGCTGCAGCACAAATCAGGACAAATTAAAACCCGATTTATTTAATAACTAATGCCCTCCACAGCAGAATGCTATTACAAGTTTATTCAGAGATTGCTCTTTTAACCTTTTAACCTCTTCCTCCCAGGATTTTTGGTGACGTGCCATTGGAAGTATAAAAGACCTTCAGTAATCACACCGTAAAATGCATGTTGACTCCAAAGTAGCTCCGATTAGCGTTTCTTAATTGGCGAGAGAAGAAATGCACACCTGTATTGGGGAGACGGTGACCACAAGTTGAAAATGCAACGTTTTAGCGGGAAAGTCACACACTTGCAGCCGCGATGCAGTAATATTTCATTTATTCAGTTACCAGCAGTTTCAATGAAAGTCTTCAGGATTCGGAATCAGCCCTTGATGACCTGAAAAAGACTTATTTCAAAACTTTAATAATTATAAATAGATGATCACATTGCGGCTGTGAATGTACGATTGCTCTTCACATCTAATTGGCCACTAAATATTAATATGCTCAGTAGGAAAGACTAATCAGTAGAATGACCAGTCAATTTCTTTTTAGTTGGAATTATTGTTCATGGCATCAAAAAGTTATCAGGAATTTTCCTACCCACTTTAATGTTGAAATAAAATGTCAAAATTTCATCCAAAGATTCTGAATTCATGTAGCTCATATGGTGCACATATCAGTGTGTAAGGGCTGTGCTTCGTACACAGTTCAGGTGCACGAACGACAGGAAGTTGAGGACTGGACTCAGGTGTAAGGATGGACTAGGTAGTTCCTTATGCCTACTGTGCAGCAGAAGTCACAAACAAAGCAATACAAACCTTATCGAATCGAGGAATCGAGGTTCCTTAATATAAACACCATTGGCAATACAAACAGTGACCACAGACTGCAGTAATTATGTATTACAAATGAAAAACAAACAGGAAGTGAGGTTCATTTTTTAAAGCACTGGAAAAACAATAAACAGCACCTAGTTAGAGTTAAAGTAGAAACACACGCGAAACGCTGGGATTACGTCTTTGCAAGACTAGGAATGCAACACAGGCATGCAGTTACGCGACTTAAGTGCGAAGCTCAGTCTTAAATAGTACACTGCTACCACACAGTGGAAATGAGAAACAGATGCAGATTGAATGACGTGAGGAATGCAGTCCGGGTCTTAGTAGACCGGTGAGCTGGAGGGCTGGAGGCATGGTTTCGGAACAATATTTGGAATTCAACACGCCTACGATGATGTTTCCCATTTTAAGTGAAACACTTGAAACGTATTGAAAGTGAAAATATGGTCCATCTTAAATAAATTTTAAATTTTGTGTCCCATCGTGCTTTGCCCCAACCTGCAGCCAATCACTGAGCTTCAAATTCTGTGGTTTGGCTTTTGCCAATACTACTGGAACAGAGTAAATATAAGAAGTTCATTCGTTATTGTGTGGGTGAATGTACTCAGTGTCTCATGGTTTAAACAAGTGCAGAGTAATTTAAAGCTAAATAGTTTCATGTAAAGATACAAACTGAGGTGTCACTGTAATTATCTCATCTTTAAATATGTTACATTTACATGTGCTCGGATTTATTTTTTTCAGTGTATAAGACCTCAGTTGCAAGAGAACATCCCACAGCTGTTGGACATGTGCTCATTTATTCGGCTAAAACATAAGCTTCACTGCCTCAGCTCACATGTAAAGAAAATTGATTTTTGATCACTGAATGAAGTGATATTCCAAAAAAATTACCAAGCCCCACTTAATATCCAAACTTTGAAAATTCCACGTCTGTTGCCTCCAAATCCGGTAAAATGGTTTTGTTACACGTTTTTCTGTAAAATGAGCTGATTTATTGCATGCATGGCAATCTAACCAATCAATTCATTCATTGTATGGCCATGCTTTTGCCAGGCTTTACAATGTGAATAGCACATGGCTACAGAATTAGAAGTATTTGTGATGAAAAAGTAACAATGAGCTTGTTTTTTGAATCTGCACTTGGTGATGGTTTCAGAGCCTGTACACAGCAGAACGCTGATGAACCTGCACTGCTGGACACAAGTGTGTTTTCTCATGTCTCCTGTCAGCTCACAGGATTGGAGAGCAGAATTTTGAGTCTTCGCCTGAGAAGATAAATACGCCAGGATGTGGAAGCAGGCCAAAATGGCGGAGCAAACCGCCACTGGGCAGGGTAAGAGAAGAAGAAATCCGCTGTCTCTCATTTTCAACAAAGTGCTAAATGCAAAACTTGACTGTAACAAATGCAGTATCTACCCCTACGGTTTCAAACGGACCTCTGTAATAATAGATGTTTGTTTGTGTGTGTGTGTGTGTGTGTGCGTTTGTGTTTGTGTGGTTATTATAATGCATTGTGAATTTTGCAGATGAAAGAAACAAGGAGAGCGGGGAGGGGGGGATAATTGTAATAACCAAGACCAAAATACATCGGACAGGTGAAGAAGCATACAAATGATGACACTGTGCAGAAGGCCATTGACTTTAAGTCAGTAATTAACAAATAGTAATTAGACGGAAGCTGTGATAAGATCCCATAGCTCAGGTTCCGAAGATCCGCCCCCATCTTGCACTGGAATAATGATAGTCTGTCCCTGAGTGCACATCCAAGCTTTTCCTTCAATGCAAAATCTTATATACATCATTTATGACTTATAAACAAATAAATATGATAAGAAAATTCAGTTTTTGCAGGCAATATACACTCAAAAAAGTCTGCTGGTTCCACACAACTAGTTTACGCAACTTTAAATTAAATTCAAAGGTAATCAAATTATCTGTAAATAACTTGGTTCTGTTGTGTATAACAGACAAAGTACATCTAACTGTAGTTTTGTAAGTGTACAGGACATTTGTTCTTGCCATCAGAATGTAGCCCTGACCATGAAAATCTGCATATTTGGCGGAAACCTGCGGGACAATACAGTTTCCACTATATGTACATGTAAGCACAGTATTTAACAAAAAAATAAAGTGAAAATGAAACTCTAATAAACAAGTTCATTAGAGTGGAGTAGGTTTTTTTAAGAATTAAACATGTCACATTAGCATTGCTGAGACATTGGGAGACACTGGATCATTTTAAGGACAAAATAATCAGGGACGTAACCAGGACTTTTAAACTACAGAGCTGAAGTGATTTGCAATTTACCCCTTTACTTTAATCATGCTCAACTGCAGATGCGCTTTCTGGTGGTATTGCTTCACACGTGGCTCCAATTTACAATTAAAGTAGCAAAAGTAGTGAAAAGAAAATGATCATCAGGTCTCCTCTTAAAGTAATTCCAACTGATGGTCTTGGAAAACCATGAAACTGAATTAGCTGGCTTTGGAAATGCACACGAGGAAACGCATGAGGACATGACTTCGGCTTTGGTGCAGGTGAAGAACTGGAGATGAGGAGAAATATGACACAGGAAGCCGTGTAAAGCGGTAGAATATGTTTAAACAGGTGCTTCAGGCCAAGAGGCTGCTGTCAGGTGGAGATTAGTGGGACGAGCGCGAAGCAGTAACTCTAAGGAGCTGAATGCCGAGAGAGCATTTCAGAGAGATGCTTTCAATAGGAAACAGGAAGACAGTTGATGGGCTCATGCCAGACCATAAAGTCTGTTTTGCTCTCAAAGTTTCTCAAAAAGCCATAACAGCACTCAAAAGCATCAGAAGATGAACACACCAGTGAAGGCACATTAGAAAACAACATGATATAATCAAATCAGCTAATTTCAATTTTATTTGCATCAACACCTCTATAAACTGATTTTATGGTTCAACAATATATCCATAAAATTCAGAAGTAACATGTGGACAGTTAGCATTAAACATTTTTAGATAAGAAACCTGGACATTGAGCAGTAAACACAGTCTTGGTCTGCTGTCTAGCTTCAGAAGTGAAATAAAAATCTGAAAAAAATACGAAGCTGCAAAGACAACTGCACAAAACCACAGTAACTGCAGAACTACACCATCCTTATCGTTGCTATGAATTAACGATCGATCGAATTGTCATGAATGCATTGGTATGTTTGCTATGTACATTCCAACAACTTCAACTTCAAAGTTCAACAAGCATAATCATTTCACTTAACCCTTTAACTCCCTGCTCAGCCTTTTTGTGGAGTACATTTTAACTACTGTACCTAATCGAAAGATAGGCTGAACTGATTAGATTTTGTCAACAAAAAATACTTCAACCGAGTGTTAGAGATGGCTCAATCAAGTTCAAGCAAGTTTAGCACATCATTCACTTAGATACATCAACTCAAAATATGCGCTACCAGAAGGGAACAGGCTACAAAAGGGTTAATGGAATTTCTTGACTTCCCAGTCTTTGTGTATCGTGGAGCACACAGCTGTGGCTTATATGAGCTGATTGGCCTCAGCTGGATTAATGTAGAATAACTGTTCTCCTCTCTCTCTCTCTCTCTCTCTCCTCCCAATCCCCCCATCATTACCCACAGGCTCTGATGGAATGATTCAGAAGAGGAAAGGTATGTGAAGAAATGTCCTGCAGTGAAGTACACAGTCAGTTTACTCTACCTCACGGCCAAAAGTACTCCAGCACTCCTCAGTCTGGATCTTCAAATTGTTTCATTTCTCGGAGTGGGTGACCCAGTCCATCTTCCTTCTGTGTCCATGTTTTCCCCCAAACCCTTCTGTCTCTAGTTTTGGTTCCTGTCTGCCTGCGCGGGGCGTGTTGTTCACTGGCTTCCACTGCATTCACTCACGCAATCAACATTCCTTTCAATTATCCAATTACTGACTCTTGCCGCTCACAGCACAACCTACTCTATTACTCAATTACTGATTCGAGCCTCTGTCCTGCCTGCACTCTCACCATTATACTGACTAACACTCACACCACACCCTACTCTATTACTCTATTACTGATTCCAGCCTCTGTCCTACTCTACTCTCACCATTATACTGACTAACACACCACACTCTACACTATTGCTGACTCCAGCCTCTGTCCTGCCTGCACTCCCATACAGCTCTGGACTCATTTGCCTGGCTGAGACTTTTTCTTATTGTTTAATAAATGCTCTGCTGGGCTTTTCCGCATATCTTCCTCTGAGCGGTGCGTTTGGGGTCAAGCCTCCTCCAACTGTGACACAAATTCCACAAAGGAAATTCTTAATAGTATTCTCCAGGACTTTTAGCTCCAAGCAGCTGGGAAAAGGCCCATGCCTGGTTCTGCATGGCGAGGCCCCCATGGACAAACGGAGGTGCATAGAGACAATCCAGCATAGAGCCCTAACCTGAATCCCATCAAACATACTGTCTTCAATGCCCAATCTCTCCAATACATTCCATAGAATATCAGGAAATCCCTGCTGCAGAGGTCTGATATCTACTGCAAAGCCGTCTGAGAACTGTGGAGGTTGTATGATGGCAGGGCAGGTCCCTCCTCATACACTCATCATTTCACAGTGAGATGCTGGATTAGCTGATAGTCACTTACTTTTGGTCATGAAGAGAATATTCCAGCAGCCAGAGCACTTCAGTAGTGGAGTGAATTTATGCTGAACAGTGGGTGCTTTATTCTGGCATGTGTTTAACATCAAATTTGCCACAAATGCTTTGTCTACAACACTTAACCATCCAACAACAACATCCAACCAACAGTTTTTCTGCTACAACAAACCCCGACCAAGGGGGGTGGTGGTTACCCCCCCCCCACTATTTTAAACTTAAGCGATAAACATGATCTTGTTTGGTATCAGTGTACAGCTACAGATGTCCTTTCTTCAAATCAAGTGCAAATAAAACACATTTCAACATTATGGTGTCATAGTGATGTCCTAACTACTACCATATGAGGAGAAAACATCAAAATGACAAAAATCCATGTTTTTAAAATATTTTTATTAGTTTTAGCTGAAAATAAGTAACTTTCTGTAACCTCCAGAACTACTGATACTGCAATTAATATTTGAGTATTATTATCAATGTTATAAACTCATAAGTAACATAAATTTGACATTACTATAATGTCATAAAAAACTCATTTTGGGAAAAACGCACACAAAAGGAAAACAAATAGTTTTCTGAACACGCCCACATACCACTTACACAACAAACTTCACATTTACACCCGCATAATCCCACGTTTACCCATCCAACAGACCCAAAACACTACACCCATAATGCAAGTAATTTTACTTTCACGTATAAGAAAATGGTCAATAAAAATCAACTTACCCTGCAAAATGACGATTCAAGTTCACTGGACAGATGTACAAATATATTCAAAATGTTACACACTTGCATGAAAGGTTCATTTATGAATTATGAGAACAGCTGTATGAACAATTCTATGAACTTGTATAATAGTAGGCCTATAGCACAGTATAAAAATAGTATACAAACCAGTAACCAGTCGGACGAGGGTTAATCATGAGCCACTGTTGTTTTCTGGTGAAAATATGCTGTGCACTTGTGTGATATATTTGCAAACCCTGGTTCATTTGCGAGACCCAACAATGTTAAATTAAATGGCTCTTTATTGATAGAAAGAGCGAGCAGAATTCTGTTGATCACAACTTCAGCACTTTTTTGAATGTGTCACTTTACCAGGCATAAAGAAGAGATCTAAAGTTCCAGGTGTGATGATCACGCAGTATGTGGAGGAGATTCCTGAAGGGATGAGCACTCCAGACTTCACTCGCAAACCCATCGCCCTCACCATTCAGGAGGGTATGTGCCAATCACAGTATCTAACACACTGTTTCCATGGAACTTTCTGGAAAAAAGCAAATCGTCACAGCCTCAGATTCTCTCTGAAAAACAGCTACAATAATGACCACAGTGAGCGTGTATGTACATGTGCGGAAAAAAGGATGTTGGACATTCTCCATGGACTCGAACAGTAACCAGGCAAAAAGGGAGAGCGGTGTGGCTAAGGAGTGATTAATCAAGTTCAGAGCAGGTCAAACTACTTGATCAGGCAATTCGACTGTGACTGTGAATCACATTATCAGCTGACAGGAAACCAAACCTATATGTATTGCTCAGGGTCATGCTTTGTCACAGTAGGCTGCCATTATGACTGGTGATGTTAACAAGAATTAAATGTGTGTATAACTTGGACTATGTGCAGTACAGGATACCCATTTACCAAATTTGAAATTTAGCTGTTTTCACAGTAATAATCTGATAAATAGTGCTCTAGATAACAAGCACACATTGTTTCTGAACCCACAAACTACTTACCAGGGTAGCACAGTACCACTTATGATACTTGTAAAAAGGAAACAGTATCTTCAGCTATCAAACTGGAAAATCAAAAAATGCCTCTTTCTGTTTGGAAACATATATGTAGTTTTTTTTTTTTTGTTCTGTGATTGGTCTAAAGGTAAACTGGCCATATTCAAAGCCAAGGTGATTGGGAACCCCACCCCAGTCGTGACCTGGAACAGAGCCAACGGCAACATAAATGACCCAGAGAGATACCAGAGCAAGTTTGACAAAGCAACCCAGGAACATACATTGCAGGTGCCTATTGTGCTAATTTTCTCGCTTCATGCAAACACACTGTGAAAATTATCAAGCTAATGCTACAAAGCTTTGCTAGTTTCAATTTTCTAATTGTTTTTTTCATCAGAAAATTGGAAAAAAATAATATTTAATAATATATGCTGGAAAAAAGTTCATGAAATTACAATCCCAATTCCAAAAAAGTTGCGCTGCTGTGTAAAATGTAAATTAAAAAAAATGCAATGATTTGCAAATCTCATAAACTGACAATTTATTCACAATAGTGCAAAAACAACATATTAGATGTTGAAAGTGAGACATTTTGCCATTCCATGAAAAATATTAGCTCATTTTGAATTTGATGGCCTTAACACATTTCAAAAAAGTTGGGATAGGGTAATGTTTACCATTGCTTACTATCCCCTCTCCTTTTTACAACAGTCTATAAATGTCTGGGAAGTGAAGAGACCAGTTGCCGAAGTTTTCGGAGAGGAATGTTGTCCCACTCTTGTCAGATTTACGATCTTAACTGCTCAACAGTCCTAGGTCTTCTTCGCTGGATTTTCGTTGTATGATGTGCCAAACGTTTTCTATTAGTGAGTTGTCTGGACTGCAGGTAGGCCAGTTCAGCGCCCATACTCTTCTACTGCAAAGCCATGCTGTTGTGATGGGTGCATTATGTGGTTTGGCATTGTTTTGCTGAAAGATGCAAGGCCTTCACTGAATGAGACATTGTCTGGATGAGAGCATATGTTGTTGTAAAACCTCAACATAGTTTTCAGCATTGATAATGCTTTTTGAGATGTGTAAGGTCCCCACACAATAGGCACTAATGCAACCTGATTCCATCAGAGTTGTAGGCTTTAGAACTGTGCATTGAAAACAAGCTGGATGGTCCCTCTCCTCTTTAGACTGCATGACATGGGGTCCATGGATTCCAAAAAGAATTTCACGTTTTGATTCATCTGACCACGGAACTGTTTTCCATTTTGCCTCAGTCCATTTTAAATAAACTTTGGCCCAGAGAAGACGGCGGCATTGTGTTTACATATGGCTTTTTCATTGCATGATACAGCTTTAGCTTGCATTTGTAGGTTGCACAGCAAACTGTTTTCACAGACAATGATTTCTGGAAGTGTTCCTGAGCCTGTACATTGTCTTCCAGTACTGAATCATGCCTGTTTTAAATGCAGCGCCGCCTGAGGGCCCGAAGATCACAAGCATCCAATATTGCTCCTCCAGATGTTTTTAATGAGTACCACTTACTTTTACAGCCTTTTTTTTTGCCCCTCTCCCAACTTATACATTATATGATATGAGATATGTTGCTGCCATCAAATTCAAAATGAGCTAATATTTTTCATAAAATGGTAAAACGTCTCAGTTTCAACATCTGATATGTAGTCTATGTTTTAGTTTCATTGCATTTAGTTTCTATTTACAATTTACACAGCATCCCAACTTTTTTGGAATTGGAGTTGTAGTATCCATCCATCTATAATATAATTATTATTAAAAAATTATAGAATATATATTGTAGAATATATCCGATGTATGTTCAGAAATGAAGGAAGAAATAAATGAGTAAGTATAAGGAGTGTTTAAATTAACTAATAGATACATGAATGAACAAACAAATGAAAGGTTGGACCAAATTTGGGAATAAAAGCCCACCACTGGTGTTTTTTATTGTGATGCCCTACATGCACAAGTTTAGCCCAGACTGACTGTAAAACAAATGCAGGGATGCTAAACTGATCCACTGAACCAACAGATGCCTAAAGTGGGTGCCGATCAAGCGGACACCTACAAGTGTTTCGCTACAAACGAGTACGGGAAGGCTGTGTGCACCGCTGCCCTCAATATCATCGAGGGTAAGAACACACAAAAATAAAAAAAAGATGAACAAAGTCTTATATCAAAAATAATGAGTTAATAACCCTCAGGAAAAAACTTCAGGTTATTTATCACCGTTATACACTTAGCTCTCTCTCTCTCCCCCCTCTTTCTCTCTCTTTCTTTCTTTCTTTCTTTCCTTCCCTCTCTCCCCTCCTTGGTAGTTACTTATACTGAAGGATTTTATTTCTGCATATAGTATTTAAGGTATTATTTCTGACCCAGTGAAAGTGCACTTTTGCACTTCAATAATGATGGAAAACTTGACCTTGTCTAGCTAAGACTTGTTACTGTAAGTGCAATAAAACAAACTTCTCATAAAATGTATTTATTTTGTTCTTAAACTAAAATAATATATGCAGAACTGAAGTCCCTCAGTATATTTTGGTATTCAAAGGTTTCATTAAAAGTGATGAGAGGTTTAATATTGACACATCTCTCAAAATCATCTGACATCGACATTCATTTGCTGTGAGATGTAATTGCTGATGATGAAACTTCCTCTGTTCCAGTTGGATTTAAGAAAAAGAAGGCGATGGCAGAGGTGAACAAAGGTAAATCCTGTGAAATATTGCAGTGCATCAGTGCGTAAGCTGGTGAACTGTAATAGTGTAAAAAGGGCTGGAATTCCTCCACAGCGCACACAATTTAGATCTGTAATACTAACAGTCTTTCACTTCAACCTCACATTTATTCTGCAATGGCCCCTCATTCAATGGACTAAAGCATAGACTTCAAAACAAAAAAAAAAAAAAAAAGTGACTGTTCAAATATCTGAGAACTCACTGTGTGCGCAAAAAAGGTCAAAAATGTGTTCCTTTTGTTGCAAAAAAATACCTGAAAAAAATCACTTGACAAATGAATGAAAGAAAAAAACGCAACTAATGCTTATTGCACACCAGTTTATTTATACATTTTGTCCTGCAGCTCCAACAAAGGATCCAACAGAGTTCAGAAAAATGTTGAAGAAACGGTGAGACATTGTTGAGCGCAATAATTAAACTGCTGCTTTTATTTTACTCGCTGTTCTCATTGTTTTCATGTTTTGAAGATCACATGGAATCAAATTTGTGTCAAAATTATCAAACAAAACTTTCTGGATATCAAATAAAACTTTCAAAAAAATCTCGCCCACTCGAGAGGTCTGAGTCAGAATTGCAAACAAAAAATCAAGAAGCTTAAAAGAGAGCTGGGAGCGTAAATACAATTCTGATCATTGAGAAAGGAAAAGGGGGAACTGTGAACGAATTATCAACTAGAAGACCAATGGTTTACTCGATCAAACAAATAATTTGGTTCCAAGTTTTACCTTTGAGGTAACTTTTTTGCTTCTGTGAGTTTTATTCTCTCTCAATTTTGAAACTTTTGTTAGACATCCCAAAAGTTTTGTTTGATAACTTTGACACAAATCTAATTCCACAATATCACTGAAAAACGTTAGAATGAGACAGTATCATAACCATTTTGGGACTGAGCGACTGAACCTTGAGTTCAAAATACAGCTGCAATGCAAAATCATTGTAAAGTAAAAAAAAAAAAATTAATACAATGGCAGCAACTCCTGAAATGCTGGAACTGTGGAATCTTTCCCATTAAATTCATCCAGAGCCGGAGTCAAGGAGGTGAAAACCAAGGAGGTAGACGAGAAGGTCTGGGAGATTCTGCTGAGTGCCAATATTAGGGACTATGAGCGGATCTGTCTGGAGTACGGCATCACTGACTACCGCTGGATGCTGAGGAGACTGAACGAAATCAAACGCCAGAGGGAGCAGGAACAAGCACAGGTACAGGAAGTGACAAGTGCAAGCAAACACCATGACCTAGTCATAATACACACACTTGCAGTCTTTGTATTTGGTCAAGTGGCCACTTTAGTGATGTATTTCCTAGATCAGGCCGCAGTGCATGAGTCGGCATAAAGACTACAAATGCTGTGAGGTTTTCTCAACTCACATCAGGACGCACTTGACTAGATGTCTCCAGCTAAGGCAGCAGTTAGAAGAGTTTATGAGTGAAGAATGCCCAATTAGCCGTCCAATCATTAAAACAGCAAACGTTGAAACATCGTCCAAAATCAAAAAATAACTAGGCTTATGCCGTATGAAGCGACGGCTTGGGGTATATCCCCGTACGCCTCCAATCCTCCAATTCCCCAATCCTTGAATAGACCTAATACAATATAAAGCCCCTCAGGTCATGACCTCTCATTTGAAATTAATTTAGGCCAATCGGACTAATGGTTCTGAAGATATGCCCAAAATGGTCATTTTCCATCACAAAGCGCCACCTGGTGGCAAAATATTGAACCATACAGGTATGATGTCATCATGTGACACGTTGTGAGGTCATGACTTTGCAGTTGTACATAGTTTAATGTCAATTGGACAAATAGTTCAAAAGATATGCCAAAAATGGTGAATTTTATGTGACAAAGCTTCACCTTGTGTCAAAATTTTGAACCAAACAGGTATAATGTCATCGTGGGACACATCCTCAAATCATGACCTTTCCTTTGCACTTGATATGAGGTCAATCGTACAAATATTTCCGGATATATGATAAAAACTGTGATTTTTTCAGTTTTTGGCCCCTAGTGGCCAATCTAGAAATTGTAAATTGTCCTAAAATCGAATCAGTTCTTCCTCTTTATGATACTAACATATATGCAAAACTTGAAATTTCTAATTGAAATATTACTAAAGTTATCGCGCTAACAAGTAGGGCGGCGGTCGGACAAAAAACATAATATCCCAGAACGCCATTCGGCATTGTCTCTTCTCTCTATCTTTTGGTCATTGGAGAGCTCTAATACCATCCAATGCTGCACTTAGAAGATATTATTATTTAAATATATTATATTACATTATATTATATTATTTAAAAAAAAAATCATATCATCCTGCACAGGGCCAGATTTACCTTTGTGGGGGGCCTGAGCCAGCTTAAATGTGGGGGCCCCAACCTTCAGTAAAGTAGATCTACCCAGGTGGCTGAAAGTATGGCGGTGATAGTGATTTAACCCACAACTGCTACATTCATTGACAAACGTCAACTTTCACAAATAACTTCAAGACAATTGGATGAATAATTTGTTAGCTAGTATGTAAACGCTTTTGGTCAGTAAAGTAAGAAGTAACACAAGTAACTGTTGTGGTGGAGGCTTCAATGAATTATTTTAATGGATTAAAAAATTAGCATCCCAGCTGGCAAATTATACATGATACATCCCAATAACTTTTATTGGCTACGGCTGTTAGATGCTATTAGCAACCACGTATAGCAGCACTAGCAACGAAACCAAATCTTTTTGACTGGATATTGTGGGGAAATTCCCTCATGTTACTTGGTGGTGTTCATTAAGGGTGGAAGACAATTGAAATAAAGACCTGACCAGATTGTGATAAAGATATAGTAAATTTATAACAGACAAAGAGTAAGAGTACAAACTGCAACAGAGGGATGTTCTATCACAGTTTGGCGAGCGCTCTCCTAGGGCGTTGCCCGGGCATCAGTTCTTATAGTCCACAGTTCTTTAGCTGTACATTAATTGGCTGTAGATCTGTCTATAACTGTAGTCTAATCAGCTCCCGCCTTTCTACATAGTATTGTCCAGTCTGCTTTAGACAGATCATGAGAAGGCGGTTTCGAGATACCTGATGCCACTTTGGACTGCGCTTAGGGCGTTTTCTTTCTTGGCAGAAACTGTGCATTCCTGTGCCACTGTTGACCTTGGTCCTCTGTATAGTTCCTCACACACACACAGACACACGCTCTGGGTAAATAGGATTATAAGCTTTGGGGTATTGACATAAAAGATGTTTTAAGCAGTATGAGATAGTAATGATAATACAAAAGATGTTCTGATAATAATTCTGATGATAAGATGATAATAATGCAAAGGATGTTATTCTACAATATGCACTTGACGATTATACTCACCCAAGTTTTTCTCACAGTACCCAAATATCAAGATAAGCAGAGAAAAGTTCTGAATGCATACGAAGGTAAATCCAGCCCTGGATAGGATGCAGAAGTCTTTCCCAACTACACATACTGATCACTTGTTGACCCGCTTTCTTTGCCGTTTCTTGATCAAACGTTTTTGTCACTGGGTCTGACTCATAGAAGAACAGTGATGGTACTGCTGTTGATTTTCAGTCGGACTTTTCAAAACACTCCGCAACATGAAAAAAGTTCCGTGTCAGTTTCAAAGTCGGTTGGAAGAAAGTGCTCGGAGCAAAGAACTGATTGTGCTGATAGCTGCCAGTTATACGTTATACCATTTCATGCGAGACAGCCACATAATAATAATAATTATATATGTTATTTATTTATTTTATTTATTTATTTATATATATATATACATATATATACACTGTATTTTTTTTTTTTTTGTGGGGGCCCCCTCAGTGTGGAGGCCTTGGGCCTGGGCCACCTGGCCCCATGGTAAATCCAGCTCTGATCCTGCATTGCGTCACATGAGTGTCATGTAGCAGGCACCTATTCCAGAGCGACATGCAACACAAAGTGAGTGTGAAAGGAGGAGTTCAGAAAACCGAAGCTGAGATCTGAGCAGAGACTTGCCTTTCAGTTGGAGAGAAGGAGAAGCGTTAAATGTTGTCGGCATAACAGTGATAAAACAACCCATGGGCAGAGATCATAAGACTGAAAGATTATGTGTAGAGAAAGAAAAGAAGGGGTCCCAGGACTGAGCCCTGGGGGACTCCTGTAACCAGAGAACAAGGTGCTGATATTGCTGCAACCCTGGAAATCCAGATAGAGTGGCCAAAGGGATAAGACTTGATCCAGTCAAGGCCAGTACCTGCCCATTGGCGTCTGGGATGGCAAGCAAATGGGGTGGTTCAGAGAATCAAAGGCCAAAGACAAGACAAAGAGCATCAAGACTGAGGAAAGAGCAGTTGCTCTTGCTGCATGAAGTGACTCATTAACAGACAGATGTGCTATTTTGGATGAGGCACTATGTCTGAAGGTGGACAGATGAGGATCCAGCAAGTTATTCTGGGACAGGAAAGGAGATAGTTGGTAAGAAACAGCTGTTTCTAGTGTTTTGGATAGAAAAGGAAAGTGGGAGTCAGGATGGTAGTTCCATAAGAGGGAGGGATCCAGAGGGATCCAGAGTCGGCTTTTTGAGGAATTGGGTGAAATGGTAGATGCCTTGCTGCCCCTGTCAACAAAGTACCAAATGCCCTTTTCTGAGCAGCTGGCAGTGAGCCACTAATGTAACATCACTCGACATCAGAAAACATGTCCTGCGAATTAAAAAAACAAAAACAGCCAATGGCCACCAATAACAGTGGTCTGATTAAAGCTATCACAAGTCAGGCCTAGCTAATGCAACAATCAATATGACCGCTGAACGGGTGAGCTAAAGCAACAAACAAGTAGGTGCAATTGCAGCAACCCCCAATCTACAACAAATCAGCTAGTGATAAAATAAAACAAATACTTCTCCCATCAGATGCCTGGCAGGTCCTGGAGACCAAGTGATAAATACAGCTTTTGAGGCGAGAAAAAGAAAAAGCATTCTAATGAATCAGCAGGTGTATTTTAATGATGATTTGCAAGACCTCAATCAGCTTCATTCTATCAAGAAAATAAAAACATGCACTGCAAAATGACATTGGATTTTATTGCAGCCCAGTTGAATAGTGTAGTACACTGTTTATCCCTTAACAAAATTATACATAATTTTCTTCCCACAGTTTGTAAAGACACTGAGAAACCTGAGACATATTGAAGTTAAAGCGGAGAACGAGGCATCGTTTGAACTTGAAATGGATCTCAAAGACCCCAATAGCAGGATCTTCCTCTACAAGGTGAGATGAGCCTGAAATATATGACAGCTCTTTCGATGATGCTTTTATCCAAAGCCAGTTGAGTAAACAATTGACTAGGGAAACAGAGGCTAATCCTCTCTTGAGTGATATTGGGTTAAGGTTAAGGGTCATGCTTAATACCATACCGCTTGACAGCAATACCAACTTTAATGAGCCTTCACTTTAGCTCAACCCACTAAGCTTCCAGGTCCTAATCACACACTACATCCACAAGGCTCAATGTGAGTATCCATTTCATTTCCACATGCTAATTAGCTGCTCTCCTTACAGGCTGGCAAACTATCATTCTCTGAGAACTGATTGCTAACTTAAACTCTATTCCTCTAGGATGGCGTGATGCTTCCTTACAGCAAAAACGAACGTGACGATGCAAAGCACAAACTGAAGCAAGTCGGCAAGAAGTACACATTTATCGTCACAAAACTCAGTCCAGAGGATGCTGGGTTGTACCAGGTTGATGTTGAAAGCACCAACGTATTCTCCACTGACTTCAAGGGTAAGATCTGAGTCAAAGGGCTCAGTCCACTTGCTTATTTTTCACCTCTGCCTTCCTTTCCTAGTATCATTTCCTTACTCCTAGCTCCACCCTCATAAATGCAAAGGGAGAGAACACGAATACATGGAGGGGGCAGAAATTGGAGAAACAAACATTGTCAGTTTTAAATGTCAGTTCGAAGCTATGCAAGTTATAGACATGGCAGATGTGTGGGCCAAGCGGATAGGATGATCAATGTGTTAAAGAGTCATATCCCTGAAAAGGACTTGGTCATGTCTTTGTGCTCAAGATATTTATGGGAACTCTCACCTACTTGTTGGTGAATAATTAATGAAATATTTATTCAATTAATTGGAATATTCTTAATGACAGTGGTTCTTGATCAGTAAACCCATTTGCAGTTTGCAAACAACGATGACGTAGACAGGTTGTGCGTGCAGCCTTTCAACGGAAGTATGGAGTACCACAACAGCTTGTCAAGCTATGCAAGGGTATTTACCATCAAAGATTGCGAAGGCTACCTAAACAAACTGACTTTGACAAAGGGCAACCAACTTCCAGATCCGTATGGTATCAGTGAGCCGGTAGATGATGTTAGATAGTGGCCCAATATTCCGTGGCCTGATATATATATATCTATTTGTTCGAGAAACCTAGCATGTGCACTAGGGAGAAACTACAACCATCCAAGTCACTGGATGCTTAAGACTACATTATCTGTGGACATAAACAGAGTGTTAAATACCACGACATAGACTTGGAGTTTTGTGTCTCAAAATCAAAGCTCTTTCTTGTCAAAGACAAGGGCATAAAACCACCATGTATGACGCATGGGTTATAATCAAAAAACGAGAAAACTACGTCCTGACGGCTAATTGTACCTGCATGGCAGGGTAAGTATTTTTGCTTTGTTGGCTTGCTAGCTAGTGAGTTTGACTACGTAGTTGTCATGCAAACATGAAATCTGCTTCGGTTTACCATTATTCTCACATATTTCATTTAATGTCTCTAACTGTAAGACAAGCTAATGCTAATTATCAAACTTTTGCTACATTAAATTAGTGGTCTACATCTTACAAACAATAGTTCATATAAACCAGCCTTTCCAGTGAAATCAGTGAGTAAATAGATAACATAACTGATATAAAATGGGCATTGCAAACACAAGCATTTTTAATTGTGTCCTCAGTCCAGTCAACGCGTTTGAGAGCTTGCAACCATAGACGCTGCCAATTGCTCCGATGCGGATGTGATCCTCTCGGAATCCTGTAAAACTTAGTCCACGAATGGAATACCGATTCTGACAGCCGTACACACAACAACCTGACATTTCAGTGCTAGTAAAATATCTAATTCAATGTTTGCAGATTCATAACTCGTGTGACTGACTTGGGGAGACTGCTACTTCCGTTGCCATGATGCGCACGCATCTTTCTGATTATGTCGGCTGTAAATGGGTCCATAAGCAAGGAATAGGGAAACGAGGACAGACATTGAAAAATAGACACCGAATGGAACGACCCCAAAATAAACTCCAACATTTTTTCAGACTGTAATGAGTGAAAAGGAAATTTGATAAACAGATGATTTATTGTGTCTCAGTGAAGCAAATGAAAGCAAAACCTTTCATGGATTCAAGCCAACAAATCTTATAATCAACAGTGTATAATGCTTTAGTAAAAATAATATTATTTAAATAATCCACGCACAACTACTCCTCCTGGCCTGTCCACAATCCGTGTTTTTTTGACCGCTAACAAGCCTGAGGCGATTATGCATATTTGAGATTCCAGAGTGAAGCTGTCAGGTGGGTGGCACCGCAGTAAGGTCTAAAAGAAAGCTGACATTTGCACTGCTCACCCTATCACTCGCTTGCTCAACAATTATTCAAGCTTTTTTGACACATTTTTAGGCCAAAATTTACAGGATGCCTATTCAGTGTGCAGCATACGGCTGCAACAGCTTGCTGAAGAAGGGATGCGGTATTTTTTTCTTTCCCTTTCCGAAGAATCAACGCAGAAACAATTGATTACACAAAGCGATTTTGCTGTTTGAGCTTGAACGTCACCATAGGCTTTGCAGTGAACTCTTTATTAAGGTGATTCTGGACCGTATCCTGCTTGCTCAATTGGGTTATCATCTCGAATCCGAATGCCCCTGGTACCAGGGTCAGTAGCACATCATTGTCGTTCATATTGTATATTAATGATTTATGTTTGGTTTCCAAGGCACTCAAGTTTATTTTATTTGCTGATGACACAACAATCTTTTGTAGCGGGCAACATCTAAAACTACTTCTGGATACAGTACAGAGTGAACTTCAGAAACTTAAAAAATGGTCAGATGCCAATAAATTATCACTTCACCTTGTAAAGACAAAATGCATGATTTTTGGAAACCGGGCATCAAACCTTGACTATAAGATCACTATAAATGAAGTTGAAATTGAAACTGTGTCTGAAAACAAATTTCTGGGTGTGATGATTGACAATAAATTACATTGGAAATCTCATATAAACCATGTTACTTCCAAAATGTCTAGATCCATTGAAATTCTTTATAAAGCTCAAGACTTCTTGAACCAGAAATCTTTGTGCACTCTCTATTACTCACTTATCGTCCCATACATGACATACTGTGTAGAGGTTTGGGGAAACACCAATAAAACAAATACAAACTCCATTTTTCTGTTACAAAAAAAAGCCATACGAATTATTAGTAAAAAACCCTATCGTCAACAAATCCTCTATTTCTGCAGCTAAATATTCTAAATTTGTCCAACTTTGTGGACTACAGTAGAATACAAACAATGTACAAAGCGAAATCTGGGCAATTACCCGAAAGTATCCAGAAGTTGTTTATGATGAGAGACAGTCAATACAATTTTAGAGGAACATTTATTTTTCAAAAACCAAAAATACGAACAACTATCAAATCTCATTGTTTGTCAGTTACAGGGGTAAATTTGTGGAATCCTTCTTCTGAAAATATTGAAACAAGCACAACATTGGTAAGGCTCAAAAGACTCTATAAGAATCAAGTGGTTTTGAAATACGCCATGGATTATGTTAGTTAATATGTCTATGTTATGATGTATTTATCTGCACTTTATTTATATATACATGGATTTCAGACAGGACACTCACGTCAGATTTAACCATTTATTTGGAATGACATACATTTGGATTTGGCGGTGACTCTGCTCAAGTGATACTCTGGAACAATCTGAGCAAGCATGACACAGACATCCCAGGAGATCACAACCCCCCCCAGCAGAGCCTGGTTCACAGTGTTTAAAATTTCAATTCATTAGATTTGTATAGCGCTTTTCACAGAGACGGTCACAAAGACACTTTACAGCGAGAGATGAAGTTACTGGAAGGGCAGTGCCCAGCCTATTCCCCCTACAGCAAATGAGGCAAAAAACTCCCAGTAGGGAGAAACATCCTCAAACAGTGGTGAGAAAAAACTCCCCAGTGGGAAGAAATCTCAGGAGGAACCTGGCTATAGTGGGGAAGCCCATCCTCCGCGGGCTAGCTAAATAATAACAAGATAAGTCAGGGTAAAATGGAACTCTTTTTGCCATTTAAGTCCATCAGAACAGTGGCATTGGTAGCTCCAGGAAGTGGCATGTCGAGGATGGTGCAGAACTGGATCAGGACCGGATCAAGACAGCAGGACAGCAGCAACCAGCGCTCAAAATGAAATGAAAGACAATACAGTTTACAAACAACGCAGATACCGTACAAAACAATGCCAATACCATATAAAGACAAGAGTATGACACAAGTACTGCCAAAGACTGTGCCATTGGAAAGGAGGAGGCTGGGGAGGTGGAGGGGATGTTTGTGTAGATCTGTAATGGGTCTTTGTGGGAATGGTAGAGCTTGGCTAGTTGAGATGGAGCACCGGCTTATTTAAAAAGACGCTCAATTAGGTACGCGACGCTGAAGTCCAATGCGATTGGACAAGGGGTGGAGCCAAGACTGACTTCCGTGCCTGTCTGAACTAACACTGACGCTCCATTTCAGACAGGACACTCACGTCAGATTTAACCATTTATTTGGAATGACATACATTTGGATTTGGCGGTGACTCTGCTCAAGTGATACTCTGGAACAATCTGAGCAAGCATGACACAGACATCCCAGGAGATCACAACCCCCAAACTCGCGCTCCTGCAGGGAGCAGATGAGCAGAGTCACCCGCGGGGATCTGAACATGAAATACGTTTCGATCCATTAAATTTTGGATACGAATAACAAGCTCATTCTATGATCAAGGAATAGATGACAACATTGACTGGAACATTAGGCAAAAATCGATAAGCGGTAAGTGTGTTATGTGGGGATAAACAATGTGAATGCGAAGCATGTCGCATTTCCTTTGAATTCATGCAAGCATGCATGCCTTCTCTTCTGGATGCTGGACATCAGCGCAGGCTGAATGCAAGCAGAAGAACATTCGGCAAGACACGTCTAGTGACTTGATACAAAGGAAATATACTATATGAGAATGAGGATGTGTAGCGACAAGCCATTTCCTTTGAATTCATGCAAGCATGCATGACCTTCTCTTCTGCATGCAGGACATCAGCGGCCTGCTGAATGCAAGCAGAAGAACATTCGGCAAGACACGTTGAGTGACTTGATACAAAGGAAATATACTATGTGAAAATGAGGATATGTGTAGCGACAGCATGTCGCATTTCCTTGAATTCACGCAAGCATGCATGACCTTCTCTTCTGCATGCAGGACATCAGCGGCCTGCTGAATGCAAGCAGAAGAACATTCGGCAAGACACGTTGAGTGACTTGATACAAAGGAAATATACTATGTGAAAATGAGGATATGTGTAGCGACAAGCATGTCGCATTTCCTTGAATTCATGCAAGCATGCATGACCTTCTCTTCTGCATGCAGGACATCAGCGGCCTGCTGAATGCAAGCAGAAGAACATTCGGCAAGACACGTTGAGTGACTTGATACAAAGGAAATATACTATGTGAAAATGAGGATATGTGTAGCGACAAGCATGTCGCATTTCCTTGAATTCATGCAAGCATGCATGACCTTCTCTTCTGCATGCAGGACATCAGCGGCAGGCTGAATGCAAGCAGAAGAACATTTGGCAAGTCCCTCATGAGACTTGATGCAAAGGAAATATGCTACGAGATGAGTTTACATGTGGTAAATACATTGACATTTTAAATTTTGGATAGACCGAAGGCGGATGCAATCGATGTGAATGAAATGCCAGTTTCCCCAAGTTGAACGGATTGGACAATACCCATGAATTTTGCATGCGTTGATTTTCCTAAGGCCCATTACAGTTGACCGACATTAAATTTGAGGTGGCAACACTTCGTGTGAGCATAGAATTAACATTGCAATAACTACAATTTACCAATTACATTAATTATTCACTAGTATTAAGACAGACTTAATTCTGGTATACTCCTGAGGACCAGCGACACAGGGTTAGGATAACAGATGCTGGAACTACAGAGGCAACCGTAGTTGCTGTGCCGATGTGAAAGGAATGTGTGGTGCATAGGATTGGGGGCAGACCGCAGCACTAAAGGGTATGCGGAGATGAACAGCAACCAAACTGTGTACATCGCCTTCCCAGAATCAGTCATGAACAGGGGCTCATCTCCTCTTGCATTGGCTCGCCATTTCAGGGACCGAGAAATAGAAGAAAAAGGACAAATGCAGTATTAGTTCTGGCAATGACCACAGAAGTGCCTTAACCACATTCAGTTTTTGGAATGTTTGAGGTTGCTAGTGAACATACAGTTATCAGAGGAGAAATCAGAAATGGTGAAGTCATGTAAAGGATTAAATTTCTCTGAAGGTGTAGTTAATTCCACATATCCAAGAACCCCGAAGAAAGCTGTAAGACAGACTACTTTCCAACAATACATCTACATAAGGACTAAAAACACCCAGCTTTCAAGTGTGATACCAACTTTTCACCAATTAAAGCGTGAGGGAAAAACGCTTATCTTCTGGATGAACCTTCTTTAATCTGTTATTAGGCGAATGGAGGGATTTCCGAGCAAGCTAGTGACTGAAGGATCTAAACATCTTAAGTGAAACTCGACCCCAGCAATTCATGCTTTAGTAGAACAGGGATGAATTTATGAAACTCTGAACAATGCATTATAAAAGGTACAGATCATGGAAATGATATCCGGCAGAACTGGGATTAAAAAACCTGCACAAGAGAGAAGTACGACCAGCTGCTTCATAAGCTTTTTATGCGATTTGACAATCCAAACCTCCAGAAGCCAACTAACCCCCAAAACCAACGGAGGGAGCCGCATCAGTGAAGACTCTAGGGCGACCGATGACTCCGGCCAATCCTTATGAAAGAACGAAGTGCCATTCCAGTGCTTGCGCAACCGTGACCAAAGCGCAAATCAGATTTTTTAGCCTTCGTCTAATTTGACAGTTTCTTTTTTTTTTTTTTTTTTTTTTTTTTAAACACAAATTGATTAGAGATTGAGAGAGGTCGAGAAGCCGGTACACGAAGGAAGTTCAGGTGCCTCAACAGGGATAGCAATTCGCGCTTTGTCATAGACGAAGCCGACGTGCACTCTCCATAACTTCCTTGATTCTGCGCCATTTATCCTGGGGTAGAGACGCTTGCATTTTAACTGAGCCAAGAGAAAATACCCAAAACTCCAGTTTCTTGAAAACGTCTTTCAGTGTAAAGACTTGGTACGAAATTGGGAAAGTAGTGATGTTACCTCTGATACCGAGGCTCCGAAGCACGCTTTAAACTCGACAGGGTATTTTATCTGAAGCACTGTGTCGTAGCTTGCTTCATATCGGGAAAAACCACGTGACTGATGACGTTCAAACTACTTCCTGCTTCAGACTGAATCAGCTGACCGGTTATGGAGCTTTGAAACATTGGCGAAATTCAAATATATTCAAGATCGCCGAAACAGCGCTCTGTTATTATTTTTCTGAATAAAATGCCTAAGTGGCACAAGCGCACATAGCATACGCCAAGCACAATCAAAAACATACATTTTTTTTTTTTTTTTTTTTTTTTTTTTGTTAAACAATACAATAAAACTCAAAGAGCACACGCAATGTGCGTCAGCGTCACGCTTGCTAAGCTGCACAACAATCTGTGCCAGCAGATGTCACCCACGTGCTCAATGAATGAAGCTTCAGGTAGTGAACTAATTTTTCAATACAATGGTCCAAAAAGGGGTTGAAACTTCATAAGGCCTCGTTTGGCCATCACTATGGGAAAGTCCATTATCCAAAAGTCGACTAATAAATGAAGAACGAACGGCAGTTGGTTAACATTCAGAAGTATCCAGCAAAAGCCTCGGATAGAGTATCGAAATTGCGGGGGCTGCTACGGCATTCAAAGGTCAGACGTACTGCGAAACACGTTTTCTTTCCAGTTAACTCCAAAGAGATTTCACTGAGAGGGGTGCAGAGGCATAATGTTAAAAGCATCGGTAATGTCAGCGTTACCCAACCAAGCACCTGATCCAGCAATTTTTAATGAGTTTCATGCGTGAACGACAGTAAAGTAAAAGCGAGAATGGGGATGAGATCATTGACGCTTTTAATCCTTAAGTCATAATGGGCAGACAATCAATGATAACGCTTTCTCTTCTTCCCCCAGATTACTTACGAATAGCAACACCTATAGAGCTAATACGGTATGAAGCTAATGGAATTTGGGAATCGGACCAATCATGTACCACTTAAAATCCCGGCGAGAGAAGTTTATCAACCATATCAGTTCCTGCTGGGCAGACTGCAGGTTATTGCTCTTCACGCTGGAGTGAATATCGTATAAACCAGCACAAATTTCATAAATCCAACCAAACAACAAGCACGAGACAAAACAGCGATCCGAGTGGTCCTTCGGCGTCTTCGAGAGTTCTGGGACTGATGGGGGCAGATGCTTTATTTAAATTTTTTTTTTTTTTTTTTTTTTTTTTTTTTTTTTCTCTTAGCCGGCAGACGCGGCTTGCTGCGAGGGCACACAAACTTTAGATGGCAGTTTCCGTAAAAACTTGGCTCGGTGGCAGAGGTACGGTGAGGGCTGTCGCAGGGGGTTCGGACTCGGCAATGATTTTTGGGCGGAGGGAGGAGGAATGGCAGAACGCTCCGCAAACAGTGCAGAAAATACCACGGTGTAAAATGCCTGCTGACTTACGCCTAATCAACCAGAGACCAAACCGGTCTTTGACTAGATTTTAGGAGGAATAAACAGTTTTAATCTGAAAAAGTACTTATGATACTAGTAAACAAGTGTCACCTTAAGACAGAGCGAGATCAGAAGTGGTAGCCAAATCGACCCTGCGTCCAAGGTACAATTCACCAATCACATCCTTTAATACACCGCATGCAATAGTAAACTCTGTCATGGTACGATTTCACAGTCTCGGATCATTGTCCTTCAGAATAACGGAAATGTCCCCGTAGTCCATTAGGCGTTTCTCGCCTAAACCAGATTCGGACGATCTTAACATTTTTTAACCAAGTTTTCGTCATTACCTACCATGATCTGACTGCGAAGATGGGAGAGATGGCAGCTGAAATAGGACGAATTCCTTCTCCGGGAAAGGATTAGAATGCCCAGACATACGATGATGCACGAGGTAAGAAAAATACCCAAGAACTGATTCTCATACCTTAGAGATCTGCAGGCGTGGATGTTTGTGTAGATCTGTAATGGGTCTTTGTGGGAATGGTAGAGCTTGGCTAGTTGAGATGGAGCACCGGCTTATTTAAAAAGACGCTCAATTAGGTACGCGACGCTGAAGTCCAATGCGATTGGACAAGGGGTGGAGCCAAGACTGACTTCCGTGCCTGTCTGAACTAACACTGACGCTCCATTATGTTGGTTAATGTGTCTATGTTATTATGTATCTATTTAATATGAATGCAAATAACAACAATGCAGTAGCACTGTTCTTGCTGTATTTTTTTTGGGATAGTTCTGTTTTGTTGAAGGGGTAGGCTTAAATAAGCTTTGGCTTCTGCCTACACCCTTTCCGTGAGCTTGAAATCACTGAATCTTTCCATTGATCTACTAAGTTGTTTTGTTGCCAGTGAACCGATATAAATTTCTTTCCTTCATTCATTCAACAACACCATCTGACGGCATGCTAACCGTGCATTATCCTTGTCATATTATAAAACCGCTTAATTGAATGAAACTCGGCTAGCAGCCCATGAAAACCATTTTTAACAAAACGAAACACAATTCCAATAAGAAGCTACTAAATTTACACAAAACAAAAACCTGGAACGCATAAAGGCCTTTACACATCGATGAATTATTTGCACAAAAAAATGTGACCTACAGCTCATTAACTTTTGTTCCGAATTGAGGCTGCTGACTTTTACAGCCTGAAATTTGCCATGGGTGGTAAAATAAACTGGAAAACACATCGGTGGTGTTATTACAGGGCAATTTACAGACAATAAAACCATATTTTAAAACAACTACTTGTGTTGGCATGAATCCTTTAATACATTCTTAGGTTCCTCTCCCCTCAGAGTCAACAACTTTCTCAATACTTGCTTTCAGTTCCAAAAGTCGACTTCCTTGCAAAGATCCAGGAGGTGAAGGCGGAGGAGAGAGAGGATGCTGTTTTCCAGTGCGTCCTGTCCTATCCCATGCCTAGCATTCTCTGGATGGGCAAGAATGCACCACTGAAACCAGGAGACAAGTATGACATCACTGTGTCTGAGGACATGCTCATCCACAAATTAGTGGTGAAGGACTGCATGCCTTTAGATGGCGGCATCTACGCTGCTGTGGCCGGCATGAAGTCATGCAACGCATGGCTCATTGTTGAAGGTAAAATACCGTTTGGTGCTCCTTTCACCATTACACGTGTTTTAGAGCATAAAATAGATTTAAATGCAATATTACAATTGCCAAAGTTGCACATTTCCAATCAATCTTCTCAGTCTAATCCCAGTGGAATTTCTGTTAATATAGCCGATGACGATCCTGAAGCACGGGGTAAGAAAAAGGCCCGGAAAACCACCCAGGCTGGTGGAGGAGAACAAGAAGACCTGGAGAAGATTGCCAGGCAGCAGCAGGAAAAACTGAAGAAGGAGCTACAGGATCGGACTGAGGCTACTAACAGAGCGAAAGCCGAAAAAGAGGCCATGGATGCAGCCATCAGAGACATAGAAGCTGAGCTAGGTGGAGAACTGGGCGAGGGAAGGACAGGACCAGGGACTGCTGCTGAAGATGAAGGGTTAGCAGGACATGGTAGAATGGGTGCTGACAGAGAAGGACGAATGGGAGCAGGGGCAGGAGGAATGGAAGCTGAGGATATGGGAGTAGGAGCAGGTGGTTTGGGAGCTGGTGGAATGGGAGGAATGGGAGCAGGAGCAGGAGGAATGGGAGCGGGAGCGGAGGCAGGAGGTATGGGAGCTGGTGGAATGGGAAAAATGGGAGCAGGAGGAATGGGAGCTGGAGGGATGGGAGTAGGAGCAGGGGGAATGGGAGCTGGAGGGATGGGAGCGGGAGCGGAGGCAGGAGGTATGGGAGCTGGTGGAATGGGAAAAATGGGAGCAGGAGGAATGGGAGCTGGAGGGATGGGAGTAGGAGCAGGGGGAATGGGAGGTGGGGGAAGGGGGGGGAAGGGAGCAGGAGGTATGGGAACTGGAGGGATGGGAGTAGGACCGGGTGGTATGGGAGCTGGTGGAATGGGAGGAATGGGAGGAGGACCAGGAGGTATGGGTGCTGGAGGGATGGGAGCAGGAGCAGGAGGTATGGGTGCTGGAGGTATGGGGGCGGGTGGGATAGGAGGAAAAGGAGTAGGAGCAGGAGTTATGGGAGCTGATGGAATGGGAGGAATTGGAGCAGGAGGAATGGGAGCTGGAGGGATGGGAGCAGGAGGTATGGGGGCTGGTGGGATAGGAGGAAAGGGAGTAGGAGCAGGAGTTATGGGAGCTGATGGAATGGGAGGAAAGGGAGCAGGAGCAGGAGGAATGGGTGCGGGAGGGGGGGGAGTAGGAGCAGGTGGTATGGGAGCTGGTGGAATGGGAGGAATGGGAGCAGGAGCTGGAGGTATGGGAGCTGGAGGGATGGGAGCAGGAGCAGGAGGTATGGGAGCTGGTGGAATGGGAGCAGGAGTCGAAGGCATGGGAGCTGGAGGGATGGGAGCAGGAGCAGGAGGTATGGGAGCTGGAGGAATGGGAGCGAGAGCTGAGGCAGGAGGTATGGGAGGTGGTGGAATGGGAAAAATGGGAGCAGGAGGAATGGGAGCTGGAGGGATGGGAGTAGGACCGGGTGGTATGGGAGCTGGTGGAATGGGAGGAGTGGGAGCAGGAGCAGGAGGTATGGGTGCTGGAGGTATGGGGGCTGGTGGGATAGGAGGCAAAGGAGTAGGAGCAGGAGTTATGGGAGTTGATGGAATGGGAGGAATGGGAGCAGGAGCAGGAGGAATGGGAGCTGGAGGGATGGGAGCAGGAGGTATGGGGGCTGGTGGGATAGGAGGAAAGGGAGTAGGAGCAGGAGGAATGGGTGCTGGAGGGATGGGAGTAGGACCGGGTGGTATGGGAGCTGGTGGAATGGGAGGAATGGGAGGAGGAGCAGGAGGGATGGGGGCGGGAGGGATGGGGGGTGGTGGGATAGGAGGCAAAGGAGTAGGAGCAGGAGTTATGGGAGTTGATGGAATGGGAGGAAAGGGAGCAGGAGCAGGAGGAATGGGTGCTGGAGGGATGGGAGTAGGAGCAGGTGGTATGGGAGCTGGTGGAATGGGAGGAATGGGAGCAGGAGTAGGAGGTATGGGAGCTGGTGGAATGGGAGCAGGAGTGGGAGGCATGGGAGCTGGAGGGATGGGAGTAGGAGCAGGAGGTATGGGAGCTGGAGGAATGGGAGGAAAGGGAGTTGGAGCAGGAGGTATGGGAGCTGGTGGAATGGGAGGAATGGGGGCAGGAGCAGGAGGAAGGGGAGCTGGAGGGATGGGAGCAGGCACTGGAGGTATGGGAGGTGGTGGAATTGGAGGAAGGGGAGGAGGGATAGCGGGTGGGGGTATGGGAGCTGGAGGGGTGGGAGCTGGGGGTATGGGAGCAGGAGCAGGAGGTATGGGAGCTGGAGGGATGGGAGCGGGAGCTGGTGGAATGGGAGTGGGGGGGATGGGAGCAGCAGGAGGTATGGGGGCTGGTGGTTTGGGAGCAGGAGCAGGAGGTATGGGAGCTGGAGGGCTGGGAGCAGGAGCTGGTGGAATGGGAGTTGGAGGGATGGGAGCAGGAGCAGGAGGTATGGGGGCTGGTGGAATGGGAGGAATGGGATCAGGAGGTATGGGAGCTGGTGAAATGGGAGGAATGGGAGCAGGAGCTGGAGGTATGGGAGCTGGTGGAATGGGAGGAAAGGGAGCAGGAGGTATAGGAGCTGGTGGAATGGGAGCAGGAGCAGGAGGTATGGGGGCTGGTGGAATGGGAGGAAAGGGAGCCGGAGCAGGAGGTATGGGAGCTGGTGGAATGGGAGCAGGGGCAGGAGGTATGGGGGCTGGTGGAATGGGAGGAATGGGAGCAGGAGCAGGAGGAATGGGAGCTGGAGGGATGGGAGCAGGAGGTATGGGGGCTGGTGGAATGGGAGGAATGGGAGCAGGAGTAGGAGGAATGGGAGCAGGAGCAGGAGGAATGGGAGCTGGAGGGATGGGAGCAGGAGGTATGGGGGCTGGTGGAATGGGAGCAGGAGCAGGAGGTATGGGAGCAGGTGGAATGGGAGGAAAGGGAGCAGGAGGAATGGGAGTTGATGGAATGGGAGCAGGAGCAGGAGGAATGGGAGCTGGAGGGATGGGAGCAGGAGGTATGGGGACTGGTGGAATGGGCGGAATGGGAGCAGGAGCAGGAGGGGTAGGAGCAGGAGGTAGGATGGCTGGTGGAATGGGAGGAAAGGGAGCAGGAGCAGGAGGTATGGGAACTGGTGGAATGGGAACAGGAGAAGGCAGTATGGGAACTAGAGGAATGGGAACAGGAGCAGGAGGAATGGGAGCTGGAGCAGGAGGTATGGGAGCTGGAGGGATAGGAGTAGGCGAAATGGGAGCTGGTGGAATGGGAGCAATGGGAGGGGTGGGAGATATTGGAGGAGCAGCTATGGGAGGAATGGGAGCTGGTGGTAAGGGGGCAGGAGGACTGGTTGGAATGGGAGGAGCAGGGGGTATGGATGCAGTGGGAATGGGGGGAGCAGGGGGAATGGGAGGAATGGGAGCTGTGGGTAAAGGGGCAGGAGGAGCAGGTGGAATGGGAGGAGCAGGGGGTATGGGTGCAGGGGGAATGGGAGGAGCAGGGGGTATGGGTGTAGGGGGAATGGGAGGAGCAGGGGGTATGGGTGCAGGGGGAATGGGAGGAGCAGGGGGTATGGGTGCAGGGGGAATGGGAGGAGCAGGGGGTATGGGTACAGGGGGAATGGGAGGAGCAGGGGGTATGGGTGCAGGGGGAATGGGAGGGGCAGGAAGTATGGGTGCAGGGGGAATGGGAGGGGCAGGAAGTATGGGTGCTGGGGGAATGGGAGGAATGGGAGCAGGAGGAGCAGGTGGAATGGGAGGAGCAGGAGGTATGGGTGGAGCAGGAGGAATGGGAGATGCAGGAGGTATGGGTGGGGTAGGAGGAACGGGAGAAGCAGGGGAAATGGGCTTAGGGGGTGGAGGAAGTATATTGGGTGCAAAAGGTGCTGCTGGGGCTCGTGGTAAAGCATCAGGAGGTGCCGGTGGTGCAAGGGGAGGGGGTGCAGGTGGTGGAGGTGGAGGAGCGGGGGCAGGTGGTCAGGGGGCTGGTGGGTCAGGAGGTGAGGAAGCAGGAAGTGCAGGAGGATCTGGTGGAGCAGGAGGTGCAGCTAGTGGTGCAGGAGGCGATGGAGGAAAAGGTGGTGGAGAAGGTGGGGATAAAACTGGAGAGGACACCTCCGACAAAGATGAAAAAAAGAAGCGCAAAGGAGCCGGCAGGGATTCTGAGGAGAAAGCTGAAGGTAAGAGACCAAGACAATGACTGCACAGGAGTAGGCGGTCGTCAAGGCTTGGATAATGACTGCTCAGGACCTGTGACCTGTGGAGACACAGATAATGACTAAACAAATACAGTATTCTGTGTCATCCATGATGCATCTATTACTTTATGTAATTAAGATACTTTCTTTGCTGCGTGTCAAAAAGACACATTACGAGAAAATGCATCAAGACCAACAGCCTGATATGCAAGCGCTGCCTCTTATGCCACAAAAACAGCTCCATCAAATTAGCACTCACTTGAATTCCTAGATCCAAAGTTTCCCTGCAGAAAATTTCCTCGAGCATCTTACTCTTACAGTAAAAGAGATGAAGTTACACATCTGGTGGGCCGGCAGATTGTACTTTCCACATTAGTCATGTAAGGGATAATTAACGAGAAGGTGTGCATTCCACGGTTTTAATGCACGACGCGGAGGCAAATGACCACCCGACGCGAAGCGGAGGTTGCCTCCGCGAAGTGCATTAAAGCCGTGGAATGCTCACTTTCGAGTTGATTATTCCGCTTATACCATGGTCATTTGCCGGTAATATCAAATCGCAGCGTTCAGAAATTTTTGGTTAAAGTTTTGCACTAAAAAAAAAAAAATAATAATAATAACTTTATGCGTGATAATGCAGACTGTAGCTAGCTTGCTACCCACAATTACAATGAACCAATGACGGTTTCTGCAGTCAGAGAGCTGAAATCAATCTGCTGGCACAGCACGTCGCTAGCAAACTGTCAGCAGTTGCTGATACATGAAGTGGACACGTTACCTTCATTTGTAACCGTACACAATTACAATCGTTTAATGAATAAAGCTTGATTACTTTGCTACTGTAATATTTCCGTTCATTATCGCTTGAGTTCGAGTCAGCGAGCTGAAATCAATCTGCTGGCACAGCACGTAGCTAGCGAACTGTTAGCAGTCGCTGATACATGAAGTGGACATGTTAGCTTCCTTTGTAACCGTACACAATTACAATCGTTTAATGGATAAAGCCTGATTACTTCGCTGCTACAATATTTACGGTCTTTATCGCTTGAGTACCTATTGTTAACCGCCCCGCAGGACGCAACTTATATAACGCCGCTAAATTTACTGGAGATAAATTAGCAGCTAGGTTTACGTTGTACCCAACCGAATAGCAGCTCTTACGTTGCTATGGTTACAAGTTGGCTTGTGGATGAATTTCTAATTGCGAAACGACCGTAGCCGAACTACCTGTGCGGTTCCACGGTTTTAATGCATACCTGCCAGCCAATCAGAAAAAAGTATTCACCCAGACCATGGTATAATGCTCATTGACCACAATTCTGCACATAGACTATAGAGTGTTTAAGCCATTGGTTATCACAGAGTCTTGTTGCTGGGAGTTGAAGAGATTTCTGATAAAGAGGTTGTGCTAAGTGTACACCTGCTCCTCTCTCCAGAGGCAGGAGTTTACTTCATCAGCGGATTGGAAGATGTTAAGGCCGTTCTGGGAGGGCCAGCAGAACTGAAGTGTGAGCTGAGCAGCCCAGACAGTAAGGGAGTCTGGTATAAAGATGGTCAGGAGGTGAGTCCACATATTATACCTTCACCAGGGGGCAATATATTTCCTCTGGCATTTGTTTGTTCATTCATTCATTCATTTGCTTGTCAGTTAATGGATATCTCAGAAAGTCACAGATGGATGTCAATGAAATTTTAAGTGTTGATACAGTGCTAAGGTGGACGATTTAATTTTGGTAAAGATCTGACTCAAAATCTTAATCCAGGAGCTAAAAGAATTTTTTTGCTTATTAAGGCGGCAATGTCGAGACTTCCTTAGCACTCATATTGAATGATGATTTCTCTTTCAACGAATTGCAACACGGGCGAGCCAAAATAATTTCTCTGCGCATTTCCATGGATCTGCCCAGGCTCGCTTAACACTCACCATCAATGATCATTCTTCCATCAACAAACTACAACACAGCGGGGGTCATGCACTCTCTGAGTGCCCTCTAGTTACAAATATTTTCTTTTGTCAGCTCGGAATTACATTGCATTACAGGTTCTTTGCAGACGCTCTTATCCAGAGCAACGTACAAAAAGTGCAAAAGATCGGTAGAAAAGACAAGTAAAAGTGCTATTGCTAATGCTAACCCAGTGCAGAGTATCACTTAGTGTAACAATCGTCCATTGCCAGTGTGCGTGTACATGTCACAGCAGGGCTGTCCAGCAGTAGCCTCCTTGACCGAGAACTCAAAAGTTGCTCATCGGAGCTCGTGTTCGGCGGGTTCAGGAGCCAGACTTTCACCTGGAGGGAAGTTGTGTAGAACGGGCGCTTAGCCTCAAAAACTGAGACGGGAATTTCCCCCAATTCCTCATTGTTTTCTTTTCTGACCAGCGATGATTCCATCTGACATTTTTTGTGACATCCTTTTATGACATAGAGAAGCATTCTCAACGGAATGTTGCCAGTTAAATAAAGATGTAATTCATTATTATAACCCAGAAATGGAGAGTTTGAGGATATTTTGAAATTGTCTTCGCCCTGTCACAGCAGATCCTTTGTGTTGGAGCAATAACTCTTACAGTTTTTTATGGGAATCGCATGGGAAACATCTTGTGGTCATTTCTGGTGTACAGTGGACAAACCCTTTAGTTTTGTATGACCTTATGACCTTTTCCGTGACAGCACCTCCAGGTCAAACTTTCTACCTCTAAATGCAATTATTCCTGCAGTTTCTGTAGTAATCAAGTCATACTTCTTGTATGTTTGGGCATTTATTACAGTTTTTAAGTTAAGTTTTTGAAGTTAAGCGTCAATTATTAAGTTTTTATTGACAAATAAGATTTTATCCAGTAATCAATCAGGTTTTAGGAAAAAACATAGTACTACAACAGCAGCATTGAAGGTCAGTGATTTGATTGAGTCTTTAGATAATAAGGAACACTGTGCAGCCCTTTTTATTGATCAGTGGAAAGCTTTTGATGCTGTGGATCACATAATTTTAAAACATAGACTACTTAGTATTGGTCTGACAGAGTAAGCTGATGGATGGTTTGAAAATTACTTATCAAACACATCACAGTGTGTTCTGGTAGTTGGTTGCATTTATAGTTTTTGTTACATTAAAACTTATGTGCCCCAAGGCTCAGTCCTGGGACCTTTGTTATTTACAATTTATATAAATAATGTATGTCATAATGTTTCAAATGCAAACTTTCATTTATATGCTGATGATACGGTTATTTATCAACACAGAATCAGGCTCTCAGTCGATTACAAGCTGCTTTTGATGCCGTATAAGAGGTTTTTCATGAATTAAAATTGATTTTAAATCCTGCTGAAAGAAAATTCATGATATTTACTGACTCAAAGTCAAAGTCATTGAACCTGCCACCTTGTATCTCAGGGTGATGTTATTGAGTCTCTATGCACCTACAATTACTTGGGATTCTTAATTGATGACTCGTTATCTTTTAAGCTCCATATTGAGCGACTTATAAAGAAGCTGCAGTTACGGTGGGCTTTTATTTTAGAAATAAGTCGTGTTTTTCTTTAACTGCAAAGAAGTGGCTTGTTGCTGTGACTGTCATGCCCTTGATTGATCATGGTGATGTCTTATATATGCATGTCCTCTCAGTGCCTTTGCTCTCTGGATACAGTTTGCCATGGAGCACTTAGGTTTATTTCAAATCTTACGGCATTAACCCATCACTGCACGTTATATGCTCAAGTTGGCTGGCCTGCATTGACGACTAAATCACTGGCATGTTTTAATTTATAAAGCCCTCCTTAACTTGCTTCCATCTCGCTTATGTAATTTTCTTTGTGTTAGAAATGCTGGAAGCTATAGTCTTCGCTCCATGACACATTCTATAGACCTGTTCTTGTTCTTGCTCTCTGTTCCAAGAGTGCGTCTTGAAATGGGGAAAAAAGAGTTTTAGATACGCTGCTCCGGCAGCCAGGAACCTGCTCCAGGAGGATTTGGGTCTCATGGAGTTGGTCTCTTTAAATGTTTTTAAGAGTAGATTGAAGGCGTTAGAGGAAGATGCATCAGGCTGTAAATGTTTTGACAGATGACCTGTTATGTGACTAAGAATTTGTCGACTTGTACTTGTAATTGTTTTTTATGTTATTGTGTCTGTAACGTTGTTCAAAAGGTGCTGCAGTCAATCTTGGCCAGGACACACTTGTAGAAGAGATTTTCAATCTCACTGAGGTTTTTCCTGGTTAAATAAATTTTCAATAAATAAATATGACCTTTGCTGTAGCGCCTACGCAAGTCAAACTTTTCAGTTTTATCCCCCCGGCATATAATGCGGGAGGACATATCCATGGGTGTGGTTGTCTGTCCGTCCGTCCGTCCAGCTATCTGTGAACTATGAGTACGAACATACAAGTCACTGGGTGAGTTTTGTGTCTCAAAATCAGAGGCCCTTCCTAGTCAAACACGTGGGCATAAAACCACCGTGTATGACGCATGGGTTATAATAAAAAAAATAAAATAAACAGAAAACTACGTCTTGACAGCTAATTGTACCTGCATGGCAGGCAAAGTATTATTTTGTATTGTGGACTTGCTAGCTAGCGAGTTTGACCGCATAGTTGTCATGCAAACATGAAATCTGCTTTGGTTTACCATTATTCTCACATCTTTCATTTAATGTATGTAACCGTGAGACATGCGTCAAAAAATTGGTTACGTTAATTCCAATGGCGGAAAGCCCACTGGTAGCGTGTGACACGCGTCAGATTTTTACTTTTCGCCATTGCTCAATTTCTTTAGCGTCAACTCAATAGAAATGCATTTGTCTTTTAGGTTAGCTATTTAACTATTGTGGAATAATACAAAACATCTTTTGTATTCTTATCATCTTATTATTGTCAGTATTATTATCAAAACATATTTTGTATTATTACTATTATTAGGTTTTACTGCTTAAAACATCTTTTATGTCAATACCCCAAAGCTTATAAACCTATTTACCCAGAGCGTGTGTCTGTGTGTGTGTGTGTGAGGAACTATGCAGGGGAGAGAGAGAGTGGCTTAGGAATGCAGAAATCCAGCCAATAGAAAACGCCCTAAGCGCAGTGGCATCAGGTATCCCGTAACTGCCTTCCCACGACCTGTCTAAAGTAGACTGGACAATGCTATGTAGAAAGGCAGGAGCTGATTAGCCTGCAGTTATAGACAGATGTACAGCCAATTTATGGACAGCTAAAGGACTGTGGATAATGAGAACTGATGCCTGGGCAACGCCCAGGCAGAGTGCTCTCCAAACTGTGGCTGGAACATTCCTCTGTAGGTTTGTAATTTTTACTCTTTGTCTGTTATGAATTTTACTATATTTCAATCACAATCTGGTCAAGTCTTTATTTCAATTGTTTTCCACCCTTAAGGAACACCACCGGGTAACAAAAGGTAATTTCACAATATTTTGCCTTGTCATGGTTGGTGGCACACACAGAAACCTCACGCAGTTGTCGAAATCGATATGCCTGCTTTTTAACCAAGTCGCAGTTTTCAGAGGAATCCGTTAGTTTGTGTGCATTTAAGTTATCACGCGATCTACAGTTAGAACCTAACTCAAGGTACACTGATAATTTTACACTGCTAAGTTAGCTAGCTAGCTCATTTGCTGTTGGGTGAATTAAAGTGAATCATAATCTTCATTTACTAGACAGCTAAATTTAGGAGGAGGATTATGCCTGTAAATAACATAGTGCGCAGTAACCTGAACGTCACACTTTTTCATCACTTAAAATCAGCTTTATCGAGCTGCCGGGTGGCTCACACGGTTAAGGCACTGCGCTGCAGTGCAGAGGTGATCACCACGTCGCGGGTTCGAGCCTCGGCGTACCCACCGGCAGGGGTCGGCAGCCTTTTCGGAGTAGCGCACAATTGGCTAATGTGCTACAGGTTTTCAAATTGGGAAGGGACTGCCGGATTTGGGTGTTCAGCGACAGCCTTGTTCGTTGCTCCAGCGCCTCCTGTTGGCCAGACGGGCGCTCGTCAGGAAGACTCTGGGTTTGTTCACGTCCGGGTATCCTCCGCCCTCGCTCGTAACTTACGAAGATTCGACCAATGAGTGTATAAGAATCAGTGGCTGACGGACACGTGCTTCGGAGGAGAGTCGTGAACTGTCTTCACTATCCTGAGTTGGCAGCAAGGGGTCGCATACGAGCAAGCTTTGTACATAGTTCACTAATTGGGCATTCCAGATTCGGGTGGGATTGGAGATGCCAAATTTATTAAAAAAAAAAAAAAAAAAAAGCTTTATCGGTATGTGTTTGGAAAATTAAACGTTATCTGGTCGAATATTTTGAGAGTGATACCCATGGCTTCTCAGTCGTGTTGACAGCTGTCGATGTTGATGCATTTAGTGGGCATTTAAAAGCATCAAGGCAACGTTCGGAGTTTGACTTGACGCTTCTCTTGCGGCCAGTGGGCGTTATACGGATGTGATCCTCTCGGAATCTTGAATAAAACTTGAGTCCACCAATGAAATATCAATTCTGACAGCCGTACACGTAACAACCAGACATTTTGGTGCTGGTAAAATATCTAATTCAATGTTTGCAGATTCATAACTCGTCAGACTGAATTGGGGAAACTGCTACTTCCGTTGCCAAGATGCGCACGCATCTTTTTGATGACATCGGCTGTAATGGGTCTATAGTGAACTGAAAATTTAAGTAATGAGAAAATATGATTCACGTCAGAAACATGATGGAGAAGTTTATTCCCTGTGCATGTGTTGGTGCCATATTTGGAGGATGCATAGATATTGAAATATAATTTGTTTATTCATGAATTCTGACTTACCCAGATCTGTTTCCTGCTGAAAGTAGCAAACAATATATTGATATTTGATATTAATAAATACAAAACTGTGTGACAGAATGGTTTAAAGCATTGCTGACCAGTCCTGTTCCATGCAGTATAATGCCTGTAAAGATTTCACTACAATCATTCAACTGCTGCCAGTATTTGAGACATTATATGGTATTACAGAAGTAATTTGGTACATACCCTTGCTCAAGGTCAAGATACACCTGCAGAATTTAGCACCAGACTGAAACTAGCGGGTGTAATTTTAAAAAGACAGTTCACCCGGCCTCTGTAAATATTTCTTCATTAGCTTTAGGGAGAAAGTTGGATGAAACTACCTCTGTGAGCTGGAGGAAAATGGTCCCTGGATTCATATGGCAACAGGCCAAGAATATTTGGCAGGAAAAATATGTTTTGCATTGTTTTCATTGCACTTCCAAAGTTTCCCTGTGTGATTTTTTTTCTGTTGCCGAAAGTCAAAAATAAGTTGAACGTAAATACATATGATGACATTCCAAAAATACAAAATAATTTGAAAGCAAAACTTTCTGCAATGCTGTCAGAATGGAGATCATCCTGAGGGGGGCAGTACATTCCTCTGAGGGGAGCCTTTAAACTTGCTTGTGGCACCTCGTACGACCACTTCTTCATCCATTTTTGTACCACTTAACTCATCTCTGCCTTTCTGTGTTCCCTGTCAGCTGACCTCCTCCAAACAGGTCACCATCTCTAAAGAGGGCGCCTGTCACAAGCTCAAAATCAGAAAGGTTTCTGAAGAAAATGGCGGAAAATATCGCTTTGAAGCGGAGGGACGTAAAACGGAAGCTACGCTCCTGGTGGAAGGTGAGCACTGATCATTCACTGTTCCAACTGCAGGCTTGGAAATCTAAAGATGATGTCACCCTCACCCGAAAGTGATTTAAATCACTGGAGTGACATCCAGGGAGGTCCATAAATAAGTGGACAGTGACAGTTTTCAAGGCCTGCTGTAAGGTTTCACACAGGGTTACTCCATTGGGTAATAATGCAGTGTAAATCCCCTCAAGTGCCGATCAACTGATTTACTCTGAGGACATTTGCACACATATTATGTTGACTCTTTAGAAGTTCATGCCATTAGAAATGAGCCATTGTCGCAGTACATATGGACCACAATGCAACTGCATTTTTCATGAGCCATGCATTAACAATCCATTGAATTTTTAGGAGAAACTGTATAGAAGAAACACTCAATTAGCTGCATTTGATAAATAAACACAGCATGAATAGATTGAAATGTTGAATTATGATTTTTTTTCAGCAACCTGGCAGTTTTGAAAAATTAACTCAGCAATTCAAGATGCTGTAACTTGTTGTCTCTTTTTCCATACATGTGTTCCATACAAAGAATGACCATCAATTTTTGTTGCTTCCTAGACCCTCCAAGGTTTCCTGAAGCGGATATTAAAAATTTTTCTCAGCCCAAGACGGTGAAAACTGGTCAACAAGCATCATTCAGGATTCAGTTCTTGGGGCGAGAACCAATGAAAGTGCAGTGGTTCAAAGAAGGGGAGGAGCTTAAGAGTGAGCCCACAATCAAAATAGAGACGGATGAAGGATACAGTCGCCTGCAGCTTCGCAAGCTGACCCGGAAGGACTCCGGAGAAATAAAGGTCAAGGTCAAGAATGAGTTTGGCGCCGTGGAGACAGTGACTGAGCTGAACGTCCTGGGTAAGGTGAACTCAGACTTAAGCTAAAATGCATGAGGATCATCCTTCCAGCTACAAAACCTGGTTTTCTTGGATCTTGGGTAATTGGCTGAAAAATTATAGTGATAAGTTGCCTAAATTGTCTTGACACTTGATTCCCAGGTAAAGGTAGATCAGACTCTGACTTGTAGGCACACACTTGTTATCTTTCACGTGGATATAGTATATTTCCAGGGCATACAAGTCCTTGAATGAAAGGTGGTAGAATTAACAACTCTTAGGTTTTTATTTATTTATTCATTTATTGTTTATTTATTTATTTATTTATTTATGCCTGAAACTGGAACCGTAGCCAATGGAAAATAATTGCATTGTGTTTGCATTTGTTTGACGCTAGCATGCATATAAATCTGCATGCTGTATTAGAAGTCTTAAAAAGAGCTGGGGACCCCATTTTTTTTAGATTCTGATGGACCCACTAGTAAAACTGGACAAACCACTGATCACAACAGTTTAAACAAAATCAGACCTCATGTCAACATGTCAACACTGCAGACCAACCCTGTTCCTGCAGATCAATTGTGTTGTAGGATTGTAACCAGAATCCATATAAAGCACAGCCCATTCAACAGCTAGGACAAGGCTACCCAACCCCACAGTTGGAGATCTACCATCCTGTAGACTGTCCCATTGTCCCTATAGTCCAGGGGGAAAAAAAAACACCACTGCAATTTCAAATAAAGTAGGAGTTGAAATGGAAGCCTACAGTATATTAGATTTCCAGGAAAATTGTTGATTACAACTTAGTTGCAGCCTTTGCTGGCTGTACATCATGACCGCCAAATGCAATTATAATAGACAAAATAAAAATTTTATATGCAATACTCATGGCATGTGAGACATGATGTAGATATTTGATTTCATCACAATAAAAAAAATCTGTTCTTTTTATTTTGCCGAAGTCTCACGGGAGTGCAGTACAATGCTTTGTTCCGCCTCGTCTTTTTTTCAGATAAGCCAACGCCACCCCAAGGTCCAATGGAAGTGATTGAGGGCTCTGCCAGCTGCATTGAGTTCAAATGGAGACCCCCCAAAGACGATGGGGGCTCAAAGGTGATAAACTACAACCTGGAGCGTCAGCAGGTAGGGCGTAACACCTGGAAAAAGATCGGGAATATCCCTGGGGAGCCTCCAAGCTACAGGGACACTGACGTGGAACACGGGAAAAAGTACTGCTATCGTATCAGAGCCATTACTGCAGAGGGCGAGAGTGAGATGATGGAGACTGAAGATGTGCAGGCGGGAACTAAAGGTCAGCTCGCCATCAACCAGTATCCATTTTAAAGCCTTATTTTACCCTAATAGTATCCATATTTACACTTCCTTCGTTAATGTAAAAGCACCCCAAGTAAAAATCTCACTCCATTGTTTGGCTTTAGCATACCCGGGTCCTCCAGGTGCACCCAAAGTGGTCAGTGCTTCCAAGGACTGCATCAACCTTACATGGGCCGCCCCAACCAACACGGGAGGAACTGCCGTTGTGGGCTACAACCTGGAGAAACGCAAGAAGGGCAGCAACTTGTGGGGCCTGGTGAACCCAGCAGACGAGCCCATTAAAGGTCTGAGAAGTTCTGAATAAGCAGAAAAATATTTGGGGAGAGTCTAGTTGGACTTGTCTTCTGGTTAAAAGTCTGAGATTTTCACTCAGCAAGGATCATTTGTAGGGAAGTCATTGATCCCCAGAAATAATTGACTTCAAAGTAGCTAAAACTCTGATGATAATATTGTCATGAACACCAGAGGCTTCTCTGTGTTTGCTCGTATAATGATTTCTTGTTCTTTGACAACAGAAAAACAGTATGCAGTGAAAGATGTCATTGAGGGTCAGGAGTATGAATTCCGCGTGACCGCGATCAACTTTTCGGGAGCTGGAGAGCCAAGTGTCGCCTCAGAGATGGTTTGTGCAAGAGAGCACAAGAGTAAGTCCTTTTTTGGAATACAGAAAAGAACATTGATGAAATGAAATAATGCTCAAAACTGTTTTTGCGAAACACTTATTGAAGGTTGGGGTCATCATGCCGGCAGCCACTAGTCACGGTTTATTTCCCTCCAGAGCGTCCAGGTAAAGTTGTCGACCTGAAGGTGATAGACTCTGACTACCAGTCCGTGTGCTTGTCCTGGGCTAAGCCCAAACATGAGCCAGGCGTCACAGATGAAGCCAGAGGTTACTTTGTGGAGATCCGGCCAGAGAACACCTACGTGTGGACTCGCTGTAATACCGCCGTAATCACAATGAACAGCTTCACTATAAAGGGACTGAAGCCCATGGCTGTGTACTACGCCAGGGTGATCGCCACCAATGTTGAGGGACTGGGGGATCCCCAAGAAATGAAAAACTGCATTCTTGCTATGCCTCCTCCTGGTGAGTTTTAAGTTCCATTTGTCATTTTGTAAAAAGCCCTAATTTTGAGAAATGTTTTGACAGGAAAAGGTAAAGATTTTGAGTTTAGAATTCTACCCTTCTGTAAAAAATCCTGATCTTTGAATTCAAGCTTCTAGCAAAAAACCTTTGGCTTTTTTTATGATAATTCCTGAGTTTTTATAACTGCCCTTGGATGAAAAGTTTTGAGTTTTGGGTCATGTCCCCATGGTAAAAATGGGTGTTGAGTGCAGTCATTTGGTGTCCTTCAGTGAGGCCAAGATTCACAGATGCAAAAATGAAAACCTTCATGGTAGTAAGAGCGGGAAACACCGCACGGGTCACCATAAACTTCGAGGTATGCAAATTTAATGTATAAAAATAACTTTTTAACAAAACAGGATAAAGGCATGAGACAACTGTCATATTTGCAAAAATGCGATGCAGCTTGCCAAGCTAGTCCAACTAGAAAACAGGAGACATAGCCATATTCCCATAGACATACCCATGCACATCAGACACAGCCCCACCCCTCTGGTAGATGCGCTGTATAAGATGCTGTCCTGCTCCGCCTGCATGCCATAACATGCCTCTGCCTGCTGCTGCGCTGCATCGCTTCCTGCTGCTGCATTACACTTGACTGCAGCTAGTTAACATCCCACCTCCACCTCAGCATTCTTCTATGAGCTCCAAATTTTTCCAAGCATGAGGTGGTGTCGGGACACCACCCGCTGTCTTCTTCTCAAACATAGTAGGCCGTTGCATGTGTCAAGGTCAGAGCCTAGATGCGAAAGCTATTTTTGTACCAATTTATTACTGCTGCGGCTGATTTGGCTCAAAATAATTTATCTCCTTGTTCATTAGTATTTTGTCTGAGAATAATATATTTCCTCGGATTGAATGCATTAGCGCGCTAACTTGGGGCCATTTTTAATGAAATCATTATTTTGATATTGTCTCCAGGCCTCCCCATGGCCTGCCATCAATTGGCTGAAGGATGACACACCCGTCGGTAAGAAGGTAACAGTCAGTAGTGCTGAAGGCACATCTCAGCTCATGATCCCATCAGCTGAGCGCTCAGATTCAGGCATCTACACCATCATCATCAAGAACCTGGTCGGGCAGGAGACTTTCAGCACTGAGATCAGAGTCACCGGTAATCTGAATACCTTATTTACTTATCTGCTTCCAGTTATTGCAGCTTCAATTTCACTCTAAGAATTGCTGAGTCATGATATGTGTTAGGCCCAAAGAGAGTTTAATTCATTTTGACTTGTACTATTTTCCAGAGAAAAACCTTCAAGATTTAAACAACTAATAACTCAAAATTTTAAGCTGGAAAGGGCCTCTGAAATTATGCTGCAACCAGTTCTGTTTTTTAGTGGGTAGTAGTAGAGATGATTCAATTGAAAGAGTCACATCAAATTTCGCAAATTAAGGTCAACATAAAAATGTCCTTTTGTAATAATCTGAAAAGATGTTCCACAGATTTGTGTCACCAAATAAGCATGCCAACTCTGTTACAATGATAGTGCCCACTTAGGCTTAATCCAGGCAGAGGTTTAAATACAGCTGACGGTGGATGTGTTTCTGATCCGGTTCTAGATGAACCCAAGCCTCCTGGTCCAGTGGAGCTGGATGAGAATGTTCAGGGCACCGTGACAGTGTCCTGGGCTCCGTCCCCAGATGAGGTTCGGGATGACCACCTTCACTACACGGTGTCAAAACGGGACTCAGTCAAACGGACCTGGCACACTGTGGGCGATCGCCTCTTCAACAACAAGTTCACGGTCTGCAACATCGTGCCTGGCCGCGAATACCACTTCAGAGTCTATGCCAAAAATGACATGGGTCTTTCCAAGCCCTCTGAGTCTCCAGTCTGGATGGTAACCCGGAAGAAAGGTACATCCACACAGCATGGCCTCACAAGTATCAGGAAAACACATAAAAAAAGAAAAAAACTGGTGAGCATATATGCAATCTTGTGAAGACACAATTCCAATGCACAAAAAGCACCCGTGAAAGGCCATCTAAACCTCTGAATTGGGCCGTACTGACTTTGGTGAGCTCAGGAGTAGGATGGAGTCATATCGGTCACCATGATGACAGTATGGTATAGGACGCCGGTGACCAGGCATCTACATACAGTACATGTCTACCTTTAAGCCCATGAAATGTCCTCCACAGACTCACAATGCTGATGTAAGGTCACTCAGTATGTGGCCTCCACATTCATTCCTTCACCTACAAAGGTAACTGGACTTATCTATTGCATAAGTTTCATTCATTTTGGGTCAGGTTGTGTGCATGTGGTGGTATTCAGCACAGATGCTGCGGTATCGGCTGAGAGTCAATAGGTTCATCATTGAAGCCTCAGAATAGCCCCAATAATGCAGCAAGGCCCCTTAACCCTTAATTCCTACTCTAATCAAGTGTAAGTTTCTTTGGTCAGATAAATAGCTAATGTAATTTAAAATGCACTGGAAATAATCTATTGCTTCCTCCATACAGAGCCATTCGTTGTGCATGTGCGAGAAACGAAACCTGTAAACCTGGATGCTCCCCCAAGATTCATGATCCCTCTAAAGATGCACGCTCCACCCCAAGGCTACGAGTGCTACATGAACTGCGCCATTCGGGGCGACCCCACGCCCCACGTCACGTGGTACAGGGACAATGTCAGCCTCAACACCAACGACAACTACTACATCACCAACACCTGCGGCGTCTGCTCCATGCTAATCCTCAGAGTCGGGCCAAATGACACCGGAGAGTACAAAGTGATCGCCGAAAATCCGCTGGGGCGAGCAGAGTGCTCTACCAGACTCACAGTCAGAGGTACTGCTCCCTGCTAACCCAACTCACATGACAAAACCTTTATAAGGTTAATAACTGTGCATCTTAAATGTGTAATCATGTCTAATATTCATTTTATCTTCATTTTTTCCAGAGTAAAGCATCGTCCTACTTAAAGATACAGTACAAGGCCTTCGTTTTGTTTTCTTCTTTGGTTCTGCTCATGAGAGAACTCAGCATGCACTTTTGCATTACTGCGCAAAAGTTTTAGACACCTAACATTTCCTACAGTAAAAATTATTTCTTTGAGGATTTTTTGTTGGTTTATTTTCTCCATTAATGATGCTGTAAAGCTCTGATACACCAAACTTTAATTTGAAAATAGTATTACAGAAGGTGTTTGTATGTCGTTACGGACAGTTAATAAAGGTGATATACACTGCAAAAATAATAAGATAATGATAAGATAAAAATACTTGGTAAGACGAATTTACTTATTTTAAGACTTAAAACACTTATTTCTATTACCATTTTTCTTGGTAAAACAAAAAAAATTTCTTGTTTTGAGGTAATTTTTATGTTGTTTTAATTGTGCCTAAAACCCTTGGACAGTGCTGTATTGGTCAATCCATTACCGGTAAAAATCTCCCAGGCTCAGTGAAAGTCTGGCTGGTTTGCGGTTGACTGCTGGCATGTTAATGATAATTTCTCGATAATAAATTATGAGCTGAAAAGTAAAATTTAAAGCCCTGAGGAATACGATCATGTCACATGTTACTGTAACATTTGCATGTAATTTAAAAATCAACAAAAACAGTCTTAGTTAGGTGCCGGGCTTCCACATACCGCCTGACCTGTTTCATCACGCCTTGGAGTAGAATTTGCAAGTGTTAAAGTGGAGGGATGAAGTACCTTTATTCCAAGAAATATTCCCTCATTTGGAGTTTTGATGACGATGGCAGAGCACTGTCAAACGTTATTTCCTAGATGAGCTCAGTTGGTCTGAGATCAGGTGACTGTGAAGGTGGAGGCATATGCTTAAAATCATTTTCATTCTCATAAAACAATTCAGTGACCGCCTGAGGGGCTTAACCATTGTCATCCAGGAAGTGACATCATGGTAGGAATCCATCGTCACAGGATATAAAGGCTACCATCCAGAATAATGCTACACTGATCTGCAGTGACCCTTCAGGCTCTCAGAAGACGAGTGCACCCAAACCATGCCAGGAAAATGAATGAAAACATCTGCATTTATTCACGCATTTATTCAGAGTTCTTTCTTTCTTTTGACACTCATCTGTATATGGTCTTTAAAGTGTGATATAATTTAATCAGAACAATATTCTTTAGCTAACCATAAAAAGTTTTTTTTAAGTTGCTAAGATGAACTAACAATGGACAGAGATTTTAAATGGCAACACAGAACTCAAATATGTCAAATACAGTCTATTAAGCAAACAGGATATATTCTATGTTCTTGCCTGGAAGACATAATTGTCCAGAAACCTTGTTTTATGATAATCATTCAAAACAATGTTTTATGTTTCATTTTTTAAGAATATGGGGTAAATTTGATGTTATGGTCCCTCCTGCAGCGAAGGGTTTTTCTCAACTGTCATGTGTTTTGTTGTATTATCTATCACATCCAACAATTATCATTTAATATTGCTGGATTTGTACTGCATTCAGAGGTTGTGTCTGCTTTTTTGCCTTTGTGTTATTTATTATTGACTAGAGGAATATATTTAAAATGAAAAAAAAAAAAAAATCCAAATGTGCTCATAGTACCTGATTTCTGTTGATATTAAAATTATTGTTTCTATTTTTTGATGAGTAAATTGCTTGGTTGTTAACTGAAGAATTGCAAAAATGCATATTAACTAGATGAAATTCACATCAAAAGGGTCTGAATTCATAATAACAGATCGACAGTGGAAACTACTGTTTTCTAAATAATATCAATGACTATCAGGCTTTTGACTCTGAAATAATTTGATACAAACACTAAATCTAAAGTGCTTTTCAATTAGACTGAACACAGACTTGTTTGTTCTTTAGACAATTAGACAGTCATGCTTTCTGAAAGTAAAGAACTGGCAAAACTACTTTGTTTAGTTGTACATTAAAATCATTTGAGGACATGGGGCTGATGTATTTTTGGTAAATACATGTCTGTTAACCCTTTCAGCGCCTTGGGCAACTATAGTTGCCCAATGATGTAAGATATCAAAATCAGACGCTGTTGAAAACCTATCATGTGGCAACCTGTTCCCCTGGGAGCTCTTTTAAACAAGTTGCCACATGATAGGTTTTCAACAGCTCAGGGTAATTACATTCTTAATTCCTTGAAAATTTATTCAGCACTCAAAGGGTTAATTACCAAGATCACACTAACTTTTTTTTTTTCACTACACTCAATCAGCTAATGTATACAGGCAAAAAATACCTACATTGTTAAAAGTTTTAATGGCACTGTTTTCTCTTGTTTCAAAGTAAAAATGGAAAATAAGGTTCCATAATGTAAATTTGAAAATGTTCAAATCAGATGATTGTGACATATTTAATTCACAAGCTGTTTTTGTATTGTCTTCCAGAAATCAGAAATCTCCATGTAGGAGCACATTAAACTGAGCCATATTAATCCCTACACTGGATGATAAAACCTGTTGTACTCGACAGCAGTATCCTCTTCGAACCATACTTACCTCTGCCATGGTCTTCACTAATCTCCATACTACGCCATACAAAAAGCCTAGTAAGCCCTTAAAATCCCAAAATAACCTTTCACAACATTATATGTACTACCTTTGCCAGTGGTAAAAACAATAATAAATCTTCCACCAATCTGAACAGAACTGATGATGGATTCAGTTCAGAGCACAAGCTGATTCAATGGGTGAAAGGAATCACGTAAGAAAACTGCATAATTTTAACATGAAGTCTAAAAGAATCGACTAAATTATACACAGCCAGCATTCTCGCCAACACACTATAAACATCTGCTTCAAAAATTGAAGGCCGAACGCAAAAAAGAGATTAAAAGAACAACATATTTAACCTGGAATAAAAGCTTTTGGGCATTAAGGATCAAAATAGAACAAGCTGTCCTACAGCACTCAGGTCTGACTCGGGGAAAAGGGGTTATAAATCTCAAAGCTCTTGCAGACTGCAGTGCATCAAGTAGCACTGAGATGTTGCCAGAGTGTTACAGATGATGATAATGCTGACATTTTTAAATAAAATTTAAAAGTCATAATTCCAACCCGTCTTCCTGCCCCTACATGAGGAGAACAAACATGCTTATTCGGTTCGGCATGGCTATAAAAAAGCATGCAGCACTGTACCTTCTCTACAGAAGCCTGTTAGAGCTGAACAACTCTGCTGCAGGTCACCCTGTGATGCCCTCACACATTAAGAGCATTATGGTCCCCCTCTTCCCACAATGCATCACTCCGTAGAGAGGAATTTCAGCCCAGGGCAGGAGTAACAGACACCGGCTGCCACTTAACCCCAGAACACCCTCCCACCTCAAGGCCACAGACCCCCCAAATACTGCCCTCAAGGCTAACTTTGGCATTCACTGTCTTTGGACACCAACGGACCAGAGCCTGCCGAAATCCACGCAGTCAAAAGCAAATTCTATTGCTGACCGTAACCACAAAGTGACACTGAATTGTCCGAGATCATTACAAGACTGAAGGACTGCAGCCAAGCTGAGAACCTGACGTCTGTGACCAGGTAGGTCCTCATCCACTCCAGCATCTCAGACCAGGAAGAGCTGTTCCAGAACAGCACCACTCAGCTACGCATACTTAAAGAGCAGGATTCAGCGCTGATGGATTTGAGAGGGTAACCCTGGGGAGATGTATGAATCTGCAACCTGTAAATGAATATAATTACAAGCTGGGTCACTGTGCATATTTTCTGCACCACAAAACAGCAAAGCCCTGTTCTCTGTCATTAATGTTGTTGTGCACATACACTTCACATGGCTAAAACATAACTCATTATGACACAGCCTGAAACTGGGTGTTATAAAGAAGTAAGGGGAACGCATACAGAGATTAAAATTCTCTAATGGGCTAAAGAGGTGCTGTCAGATCTGAAACATTATGGAGAGAAAATTTCACCCATAATGAAATACTTACTAGATAAAAACATAAAGGAAAGAGCAGATAGGGTAAAAGTGTGAGAGGAGGTTCGCTGTGTCAGCAGTATGGGCTTTCAGTGTGGGTTTCAAATAGTCCCAGGAGCAATTCAAGCAATTTTTAGCTAGTCATGGCCATATAAAGGAAATGTTTATGCAAATAATACATTTATATTAATCAATTAATATGCAGATAAAATGGAAAAATATGGTAAAGACATTTTGACAGGCCTCACGGCTGAATTTCACTACAGAATTTACCAAAAGGACACGGACAAGCGCGTACATATACGGACCACTCACTCAGACACACCCATTACTGTCAGTGTCTTTATGTTCATTAGAAAACTCTTGGTAATTCTAGGGCTCAAAAGAATTTTTTTTTTTTATTGTACAAAATTTATAGCATGAAATATATAACAGACTTATTTTATAATCACAAAGATCATAGTTTACTTTGGTATGCACGAACTGAAAACAAAATTTTATCTGAATTTTTTTTTTTATTCAATGGGAACTCTATATTGCTAGACTTCAGACAAGTCTTTTACTTTAATGCAATTAAATTGCTTATACCATGTCCTCCTGTAACAATTTAGTAATATTATTACATCAGAGCTAACACCACATGTCTCGTGTCACTTTTCAAGTATGTAGGACAGTCAAAAGTCACAGAAATATCTTGAGCAGGTGAAAAACTATCGGACGCTTACAGAGGGCATGACCCCGGCGGTCATAAGAGGGTCACATGTGGTGTCTCACTCATGTGAAGGGCGCCCCATCACCTTCCCTCTGAGTCAGAGCTCCAAATCAGTTGCAAACATCTAAACACGCTCTAAAAACAGAGCAAAAATACAGGTCAGAGAGGATATGAGCAGGACTCTATTTCTATACACGCTTTACCATAGCTGTGATTATAACTTCAGGCTTTTAACTACAGGCCAGGATTCCCAAAGCAGTCTCTTCCAAATTCAGTGTTCTTTTATTGGGGGGGTCAGAATGCATACGACAACTACTCAGTAACCTTGAACACTTCAGAACTCCACCAGGGACAGAACATCACATTTCCACTCAAGAAGGAAAAGTCAAGATGTATTTCATGGCTCACAGCTTAATGATGCTGCACACCTGCAACTGTATCAGCCAGTTGCGTTTGACGCCTGTCGGTTACATTATCAGTTACACACCCTTTGCCATTTATCCTGCACCAATGTTAACAAAACTTGGAGGCATGTTAGCATGGGTTACTCGCAACAGACTTATACTTTTTAAATTTCAATGTCAAAGTTCAAGGTCAGGGTCACACAAGGGGGGGAAAACACATCTTGATCAAAAACATTGTTCCCAATTAAGCTAGACTAACACCATTCTTTTCATCAACGCAATGCAGTTCTTGTGGTTAGCGGTCGCATTGACATCACTGTGACGTAAGTACGTGAAATTTTTATTATTTTCGATTTTTTCCAAAATGATTGTTTTATTCTGTTCTTTAGACAATCAGTCAAACAGCTCACACACCAAATCTTAGCCCAATCCCTCAAACGGTTATAACATAATTGACGGTATTCTGACGTAAATTTTGCAAACCCTGCAAATGGCCACATTTCACATTGTGTATTGTCCTCTGTATTGCACTCAATCTTTCAGGGTTCAACTGATGTAACATCAAAGTGTTGACCTGACTGCAAATTTTCATGTTGTAAAGGTCAAGGTCAAAGTCAAGGTCACACAAAAGGTAAAATGCATATTTTGGTCAATAAATTCTCTTCTCATTAATTAAGCTAGAGGCTCAAAACTTATGCCATTCTTTTCACCAATGCAATGAGGTTCTAGCAGTTACGGGTCACGATGACGTCACTGTGATGTAAGTGGGTTTCGGCAAGTCATTGTTCTATGAACAATCTTTCATTTTCATGTTTCTGTGCGTTACAGAAATGATGATGACGGTTATTATAAAACAGAATTTTCTTCAATATTGCAAGTAATCTTATAAATATTAACAGTGATAAAGACATACAGTGCTGTGAAAAGTATATGCCCCCTTCCTGATTACTTTTTTTTGTTGCATATTTGTCACACTTAAATGTGTCAGATCATCAAACAAATTGTGATATAAGACAAAGATTATCTGAGTAAATACAAAATGCAGTTTTTAAATTATGACTTCATTTATTAAGTGAAAAAAGCTATCCAAACCTACCTGGCCCTATGTGAAAAAGTAATTGCCCCCCCCCCCCCCCCCCCTTGCTAAATCATGAATTAACTGTGATTAACCACATTTTTTGAGTACACTTTCACTAGCCACACCCAGGTACTTACTGCCAGACCTGTTGAATCAAGAAATCACTTAAATAGAACCTGTCTGAAGAAGTGAAGTAAGCTAAGATCTCAAAAAGCAACACATCGTGCTGCGATCTAAAGAAATTCAAGAACAGATGAGAAACAAAGTAATTGAAATTTCTCAGAATGGAATGGGTTACACAGCCATTTAAAAGGCTTTGGGAATCCAGCGAACCACAGTGAGAGCTATTATCCACAAATGGAGAAAACTTGGAACAATGGTGGACCTTCCCAAGAGTGGTCTGCCTTCCAAAATTACTCATAGAGCATATCGACGACTCATCTTGGAGGTCACAAAAGAACCCAGAACAACATCTAAAGAACTGCAGCCTCACTTTCCTCAGTTAAAGTCAGTGTTCATGATTCAACAATAAGGAAGTGACTGGGCAGAAATGGCATCCATGGAAGAGTTCCAAGGCAAAAACCACTGCTGACCAAAAAGAACACAAAACTCGTCTCACATTTGCCAAAAAAAAAACATCTTGATAATCCCAAAGACTTCTGGGAAAATATTCTGTGGACTGACGAGACAAAAGTTGAACTATTTGGGAGATATGCATCCCGTTACATCAGGCGTAAAACTAACGCAGCATTTTATAAAAAGGACATCATACCAACAGTCAAACGTGGTGGTGGTGTGATGGTCTGGGGCTGCTTTGCTGCTTCAGGACCAGGATGACTTGCCATAATTGATGGAACCATGAATCCTGCGTTCTACCAGAAAATTCGTCAGGAGAATGTCCGACCATCAGCTTGTGACCTCAAGCTCAAGCACACTTGGGTTATGCAGCGGGACAATGATCCGAAACCCACCAGCAAGCCCACCTCTGAATGGCTCAAAAAAACTAAATAAAGATTTTGGAGTGGTCTGGTCAAAGACCAGACTTAAATTCGATTGAGAGCTGTGGCATGACTTTAAAGGAGGAGACCGCACCTCGGTAAAGAAAATTACAGCGGAAAGTAGAATTCTTGAAGTGTTTAAAATGCATAGTTTAATAAATTTTAATTTGGTAATGATCCAGAGGAATGCATTCTTAAACCAGAAAGTCTTCAATTCGGCGTATCAGGGGGCGGACATTTTAACTTGGGGAATCTAGGGCTGCGTTCGGAATGCAGACTTGTCCACTCGCTCACACACTCTGACAGTCATTACACTGACTCCTGCTCTGTCTAACAGTTTCTTCTTCTTTTCAAAGGCACACAGGCCTGATATTCCCCCCGCCTTCACAAAGATATCAGGATGTGGACGAAGACTAAAGTGACCGAATACACCGCCACTGGGCAGGGTGAGTGCAAACCCTCCAGCGTCTATCTTTTAATGGGGTTTCTTTGAGCTTTAAAGGTGTGAGACTGCAAATGTGTGATTGGACTGTTCATAACAGAACACATTCATGCTTTTGAAACAATCACTGCTGGTTCCTGACTGCAGTCCTTGAACACTGATTTGGAGAACAGAGAGGTCTTCAGAACTGGTTCCTGGTAGCAAGCTTGTTTTCAGAAGGTGGCGTACAGCCTTTGCCGCATTGACCCGATTTATTTCCTCTTTGAAGTGATGATCAGGAAAAGATCTAAAGTTCCGGGTGTGATGATCACGCAGTTTGTGGAGGAAGTTCCAGAAGGAAAGAGCACTCCAGACTTCACCCGCAAACCCATCGCCCTCACCATTCAGGAGGGTATGACTTTAAAAACCACCACTCCCACAAATACCTTTAAAAAAATCAACATACGCATAAAGATATAGTCACAACAAAAATGTTTTTGCTGTCACTGTCCAATAAATTTGCATTCAGCAATTGCAGAACATATAGTGGCATTGATATGTCATCAAGATCTGCCACTGACTTTAGAAATATTCTAGGGAAAATGATTCATTACAACATGCAATAAAACCATGAAGTAAGAAATTACAGCAATGTTTTGGATTTTTAACATCAGTACAAGGGAGATTTAAAGTACACTCGTGACGTCAGTGGTGACAGAGAATCCCATCAGTAAATTAGTTGTTAACCCCTGGAAGGAGGGAAGGTTGTCAAGTTGTTGGCAGTTCTCAATATGATGAATGGCATTCAGGCAATGTTTGTTTGCAACTGATCCTGCAGCAAGCATATAATCTTTCAGGAAAATTGGCCATCTTCAGAGCCATTGTAACTGGGGACCCTGAGCCGAGCGTCACATGGGAACGCAGTAACGGGGACACGTCAGACACTGAGAGATACCAGTTTAAGTACGACCCCACATCACATGAGCACACACTGCAGGTGAGTCACTAGGGCAATGTGATGTAATCCAATAACTCAACCCTAAAACTGCCTCAGCCTTTTGGAAGAGCAGACTTTGAGCCACTGTATCAAATTGAGAGATGAATTGAACTTAACCTGACTGAGCCATCTCTAACGTTCAGTTGAAGGTATGCTATACTGAAAAAATCCAATCAGCGAAGATGAATTCATTTTCCAATTGAATTGATGAATTCAATAACGGCCCAACTCTACATATTTCCAATATACCGATTCAATTACAGGTAGTGACTAAAAATGTGATCTACCAAAGGGTCATTCCATGCCAATCACATTTTCTGAAAACTTCCCAGGTGACCATCTCAGATTTTTCTCAAAGTCTGTAAAAATGAACCTAAGGGTGAACACTCAACCCCTGAAAATTTTCAGGATCCAACTGAGAACGCAAATCCCCGAAGTGGTTTTAAGTCTATAGCCGCGTTTCCACTAGGTACGTTTTGCCCTCGTGAGCCGCTATGGATGTGGCTTGGTAGAGAGGATCTGCCCAAGATCCGCCCACATTCACCGATCAGAGGCTCACAACTGCTAAGTGGGGCAACATCATTTAAAATTAAGAACTGATTCTGAAAGACTGGGCCAGAATTGGCTAGAACACCCATTTTCAGCCTTCTGGTACTCTCCATTATGCAGATATTGACAAATGCCACTTCAGGCATTTGCGTTCTAAAAAGTGGTTGTAGCACCCAAAATTTTAGAGGCCATAAAATCCAAACCGGTCGGAGTGGGACCCTGAAAATTTTTAGTTGTTCATTATACACCCTAAGGTTCACTTTGATAAACTTTAAGAAAAATATGAGGTCACCTAGGAGCTATTTGATCACTTAGCATGGAATGACCCCAAAATGTTGAGCAGGCGGTTAAATGGTTGGAGAAAAAAATGTCCTGTTTAGTTCAGAGAATGAAGCCGTTTTGTTTAATACATCTCAATTAACGCTTCATAAGGTGTGAGGATTCAAGTATGTGATTGCCATATTGAAAAGTGAACATTGCAACACTGATGCAACAATCACAATTGGTCATTAAAACCATTTGAGTTCTAGGACTCTAATTTTGAAAATTAATAATATCAAAGGTTTACAATGACTGGTCTTTCTGAAACCCACTCTATCTGAACAGCAAAATATTTATTATTTCTGATAGATGCCTGATGTCGCTACGGACCAAGAAGACACCTATAAATGCTACGCAACAAATGAATTTGGAAGGGCAGTTGTCACTGCCACTCTTAATGTGATTGAAGGTCTGGAAATTTTACAGTCAGGCAATTGTATTGCCATCACAGGTACAATTCCATAACTGGGCATCTGTGATTCATCTTGAATAAAAATATCATTTTCTCCTTCACAGTTGGATTTAAAAAGAACAAGGCATTGCAAGAATCAAGAATAGGTATGTCTATCATTGTTTATAAATGATAAAAGTTTGAAGAAAGTTAATTCACATCAGTCAACAACAAACAGGTATGAGTTCTAAGCAGACACAGTAAACGTATGTAACTATGTTGCGATCACATGAATAATGGAAGACTGCAAACTGGAGGAATATACTGTGGATGAGCATAGTGTTAAAATATGATTGGGATCTCAAAAATGTGGCAATGGTAAAAAGAATCTACTGTGAAACTTTAAATCACGTGGCTGACGGCTGTTAAATGCAATGGAATTTTAAGCTGAATGCACATGATGCAAAAACGCAACTACGGAAAATGAAAAAATAATTTTCCTCAATATGTATTAAGGGCAATACTCAGCCCAATCATCCTTTTCTGATATGTAAAAATATGACTTTTTTACGTATGATTGGTGTTGTTCTGCTTTTTTTTTCTCTCTTGATAGCATCCCAAAATTTCAGTTTTGCTATCTACTATGATCCATGTGATTGCAGCATTGTACCTCAGCCACCTAGCTACACTGTCACATACAGTCTATCTTTAAGGCTTGGCAAATTGCCAAGTAATTAGTCCAACTGAAATCCTTTGCTAAGGTACAGAAGTATGAGATCATGTGGGACACTTATTTTTCCATTTCAAACCCATGATCCTGACAGTATATGTAACCATCAGAACTAATGAGGGATAATATACTGTAACTGTTTTGAGAAAGACGCTTTTGAAGATCAGTGCATGTTACTAACTCTTTAATTAGCTCTTTAATTGATTACTCACTGCTCTTTAATTAAAAAATGAATGAGAGATTGACAGTTGTAACGGCTCCATACAGCCATTCGAGAGAGCCCAAAGGACCTAAAGAAAATGCTGAGGACACGGTAAGCATCACTGGCATGTGCTAATATCATACTGAATTCAGATAATGTATCAGAACTGATGCTGTTATAACTACCCCCACATTTAGCATGACATTTGGTTGAGTTGGCCATTTCCATAATACTGTGCACTGAAATCATACTCCCAATACTGAATTTTTTGAGTTGCAAAACAACAAAAGTGGCATGAAAATGATTTGGATCACTTTCAATATTGCAAGTGCTCAGGTTCTCAATACATGCCAAATAATGCATGCCAAAATTGAAAAACAAAACGCTGAATGGTTTATGAATGAAGCTCTGGGCAATATTCATTCCAAAACTTAATGTTTTAATTTGAGAAACAACAAAATATCCATGAACATACATCAGATCACTTTCAAAATTGTAGGTGTTCAGGTTCTCATGGTGATAATACTGCAAGCCAAGTTTGGGGGAAAGAAAAAAATCCAGAACGTGGTTCAAGAAAAAAGCTCTTGACAAATTTCATCCACAGACGGACAGATAGACAGACGTACAGACACACAGATTCCAATATACCCTCCCTTCAACTAGTGCCCTCTAGTCCCTGAAAACAAGTCCCAAACTTTGGCTCAGAACACCACACAACATCTGCATCTTTGCCTAGTGCTGACCGGCCGCCTGCTGCGGAGAGGAAGGAGGGAGAAGTAGACGAGAAGTTCTGGGAGATTCTGCTGAGTGCGGATAAGAAGGATTATGAGCGAATCTGTCTGGAGTACGGGGTCACCGACTTCCGCTGGATGCTGAAAAAACTGAATGAAATTAAAAGGGAGAGAGAGGAAGAGCAAGCACAGGTATCTCTGGTATTCTGATGATGGATGATGATCGATGGTCATGATGATGATGGATGAGGGTGATGATGATGATGATGAGTGAGGGTGATGATGATGGTGATAATGAATGAGGGTGATGATGATGATGAATAATGATGATGATGAATGAGGGTGATGATGATGATGATTTATGATGATGATGAATGAGGGCAATGATGATGATGATGATGAATGAGGGTGGTGATGATGATGATGATGAATGAGGGTGATGATGATGGTGATGAATGAGGGTGATGATGATGGTGATAATGAATGAGGGTGATGATGATGATGAATCATAATGATGATGAATGAGGGTGATGATGATAATGAATTATGATGATGATGAATGAGGATGATGAATGATGATGATGATGAATAAGGGCAATGATGATGATGAATTATGATGATGATGAATGAGGGTGATGATGATGATGAATGAGGGTGATGATGATGATGATGAATGAGGGTGATGATGATGATGAATGAGGGTGATGATGATGGTGATGATGACAATGATGATGGATGACGATTGATGGTTATGATGATGATAATGATGATGTTTTCCAGACTTTCCTTTATATTTACCATTATTCATCAAGATCCATATATAAGAAAAATATCCAGTCAGCACTTTCCAAAAAAATGAGGAAAAAAAATCCCTGTGTAAATATCTGAGACTTTCATCCATCTCTTTCTCACTATTGTCACCTCTCAGTTTGTTAAGCAGCTGAGTAACCTGAAGCACATCGAAGTCAAAGGAACTGGCGTCGCACAGTTTGAAATTGACATTGACCTCAGTGATCCCAGCAGCAAGATATTCCTATATAAGGTGAGAAGGACCTGAGATCTGAGACGTCACAGCACTTCACACTTTGCTAACTCTGTTTTTAGAGAAATTTAAACAGCTTTGCTTCTCCATACAATCTCAAATGGAATTTTTTAAAAGGTAAACAGAAGAGAAAAGAGAATAACTGACTTGTTTGAATAGAGTCCAAAATTTTTGAATTCTCAAAGAAGCCATATATTGCAAAGTACACAAACAAATAAGCTCCTTCTATTTTCCAACAGCCGAATTAAAGTCAAGCGGTTTTGGGACTTATTGGGAGAAATGGTTGATGAAAAGCCAATCTCAAGGGTGGCACATCTTTGGGAAGTTAGACAGCCATCCAGCTGTAAATTCATTATAGTTATATGACTACCCTTGTTAAAAAAGAGAAAAACAATTTGAGAATGCTCAGCAAATATGACAAGAAATGGCAGTTAGTTTGATGGATTTAAGAATTAGATCTTTGTTTGCAAAATAAAGTCTGCTTATTTCTTTATTTATCATATATTGTAAGAAAAATGTGGGTACTGTATGCCCAAACTTTCGACTGGTACTGTATCTTTTGCATCCAGAGAGCTGAACAGCTGGCACAAAGTGAACGGGTCAAATTGTAATTTTCAGACAGGGGTAAAAACTCTAAAATATTAGGGTGGAAGAGCAGGGTGAACTCGTCCTCCGTTTCTGCAGGATGGAGAGCTGGTGGCTTTCGGCAATGATACAGATGAGAAACACAGCCTGAAGAAAGTTGGCAAGAAGTACATCTTTTCTGTCAAAGACTTACGACCTGAGGACGCCGGGTTGTACCAGGTGGATGTCGAGGGAGTAAATGTCTTCTCAACTGACTTCAAAGGCAAGAGCTAAGTTCAATCAGTAGACTTGACACATATATTTTACGACAGCTTCAACATGCGGCATTCACAGTAAGGAGATGCTACCAAAGGCCAAATTTTAATTTCAGTGAACACAGACAAAAAATAATTTGAAAAACTGGTTGCAGACTGCTAAAGGCCCTCGCTAAAGATTGACTGCACACACACAGACACGGACACGCGAACATATTCACGTTTGGACGAACCAGCCTTTCTTGTGGTGGACTAATAAACTAGACTCATCTGACTGAATGATACATACCTTCAAAAATATAAAATATATTTCACCAGATGTCTACCCTCTTTTCAGTTCCCAGTGTTGACTTCATTGTGAAGCTTCAGGAGGTGAAGGCGATGGAGAGAGAGGATGCCGTCTTCGAGTGTGTCCTGTCAAGCCCCCTACCCAAAATATTATGGATGGGCAAGAACTTGGCCCTTGACGCAGGGGATAAGTATGACATCACTGTGTCTGAGGACATGCTGATCCACAGACTGGTGGTGAAAGACTGCTTGCCTTTAGATGGCGGTATCTACGCTGCAATAGCAGGACTCAAATCCTGCAACGCATGGCTGATAGTTGAAGGTGAGTCGATACAATCCAAAGTTGTACAGCTCTGCTCCGTTAGGTTCTGAAAAAGTTCATGAGAATCCAAGAGATAATGACCTGTACAGTGCAGTTGGGCAGCATAGGGAAAAAGACAATGCACTAACAGGGCTTGAAACTTTTAAGTGTTTCAAATAACCCAGATATAAATGCCCATGAATCAAAGCCAATAATGTGCTCTGTCACAATGTCTCTTTCATCATTAAAAAATGCAATGAGTTTGAGTGCAGAGTCAGTAAGTCAAAAATTATGTTGCTGTCAAAATACATACAAAATACATGTGGGCCTCTCGGCAAGGCTACATATTAATTGTACTATGGATTCATGCATGTCGTCTCCGCCGCCGCCTTCGCTTTGTCCATAGACACTTCCTTGTGGACGCTCTACAAACTGTAATTTTTGACTGATTACTGTCATATTTGGTATGGACATGTGTCATACTTCACTTATGACACATAACGATTTTGGTAGCTAAAGCAACAGTAATGGTTGAAAACTATGCAAATTAGAGCTAAAACATAGAGATTTCCTTGTGAATGCAGTACAGGCTGCGGTTTTCGACCGATTACTTTCATATTTGGTGTGGACACTTCTGACACTTCATTTATGACATCTAGCAATTTTGGTTGCCTTGGCGACAGTATTGGCGGAATAATGCGCAAATTTGTGCTGAAACATACGCACTTCCATGGCAACAATATTGGCCGAATTATATGCAAATTAGTGGCAAAACTTGGATATTTCCTTGTGGACCCAGTACAGGCTGCAATTTTTGACCGATTACTTTCATATTTGGACATGTGTTATACATCATTTATGATACCTCTCGATTTCGGTTGCCATGGAGACAGCACTGGCCGAATGATGCGCAAAAAAGGGGAGAAATGGGCGTTCGGGGGCTATACTCATGCGGTCGCGTCCGACCAGACTGTCTAGCTTCGTTGATGAGCTTAATGTGCTTCCCAAGTCAATTATACTATTGGTCACATGTATAATAACCCCTGAATATGTATTTAGAGACCATAAAAGTATTGCTAAACTTTCTGTAAATGCTATGTTGGGATATTATTTAATTTACTGATGGCTCATACTTTCTGTGCTGATATGACTCCTACCATCTCTCGCATTTTCCTGGAAAAGCTGACAAAGATCCCAATCTGCATGGAAAAAAGAAAGCCCGGAAAACGACCCAGGCTGGAGGAGCTGGTGCTGACCTGGAGAAGATCGCTCAGGAACAGCGAGCCAAACTACAGCAGGAGCAGGAGGAGCTCATGGAGAGGAGAGCCAAGGAGGAGAGGGAAAGGGCGGCGGCGGCCAAACAGAAGAAGGAGAAGGCTGAGGTGGACACAGGCATAGGCGAGAAAGACCACACCAACATCAAATCCAAACAAAATGGCTCTGGGGAGGATCTTCCGATGAAAGTGGGTCCTGTCGAGGCTGTTCCTAATAAAACAGTCTCGCTGACAGATGCTCCTCAAAATGGAGTTCCTCCTGAGACTGCCCCGGAAAATGGAGTTCCTCCTGAGACTGCTCCTGAAAAAAGAGTTCCTCCTGAGACTGCTCCTAAAAAAGGAGTTCCTCCGGAGACTGGTCCTGGAAATGGAGTTCCTCCTGAGACTGCTCCTGGAAGAGCTGTTTCAGTTAAAGGTGATCCTGATAAAGGAACTTCAGAGAAGACTGTTCCTGGTGATGTTCCTCCTAAAAAAGCTGGTCCTGTAGTGGATAATTCTGAAACTCCCACTGCCAGTAAGGCTGCTTCAGAGAATTCTACCACACATAAACCTGAAACTGGGAATTCTGCTGCAGTTCAGGCTGACACTGGGAATTCTGCCACCATTGAGCCTGGTAATGGGAATCCTGCTCTTGTCGAGGCTAAACATGCAAATGATGTCCCTGTAGAAGCCAGAAATGCTGATCTAGTTGAAACTCCCACAGGAACAGCTGTGCAGGGTGAAAGTGCTCATTTGAAGACTGCACCTGTAAAGAATGCTCCTGGGAAAGACGTTCCTGCTGAGGGTACACCTGCTAAAGGTGTCCATGTAAAAGACAATCAAGTGAAAGCAACTCCAAAAGAAGATAAGCCGACACTTGAATCCACCGATGGTGATGCAGGAGACGGCAAGCCTAAAAAGCGTGTTAGAGCTGGGCCACTCGTTCCAGATACAGTTATAGGTAAGAGCCAAGGTTTATTGTAATAATACATAACTACTATGGTAACTTTCACTGTGTTTTACTGTTATTACTGCACAGGTACATATAACATTTCAATACATCTCGCAAATCCCCACTGGCTAAACTAGATATGTTCTTAGAACAATACTGAGTCAATACTGAGATGCTAGAAATTAGCCTAAAATATAACGAGCATGGTTAGCTGCTCTTTACCGCTCGCTACATGTATCATCAAGCGGAAGAATCTATTGCCTTCCCATCCTTCTTATGTATTTGGCAGCACTGGAGTTCTTTCAGAATGGTCTTTTTTATCACCGTCGTTGCACTGATTGTTGTCATGGTTTTGGTGCTGCAAACATTATCATATCTCCATATCTCTCAAGGTTATGGCAATCATAGAATCTCAACCTGGTCTTTTCACTGGCACAAATCATCACTGAATTTAAAATCTGAGGTCATGATGAAAGTAGAGTACGTGTGCCTCTGATGCAGCCCTGCGTTTGGCTTTGCTTCAATTTAAGCTTCCTCATCCAAGTACACTGTCAGAACTTTAGTGTGCTTATTTTGTCCCCCCAGATCCTGGAGTGCACTTCAGCAGTGGTCTGGAAGACACCAGGGCTATTCTAGGCGAGTCAGCGGAAATGGTCTGTAAATTGAGCAGTGAGAACTGTGACGGAACCTGGTTCAAAGATGGAAAAAAGGTGAAGATTATGTTTAATGTTGTTCATGTTCCATTTATAGGATGAGCCAATGTGTATGCCATTGTCAAATTTATGAATAGGACAAATCCGTCCGCCAAAGTGGAAGTTAGAAAGTAAAAAAAAATAAAAAAATGAATCCCCTAATTAATTCAGCCTATTAATTCTACCAGTTAGCTAAACCATTCCACAGCATCATTAGTCTAACCAAATCCAGGTATTTGGAATAAAATAATGAGGAGAAAGTTTATCAGGATATGTTCCAAAAAAGAAGCACTCTAGTAATCATCTGAGCTGTTTATTTCACTTTTGACAGCTGGTATCCTGTGATGAACTCATAATATCCAAAGACGGGGCCTATCATAAACTGAGAATACAAAAATGCATGGAGAAAGATGCTGGAAAATACCGTTTTGAGGCAGATGGACGCAAATCTGAGGCTATAATCGTCGTTGAAGGTGAGCGTAACTATCGTAACTCGCAACAACAGCTAGACAGCATAGATAGACTAGTGATGCTGTCAGCTCCCAAAAGTCCCAAAATGTTCTAAGGAACAGTTACTGAAAAGAATAAGCTGTAACTTTAGTCGTATTCAATAGAAGGGCATAAGAAACATTTTAGTTCTGCTTAGATTTTAGGGATACTCTGTATTGAGTCAATGTATCAGTAAATTGTGAAAAATAAAATCATTTTATTTCATCACAGTATTATTCTGCAAGTAATGACAATGAAATGTCTGACTCATTTTTACTTTTTCATCATATTTTAATTCAATTAACGTGGATTTATATTCTAGACCCACCAAGGCTTGATGAGGATGCCCTGGCAGAATTCTCCAAGCCTGTTGTAGTGAAAGTCGGTGAGAAAGCGACCTTTAAGATGACCTTTGTGGGTCATGACCCAATGAAAGTGCAGTGGTATTTGGACGATGAGGAGAAGTTGGATAGCAGTAATGTGACACTTGAGATGACTTACCGCCAAAGTCGGCTGCTTCTCGGGAAGTGCCAACGCAGAGACAGCGGAGAGGTAAAGGTCAAGATCAAGAATGACTTTGGAACCATCGAGGCCAAATCCAGACTTATCGTCCTAGGTAAGCTTAAATGTGATAGAATGACCAGTTATATGGTTGTGTGAAACCCTGATCAACAAGTGCATTGATTTACCGGGTAGTGGCAGATAAGCTTCATGATAGACATCAGAAAACAAGGCTGGAAGATTATGAAAATGCCATGATGCCATCAACTCAACAGAAACTTACATATCTACAGTATGTGATGTCCAAACTCATCACAGAGAGTTAGGAGTTTTGGAGAAAATCGACTCGAGATATTAAAACAAATAATCACAATATAAACCACCTAAAAGCATTTAACAGTATCACACAATGAAAGATTGTACTTATTTTTGCTTTTTTTTTCTCCAGACAAGCCGACTCCACCACAAGGCCCCCTGGACATTATCGAGAGCTCTGCCAACTGTATTGAGTTCAAGTGGAGACCCCCGAAGGACGACGGTGGATCCCCGGTGATCAACTACAGCCTGGAGCGCCAGCAGGTGGGGAGGAATACCTGGAAGAAGATCGGGAGTATCCCTGGAGATCCTCCCATTTACAAGGATACAGATGTGGATCACGGAAGAAAGTACTGCTACCGTATCAGAGCCATCACAGCGGAGGGCGAAAGTGACATGATGGAGACTGTAGACATTCAGGCTGGAATTAAAGGTGGGGCCAACAGCGAAGTCTTGTTTCTTGGCTGAGTGCCCTCTTGTACGAACTCAGCTCTGTCTCAGACTGGATAGAGTTTCAATGTGAATTCAAATTGAGGAAGGCTGCTTCAACAGTTCCCAATCACTGGTAGTGTAATGATGAAACAAAGCAGCGGTTTGAGGTATTTTTCAGGTGAATTGCTATAGCAGAAGGCAGTAAGACGACGCATCTGTGACTCCAAAAAAGAGAAAAAATAGTTGACGGAAACAAAAATGATTTCCGCAGAAATGATTAGCTTTTTCGTCTGCTGTGTTTTTCTTTAGCATACCCTGGTCCACCAGCTGCACCCAAGGTGGTCAGTGCTTTCAAGGACTGCATCAACCTCTCATGGGCCGTCCCAACCAACACAGGAGGAACGGCCATTGTGGGTTATAACCTGGAGAAACGCAAGCAGGGCAGCAACTTGTGGAGCCTGGTGAATCCAGCAGATGAGCCCATTAAAGGTCCGAGAAGTTCTGAATATGCGGAAAAATATTCAGTGAGAATCTAGGTGCCTGGTCTTCTGGTTAAATTGATGATCTACTGCATTTATTCTAAGCACATACTATAGGTCGGGGCTGCCAAGGCTTTTCCTGGAGATATACTCCCCGGAAGGTTTCTATTTCCACTCCAACAAACACACCTCACTCAACAGCTTGAGATTTTTGTGAGCCAGTTAGTGATGCAGTCAGCATTGGTAACTAACTGCTCAAGGCCATCTGATTTGGTGCTCCAGATTGTACCCATGTACTGAACTAAGGGTATGGAACTCCTAATAAGACATACCCCTGCCTGTTTTACATGTCTCTTTGCACCAAAACGTCTTATTCAAATGTTTATTGCTTGTCAAAGGCTTGATAATAAGGCAGTCATTTGAATCAGGTGTAGTAAAAACGAGAGACATCTGAAATTTTTCAGACCTATGGCTCCCCAAGAGCAGGGTTTTTTACTCCTGTTCTGGAGAGTGACTATTGTAAAGGCTGCTTTAAGTTGTGAGGACATGAAACTTTGAATGTCTTCCACTGGAACGGCACATTCAAGGGAATGAGACAATTTCTTTCGTGGAAAATGTTTGCTTAGTTTACAAAATCAGCCAAGGCTTACACCTACATTCTGATAACCCCAGTCTCTGCATTTTAACCACCAGCAGTGTGTTGATGTTGGGAAATATTCACAGTGCAAGTGCTAATGATATATTACTGCTGCTTTCAGGGAAAAAGTATGCAGTTAAGGATGTCATAGAGGGAATGGAGTACGAATTTCGTGTGTCAGCAATAAACTTCTCTGGGTCAGGAGAACCCAGCCTTCCTTCTGACTTTGTGTTTGCCAGAGACCCCAAGAGTAAGTAAAGGCAAAAGCCAATGATGTCCATCATCATTCTCACTATGAGATAAACATAATTCAGCCTTGACCCAAACAATTATACTGTTTAAAAAACCCCACAAAAATATTTGCCCCCTCCTCATTTCCTCTGTTTTTGCATATCCCTCACACTAATCTCAAAATTTGGCACAATCTCCAAATTTAACCAATTTACAATCCATGTTCCTATCAAGGTCATGAATGTTGAAAAGGAGTAGCAGTGGTCCCCCCACCAATCCCTGTGGGACTCCGCGTCTGCTATTTGTAGCTCAGATGAGTTCACTTTGGCAACAACTCCACACATTCTATCCTGTTATTTGTCACAAATCCACTCCAAAACAACACCTGTAATTTAATTCTTAATCTCTCATATGCTTCCTTATAAATTGCTTTCTAAAAATCAAAATACTGTTTATGACATGGAGCCCTGCTTTGGTGATCAGTCTAAGCAGCCTCTTCAATGAATTCAGGCTTGACTTGTCCTAATGGAAACTATGTTTGCTATCCCTCAGAGTGTCGTAATTTTCAAGAAATAGTGTATTTCTAGTAAAATACTGGAATCTATCATTAAATGCAAGCAAAATTGACAGGCCTGTAGTATCCCAGCTCAGTATATGATTATATATTGCCATTAGATTGCTTTGCTTCCAATCATCTAGTATTTTTTGAGTTTCTAAAGACTGCTTCAAACATCTGTCAGTAGTTTCAGGATAATCTCACCAAATAACCCAGGTACCCATGAGTATATGCTGTCAGGGCCTGTTGTATTATTTGTCTTTCATTTTTTGCAATTTGTTGAGTATTATCCCCAATCTCAATATTCTTTAAAATATTGAGAATATTGGAAATGTCCCCCAGCCTACTAGGAATCGGCTCCCCAGTAAAACTCTGAACTAAGGAGGTCTTTTTTTTTTTTTTCCTCTGAAGATTTTAAACAGTTAAGTTTGACAAATATTTTGAAGTACAATAAATCGAGGAGGGAGGAAATTGTACCTTGGTAGAAGTGGAAACATGCCTAAATTTCATTTTTGGAATAAATGCTCCTTTAAGATCATCATTAATGTTTGTTTTTGTTCACTTTAAATTTCATGACATAGCTAGCTTTCACAACAATACCATTCGAGACAGCCATCACACTGTCATGCAACACCGACAATATATGTCATTTGTCTCCTTTCAGAGCCCCCAGGTAAAGTTTTAGACCTAAAAGTGACAGACTCTACCTACACAACCTTATGCCTGTCTTGGGCAAAACCTCATGAAGAAGAGGGTGTCCAGGATGAAGCCAAAGGCTACTTTGTGGAGATCAGGCCAGCTGAGAGCACAGAGTGGAGTCGTTGCACAACAAATGGCATCATAATGACCAGCTTCACCGTGAAGGGTCTCAAGTCCATGGCCATGTACTGGGTCAGGGTGATCGCAGCCAATGAAGGGGGAGAGGGGGAGCCTCAAGATCTGGACAACTACATAATCGCCATGCCTCCCCCTGGTGAGTATAAATGAACATTTCAATTTCTGATTCTGCAGTGATTGATTTATCAAAAGATCAAAGGTATGCTCAAGGTTTCATGTGACACTTCCAAGGAATCTGTACCAGTGCAAGAAGGGTTTGAGGCTTGTCCTTCTGTGGACAGCCTCGAGTTTTGGTTGTTGTCCATCCATCAACGGCTTGTGTTGTGTTTTTGTGGTGCTTTTACAGTGAGACCTAGATTCACAGATGCAAAAATGAACAGTTTTGTGGTGGTCAAGGCGGGGCAATCTGCAAGGCTCAACATCAACTTTGAGGTAAAATGCAAAAAGATACCGTGTATTGCACGGAACATCTCTCTCTCTTTCTCTACATTAGTTGTGGCTGTACCTCAGAGGACTATGTCTGGAAGATTAGATAAAAGATCAGTTTATAAGATATTTCTTTTTTGATTAATTTGCATATATTTCCAAGAATAATGTAAAATGATCATTCTTGATTTCATGTGATACTTTGGACCTAATGCATCTGGATGATAATGCAGTGTCATAGTGATTTTTTTTTTCTTTTTTATTTTCTCATAAATCTTTTTGATTTAATCTCCAGGCCTCTCCTTGGCCAGAGGTAAAATGGCTGAAGGATGGTTCACCGGTGGGTAAGAGGGTAACCGTTAGCAATGCTGAAGGCACATCCCAACTATTGATCCCATCAGCTGAGCGCTCGGATACTGGCGTCTACACTATCATACTCAAGAACCTGGTGGGCCAGGAGACCTTCAGCGTTGAGATCAGAGTCACAGGTAATGTGAGCTGATGAGAAGAATGAGTACAGAACCAGTTTGCTCAGGCTTTCAACTGCATTTTAAGAAGTGCTTAACCACAGTACGCGAGTCTTCATCCAACATAACTGATGTTTACACGAATAGAGCTTCGTCCATTAGCTAGCGGTAGATTTGTTTTATTTCATGATGGTGATGTAGGTCTGCATCAGAGGTGTAAAATCCAGGGGTCAGAAAGTAAAAGTCCTGCCAAGTTTTTCTCCCTCCCACAGAAGGGAATCCAGGCAGTCCGAATCCGAAGTAAATCCAGGCAGTTGGAATAAACTTCTGGGGAGGATTTTTACTTTCTGAACCCGGACTTTATACCCCTGCTGCTAGTAAGTGTAGCAACACAAACTTTCAGGATTTTGTGATGAGACAGCAGAAGAGATATGGGTGCATAGCAAAACAGCTTTCTTTTTTTTTCATTTTTTCATTTTTTTTTTTTTTTACCCTGCTGAGTAGCTAGCTCAGTGGTTCTCAAGTTCGGTCCTGGCGCCCCCCTGTGTATGCTGGTTTTTGTTCAAACTACAATTGCAATCTTTAGATTTTAACAAGCTGATGATTTGTTTTAATTAGGTGCATTTATGCAAATATCCACATTGAGATATGTTGTAAATATTGGCAGAGGGAACCAATTTAACCAAACATTTAATCAACATGAATAATCAAGAGGTTCCTCATTGGTGAAACTCTTGTCACATGGTGGCAAAACCCGACAATTTACTTGGCAAACAATGGAGTCACACCTGTTGTGTTTCCTGTTGATTTTATTTGGCTCAGGCAGGTTACTTCGGAACAACTCAAAACACCTGTAGTCAGCAACCTAATTTGGAGCTTATTGATTTTCTCAGACTCTAATTTGATCTGTGTAAAAATGTTTTCACCTGAAAATCCTAGCAATATTGAAAATTAAGCACAATATGTTCAAGGGTTTTTATTTTTCATAGCAGAATGGATATGTCCATCCAAATGTGACTTAAGATGGTAAATAACTGCTCAAAACATGGAATGCTGCTAATTTAGACAAAGTAACAGCTTTTTAAAATCCTAGAATTGCAATTGTAGTTGGAACAAAACCAGCATACACAGGGGGGCGCCAGGACCGAACTTGAGAACCACTGAGCTAGAAGTTCACAGATCAAACTAAATAGAGCTGACGAATACCAGTATCTCAAATGCAAGTCTGACCTGGTTTCAGATGAACCCAAGCCTCCTGGTCCGGTAGAGGTCGATGAGAATGTTCCGGGCACAGTGACCGTGTCCTGGACACCTTCCCTGGATGAAAAACGGGATGACAGACTACACTACATGGTATCAAAGCGCGACTCGGTCAAGCGGACCTGGCAAATTGTTGCTGACCATCTCTTCAACAACAAGTTCACAGTCTGCAACATCATTCCTGGCCGGCAATACTACTTCAGAATCTATGCCAGGAATGACATGGGCGTGTCTGAGCCTACAGAATCACCAGTGTGGGAAGTCACAAGAAAAAAAGGTTTGTGGGTTCATTATTAAGTGAAAAATTTTATTCAAAGAGTCCAAGCATTGATAACACTCAGCAGGGGTCAATCCTTCAGAGCAATGTGGGATTAAGGGCTTCGCTCAAGGGACAACAGCTGTCCTGATCTTGTTATGACTGCATTAGAACCAGTGACTTCCCAGGTTCACGACAAGTAGCTTTGACTGTAGACTCCAAGCTACATTTACTTTTCTAAGTTTTCACTCAAACTGAAATCAGGCTCATCTTTGTTTCTCTCACCTAGAAAAGTTCACTGTAAATACTCCAGAGTCTAAGACCTACAACCTGGAGCATCCGCCAAAATTCATGATCCCTCTAAAGAGGCACGCTCCACCCCAAGGCTACGAGTGCTATATGAGCTGTGCTGTTCGGGGCGACCCTGCGCCCCGCATCACGTGGTACAGGGACAATGTCAGCCTCAACACCAACACCAACTACTACATCACCAACACCTGCGGCGTCTGCTCCATGCTAATCCTCAGAGTCAGATCGAATGACACCGGAGAGTATAAAGTGATTGCCGAAAACCCGCTGGGGCGAGCGGAGTGCTCCACTCAACTCATCGTTAAAGGTACCACCATTATGTTAACAGCTGAGTATAAAATGTAAAAGGCCATTACTATTGTCCATGGCTATAACGTATTAGTCATTCTCTTTCTCGATAGTATGAGCAATTTCCCATTGAAAATCTTCATGCCAACATGTCAATAAAATACACCTGGGCTACATGCTACTTTTTGTTATCATTCGCTGTAGCTACATGCCATCGGCCATGATTATACACCTTGGTCACATTCTATCGACCATTAATATACACCATGGTTACATGGAATCGGCCATTATGATACACCATAGATATATGCTATCAGACGTTATCATTAGTAGTGATACCGCGGATTCCAGGGGTCCGAAGCAAACGCTTCAAACTCGACAGGGCATTTTTCTGAAGCAATGTGCCGGACCTTTCTTCATATCGAGAAAAACCATGTGACTGATGATGTTCGAATCACTCCAATGCTTCATTCAGACTGAATCAACTAATCAGTTTGGTTTGATAGGTGGAGCCTTGAGACATTAGGGCGATTCAAATGTATTTAAGGTGAATGGAACAGCGCTCTGTTGTAATTATTTTTTTTGAATGAAAATTCCTAAGTTGCACAAGCACACCCAGTATACACAAAGCACAATTAAAAAGCATAATAAAATATACGTAATGTGCTTTTTGAACAGAGCAAATATTTACAGGATTCAAAGAGACTGCGGATGTAATTAATATTATTATAATATAATAATTAAGGTTAGGAAGAAAAACAACAGACACGTAAAACGGAGTTAGATTTCAGCTTCAAGTATTTTTCACAATATAACAAAACCCAAAGTGCACACGCAAAGTACATCAGCGTCACCTTGCAAGGCTGTACAATAATCTCTGTGCCAGCAGATGTCACCCTGATGCTCAATGAATGAGGCTTCGAGTAGTGAACCCGTTTTTTGATAGAATAGTCCAAAGGGGTTGATAGCCTCATAAAGCCTCGTTTGGCCATAACTAGTTATCATACACCATGGTTACATATAGCCATTATCATACATTGTAGTTACATGCTATCAGATCTTATTTTACACCATGGTTACAATTATACACCGTAGTTACGTGCCATTGGGCATTATTATACACCATACTTACATGTTATCGGCCATTATTATACGCCATGGTTATGTGCTGGGGGGGGGGGGGGGGTCATTATTATTCTTTAGATCCACGTGCTATTAGCCATTTTAATTTTCCCCCATTACATGCTATTGGATATCTTCACTCACCAGTACTTTGTGTTAGTAGCCATCATTATTCACCACAGCAACATGATTGGCCAGTAATACTCACCGAGGCTACAGTACATATTATTGGCAATTAATCAACAGGCCAACTCACTATTAGACATTATTATTCTCAATGTCTACATGCTATTGGCCAGTGTTACTCACCAAGAGCTACATGCTCTTGTATGTAGTCATACAGACAGACTGTCATTGTCTGTTATTTAGTTATATAAAATAGATATTCATCCTTCAACTAAATTCAAAGCATTCGTACAATGAGTTCCATGCATCAATGGTTTCTGTTTTTTTTTTTTTTTTTCAGAATAAGAAAACAACTATCAAGATGAAGACTTGGGACACTGGTTCATTTATTTTTCTACAAATATTTGGCCGGATTTTTTGTTGTGCTTGTATGAACCTGTATTCACCTATCATAGACATAGATCATCCACCTAAATGATCGTGTTTCACCGAGTGGCACTCTGCTCACCCAATCTTAAAGACAATGTCAAGTCTACTGTCCCAAGGTTGAAAGGAGATCTATCTACATTGCACAACCTTGCTACCTATATCTTCTGTTTCAAAGGGGAAATTGAACACTTAATATATGGAGACTTTTTGTTCCTCAGGTGCAACAAGCAGTACTAGGAACAACAAAATCCTCCTGACAGAGACATTTTAGTGATTTCAGTGTTGAATAACTTGGGACCCCCTTGGCATTTGGCATCTACCAATCTCAAGACAAATTATTGCACACCATAATGTAGCATATGGTTGGTAAATTGATTAATGCACTTTCTGAGTCCAGATGAAAATGTATTGCAGCAGATTTAAGGAAGTTATTGTGAAAAAACGCATTTTCAGCTTTTTTATTGCCTTGACCCAATTAGGTCCAAATTTCATTAGGGTGATCCTTCGATCATTACACACCTTTCCTGAGACTGTAGTGAAATTTTAGCTGAATGCGTTTGCGTTAGACTATTGACAGAGAAACACACAAGGGGTATAACAAGAGTTTAAGACAGGAACAAGTGTAAAGTGCTAGAAAATATGTGGTCTTGGAATGACATGCACACTTTCTCTGAAATGAGCATGTGTTTACTACAATGTTGATGATGTCTGCAAGGGTATGTAACTCATTTCTTTACAGGGAAGGACAGTGTATAATAATTGGTGGTTGTGCGGATGATGTGAGCCTGGTAGGTATTTGAAGGGAAAAAGTGTATGCTGTAATTGACAGGCTCATTGTTGTGACGCCCTCTTGTGGGAAAGGAGTTAGAAAGCATTGAGAGTAAATTAGTAACCTCTATTGTGAGCATAATATGTAGTTGTTAAGCCGCTTTCACACCGGACGCGAAACTAATTTTTTTGCACAACAGATTACATTCAAAGTCAATGCAAAGACAGGAATACACGCGCGTGACTTTGACATTAATCTGTCGCGCGAGAAATTCGTTTCGCGTCCGGTGTGAAAGCAGCTTTACTATCGTCACTCCACTTACTGTGGTGACTCTTCTTGCGGAATAAATGTTGTAGGTAACTCAAGGCAACCATAAACACGTGACAGGATGTGTTCCATCAATGTTTTACAAATGGAAATGCCACAACATTAGTTACTGTAGAGAGGGGGCGATGTAACCATTTATATGTGAAATATACTGATTCTGAGTGTAATACAGTCCAGTGTCCATTGTTTAATATTCACAAGTTTAAAACTATTTCACGGATAAAATACAAAAGGGTCAAGTCGTTTTTTTCTTTTCTTGCTTGTAATGTGTCCTGGACTGAACAAGTGCTATCAAATTGTTTTTATTGATAGCTATTTTAATCACACAAATTTTTTTTAAACAAATGCGTACATTTGAACTAAAATGGAAAAAAGCGAGATGTCGAAGGCGTATGATTTGTTTGATATCATTACGTGAAATAAATGAAATCTTTGCTGTGCATATGAGTGTTTGTTTTTTATGCTATGTTCTGCAGCCACAATCAGGAATTATACTGTATACTATAACAGGATATATTGCCCTCATAATCCATAAGAACGAGAATACAGATATATGTGCTTTGTCAGTAAAATTCACCAAAGATGATCACTTATCAGCTGATCCATTTTTTAGGTGGCATACCCTATGATTTCCCCTCATCAGGACCTCAAATAACCCAGGGGCTCTAAACTTTATTCAGAAACGGCCAGTGTGGGTGCAGCTTTCATTCCAACCATGATGTTACACACCTGAATCTACTAATCAACTCCAAGAGTCTTTGGTAAAGACCTTGATCAGTAGAGTCATCTGTGTAACTGATTGGCTGGAATGAAAGCCTGCACCCACACCAACGCTTATTGGGTTAAGAATCCCAAGTCTATACTTTTCAATCTTTTTCCCCGCACACATTTCATGGTATTCCCTCCTCGTGTTGGGTTGACCACCTTAGAGACGTGAAAAAAACAAGCTATATGAAGGTAAAATGGATGAACTCCTCCGCACCTCCGCATGAAATCCTGCTGGGACCCCTGATTCCGCACAGCACTCGCACTGTGTGTCCCTGGTCCATAAAATCTGATGGCCACGGACCCCACTGTTGCTCCATGTCACACACAATCACGAGGCCAGCCGCATTTCTCCTTTACTACCTGATCAGAGTGACGCAGCGGTCATCCTGTGGAGGAAATTATCTGTGAATAATGGAAGCGCCCAAAAAATGTTCCATAGGACTTTTATGGAATTCTATAGAACATTTTGGGAGAACAGCATGTTGTATAGGATTTTCCGTGTGTTCTGTAGGAATTTGCTGGAAACCTATAGAACACCTTTATGGAAAAGAAAGTCCTAAGATTATTGCTGTTCCATAAGACCTTCCTATCGAACACCCTAGTTGAAAAACCTGTTCTATAGGACTTTGATGGTCTTCTGGACCTTCTACAAAAGTAATAGAACAGAAGCTTAATGGGAAACACATCTTAAATAAGGGTTAAATGAAAATAAATCTTATGGCTCCTTGCAATGCTCTGTTGAAGGATCAATTTACCTTCTCTGTACCCAGGCTCTAGAAGTGAGACTGGACTAATGGTATGAAAATGTGCAATATGCTGAAGTAGTAAGGAAATCTTGTCCCTTTTAACTTCAAGGTTTGCTTAAGCACATGGGGTACCAGGCACATACCTACTCATTGATTCTTTGATCAGAACATTGATTGACTGACTGATCACACTACTTAGCAGTATTTCAGTTACAGTATATGAAGACCTCTTTCCATTTCCTCGGCAGCAATCTATATTATAATAGAGTGTGTGAGGTACAGTTCAGGAACCAAACGCGAGAGGCAGAAATCCAAAAAACTTATGCCTTTAATGGAGTCCGAGTCAAAGCCAAAAAACACAGGAATTGCCAAGCCACAATACGAAATCCAAAAACAGTGTCGACTAGACAGGCAGGGGTCAGAACCAATAAGACAGATGAGCAAAGGTACAAAAATGATAGGCAAAAAGTCGTAGTCTTGGGAAAAAAATCCCACATTAAGAAATAATTCTTTTGTATCAAATCATGTGTGCCATAATTATTAGCACCCCTGATGCTAATACTGTGTACAACCCCTTTTTGCCAACAAAAAAGCACCTAATCTTCTCCTATAATGTTTCACAAGATGGGAGAATACAGAAAGAGGGATCTTTGACCATTCCTCTTTGCACAATCTCGCTAAATCATCCAGCGACCTGGGTCCTCTCCTCTGCACTCTCCTCTTCAGCTCACTCCACAGATTTTCAATGGGGTTGAGGTCTGGGGATTGAGATGGCCACGGAAGGAGCTTGATTCTGTGTCTGGTGAACCATTTCTGTGTAGATTTGGCCACATGTTTAGGGTCATTATCTTGCTGAAAGACCCAGTGATGACCCATCTTCAGCTTTTGGGCAGAAGCCACCAGATTTTGATTTAAAATGTCCTGGTATTTCAAAGCGTTCATGATGCCATGTACCCTAACAAGGTTCCCAGGGCCTCTGGAAGAGAAACAGGCCCACAGCATCACCGATCCTCCCCCATACTTCATAGTGGGCATGAGGTGCTTTTCTGCATACTCATCTTTTGTGTTCCGCCAGACCCATTGAGTGTTTGTTGCCAAAAAGCTCTATCTTGGTCTCATCTGACCAAAGCACAGGGTCCCAGTTGAAGTCCCAGTACCGCTTAGTGAACTCCAGACGTTTGCGTTAATGATAGTGAGTGAGAAAAGGTTTTTTCTGTGCATGCCTCCCAAACAGTTTGTTGGCATGTAGATAGCGCCTGATGGTTTTTTTGGAGACTTTGTGACCCCAAGATGCTACCATCTGTTGCAATTCTTTAACAGTGAGCTTAGGAGAACTTCTTATTTCTCTTACCATCCTCATTGTGCGTGGGGGCAAAATAACCTTGCGTCCTCGTCCAGGCTTGTTTACCACTGTTCCAGTTGTTCTAAACTTTTTAATGATTCCTCTGACAGTAGATATGGGCAGGTGCAGGCAAGTGGCTATTTTCTTGTAGCCATTGCCTGACTTGTGAAGGTCGACACACATCTGCCTTACTTGAATGGTGTGTTCCTTTGTCCTTCCCGTGTTGAAGAGCGGATGAGAGAAATGGCTTCTGTGTCACGTCATATTTATACCCCAGTGAAACAGGAAGTGATGAATTACTAATAAAATGCTCCTAGATGCTTTGATCAACTTTGTAAACTACTGTAGAAATGACAGAAATACTTAAATTACATTTATTTCCTAGGAATTGTTAGGAGTGCCAATAATTGAGGAACAAGTGATTTTATGAAAAATAATTATTTCTTAGTCTGGGATTTTTTTCCCCTTAAAATTCACTTGAGTTGAAGGTTACATTTTTCCACAATTTTCAGTGTGAGAGTATGCTTCTGCAATAAAAATTGAATTTATTTTAAGGCTTTTAACACACCTTAACCAGGGGTGTCAATAATTATGGAGGGCACTGTATATGGTAAGGTCTTATTAACACTTGGCTTTAACATGCTTTTTGGGAGATCAGATTACAGAAGTGGTCACACGCGACACATTGCTGTTTACACTTATTGTAAAGATGACCACTTGTGTTTGGATTGCCTTGCTTACTAAACAATTTCAACTAAAACCCAACACGCAGTAATTATGTCATATCACACCAATAGCAGTCGTTTCCACCAGACGAAGCTGAGATTTTGACCCCAATTCACGTTATTACGTTGTTTTTTTTTTTTTTGGTTTTTTTTTTGGGGGGCAAGCTAACATATTTCCACTTTTAGTTTATATTTTTGAGATATTTCAGTTGTTGAAATTAGCCTGATAGGCGCATTTGCAACTTTCAAGAGCATGTAGGACCGCGCAGAGGAGGAAACTCCCTTGTCACAACCTTGCGGCCTACATTAGTGACGTTAACCAACTATGTCCTCGTCAGGGATGAATCAGGACGGAATAGTGTTTTCACTACCAAAATATATATGGTCTTTTTCATCCCAGACCGCCTCCGCAACTGTTTGAGCGATCGGATCTCAATGCATCTTGGACCCCATTTACACCTGTACTTAGCACTGACCGCTTGTGATCCAATCACCAAAATGCATGTTAAAACCAAGCGTTAACAGATTCTAAGTAGAATTCTTCAGGTGTAAGCTATTTTGAAAGAACGAATGCAAGACTTTCTTAATATAAAGCTATTTAAGTGGTTCCTCAGTGTTGTTTGGGCCCCCCGTTGCTGGTTATGTGAGCGCATCTTTCTATCCTCGTCCACCCAATTTCTACATCATTCAGTAAGTCAGATGGTGACATTGCCTCTGATTGGGCAGCCCAATTCTCGGCATGGGAAAATTCAGATGAAATTGGCTTGTTCAGTGATGTCCCCTGGATATTTAACATGAGTATGCCACTCAATTACTCTTCAATTAGAATGATAAGCAACTAGTTTGACAGGTAACTGCAAAGTTTCAGTTTTGGGGCCCTATTCGAATTATAAGGCTGCTATCTGTTATTGTTTTGGGTTCCAACACAAAAAGTGAATGCATAATATGTTGAAAGCATAAATTGAACTGAAATGGGCTGGTCACATCGCATAGCATAACCAGAGCGGTAAGAACAGGCCATTCAGCCCAACTGCATGTGGCAGGCCAAGGGTAGGCCCAGGAGGGGGATTGAACTCCAGACGCCCAGGTAAGAGTGACACACACTGATCAGATCGCCAAAGAGCCAGGTCATTGGCAAGGTAGCCAGGCACGTATGAATTAGGAGGCATTTCTAGTGACAGGACCCTTCAACTCACATCTCTCCCCCTCTTTTGGAAGCGTGTCCTCGTGCTCCATGCTTTACGCATGCTGCCATCGCCAAAATGTGGCAGGCCAAGGGAGGGCTCGGGCGGGGGATTGAACCCCAGACTGCCGGGTATGAGTCACACGCGCTGACCACACCGCGAAAGAGCCTAGCTTGTTGATTTTTCCAGATTGCAGGAAGTACCGCCCCTTAAGAGTAAACAAGGCTCAACGTACGTTGCTTTGGGTCGGTGGTGTGAATTTGTGTGCCAATCTTCTACCAAGTTGTTCTCCCAAAGAACTGAATGTGATCTTGGCACGAATGGGGCGGCAAATTTTCAAAAAGAAAACGATCCCGCAGTCAAACTCCCGCAATGAAGTGAGGAGAAATCTCCTTTTCCTTTCAGTGGAAACGCAGCTTAAGTTTTAACTATTTGTAAATAACCTCTCTCGCCAGAATTTACCAGTGCCTTCAAAATGGCTTTGTAACTCTTTCCAGATGGATAGATGTCAAAGGTTATGTACTTCATCATCTGATCTTGAATTTCTTCAGATTGCAGCAAAATGTGCAGATTTTTGCCGACTTCACATTGCCAGACAGTTTGAAATCATTGATATTTGGATTCAACAAGGCTGGCAGTGATCATAGCTGCGTTTGTGTCATGAAATTGAACCAAATTATCCCTTAAATTTGTGTAATTGGTTGATTAGGTAACTAATGAGGCAGTTAATTCCTCAAATTGGGCCGGGTTGGATAGCTTTTTTCCTTCAATAAATTAAATAATCATTTAAGAATTTTATCTACCATTTAATCAGGTTTTCTTTGTCTACTATTTAAATCAGGTTAATGATTTGAAACGTTTAAGTGTGACAAACATGCAAAAATAGGAGAAACTGGTCGGGAGTCAAATACTTTTTCACACGCTGTATATAATAAGCACTGCTTTCGTCGTATTTCTCAGTGACCTCTTCCAGGATTCCTTGCGAATAGAACATGCGCAGAACATAAATTAATGTTCCTTTCATGGGGATATCCCAATAGGCGTATAGTACAAGACCAAATATTCGGGTTAGAAAAGGAGCAACCCAGCGGTAATTTTTGGGTTTTTAAAAACCTTGATGTTTACATGGCTGTGCGCAACCGGGTTATTGCTAATATTCCGGTTATGAAAGGGTTACTGACTGCATGTAAACGTAGTCAATGTAACATAGAAAACAGTAAAGACGAAAATACAAAAACATAACTGAACAGATTCAGAAACTGAGAATGACCCTCCCCTTCTGGAATCTTGTTGGCTATCCCTCATGATGCTATTTTCAATAAATAATTCTAACTGGTTTTAATGATAAATTGAGTACTCTTGGGTATACGCAATCCAGGTTTTATTTGTTTATCTATATAATTTGTCTCGTACTTCGTTATACCCAATCTCAATTTCTGCCATAAATTCTGAGCTTTGGAAATGCCTTCTAGCCTTGGTAAATCTGCTCCCTGATGAGGCTTTCAACAAAAAATGATTTAGCCCATCAGCAATATCTCAATCTTTACCATTATTAATGGTATCATTATTTTAAAAAAAGCAACATAAACCACGCTGTTACGTGTTCTATTTGTAGCACAGGAGAAGATGATACACATGCATCTCAGGAATTTCCCAAACATTCCAGCCCACAGAAATACTCTCAGATCAGACTTAAACTGGCAAAATATTTTTGCTTCATGTTTAGAGAAGGAACAGTTGGTTTTACATGCTCTGATTAGGCTGTAATTAGAGAAAATGTCCCCATTTACAGGACAATGATTACAGCCATAATTGCTGTGATATATGGACGTGTTTTGTGGTTTTCGAACAGGTGAAGCTGAAACTAGAGCAGGGCAGTAAAAATGACGTACGGCAACATGAGGATAATACCTTTTGGGACGTTTTCCTTCGGGGTTTCGCATCAACAAATCAAAAGAAAATATTTATGTATAATTACATTAATTAGTGTAGTTTGCCAACATGTTGCAATGAATACTGAATTTCAGTAGCAAGCTGGACAGCGTGGTTTAGTTCAGGAATTACGGGCAGCCCATGAGTGAGGGCGTGGAGACTTCAAGCATCTCAGCTCACTGCTTTCCCTGACTATCACAGCGGAGACGGTCATGTTCACCACATAGCTGTTTTACAGCCGGGCCTGAAATACACCCCTCAGCTGATCCATCACACTTTCGCTCAGAGTGAACTTAAACTGGGACATTATTAAACCTTAAATGCAGGGGAATGGCTGCGTGGACAAGAGTGTGCCCATAAGGTACAATATCCCTTCTACTTAGCAGCGGATGGACATCAGTTAATTTTACCCAATCATGAGAGCAAGATGTCCTGCTTAAGAGTTTAAGCACAAAGCAGAAAAACATGTACATGGCTTGAGCAGTGTAGATTTGATTTATAGCTTTCACATATAATGCAACCCATATTTGCTGTGTATAAGAAGGTTTGTGGCTTTGTCACATAGAAAATTGACATACATTTTGCCTACTCTCCATATTGCTTGGGATAAAGAGTGCCTTATCAGAGTGATCCTTTGAAACCCTTCGAAAATTTGATCCTTTGAAAATTTCTCCCAAATTTGGATATTTTTCCACGCTCTATAATTTTACTGCATCATCACCATCCAGGCTCTGCTCATTCATGTGGAGAAGCGGAGAGGACCGAAGGGCATTAATAAACTTATTTTGAAAATTAAATTTTAAGGACTATAGCCTGAAATGAGAAACCTGCTGGCTTGTGGTTTCTACTGGTCGTACGCCTGACAGTGAGATGTGCGTGATGTTCTGCCGAGCTCTGTACGGCCATATAACAATGTAAATTTATTGCTTGCTCTGTTTATATTGATGGAAAAGTATAGAGGTTAGAGCTTAGCTTTGTTGGCTATAGTGGCTATTTTGAAATATTTCATAACCTTTGGACTTGAAAATATGCTGTGAAACCTGAGCATTATAAGGTGAATAAATATCAAGTTTAGGTGACCTCCCTGACATCAGAGACTTGGTTTGCCAAGCAGGGGTGATCCTTTTATGGGGTGGCTCATGTTGACATTCAGGCTCAAAATCCGAGTCAGATTCACTGGACCAAGATACATCAATAACTAATCACTGCCCGACTAACTAAACTAAATCACAACGAGGACAGCCCTGTGACAATCACAATTTCTATCTGCAAAATGGGAGAACAAACTGATTCTGAGGTTATGACAGCAACTGGTTTATATACGCACCTGCAAGTAACAAAGTGCATTGCTAGGCAACCATGCCTTGCATAGCTGTCAGTGTATGAATGTGTTGTATAAATGGGCATATGTGAGGTATTAGGCTACTGTCAAGTCCTTTGAGCTGTCTGTCTGACTAGCTATATAGTCGGCCCAGCCAGTCCGACTATATAGCCTAGCTATACAGCCAGAATATATGGTCCATATACAGTTTTTTGCATGAGGAATAATGGAGGGCAAAATGACCTCTTGGCCAGTTTACCCATTATTTAATTGCTGTTAGATCGCATATGGAGAGAAACCGTGTCTTCAGTTGCCAGTTACGATAATTGGAAAACGTGTCTATAAAGGAAAATGATCGAGAACTAGCCAGGACTAATTGCTGTCATAAAGAGACGTGTCTTTGCCCCCCCTCAGGCTACACCACTGGAATGGCCGTGAGGTCATTTTGACCTCTCTCGCAAATGAAACTGCACATAAGTCTGTTTGAATAACAACCCTATGCCTCTCAGTCAGTGACTTTTCCCAAAATGGTGTTATTTATCAACTTAGGAGTTAATAAACACTGATTTTCAAAGTAGAATTAAAATCACTTATCAAACTGCTCTCTGGGAGCAGTTTGATAATAATCACCAGGCAATCTTCAGCCACCTGCTTTCAGTGTCATGTCTCCATGCTGAGATCTTCTCATCGGACGGCCAGATCCTTCAGGTTTGCATTTAATTTTCACAGCAAGCCCCCTCCTTCAAGTCCAGGGAAGTCTTTGAAGCATCATGGGCTACCACTTGCAGCCTTCTTCTCTTAGCTTGGAGACTACAGGGTGCTCTGTCACCTCAAGGAAACACAGGCTCAAATATCAACACGGTTAGGAAAGACCTGAAATTGGTCAAGAAATTACGCATTGAAACACAGCATCTGGTTTTGTCCAGTTACGTTAGGTTAGGTTCCATATGAGCCCAGTCTCATCCAGACGCGTCAGATAGTGATGCTACCTGACCAAGTGTCACTAAGGAAGCTTTTGGCTTCTTTATATAATGACAGGTTAAAACAAATCCAACCCCCTAATCCCCAACCTGAACTCAAACCATAAGCATCAAATAAAGACGCTTTTTTGCATCGTATATCGACGTTTGGTCAGGTAGCGTCACTATCTGAGGCGTTGGGTTCAGAATGCGTTGGTTACATCAGCACAGGAGGGTTCATGTCTGTGATGTTACACCTTAAGAAGTTAGACCTTCTGCAGAGACTGTGGTGCGAGATACGATGTTCCTTGAAAACAACAGCAGAGTGCCGTGGTGATGCAAAAAAAAAAAAAAAAACCCACCTAGATTGTTTAGTTTGGAAAATATTTACATCATTTATTCTATATAATAGCATGAACCTCTAACTTGAAGCAGAAATGTCACTCACCGCAAAGACAGATCTCCCTCTGAATATTTGAAAAAAAAAATAAGTGTTGTGTGGTCACTCCAAAAATATGTTGTAAAATAGCCAAAAACTGCAAACCTTCAACCCCTAGAGCGCTGAAATAAACTTGTAAGACAATATAAATGTAACTATATTATGCAGTAGAAAATTTATCATGCCGCAACATGTTTAAAAGAGCTCCCCCGCGGGAGCTCTTTTCAACAGCTTTGATTTTGACTTCTTACATCACTGAGGAACAATAACTGCATTTAGTGCTCTAAGGGTTCATCTTTGTGAGGAAAAAACATGAAGGTGACGCCTTACCCCTCCACGAGCATTCTCGCTGGTGCAGAACCAGCCCCCCACTCGCTGTGAGAGCACAGGGGTCCCACAGGCCCCAGGACACTCCTCTCAGGATTTATTAGCCAGCTGTAGGACCCCCTAAAATATCACAGCGGGCAAAGAGGTGACGAGGAGAATCGCTGGACTGTCGGTGTAGATGGTAAGTCCTCCCTCCATCCTCTCCCTCCCATCTTACACTGATCTGCTGTAATGACTAACACTGCCTCTGCATCACTCCATTGTTTGCTTTCCTGCTGAGGTGCCACCTCACAATTCCCAAATGTTTCATCTCATACCGGTCGTGCGTACGCGAATTATGGGCATTGTGCTTGTACTCCAGAGTAATAGCAGTGAGAGCGCATGAAAGAAGATATCAGGTGCACATGGGATGAGAAAGTCAAAATGTAAATGTAATGTAAAGACAATGTAAAGCTGGTGCTTTTGGAAAGGTGGGATACTAGAATAACCAAAAATGTGGGAATTTCAGGCAGTCAGAAAATTTTTATTGCAAAAAGAAGCAAGAAGAAAACAAAGCTTTTATTATAACGAGGCTTAACAGTTTAAAAAGCTGACGTTTCGATGAAGACCATGTAGGTCGAAACACGTCAGATTTTTAAAGTGTTTTGCTACGTTGTAATAAAAGCTTTTAATTCTTTCTGCTCATTTTTTAAATAACTGTTTTCTGAGTGCCTGGAGTTCCTGCATCTTTAATGCCAGTGAGAGACCTGGTAACCTTTGACATTTGAGTGCAGTTTGTTTCTGTCGCGCTTAAAGACAATCTAATAACAGTGGAGGGAAGCGGCTGGATGAATTCACATTATTCCATTAAGGTCTGATGCAATAACTGAACATGAGCTACTCAGCGCACTCAATGTCCAGAGCCTTAAACCTGCGTCACTGCAGGCGATTTCATTTCAAATTCACTCAAGATTAAATATCATACCACTCAATCAATGAAAAATGAAAAAGGCTTACATTATTAAGCTAGAGATGCGGAGTTGATGGCGATTAGATAGCTTTTACCAGCTTTGACAAAGCCAAAATTAGACTACTTCAACTCTCAGTAATAATAATAATAATTGATAAAACCCAGATGAATGGTCAGATATTAAATTTTTTTTAATGCCTTTTGCAATGACTAGATTCAGCAGTCTGGAATCTGAAAATGTCCCCATTTTTCAGTTTAAAACCAAAATATAATGTTAATGTTGAGTTTTATTCAATAATAATTGTCCAGACCGCCACAGGGTGATGACTGTGTTTCAGTTTATTTACAAATCCATCTCGCCAGTTTAAGAAGCATAGCATCGTTGCAAGACCAATACATGCAGTAAAACTGGTCCCAAGACCAAGAAAACTTGAAGACTGCTTACAGACGGGGCTCATGCAATTAAGGCATACTTCACCAAGCTTTTCATTATAAAATACAGTGACCTCCATGATGTTTTGGGACAAAGCAATACTATTCTCAGTTGAACTGCAGATTTCACAGTTTCGCATTTGAAATGATATGGCCTGTGCGTTTGAAGTACAGACCCTTAGCTTTCATTGAAAAAGTGTTTTTTTTTTTATTTATTGTGGCTTCACTGTGTGATTTTATCAGACCTCAATAGTCTCTTTCACATTTTCACATTACAGCACTGTGGCACTCAGCTTTGGTATTATAGTCTAAGCCACAAAGCAGCCCTGCAGCTGGACGTTAAACTATCGGACTGAGTGACTCATTCATCATGCCATCATCTCACATTTCACTTACAGTTACTCCTCAAAATTCTACTCATGAGATTTGTGAACTGCAAAACTTGTTCAGCCAGTGGGAAAGTGAAAAGTCAACTGCGTAAACTTAGCTATTGGTTAGCTGGTAAGGTACAATAACAAGGTGACTCCACATTATTTGTGCCCATTTAGCAATAAACATGTTGGAGACACAATATGATTTGTGCCAATCAACAACAGATATGGTGGAGACACCTCATGATTTGTGCCGATCCACTCAGAGCCCGGTGGACCGGAGGCGACAGGTTGATTTGTGACCGCCTGACATAGCGGAGCCACCATGTGATTTGTGCCGGTCTGTCATGGTGAAGACGCCGTATGATTTGTGTTTGATGGGGCTGTAGTGAGACATGGAAGGTCCAGTCCATTCTTGACCCCTCGGTTAAATGCTGCTCTGACGCCGTCGGTCTCCTTCAGAAGTTCATCTGCTGACACATGAGATGATGGAGCTGCTGTAAGTGTTTCGGTCGCAGCTGTATAACTGGGGTACAGTATGTAGCGGCCATGACTCTCTCTTCGGCGCTCGCCAAATTAAAAGCATCGACACGTACAAACAATACCATACACACAGACTTCAAGTAGCAAATATATTAAAGTAGTTGAGTCCTTTAATCATTTAAATATGTCATTGGTCTGCCAAAGTATAGAGGCAACATATGCATCAAAGATGAGCCCCAAATCACGACAGGTTCTGATTGGCTATCGGTGCTTTTGCTCCCCCAGCAGTTTAAGAGTCCATTAAGAAACATACAGCATTACAAACATACAAGCCAAATACAACAGATTGATTAAAAATAAAGGGATAACATTGGCATTTTTTTTTACAATACTCTTAATTGAGTACTTCTGTAGTGTAAATGTGTTTTTTTTCCCATGTTTTAATCTACAAATTTCCTGTAACTGTAATAAGCTTTGGCCTCAACCTCATAAATGTAATGTGTTTGAGATGTTACAATTGAACATTTATTTTATTTTGGAAATGTCTGTGTTTGATTGTTACTTTCAAACAGAGTGACATATGCAGATTTTTTTGGGACCAAATATGACTCAAATAAAACTAACAAACTAACCAACTCACTCTTTCTCTCTCTCTCACTCACTCCTTTAAGGGTTAACTGCCGTGGCAATCCAATGTCCTCGTTGCCATGGAGATTTTTATGAGTGTATTTAGAACAGCTGCTTACAATTCATCTGTCCAAATACGAATGAAGACTCAGCAATGTGGGTTTAGTGACACCTATAGGTCATTTACAGTAATTACACGTCACACATACCTTTACATGTGACTACTGCGTTTGGCAGTGACATCTTTCATTAGTGCACTCTGTGGCATGCAGAGGAAAATACGTAGTTGTCTACCTGTGTATAATGAGCACATTCCTCTTTTTTTCTGGTTACTCGATGAGTGGACTAACATAGGAAGGACTGCTTTAAAATTCACTCAGGCACGGTCTGATCATTCGATCATTTCCAAACTTTAATTGAAAATCAATGTTTTTTTTTCTAAACCATGCTGTCCCTGCAATTCCCAATATAATGCACAGCTAAAGAGAACCTGCCTTAAAAAAATTAATTAGACCAAATTTGTTTTAGTTTATTTCTAAACAGAAATGCACATTAATCATGTTGTACATTTCTGTAAATGTATTGGAGTTAGACAGAGATGGAATAAGTTGCTGGGCTACAGGTCTTTCGAAGGACATCATTATTTGTTTCCAGCAGCCAAGAGTGTGAACTAGAAGAGCGTACTCAAATGTGTTCTTCCTCTTTTTAGATTGAGAGACTGATTCTGATATAACGGGGAGTGAAAAGACATCAGGATGTTAAAGAAGTCGAAGCTGACAGATCAGACCGGAACTGGTCAAGGTAAGACAAAGAGAAACACTTTTCTATAATAACACATACCTGCCAACTGTCACGCATTCGGCGTGAGTTTTATTGGCATATTTACATCCCCCTGCTGTCGTCAGCAATTACTCAATCAACGTGTGCGTAAGAGATTCTTGCACAGAATCGAAGTCCTACTGCATGGGTTCATCAGTTTCACGTGCGATACGATGGATTTCACCACTAGTAATTGGAAACCAATTTTGACTCTGGAGCTCTCATGCTTTTGTTTACGGAGGGGTTGGAAGCAATGCATCTGTTTCATGATCGTTTAAATCGTTTAAATGAAATAAGGTCATTGGAAGCAACGAAATTGCATAAAGACGTTTCAGAAGATCTTATTTCATTTAAACAATTTGAACTAACACACCCAACTTTGAGAAATTCAATTTAGTGTTAACACAGTCAGACTAACGTGCTTACATGTGTGGCAGGCCGCAGGAGGGCCTGGGGCAGGAAATGAACCCCAAACTCCCTCATAAGATTCAAACGCACTGACCACATCGCCAAAGAGCCTGACTCGTTAGCAAGGTAGCCAGGGCACGTATTTATTAGGAGGCATTTCTAGTGACAGGACCCATCAACTGTCACACATGTATTTTAAAAGTCCGGTTATAGTAAGACTAGCGCGATAGATTGAATTTTTTTCCCCCAAGGTCATGTAAACGCACTCACCAGGGGTAGATCTCCACACTGTCCCAGGTCACTCGTCTGTTGATAGATGTCTATTGAGACCTTGGTAAAGTGCTGTAGAGATTAGGCCATTACATCAGTCACATTCACATTCAAGCAAAATGGCACCAAACATGACTATGCCCATTTTGTGGATTGTCATGAAACATCCCATGTGATGTGCAATATTACTGCAACCCAAACCTGATAGAGAAGGAAAAGGGAGAAGGGGGGCTCAGGAAGACTAATGTTCAAAGAGACCATGGAAGAGGGCATCTCTCTCATTACTGCACTGACGGAATGTCAGAAGGAAAGGTGGGGTCTGGGAAATGAAGTTGTGGGCTATCATGAAGAGTGGAATAGGCTTTACAGCCACATTACAGGAACTGTCCCAGGCCACCTGGCACCTCACTGGCTCGCTGGCGCAAAGTAATTACAGCAAAACAGTTTATTGATGAATTCAGTCCACCTTACAAGTTAGATATTCTGCAGTAGGCAGTAAAGTGGAAAACACTGGTCCCAAGCAGTGATTGGTCATGATCTGCAAGGGTTGAACTAACCGCAAAATGGTTGGACTAGTCAGTGGTGATATCTGTTCCTCATTTTCCTTCAAATATTACTTCAGTTTTAGTGGATATCTCGGCAGTACCAAGTGGGTTTCATGTGCGCATGCTTTAACCATACAAATACTGTCCAAGAGCATAAGCAACTCCTTGAAAATTATTTGCTCAGCATTATTGAATGACTCAGTTGGTTACAGACTAGAATTATTAGAGGAATCACATAACTGGCACACTCAATACTATGTGATTGGATTTGATTTACTCAACGGTGTTACAGAAAACTGCTGTGGGGAAAATGGCAATAATGTTCATTATTAAAGCTGTTATTTACCCATCATCAAATCATTCTGTGCTCATTGTAAAAGTCACTCGCAAAACAATGACTTTAGAGGCATGAAAGAATCTAGGCTGTGTTTCCTCACTATAAGCATACAGATTGCAAGACCGTCTAATGATAAGTTCAGTCTGCCTTACACCCTAAATGTAAGTTTTAAAGTTATGCCTTTTGTAGGCACGTCCAAAAGTAAGTTGGAAGTTGGTTTAATTTGTCATAAAGAAAAAACACAATTAATGAACTTTTTGTCAGTTTTTCAGGATTCATCCCAAGCAAAAACAGGTCAAGGGGCTGATGTACAATAACTGATAGCTCAGCTTATATGATTCACAGACGCGGGTGCATTGTTAGCCACCAAAGGCCAGAGCCAATCAGAAGCTCCTAAATGAGGAGTCCACTTGCAAAGCCTTCTAAGTCAAGTTGGTCCATTTTTTAGAAAAATCTGATTTTATGGGAGGCTTAGAAATTATCTTCTATAGATACCAATTTTCACTATACTGAAACTATTAGCGCTTGCAGACATATTTCATGAGGCAATTCATTATTTTTAAAGAAATGAATTTCCTAAGACCTTTTGCAACACAAAGTTTTGACTTAGCTAGTTTTGAGAGTGGAGTGGAAATTTTGCAGGTTTTGACAGTGTTTAAACCAGCCCCGTTGCTCAATAGGTGAAGGCATTTGACTCAGGACCCACTCTACATTCAAGAAATGCATTTTAAGACATGCAAGGATATTATTCAAACTCATAATAGTGTTCCTTACCTTACAAATTTGAGGAGTTCCTTATTGAATCCTTACAAGGAGATTTGTTTGCATTTTCTGGTATCAAAACAAAACTTGAGTCTGCATTCCCCATCTTGAGTTAGAGAAAACAAAAGCTGAAGAGGATATGAAAGCTCGACTGTGATTGGTTCCTTCTAGCAAACAAAAATGGAATCATGTTTCCACATTGGCTGATGACTTAGCAGAATTTGACTGTTTTCTTCCTAGACTTGGTGGGTTTTGACAGAGTTCCGCTTTTTCTGTTACAATTTATAACATGATGTAGTAGGTTTTGAAAGTGGAGCCCTCAGTAATTAGAACACACTCATCAGTGAAAGTGATTCTGATTAAAATCAGCAATTGTACTGGAATTGTCTTGGAACATTTATGGGGTTTTAGACTTTTTATGTCCACTGTATATGCTTAACATTATGATATTTTTACATTAGGTGGGATCACCATGGAGCCAACAAAGAGAGGTAGGTGGTATTTCTGATCACCTCAGGTAAGAACATAGGCATTCTTTCTTTTTCAACCACAAACTTCATGAGTAAATGTAGTACGTATACACAATGCGTGCAATGAGATACGTTCAATGACGATATGTACTGATGTATGGTTTAAAAAAAATTCAGATTTTAATTAGGCTAATGCACATTATATAAGCACATATACATTGGTGGAGACATTTTACAAAATAGTTTATTTCTTGGAAAACATTCCATTGTAAATAGCTAGTTGAGAGACGTTGCTAATGCGTATGTTCTGTTGTCCGCAGTGGCGATAAAGAAGAGATCTAAAGTTCCATGTGTGATGATCACGCAGTACGTGGAGGAGATTCCTGAAGGGATGAGCACTCCAGACTTCACCCGCAAACCCATCGCCCTCACCATTCAGGAGGGTGTGACTGCCATTTATTTAATTTTATATATATATTAATCATTTGATTATGTAAAACTGCATGTATTATTGTATTTTTCACATTTTCGAGCAACTTTGCTAATGCTAGGTTCCCACCATCACGATTCGCACCGCGATTGAATTCGTGGTCTTAATCGTGGAGTAATCGTGGTGATCCTATCAGATCTTGAGGTCAGTCGCGGCAATCATGTTGATCATAGAAAAGTTTTGGACGGTTCAAAAATGTCCTATGATAAACACGAATAATTATCAATTATGATCATCTTATCCAAACCTGAAATTTCAGAGAAGTTCCACGATCAGCTACAAACGGCCAATTGTGGCCTTCGTAATGGAGTGTACGACAGTGGAAATTAAGCATAATACAGTGCACTTGGTTATTTTACATGTAGCTATCTTGATAGACTTAATCTGCTAAATATATGGTGGCTCGGTTTACAGCTGAAAGGATTCGTACTAAAGTGATCAAATCATTTAGACTTGAATATGCAATCCCATTCAAAGGTTTGGACACACACCAACACAGCTATAGAAGTTCCAAATGTAGTACCGCACTTATGAAATTTCTTCTCCTTGAGTATTTTATCTGACAAGTCCCTAACTAGCTTACTTTTTGCGTGACGAAAACAAAATAAGTTTTGTATTTTTATGTAGCCAAGTATTTCTAATTATGAACCTCTATATTTTGCGCATCACCCTGTGGCTATTGATTACTTACCACGCATCATTTGAAGTTATTTACTGAAGGCAAAGTACTTCAGTTTCACTACTACCTACTTTTGACTGGTAATGTTGTAAAGTTTGAAAATAAACAATTTTACTAACATTCTCATTAAGGAGGAGCATGGACGTGATGAATGGAGTGGTAGCAGTGACCAAATCAGGATACCACCACCATAAAGCACGTACAGTATGTGCTCTAGAGGAGAAATTAAATCCTTGCCATGCAAAGGCATCACATTCCATGTGAAAAGCTTCATGTACTCGCATTAAAATTACAATTTACGAACGCGTAACTTAGGAAAATAAAAACAGGGTCCCCTAAATGTTGTGAGAAACACACTTCCCAGATGCTACCTAATTAAAATGACAACATTCTTCTGTATAACAGTTCTATTGAGTATTCCTTTCAAAGCAAAAAATGATATAAATATTGCTGTCTATGGTTTTTCGGTACCCCTGGAGTAAAAATCTTTCAAAGCACTTCATATAACTTTATTTCTGAGGAAGTTGGGCTTGATATGTCATGGAACAGATCTGCATGGATTTAAACAAAAAGCCAGAGATAGGAAAATCTTGATCAAGAAGAGGCCACTGTGAGAGAATGAGTGACATCCCTGTGGTCGATTTTACAGGTAAACTCGCCATATTCAAAGCCATCGTGACTGGAGAACCAGCACCATCTGTATCCTGGGCCAGAAACAATGGAGACATTTCTGACACAACAAAATACCAAACCAAATACGACCCTGAATCTGGAGAGTACACCTTAGAGGTGAGTTAACATCATGTGTACCGTTATAATTCAATAATTCGTTGAAGAGCCCACAGAAGCCCGGGCATTGACTGATTGAGTGGGAAAAATAGACAACCAGAAATCTTTTTAGAAAAAATGAGAGCAGATTTCAGATTTGTCGGCCATGATGCGTCAATGGAGTTTATCTGCACACTTCATAAGGCACAGGAAATCCAACTGCTGACTTCCTGGATTGAATCTGAAATGGCCTGCAATTGAACAACTATCCTAACCAATATCCTAACAACAATTTAAATCTTGAAAGCATTCACAGAATTCTCATTGCCAATTCCAAGCTGTAAACCTGGGTAAATGTGGTACACACAATTGTTTTGGAGAAACCGATTACCTCAAAAAAATTGTGAGCACCAACTTAATGATCTTATGCTTACAGCACTTAAAAATATGGTAAGAATAACTTTAACCCAGTATTTCTCAAACCGCTCCTGGAGGACCACTTGTCCTGCATGTTTTAGATTTCTCCCTCTCTCTCTCTCTCTTTATGCTCCAGAACAGGTGATTGAAATGATCTATCTGCTCATTATCATGAAGCTTCATGGATTGATAATGACCTAATTTGAATCAACTGAGCTGGATCATGGTGAGGTCTAAAAAATGCAGGACAGGTGGTCCTCTTCTTTGATGACCAGCCTTTTCCTTAGTGGCAGTGACAGCTTCCATCAGACTTAGGTTGGTGTCAGCGCAGATTTAGTCGGCGCAGCAAAGAGGTGGTCTTCCTCGGAGGCGGCACCAGGTAGCAGGTGGTTTTTTTGATAGAATGTCAACGCGTTGGGTGCCTGAAAGTACTGAGGCTGTGTGCACTGATGATGTTTGTGAGTGGTTGGTGTCCAGAACGTATGAATATGTCACTGTTTGTGACTTGGTCATACCAGCGGACTCCGAGAATGCGACAAAGACATTTAGTATGGAATGCATTGATTCTTAGCTGATGGGCTTTTGTTCCAGGATGCGCAGCTGCATGTTATAACAGACAGAACTAACGACTCATATAAGCAGATTTTTGTCCTGAGGGAGAGGCGTGAGGAGGACCAGGTGGTTGATAACTTTGCCATGGTGGAGGTGGCAAGTGCGATGCATCGGTTAATGTCTGCCCTGCAGTAATTGTTGGATGTTATGGCGCATCTGAGGTATGTAAAATTGTCAACTGATGATACTGTCTGCATTCCGATGGTGGATTGGGTTGGTATGAGGAGCCATGGGCTGAGGGATTGTAGCATGGTTTTAGTCCAATTTACATGTAGACCTAATTTAGCTGATTCAACGCTAAACAAAGTGACTGCATCTTTTAGGGTGTCAAAAAGTTCAGCCAGGACAACATCGTTGACATAGTCAAGATCAGTGATTGGGCCACTACTTTCATCTGCATCGCAAAAGGAGGCACTGAAGTTTACGGCTTCAGAGGTTCTAGACAGGATGCGGTCTGTCGCTGTATTGAAGAGATGGGCAGCTAGCACGCAGCCTTGACGGACACCTAATGTGATATTAAAGATCTCACTGAGGACTCCATTCACACGAACACAGCTCTGAGATGAAGTGTAAAGCATCTGAATGATGTCTATGAGTTTCTGTGGTACACCGAGTATTTTAAGGATGTACCACAGAAACTGACGATACAGGGAGTCAAAAGCAGCTTTCAGGTCAACATATGCTGGAAACAAAGGTTGGTGATGGTCTGTTCTTCGCTGGGCCAACAATCGAAGACCAATTATTCGGTCTAGTGTGGAATATAGGGGTATAAAGTCGCTCTGTTGTTGCCATTGTTTTTGCGTGAGAAGCTTCTTTATACGGGCTAGGCATACGTGAGTGAAGACCTTTGCGGGTACAGAGAGGAGTGAGATACCTCAATATTTGGAACAGTCCGACTTTGACCCTTTCCCTTTCCATAGAGATAGGATGGTGGCTAGATTCCAGTTGGCAGGGATGATGTAAAAATGCCAGACTAAGTTAAATAGGATTCAGAGCCAGGTCCTAAAAGCTTCACCGCCAGACTTTTGGAGTTCGGCTCGAATACTGCAGATGCTGGGAGCTCTGTTATTCTTTAGCTTATTGATGGCATTGGAAATTTCTTCAGATGATGGTGCGCTTATGTCGATGCTCTTATCAGCGGAAGTATTGTCTGCCTCTTCTTGGAGGATGGTGTTTTCAGGTGGCGCAGGGTGATTAAACTGATCTTTAAAATGTGTAGACGTCAATGCAAAGGTGTGTATTGTATAAAGAGGCTTTATTTAGCACTATTTCTTCAACAGATGGCTCATGTATCACCTGAGCAAGCCGACACCTACAAATGCTTTGCCGATAATGAGTTCGGGAGAGCCATGGTGACTGCGGTGCTGAACGTTATTGAAGGTTTGAGTCAGTCTCTTACTGATCCGTCGCTGTTATTATACAGGTCCATTAGCCACCTTCAGTACCAGCGAGTCCATTATCATTATTTTGGTGCATTTGTTTTGATTTTTACTTCTAAATAATTAGTGTAACCGCCGCACTGTAAACCCAGATATGTGGCAAACTCGAATGTTTTCTGGAAACTTAATACCTCAAAAAAATTATGTAAGCCAACTTAATTGCATTGTGTGGACGGTACTAAAAGAACATAAGCTAAAAGTTACCCTTGCCATGTTTTTAAGTGCTGTGAACACAAGATCACTGAGTTGGCTGACACAATTTTTTTGAGGTCATCAGTTTCCACAAAACAATTGAGTGCAACACAGTACCTGATTTTACTGTACAGTGAAGAGATCTTAAACACGGTTGATGTACTGTCCTCTTGAGAACCTCCCAAACACAAAGAGATCCTGAACTCCACATATAAATCATATTGACAGAAATCTCTGGAACACCAGAATGTTTTCATTATTTCTCCTTCTCTTTTTCAGTTGGATACAGGAAAAACAAGTCACTGCAACAGACAGGTGGGTCCTGAAGGCAGGCGTGAGCTACACTGCAGACTCGTGCCTTTGGCGCGTATGTGATACATAAACCATGAATAACGCTGATGCTCCAACCCAAATGTGCTTCCTCCTCGATTGTAGAAATAAAGAAAGAGGGGACAAAAGCAGTACTGAAGAGACGTCGGTGAGGAACTGCATCGCTCTTCGCCACACACAGACACTAAAGGGTTAAAGTGCAGTCTTGGGCTTAACCCAGCCACATTTCTTCAGCATGATTTGAAAAACCACCGACTATTCAAAAGGAACGGCCTAAATGAGAGTTATTCAGAAATGGAATTAATTGTTATAACTAAGGAAATTATTATACGAGGGAAGCATTCACTCTCTCCTCATTGGTCGAAGCGAGCTCTGTCGGTCAGAGTAAGCAGTGATATAAACCGCTGAAAAGTGTGTGAGATGATAAATATAACAACCCGACGACCTGGAGCTAAAAATAGATTACGCTGCACCTTAGTGAATATCACTTGTCCAAGGTGGATTAATCATTGGAATCACCAATAACTGAAGTCAATAATTGAATAATGTTCATCATTTTAAACCAATTCAGACTGAAGAAAAGTTAAAATATTGGGATGTAGAGTTGTAGCTGAGCAATTAAAGACATTTACTATATTTAATACAAATCTGGGAAAAGATAGCAGAAACATATCCCTATGTGCAAGCCCTTAAACCTGCAGTATTTTACCAGAATCAGTGTGTGTCTGAATGTACCTGCTGCATCAGACACACAGGTTGCGGGTGATATGATCAGCTAGTGCCCCTGATTATGAATCAGTACGCTATTCAATCAACTGCTCAACCGGCAAACAATTCATCTGAGGCACAAACCTGCTTGTTTATGCACAGAAATCTTTGGTTTTTTAATGGCGTTCAACAGTTGAAATCTGTAGAATTGATTCAAATTTGCAGTTCATGTTTTTTCTGTGCTTGATCTTTTTCCTGAGACATTTAGCATCACGGCTTATGACATCTCTTTGAAATAAGTCATCTATTTGCTAGGGAAGAAAGGGTTACACCTTACTTAAAGGTACCGTCATAAGAGTGACATGACACTGTCATAACTGTTACATGTGTCATGTAACAGTTATGACAGTGTAAACAGTTATGACAGTGTCATGTCACTCTTATGACGGAGATTTCATAATCAAGACAACCCAAACAATGTCAACTTGTCATCTCAAAAACCGAATGACACTTAATGACCACATTTATGATATTTATACAATGTTTATGACACGTTCATGACTGTGTCATGTCACTCTTATGAAAATACCTTCAAGTAAAGTGTTACCGAAGAAAGAGAATAAAAGGACACCACACCTTGGGCACCGGCTGATTTTTTCTTTATTTCCTAGCGTTAAACTGCCAAAGCCGGAGGAGAAACCCGTGGGTGAGAAGGTCCTGGACGAGAAATTTTGGGAACTGTTACTGAGTGCGGATAAGAAGGATTATGAGCGCATCTGTCAGGAGTACGGGGTCACCAACTTCCGCTGGATGCTGAAAAAACTGAACGAAGTGAAAAAAGAGAGAGAGGAGGAACAAGCACAGGTACACCTATAAACAAAACTCTGAAATACAGACCAAAACGCCCGCATACACTATTTAAGCACAGACGAAAACACCCAGAAACACTATGTGAGCGCAGACCAAACACCCAGAAACACTATGTGAGCACAGACCAAACACCCAGAAACACTATGTGAGCACAGACCAAACACCCAGAAACACAATGTGAGCGCAGACCAAACACCCAGAAACACAATGTGAGCGCAGACCAAACACCCAGAAACACAATGTAAGCGCAGACCAAACACCCAGAAACACAATGTGAGCGCAGACCAAACACCCAGAAACACAATGTGAGCGCAGACCAAACACCCAGAAACACAATGTGAGCGTAGACCAAACACCCAGAAACACAATGTGAGCGCAGACCAAACACCCAGAAACACTATGTGAGCGCAGACCAAACACCCAGAAACACTATATGAGCACAGACCAAAACACCTGCACACACTATGTGAGCACAGACCAAAACATCTAGAAACACTATGGCCCTCATTTATCGAACGTGCGTACCCCAAAAAAATTGGTGTATGCCTAATCTCCCGCAAAGATCTGCATTTATCAATCTGAACGTGAGCGAACGGTCCGCAAAAATCTCAAGCCAGGTCTAACAGGTGTACGCAGATTTGAAACCAGCGCAAACAACATTCAGGAACGAGTGCAGCTGTCAAAATGTGAAATAAACCAAATGCAGCGATGTGGACGTCATGCAGTTGTTACTGTTATTAGTAAAATGAATCAATAACCTAAATAGGCTAAATGAATGAATGAATTAATAGATAAATAAGACACCTGTGTTGAGAAATTAATGAAACTTATATTTTGAGACAACCTGCTTGTTCAGGCCAGACGGCTGACAATAACAATCAATTTGATGAAGCGCAATGCGTGGCTTAGCAGATATGCAGTGTGGTATGTCAGATGCTCATCCAGTCAGATATATACTGAACAACAAAAGAAACACAAGTTAATTAAAGGCAGACTGGAAAATAAGTTTGCGCGTATTTAGACAATCAAATTTATTACTAGTTCCATTACTAGAATAGTGCCTGAAAGTCCAGGTACACTACATGAGAACAGACCAAAACGCCCAGATACACATTCAAACTGATAGGATGAACAGGCATTTTATTCATAAAACCCTGTGTGGCTCTGTTACTACCCAAGTAAAACAGCCATAACAAACAGAGAGACCACACAAGGAAATATCAGTAAAAAGTAATTTATTAAACAATGGACATTAACTGACTGAAGACAAACCATAACATGAAACCAGGGAGAGTGCAGCAAAACCAGGCACCAACAAGTGTCCTCCTAAAATGGGAGAATGTAGTTTACGGAATCATACTTTACGCAGATGGGCCACATGATCTTCAAATCGCTCTCACAACTCCCCCCAAGAAAGAGATTTAATTGGAGTGAGAACATCTGCCCGAAATATTGGGATCATTGTAGTCGCATGCCTGTCCCTGATGATGAGCAATCAAGCACAGACCAGTTAAACAGCAGGACCATAACAGGCTCCTAGGGGTATAGTGGAATATTTTGTAGTTTAAATCAACAATTTCTTAAAATTTTTCATGAATCCTTAAAGTGAAAGAAATAGATATGCTAGTAAGAACATAATATCCCTGCAACATCCAGTAGCAGCGGCGCCTTGAATTTACATTTCCAGAAAAATCAAAAATGCCACTTTTAACCTACTTACTAACTGCCCTGTTTAATTTCCCCCTCAGTGTTTAAGTGCACGTGTTCATGTCTTTCCAGTTCGTCAAACACCTCAGCAACCTCAAACACGTAGCAGTTAAAGGGGAAGGAGTAGCTTCTTTTGAATTCGACATGGAACTCTTGGATCCCAGCCAAAGGATTTTCCTCTATAAGGTGAATACTTTTTCTTATCGTAGCGTTAAGCTGCTTTCACACTGGACGCGAAAACATTTTTTTGCACGACAGATTACATTCAAATTCAATGCAAAGACGCGTATTCGCGTCTTTGCATTGACTTTGAATGTCATCTGTCGTGAAAAAAATTTGTTTCGCGTCCAGTGTGAAAGCGGCTTACCTATGAAAATATTGAAACTATTGATACAGTAAATCTAGTTGAATAGAAAATTTAAAAAAAAAAATTAGAATCGTCATCAAAGCAACAAAGGTAATACAATGGCTCCTCATGTAAGGGCCATCCTGAAAATTAACCGGATTTATACTGTATTTCTTTTGCAGAATGTTGCTTTACAATATTCAAACAGACAGACGTGGAGATAAGCTAAGTTATAGTAAACTGAACAGCGGAACAGAATGGTAACTAGACAGACATCAGAGATGCACTGAAGGTGTGATAGAGTCATGTGGCCTTTCCTGTCCCTGCAGGATGGTGTAATGGTCCCTTACTCAGAAGACCTGGAGATGGAAATGAAACACAGCCTGAAACAGGTGGGGAAGAAGTACGTCTTCACCATAAAAGATCTTCTGCCAGACGACGCTGGCTTCTACCAGGTGGACGTCGAGGACGTCAACATAATGTCCACTGACTTTAAAAGTAAGATCAAACCACATGCTGTCAATGCTATTTAAGTCTCGCTGCGGCCTTAAATCTCAGTTCTATTAATCTACAGCAGATTAAACACAGTCTGCTGCTTTACAAAGTTTTACAAAGCAGTTCTCCCGGACCCGGTACGCACAGAGTTCACTACAAATTGTTAACAAACTTATCTGAGATGGTCTCACTGAAGTCAAAGCCAGAAGCTTCCTAAGGTATCCTGGAAATACCTTACTTATAATATAAATTGGCCCTATAAAATTGGATAATGAAACCTCTGAGCTACTTGGTTTATATAATATAGGGCTCAGAATTTAAGAACATACTGTGGTGGGGAAAATATCCCAAAATGTTCAAAATTTAGAGTATTACATTAATCGCAATTCAACAGAGGGAACTCAGCCTGGTTCTTGTGGCCCCTTAAAACTGCTGTAAGAATGTGGAGCTGAGAAAAAACAAAAACTCATAAATCTGTCACAAAACCAAGATAACAGGGGCCCTAGCAGGCCAACCAAGGCTGGCTAGATGAGCTCATCCTCCGGAATGACCATACTGATACTCAACCAATAAGCTGCTTCATCATATGAGCCAGCTCTCTCCAGTTTATTCTGGAAATATCCAGGAACCCAAAGTGGGCATCTACACTGACCTTCAAGTAAGCGCTAGGTCTGGGAGGATAAAATATGGTCTTCAAGCATCCCTGGAGGCCAAAATTGAATTTACACCATGATGTAATGGCAAGCTTGTAACTAAGGGTGGAGTGTTGCTATATGAGAATGAACCAATCTGAAAGTAATAATGTTGGATAAGGTGGGAAGAGTCAGGTTTAATCCCACCTAGAGGGACGTGCCAAAAGGGTAATAAATATGAGGGTTTGGACAGTCAGTGGTCAGTCTGTGTTGGTTAATTGAAGAAGAATGAATGCTATGTGGTTTGCGCAAACCAGCCTGAGTTTTGTACTTCACTTTGAGCGACTTACAGTAAACCTTATCGCATCAGACTCAGGAGAACGTGTCCATTCCTTGAAGGTAGATTTACAAGGGTAAGGAGAACACTTGGTTCACAAGGGTTTTCACCCACAGTACTTAACACAGCTGTATAGCATCAGTTGAACGTAAATTCTGTGGGTTCCATAACTTTTTAATGTCATTTTTCGAAAGTTTGAGTTGACAGCTCATTTTTAGCTGCACTAATAATTTCTTTCATGCTCTGAAGTAAACATAGTATCTGTGCTTGCTCTTCAGTTCCCATGGTGGACTTTATAGTGAAGATACAGGAGGTGAAGGCCATGGAGAGAGAGGACGCCATCTTCGAGTGCCTCCTCTCCCGCCCATTTTCCAGGATTTTATGGATGGGGAAAAATGCGCCGTTGGGGCAGGGCGATAAGTACGACATCACCGTGTCCGAGGACAAGTTGATCCACAGGCTGGTGGTGAAGGACTGTGCGCAGGTGGACAAGGGCATCTACGCAGCTGTGGCCGGCATCAAGTCCTGCAGCGCCTGGCTTCTGGTGGAGGGTGAGGCAGTGACATCATGCATCACCCATATATCCACTTTCACTCGAAATGTGAAGTAATTAACTTGGAGTCTGATGGCAAAATGCCACAAAGAGTGAAACATAACTGCCAACTGAATTGAGAAAAAAATGATTAAATAATGGAAATATAGACTATAATTCAGGGGAACAAGGTCAGCAGACAACAGATTTTCCACAGTGATTTAGAGCCATATTCTGAGAGAGTGGCACTGGTAGTGGAGTTGACATCTCAGAATTGCATGAATTTTGGCAGAATGGTTCCCATTCATGTGTAACGGAAAATCCCTTAGTTTGAGCTCAAAATTTTTATTTATATGGCTACAGCACCACAGAAACCTGTACAAACAGGAATAAAAGGGCCGCACCCAACTTTGGGAGCAAATATCTTGAAAAACCAAAAAAGTGCCAGGCTAAATACCTCAAATTTTCTCACCTTCAATTTCTGAAAACAAAACAGGTAAGATTAATTTGGCACAGGTCTGGTTTAAAAATTAAAATAAGCCTGAATTTGTAAAAAAAAAAATTTGTTACATTTTTTTTTTCCCACTGTGTATAGATTTCTTGTCATTACACATATGACCAACAGGATCACTGTGTGGAACTTTCACATTTAAAAAAGTTGAGTATTCCAGTATCAGACACAATCGCAACTTCGTTGGCACATTAAAGCAGTTATCCACTATATTCCTTCAAAAATGGGTATTTTTCCTTAAATATTTGGTACCTGACTTGTCCACTTCCAGATGGCGCTGTAGCCATATCGATGAAAATTTTGAGCTCAAACTCAGGGATTTTCTGTTACACATATATGGGCACCATTCTGCCAAATTTCATGAAATTCTGACGTGTCAATCCACTAAGTACCTCAAAAGTGCCACTGTCTCAGAGTATAGCTCTTAAATATTGACAGTGTTAGAATCGTGCCTAAAGCAAAGATTGTATTTAATCACCCATTTTCTGAGTCACACAAGGGTACGGCAGAACGTTGAGTCGAGATTACATGCATGTTCAGCTGGAATTAGGCAGAGAGAAGGGGAAGGTTCCTGAGAATAAATCAATGGGAACATCAGAGAAAAATACTCAATAATTATCCTGCACTGCAGAGGCACAAAGCATTTGCTGAATCAACCCCTCGTAAACTGGTGTCAGGTATCAGTGACTTGACGGAGACAGTTAAAATGACAACTTGGCTGGGGTCCTGTGACGTGTAACTGCCTTGCACAAACCTTAGAAAAACTTGTAAACTCCAAGATTAAATACATTAGAGGTGTACTGACGTGAGAACTGGGATGCTGGTTAAGGTCACCTCATTGTCTCTCTTTTTACCCTGTTTTTCCATCACCTGCTGGGTTGGAAAAGCCGATGATGACCCCAGTATGCGAGGAAAGAAGAAGGTTCGGAAAACAACCCAGGCAGGAGGAGCAGGGGTCGATCTGGGGAAGATGGCACAGGAGCAGCGAGAGAAGGCGCAGCGGGAGGAGAAAGAGGGGACGGACAGAGCCGGCGGAGAAAAGCAGCTTGTCCGGCAAGATGAGCCGGTTGCCACTGATGGCGCAGGAGGGCAGAAGAGCAATGGCATCACACAGGAGGAAGCTCTTGGCCCAGACACAGGGCACGGGCAGGACAGAGGGCTAGGACAGGACACAGAGTCAGGGCAGGATAAAGGGTCAGGATTGAACACAGGGTCAGGTCAGGACAGTGGTTTAGGACAGGCTACAGGCCACACACAGGAAACAGGGTTAGGACAGGATGGTCAAGGAGGCAGAGAAAATGCAGCCATGGCCCAAGGGCTGAACATTCAAGAAGATGTTGGAAAAGGCACTGCTGCACCAAAGCCAAGCAAAGGTAAGCGTGTAAAGATGTGGAAATCTAAAGAACATAATTAGCTTGTTGTAATTTGCAAGGGTTACTTTAAGTGAGAGAGGAAAATATATTTGGGAATCGTTTGCTGTTAGCTTGCAATTATTGACTGTCAAATTATTTCCAAAATGTACTGTGTCTAAAATTTACAGTATATGAATCAAAGAAAACTGATACGAGGATGACAGACACCGAAAGCAGCTCTGACATAACAGTTATTGATCAGGGCTCTCAGCACTAAAACTACCTCTATGAAAAAGTTAAGGGCAATCTAAAGAGTAATTGCATCAACATTTTTGATGCGTTTAATGGTACTGATGATAATAATACTAATACTAATGATACCATGTTTATTTCCTGACGCATTTCATTCCACGCTTCCTCTTATTTTTGTTCCAAATTTTCTTTTAATAATGTCCTTCCTTTCATAAACAAGTTGTGCAAGAAGGAAGTGCAGTTCTTGTTTCCAATGCGATTTTATCTTTCATTTTGAGGGCACTGCTTCACATGTCTTATCAGTCAAGGTTGTACAGCAGTATATATATAATAATAATTGAAAGACTAATATGCATATCTTCAAATAGTTTAACAAGATATAGACACGTAAGCGGCTGCACATGTGCTTAACTAGCCTTCATATTAAACTTAGTTTTGTGATTAATCAGTGAAGGAAACATTTTCTATTTCAAAAATGTTTGTTTGAATATGGCAAGAGCAATATAATACCTCTTTCAGTAGTATTTCCATGATGAAATCACTCACTAAGACCCATTCCCCATCAACCAATCACTGCAGGGATAGTAAGTCAACTTGTTCCTGAAGCATGACATCATCCATAGCAACCGAGTCAAGCCTGCCTCTTTCTCTTAGCTTGAGAGTTTTCCAAGTTCCTATGTAAAAGTTAGCTCATCAGCTTTGTGAATTGCATTTAAGAGGAAACTCTTGGCTAGGAAGTTTTAGTGTCATTTAAGAGAACTCTTAGTGGTAAGATAAAATATTTTGTGCATACAGGCCTAAATGAGGGTTGAGCAAAAAGGCAGTTGTGAATGTGGTCACTAAAGCTGCTCTGCAAATATTATAGACAGCAGCAATGACTTCAAGGTTGAACAATCCCAAATTTTACCATCAGTCTCATAACTTTCAAATGAGGTGACCAAGAGTATAAGATTTCGTTTATCATATAACTGAATCACGAAATTTAACTTCCTAAAGCCCAACGTTCCCTTAGCGGTAACGCCAGCATTACATAATTTTCAAGAGCATGCCGTGAGCCTCTGACCATTAAACACAGAATTGCTTTCAAGCTGTTCCTGTTTAAGATCACTTGATTAATCACACAGATTATTTCCTGAATCATCAAGACCAAAATATAATCCTTTAATTATTAATACATTATCAAGAAATTACAGAGATCACGGATGGAGTACGTTGACAATGTAATTAAGAGCCATATTCTGACAGACTGGCACTGGAATAGGAATTGACATCTTACAAAAGTAGAATTGCATGAAATTTGGCGGAATGGTGTGCATACATGTGTAACAGGAAATCCCTGAGTTTGAACTCACAATTTTTATTGATATGGCTACAGTGCCATCTAGTGGAGGAATAGTCAGGTACGAAATTGCGCATTTTTGAGGAAAAATACCCATTTTTGAAGGAATTAAAAATTAAAATAATTTGTATGTATGCTATGCGTCAGACTTTCATGGTAGCAAAGTCATGAATGAGGGGCCTTTATAGTCCAGCTTTATGGAAGTTGCACAAAGGAAACAGTATGAGATTGCATTAATGGAAATTATTCATTTAAAAATTAAATCTAAACCGTAAATACCATCTTCAGCTGTATGTACTGCCTAACATTCGACTTCAAGATGGAATTTTGAGAATTTTCAGTTTATTGCCGTTCATGCAATATCATATCGTAGCCTTCCTCTTCGCCATATGTCTTAATCATAAATGATCAAGCAGCTTCGGGATAGTCTGTTGGCTCACAAAATTAATTCAATCAGTTGTCTGATTATTAATCGGAAACAGGTTGAGAGTTAACCTGCATTACTGTAATGTCACTGGTTGTAAAGTTTTATTTTTACATATGCAAACTGAACACAGGGACCTGAGTAGGCAAGACCACATTAAAAAAAAAAAAAATGTAATTTTGTTAGGCGTATCTAGCTGATCGGACACTTGAGGCAGAAAGGCGTTTTTGAAAAGCTACAGGAATTCACTGGCTTCAAAAGACGTCATGAAAGTCATGAAAATTCCTGATAATTTTTGCAAATAGCAATATGGCAAGCTGAGGGGAAATGGATAGTATTTCTACAACTACAATTATGCGATAAATACACATAACATCCCAGTGTCCGTGTCTCTATGCTTGGCTTTGCTTGGGTGGAACTGTGCAAAAGACTTAGATGTAAATTAGAATATCATGCTGCTCTTTGCATTTGACTAGAATCCGCACCATCAAAACCAGTTACGTTTGATCCCTTGCTTAATATTCCTTAGTTGTTTAATGTCATTTAAGACTAACAGGATTGTATTCAAGTACAAAATGCTTCATATAGCTACTGAAAAGCCCATGACTTTGATAGATGATGGCCACTATTCACAGAAATTCTCAGCATAACAGCGCTGATCTAGGATGAGTTTGTCTTTTAAGATCAGTGTGGATGTTATTATGAGGGCAGCTGATAACTGATCTCTGATCAGTTCCACTTTCAAGAGGCTTTGTGAATACAGGCTTATACAGTATGCCTGCACAGAGCACACCTGTTTGAGAGAGGTATATGCTGATGAGCTAAACATATGGATAAAAATCCAAACAAGTAATTCCATCTTATAATGTCATGGGCCGATATGAATTTAAATCTGCTTTTACATTTATTTTAATAACCCAGAGCTGGCAGCATCTGTAGTTTCATCCTGTTTTTTGTCAGTAAAAGTCCCGGAAAAAAATTAATCATTGAACGCTATGAAATTCCATTCACCGAAGTCTTATAGAAGGACAACAGTCATAAACACTGGATAGAAAAATTTTCGGGCAATTGCTCTGCTATCACCTTTCTATTATCATAAGCTAACAAATTGAAAGAAACATTGCTTCTTTTTGACATTTCAGACACTAAGCTTCACCTCAGGAGTGGACTGTCAAACATCAGTGCCCTCCGGGGAGAGCCAGCGGAGCTGACCTGTCAGCTGAGTAAAGACTGCGATGGAATCTGGTCTAAAGATGGGGAACAGGTGAGGGGGGCCACACCTGCAGTCCTGAAGGTATAAGAGCAATATTAGTGTGAGGTCACGACACCACGTGTCCTGCATTTCGAGATATTGCAGCCACAGTTTGTTTAGTTTGTCACAGCACTGCTCTGTTGTTGTGTGATAACCAAGCATATACTTTGCATACTTGCAAATTATTCCATAAATCTCCGCATTTTTGTGTGTACTATCCAGTTGTAATTCTATGTTCATCTGCCCAAATTGCGAGCAAGAATTTAATTTCATTGTTTGATCAGAGAGATCCTTTCGCTGCCACGTTCGTTTGAACACAAGAGTCGAACAGTTAACACGTTATGTAATAGTAGACATCATATAACAGTCCACTTTCATGTTGAAGTATGGTTGCTTTCACATTTGGTACGAGTTCGGATGAACTGTGCACAAGACCACCTCTTCCAAGTGGACTTAACGTGCACAGCACGCTTGTGTTCACACTTATCAAATGAACTGGACTTTCGGGTCAAGTGCTCTCCGATCCGTGTTTCCCTACTGTGAAAGCACCCCGAGCCCTACCTAGTATTTTGGCGACTCAACATGATCCTCCTGTCAGGACAGAGAAATAGTGAGTGAACTCTGGTGGCCGAGTTCATGGGTTAAGGTGATGCACAGCAGGAATTTTACTTTCTGACCCATGGATCTCACACTGCAGAAAAGAAAACAAAAAATGGCATATGGGGCAAAATAGCATAGTGGTAGGTTCTTTGACTGGTTAATAGAGAGTTGCTGGGTCAAGCCTCCAGTGGGACTTGGGACATTCTGACTCGATCTGGAGAGATGACGTTGGAAAACCTCTGCCGGAAGGCTCTTAACCCAAAAATTGCTCCAGGGCCGTTATCCCAGATTCCCTTTATCGCTCCCCAGAGATTATAAGCATACGTTCATAGCTGTAGACACAACATCCAGAAGGGCATCTCTCGATGAAGTGCTTCCTCTCTTTCTGTGTGTCCTGGGTCAGCTCTCATCCTCCGACACACGGTCCATCACGAAAGATGGGACAAAACACAAGTTGCGGATTCACACTTGCCAGGACGATGATGCAGGCCAGTACCAGTTTGAGGCAGAGGGTTGTAAGACTGAAGCGAAGGTCACCATTGGAGGTGAGTAAAAGTATCTTAACAGCATTTACGGCTTCACTACTGCTCCAATTATGGCACAAAGATTCACATTCTATGTTCATCATGCCATGAGCTGATCCACTCACAGGAAAAAGTTTATTTGGCTTATCTGCATTGGTAAACACTTATCAGTCCTTCATGGTGCATGCTTTTGTTGAATCATAGACCCGCCTGTGTTTGACCCGGATGACTTGCTCAAGTTCTCCATGCCCGTGACGGTGCGAGCCGGACAGAATGCAACGTTTAAGATGGCTTTTGCCAGCCAGGGGCAGCAGGAGGTGCTGTGGTTCAGAGACGGGCGGGAACTGCGGGACGGCGGCAGCGTCCGGGTGGTGAAAGAGCCCAATCACAGCCGGCTGGTCCTCCGGGACTGCCTGCGCTCCGACTCAGGAGAAATCCAGGTCCAGCTCAGGAACCCATTTGGCACCATCGAGGCGAAAACTACCCTCATCGTCCTTGGTAATGAGCTCACTTCCGCAGCTGAGTCAGTCCGTTTATCCCAGTGTTCTATTTAAGTGTTTGGATAGTGGCTGCACTTTTTGACGTGCTGGGCGTGCACTGCACTGTTGCCGATGGAGGAAACACCACAGATCAGAGAGTAAAAGTCATGCTGCGATTTTTCCTCCCCCCAAAAAACCTGATTTTACTAATTATGCAGCTTTCCATCCAGGCTGACAACTTATGCCTATCATCACACCCAGGTGATTAGACAGAAAGGCTGGAGAGGGCTAATGCTTTATAAACATAACCTTTCCACCTCAAACAACAGAAAATTCAACTTCTCAGTTTTAACCCTACGGACCTTTATTTGGGTCCGTAAATTCCAGCTGCTGAATTCAAGCCTGTGGAACTTCAGTCCTATTTAAGTGGATGTCCCAATACTTCCATTGATCCCAAATGTGTGCTGTTGAAATAACAGGGAAATTAGTGTAAATGTAGAAAATGTTCATATTTTCCATTCGCTGAGGCTGTAAAAAGATGGCGTCTTAGGTTTAAATATTTCTCTCAAGATAAGTGTGATGTGGCCTGTAATGTGAATATAGGCCACTAGATGGCAGTATTTACCTTTTTTTTGTTAAGCTCAGACTGGAGTCATGTTTAGACATGTCCTGGACATGTCTGGGGCAAGTCTCTGAAAATTAAAAAAAAGAGGTCCAAATGTGGGTGGGGTCTGCAAAAGAGTATATAAGGAAAAGAATTGAGACAGTAAAATAGTAGGAGAAATTGCAAGAAGATGACCAGACCTGCCATTCTGTTCAAGACCTGTGACGTTTCTTTTGTGGATTTCTTTGCCTGTGTTTGAGCATTTTCATCATCCAGGACATCACCAAGCCACCCCCATGAAAAGGGATTGTAAATATTTATGTTTTGTACATAATTCAATCTTGGTCTTTAGGTTAGTTAGTTGTTATTGTCTTTGATAATTAAATGTGTTTGAGTTTTTAAAACTGTGTCTGTCATCCCTTGCTGTTGCTGTTGCTGTTGTGTTATAAATGTAATAACAAATTGGGGCCATAACAGGCCTCACTGATGCGCTGCAACCAGCAGATGCAGAATATGTACGTATGTAACATTGTACTGCAATATGTGATATAGAAAAAATGCTTTGTCTGACTTTCAACATATTTAAGGGAAAACTTCATTTAAAAGTTAGAGTTTTAGGGAAAAAAATCTAAGAACTGTTCAGAAAAAGGGCCTGTAATTGAATCAATTATGATATTGATGGAGCTACACTAATGTTCAGGTTAATAGTCTCTACATTAACTTGATATTCTGCTGAAACTCACAGTGCAAGGTCATTGGAACAAGACTTGGACCAAACCTATTATACCGATGGACTGTTTATGGTCTGTGTGCAAAATTGTCGGTAGTTTGTCACACGGATAGTCAGTGGTAGGGTCTATAATGTTCATTCCTGTGTGTATCCGCGTTGATCTGCAGTCAACGCCCCCCAATGACCATTCACGGCAAATCAGTTTGAGAGTGCAACGGCCAATGGAGAAAGTACGCTGAGCCGGCTGACCAATTGTGTGACTTCATCAATCACTACTCCATCAGTCACTCAGCAACTGACATCTGCGGATGTTAGGCCAGACTGTGTCGATTCAAAGAGCTATGATAACTACTTCACTGCACTGCATAAAATGTAAAATCCGAGCCTGATAATCCATTAAGCCAAAAGCAGACTGAAAATTCTTGCTATTAGCAGTGGTTGTGGGAAAAAAAATTGTTAAAATTGTCGAGGAGGCATTGGGGTCAAATTATCCTGATGATCATATTTTATCTTATTGCTCAGTTTTACTGTACTCTCACACACAGACAGGCCAAGTCCACCCCAGGGCCCAGCAGAGCTGCTCAGCACCTCCTCCATGCAGCTCCAGATGAGGTGGGGCCCCCCTAAAGATAACGGGGGGTCCCCGGTGACCCACTACAGTGTGGAGCGGCAGCAGACTGGAGACAGCCAGTGGAAGAGAATGGAGAAGATCCCGGCCGATCCCCCGGTCTACAGTGACAACAACGTGTCCCACGGCAGGAAGTACCGCTACCGAGTTAGTGCCGTCAGCGCCGAGGGAACCAGCAACCCCCTGGAGACAGAATACCTGATGGCAGGGACCTTAGGTGAGTAAAATTAAACAGCCCATGGAATGGTCCAGGTGGAACTCCAAGATCCTTCATGTTTTTGAATCATTTATCTTATTAATTCAGTAAGAACTGAATATGTAATTGATAGCATGATTTTATAACGATTTACTTGTCATCCTGATTCATAAATTTTGTTTAAAAACAACTGGTAGTGACTAAAGTGCTCTGCAGTGATGAGAATCGACTAATGACACAAAGAAAAAAAATGACAGAAAAAGGAAGAGGTTTACACGTATGTAGAACGGACATGTCTGCTAATAATAACCACTTGTTTATATTTTAAGAGACTGATATACTGATTAAATAAGATGTATCTTTGAATTGCATAACGAATCCCAGAGGGGTGGCTTAACCTCCACCAACTGGTGCCCCTGGGTGGGATAGTCAAGACTGAAATGGTTTGTTCCAATACCTGGTTTGACTGACTAAAATAAATTAAGGTCTATTAAATTAATACATCTTGTTTTGTCACCCTTGCTAGTCCTTATACAGAGGAGGTATTTTCCAAATGCAATCCAAAAATGCACAAAAAAAATATCAAAAATAAACTATAATCCATCTTAGATTCCAAAAGAAAAACCAGAAAGAACAGCAATTATTTTTACTTCATAGGCAACAAGCGGAATTAGCGAGAAAATGTCATGATTAGCATGTCCAATAAGTATGGACATTATTATGGATCTCAGAGAAAAGGCTCCCATCTGCAGATGCGCAGAAATACTAAGATTGAGAACCACAGAAATTTGGGTGTACTAATCATAAACTACTGTACCAGTGGCAAATCGTGCCACAATAATGAAGGCATTAAAACAAGAATAATAATAAATTTGCAGTATCAGCGCATTCTTTTTTTATGTTTGCAGTATTCCCTGGGGCACCTGACCCCGTCAAAGTGGTCAGTACGTTCAAGAACTGCATCAACCTGTCATGGGCCGCCCCTACGGAGACCGGAGGAACCGAGATTCTGGGCTACGTCCTTGAGAAACGCAAGAAGGACTCCCATCAGTGGATCTCAGTGAACCCAGTGACCCAGCCAATTGAAGGTCTTTATTTACTCGCCTACGGTTTCACTGAAAAGTCTGCATAAAGAACATCACTGCAACACGCACATTACTATACTTACAGTATGGCCGTGGGCTTCGTCAGGGGGTTTCAAACAGCAAGATGAGTAAGTGCACTCATGCTAAATAAGGGAGCCTCCCTCCTGCTATAATCTGGCAGCTAGCAGGGGCACCCCGGGAACCAGCTGAGCCCCAGAGGTGGGTTCAGTATTGAAAGGTGCTAGAAGCACAACCAGCCAAAACCCATGGAACTGCACTCCTGTTGGACTTCATGAGGCAAATGTGACACTCTTGAATACTTGCAAGATTCATTGTCGTGATTATTGTCCAGCTGTTTATATTTTGGAACATTAGCACTTGCTAAGACTGTAAAGGATCATGGAGAAACATGAGTTAATTTATGAGGAGGTTGTTGAGTTTGCCTTGCCTTTGATTGCTCCAACAGGGGAGGCGTATGCAGTGAAAGATGTCTTTGAGGGAACGGAGTACCAGTTTCGAGTGTCGGCCCTGAATATCTCCGGGATCGGGGACCCGAGTGACCCCTCCGAGCTCGTCTGTGCCAAGGATCCTGACAGTACGGACAAAAATACACTATTAATCTGCAGTGGTCAAGTCATCCTACCTTAAAAAAAAGTTACTAGGACTTTTAGAATTTTGTAAACATAGCAGTTTTGAGTGTGTATGCAGAGAGTTCTGATGCGAAGCATTCCAGTTTGTTAGCATGCTTAATTTTAGCTTGGTATGCACACCTGACCATAGCTCGTGCAAAAGCCGAAATACAGTAATACACTCGCAAGGGCAGTGGAAGGAAAAGGGTTCCGCAGCACCACTGCTTCGCTAACTACATCTACCTGGAGTAATTCCAGCCAGAGACCATAGTCTGACTAAGTCTTAAATTGCACAGGTGGAATCCTGTCTTGCAAGTAAATTTGTAATTGGTTGGTTAACATGTCATTGTGCTTCGTTGCATAATCATGCACAGATGCAAAGTTGAATTGCATCAAAATGAAGGCATGACATTTTCCAACAGCCCAAAAAATGGCTGTCACGTTTTCACAGAATTAAGGCCACACGTCAAACAATGCATGTAAAATAATCCGACTATAATTTTAGTATTGTGCCTGCTTTCCAGTGAGACCGCGTTTCAAAGACCCAGAAGACTTCCTGGTGATTCGAGCAGGAAATGCAGGACGGGTTAAAATCACCTATGAGGTAAGCAGGATTAAAGAACTTTTTCAGCAGATTTCATTACAGATTTAAGCAGACAAAAGATATTATAGACACAAGCAATTCGTTGGGTATTCTTCACTTCCGAGAATTTTTTTTTTTCCTATTTTCTTTTCTCATTGGTGATGCTTGGTATTGTGATGCTGAAAAGGCCGATCCTCACATGAAACTTGCATCTACACAAGTTGTGCTTTATAGATGATGGTGGTCATGGTTGGATTCTGTGGACCTGACTGAGAACAAAAAGTTTAACCAGCCGATCGTGGCAAAAGGAAATGTACCAACTTGCGTACATCGTAAGCATACATGAGAGAGTTGTAGTTTCTATTTTTATGGTATCAGTCACACGCTATTTAGTTTATGTCAGAGATTGCTTACACTGTGTGATACTAAACATTATTTTTAGATGCGTGCTGTAAATTTTGCTTGAATATGCTAATTAAATGCAAGAACTGAAGAGCCTTGCTAGTTTTCTGGAGCATATTATAGCACACGCAGTATGAGAGAGCTGGAACACACAATAAATAAGTTACTGGTCCCTCACAGAGCACACGTTAATCCTGAGACCCAAATCAATAATCTATCATTACAACAGCATGAGCAAAGCTTCCACCCAACCTGGATGATAGTCAAAGAAAAGAAAATCAAAAATTGCATGTGATCTGACAAAGGCAGGGCCTGTACCCCCACATTGAAGGTTCAAGGGCGGTGCTCAAGGGTCCAGCGGCTTCAGCAATGTTACCGTGGCAACACTGGAGCTTCAAACACCAACACCCTGAGTCATACTGAGGCATATTAGCCACCATGCTACAATACTGAAGACTTGTGTGGAACCTGGCCTTTAATATGAAGGTTATCAGTTCAATTAACAGCTGGGACACCACTATTGATCCCTGGTGCTTTACCTTCATTGCATCTGAACTTTGTCCAGTTTTATAACTAATTCTCGGAACAACAAATGGCTATCCACAATTTTAGCACTGATTAAACAGAAACACCTCATAAGCAGGCACACACAATTTGAGTTGTTACCGGGGACAATTAGGAACTAACTGCTAGTAACCTATTCATTCATGGGCTGGCCTTGAGTGACCCACCTTAGCAAATTTATTGAGCGGGTAGTGATTACTAAATGAAGGAAAAAATGAGGAACGAGTGAGGTATCATCTGCAACTGAAGTGTTAATTAATGGGCAGTTCTTAAGTAACCTCTAATGCAGAGGTGGGCAGCGAGGGCCGTATCTGTCCCCGGTTTTCACACCAACTTTAATTAGTTGATTGTCTCAATTAGCCAAACCATTTATTAAATCTGACGTTTCATGCGCATTTCTTTAAATTATCATGAAACTACAAAGACTAGTCTTGTCTCCCTTCAAAAAACATTTTCCTTTGATCGAATTATTGCGAAAATCTATATTTGTGCATGCAATCAATTAACTCAATTAGTCAGGGTAATTGATAGGAATAAAAACCTGCATACACACTGGCCCTCCAGGACCGTGATTGCCCACCCCTGCTCCAATGTTTTTAGCAGCTTAATACAATGTTAAGTTGATTGAGCAACAAATGAGGAATGAGTGAGGAAATAACCGCTAGTAAAACATTGGTTGATGGGCAGTTCGTGATTGACCCCTTATCTCGTTTTAATTTAGCTGATGATGAATTAAGTAAAGAGGTAGAGAAGGACAAATAAGGAACTATATGTAGTAACACGTCACAAGAAGGTACAAAAAAAAGAATTAATTGCAGTTCATTTCTTATTTGTTCCACAATTTACTAATCATTAGCTGTATAATTTGTTTCAAAGTAACTCAGTAACTGCTCATTAACTAATGGTTTACCAGCAATTAGTTCTTCAATTATTCCTCAATTAATAAATCATTAGCTACTTTATGAAATTTAATAAGGGTCACCCGAGTACTACCTGTAATCAAAGGGTTTACTTGCAGTTCCTGATTTTTTTCAGTTTTTCTCATGGGATCAACTCAAATTTTGTTAACCTAATCGCAAAAGTGTTACTGATTAATCAAATAATAAATTTAACCCTGCTAGAGGAATCAGAATGGTCTCTCTCCTACCACAGGCATCCCCTTTGCCAGAAATCACTTGGCTGAAGGACAGCGAACCCCTTCCGACCTGGGTCAAGATTGTGAACAGCGAGGGGTCGTCCCAACTCATGATTCCCTCATCAAAACGAAGCGATTCTGGGATTTACACTATCAGAGCAAAGAATTCAGTGGGACAGGCAAGCTTTGATATGGAAGTCAGAGTCACAGGTGAGAGCTGTCATTCCTGAAAAAAAAAATACAAGTGCACGCTCTACTTGGAAAAAATACAGATCAGTTTTAATTCTTGAGGCCAGAGGAGGTAGAGGGTTGATGTATGTGAATGGATGAAGTAAATATTTTATGACACTGATTTTGAGATAAAGGCTGTTAAAGTTGGCCACTTTTTACTTGATCTGGTATAGTGGTTCACTTCTTACATGATTCTTCCGAAACTAATAGGTGAATCACAAATTTTTGACATCAAATACTTTTTTGGTACAAAAAACAAACTACAGCACAATGTAAAAGTCCAACTGTTGTGAAATGCGCAAATTCTCAGTTGATGCGTTCATGTTTGGGAAGCAGTTTTCCTAAGCTCAGACATTTGTGATTGGGTTCCAGAAGAGCCAAAGTCTCCTGGCCCGGTAGAACTAGAGCAGAATGTCCACGGGAAGGTGATCATCTCATGGGCGCCCTCTCCTGACCAGGAGGAGGATGACAGGCTGCACTACATGGTGACACAGTATGACTCTGAAACACGCATCTGGAAAACTGTGGTCGACCGCCTCTTTTCCACCAGCTACACGGCCCTCAACATCGCATCCGGACGAGAATACCACTTCCGCATCTTCGCTAAGAATGACATCGGCCTTTCAGAACCCTCAGAATCTCCTCCCTGGGGATGGAACAGTTTCAAAAGTACAGTGCCTTTCCTACTAAAAATATTGAAGTACCATATTAATACGTCTCAACGCCACCATACAGGAGTGTCTTGGACTTTCCCACATGTTGTAGTGCAATAGGGTGGCCAATAAGAACACTAATGAAGATAACAGGATTTTAGTCAGTCTACTCACCTTTAAATGTTTGTTGCAACAGCGGAATATAGTCAAAGTTTGGCATCTAGACTCCAACCTCATTGCTTCCCACAGAGAACTTCACATGAGATATTGGAGAGTGATGATTAAATATCCACTCCCCTTTTAGCAGGAGCCTGCAGATGGATACTGGGGTGGTGCTGTAGGTGGATGTTGAGGTGGTGGTGGGGCTGCAGGTGGATGTTTGGGTGGTGTTGGGACTGCAGGTAGATGCTTCTGCGGTGATGGGGCAGCAGGTGGATGCTGGGGTGGTGGTGAGCTGGAAGCCATACTGGTGTAACAGATGTACAAACAGAGGGAGAGCTGGGAAATTTTCTCAGCTAAGATGCACCACCATATTGGGAGTGTGGTTGTAGAAGATTTAAATAATGAAGTCATAGAGCAAATACCTGGAGATGGCTGAAGTTGAATGCCTGAACTAGCTGGCAGGTGTCTCTTCATTTAAAACATACAGTAGGTTTCTGGGAGTTTCTTCCCCAAATACTTACAGTAGCTTAAAAATCACCATATTGTCCTCTGCTGGCAGCACTATCAGTAAAGAATGTCTCTGTGATTCAACTGAATTGACATCATGCATTAATGTCAGCATCACATGCAGCCACCTTGTTGTAGAAAGCCTTTAACTCTCGGTGGATTATTGTATTATTCATCATTGCTCGATGATCAGCTTTATTTAAAACAGACATGATGGCAAAATCGTAAGGTAGGAGGGCAGGACTGACAATATCATGAGGCACCACACAGATTAATTTAGTTCAATTCCACTCTGTTGTGTTCTGCAGTATCATCAGCAGCAGCGAGCAGTTCGGCAGCAGTGGTCCTGGAGCGGGCCCCATCCATCCTGGTCCCGCTGAAGCTGCGCACACATCCGAATGGCTACCGGTGCATCATGACCTGCGCGGTCAGCGGATCCCCCACGCCCCATGTCACATGGTACCTCAACGATGCCAGCCTGGAGTCCAACAGCAACTTCTACATCACCAACATTCAGGGCGTCTGCTCCATGAGCATCCACAGGGTTTTGCCGGAACACTCCGGCGAGTATAAGGTCGTGGCCATCAACTCGTTTGGGAAAGCGGAGTGCTGCACTAAGCTCACTGTCCGAGGTACTGAGCTTATCCTTCAAAATAAAAGCATGAGGCTCTGTAAAAATGGTTGCTGCAGCTTTGAAAAGGTCAGCGTAAAGTTTTACCGCAAGAATTCCAGTATGTGCAAGCTTGCGTTTACAGCCGTCTGACAAAATGTAGCATGGCGTAGCACACTATGCTAAAATTATTTTTCAATTCTTTTTATCTTTCCAGATTAAGCTGCAAGATGGTGAACATGAAGAATACCTGAAGGGAATGTCATTGTCAAAATTACTGACTGTCTAATTGAATATAAATGTTTGCAATGTTGTAAAAAAAATTAATCACGATCATTGCTAAAACAGATTTAAAAAAAAAACATACATATATATTTCTACATGCCCAGTGCATAATGGAGTGGACAAGGACATTATATAGATTCACCCCCGCACAATCATGTACTGACAGATTTTGCAGAATGTCACGGATTTAGTACCAACAAAATTTAAAGTATATCACATATCTAAGTACTGAGCATACCAAAAGCACAGATGTCTTTTTGTGCCGGTGAGTGCTTGAAGTTGTTGAAGCTGTCAACCCCACAACCAACGCTGTACTTCCACACTTTCCATGCCGGTTTTAAAACGTTGCCATGTTTAGAATTTCTATTGACATGATTCTTGTTTGTATGTTGTGTAAATGTGCCTAAATTGCTACTAAACTGACCCATCCAAAGGTACTGGACATGCGCTCATTGTTATCAACAGCAAAAGATTAGATAAACATTCATTGCACAACATCAGACTGAACTGGTGTCAGATATCATAATCACACATAAAATTAAGGTTTTCTATAAATTTGGTGATTGTGCTCAAAAATAAGAGCCATCAGTGGTTTGATCAGGAGACAGCAAGGCCTTTCCCATCATGCCCTGATCGTTGCAGTCGATGGAAAGCAACTGCAGCACCCAGCTCCAAAAACTGCACCTGCTTGGTTACACAGCTCTTACTTTTGACAACAATCGCCAAGTTTAAAGAAAATCCTAATTTTCTGTGTTACTGTGATATTTGATGCTACATTGTCGAGAAATGAATGTTTAATCTGTTGACAAACAAATCTTGAGCGGTTGGTAATAATGAATGCATGCGCAGTATCTTCGGCCGTACGACTGAACAAATGCTGGCCCTTTCTCTAGCCACTCAATCTCCTTCGCTACCAAGTGTCACTCCGTCTGAAGTCTCCCTCGCAGCAGTGGAACGGTGGGGGGGAGGGGACAGTGTAAATGCTGACATGCCCTTACCCTTTATCCAATAGGAAGTGGAGAGAGTCATCGTCATGCCTTCCCTTTGACATGTTGCATTGCATGAGATGGTCCATTTCCTTAATGATGCACCGAGTACGGTATGGCTGCAGTCGACAGGGGTGCAGTTTTAGGGCCAAGACCTTGATTTTTCCCATTCTCGTCCCAACACTTCATACAGTGACGCTTTCTGACCAAGCGTAGATATATGCTGAAAAATGAGGCTTTAGCATCCTTATTTTACTGTTGGTGAATACTGGCTGGTACGGCAGGAGCGCGAAGAGGAAAAGTGGCCTGAAAATAGAGGTTGGAGGGACAGATGGAGGGAGAAAGAAAAGGAAAAAAAGAAAATGAAGTGGAGGTTGATCTATTCCTCGTGGGGATGGCATTAGGTGGGAATAGTGGAGAGACAAATCGTGTCTTTAATGATAGACACTTAATAAGTGAACAAAAAAAGTAGGAAGTGTAAAAGCAGTGAGGGAATACAGAAGTGGACTAATGATATTTGAATGTAAATCAGTAAGACAACGAGATGGGGCACTGAAGATCAAACAATTTGATTGGACGCCAGTAACGTTTCCCGTTGCGTAGCCGACGCACTGTTAAGGGAGTCATTAGTGGGGTAATGTTTTCAATGGAAGTGGAGTTATTTTTGGAAGTTGGCCGGGTATGTGGAGCTCAACACTTAAGGCGTTACAAAGATGGCTTGTCTGTGTTGCCGGAATTTGAAAATGCATGACCTGATCGGGCAGTGATTGACTATGTTAGTTACAGGGTGCGTTCATTTGAAAGAGCCCCGTTAAGATGCTTTTGGTGCCAAGAATACGGACACGCAGCTGCGGTGTGCATGAAAACATAGTTGAGGCATAGAAGATGTGGAAAAAATATCTCCGCAAAACGGGCGTTGCCCCTCAGCCCCTGGATTGTTTGGTATGAAAGTAAATTAATGAAGGCATTTTCAAGTTAACCTGTGGAATTCAAAATTGAAGATGGCGGCTGTGGCGGACACACTAGACATCCGAGCGATGTCAAATTTAATAGGCTTCTGTAAGTACACAAGACCAAGCAACATAGCAAAAATGGCATTGATTGACGAAGGCATTTTCAAGTTATCGTGCAGAATACAAAAGTTTACGGGACAGAAGGACGGACAGACGGACACTGCGCATGAAGACAATACCCCTCTCCCCCTTAGTTGGGGCCGAGGGGCAATAAGAGATGCACAGAAGAGGATTGTGAATTGCCGAAGGAAAGAGCCGTGTGCCATCGCTGTGGGGGAAATCACAAGATGTGTGCAAAGGAGTGCGAAAGACAGAAATTTGAAAGTTAGGTGGAAAGGACGCGGTCACAAAATAAAACACCACACGCGGAAGCTCGTAAACAAATAAGGGTGGAAAAGGGAACGGTGAGGGAAGCACAGAGCTCAGTGGGGATGGTGAGGGCAGAGAACAGATGCAATAGACATTTAGTTATGGATTGGAGGTGGTTTTTAGCTTTTATAGCCATGGTGCTGAATTGTGCTGTTGAGACTGAGACAAGGGCGGAAAGGATTCGAGTGGTAGTGTGCGCAGTACATGTTATAATGTTACAGTACTTTTGAGTTTGTTGTGTGGCTGGTCTTGTCACTGTGGAGCTGCGAACTATCAAGCTGGTGGCTATTTATTGCTACCACGAAAATTTACGATAGCTAACATTAGCATTATCATTGTGATTTGACCATCGCAAGCGATGAATGCAAACCGCAAATATAAATGTTTGAGTGAAATATGTAGCTTCCTCCTGTGGAAAGTACCAAAGATGGAAGATCAGTCATACTGAAACATTGTGGGATTATCGTCTCAGTTTGTATGTGCTTGACCAAGTAGTTTCTGATGATTGTTAGGTAATAGTTTCAGAGACAAATGGGATTCTTCTCGTGTTTTTTGTTGAGTTGAGTACAGTGATTGCAAAGGAAGTCTATCAAATGCGTCGGCGCATCAAACCGCTTTGCTTGCTCTAAATAATGAGTAAAACGAAACCCGTGTGCATTGAGTTATGTCTTTTCATAGTCCTACTTATCACTAACACCTTGTGCTGAGTGTAGCTAAAATTACAGGGATTGTGGCTTGATTAAAAATTTCTTATTTTCAACATCGTCATATGATATTGTTTAGCCACAATTATATACATTACCTCATCGCTATTCATCCATCACACAGCCGCTGGAAACAGAAACATAGTTTGGACCAGTCTTCTGTTAATTTCCAAAACAACTGCACACGACTGGGAGATCAGGATGTTTACGACGCTACGCGCTGGTGCTCATGGGAAATGGGGTCTTCCTTCAGGCAAAACACTAAGCTTTGGTCCACAGGCAACGCTAAACTCAACCAAAAATGAAAGTTCCTTAGTGTTGCTTTAAAAATGAAAGAGTTGATGGCAATATTATAGGCTTATGACTCTGTGTGGAGGGAAGGGCTGCTTATCAAATTGCAAACACCTCACAGCTATACCAACGACGGAAATAGCCAGAGGGGAAGGCATGGTGCATTCTTCCTCAGTTGGTGTGAATTGGGATAAAACTGATGTTAATTTATCAACTTTCCCTGTTCATAGGAACAGGGCGCATAGCATAAGGGTTACAGCTTATCTGACTCCATATTAAATTTAGAATATAAAATTTGGCTTGAATCAATCGCAGTTTACAATTAAACCATGCGTTTTGTTAATTTGATCTGACTCCGATTTATGAATTTAGAGCTCTGCTGTGCGTAGGACTCATAACTGGTCTATAACTTATGTCCGCTGGACCAGAAACATCTGTACAGCCCAACACGGTGGGGAACTCAGAGGTTGGCAGTCCTGTTCTGCCGAGTGGTTTGACATAGAAAATAGCTATGACTAGTGACCACCGGGGGCCAGAATTAATTTTCATTAAAAACTTTTGAAGTATGATGCAAACAGGCGTTCGGGGACTGATTATACAGTATAACGCAAAAACAAAGAGAAAGCGTACAGGGACTCATAAGTTCAACGACATATCCTTGAAGCCAATCAAAATAACACCAATCGCAGCATAGAACACCACTGTGCACCTAGCAGGAAGGCCTGGTGATCAGGCAGCCCTCCTGGCCCTACATTATACCCCATTGGGTGACAGGACTCCGAGCTGGAAGAATGTAAGTTAGCTAGAGTCAGAAAACCACAACAGAATGCAATTAACAGTTTATTTTGCCAGGCAGGCATAAGCTTCAATCAGAGAACTAAATTACATTGTTACATAAAATTTAAAGAAATAAGTAAATCATACCTGGCGCGACTCGCAACTACACATATACACAGCGTGCACAATGTGGGATGGATGAATTCATGCCTCCTGAAACGTTTGACTACACACGGCCTACAGAGGCACGTGTGGAGGGTCATTTACGATCCTCCATTGCTATATGGGCTACACACGGCACGCAGAAGCGCGTGTGGGAAGTCATTTGCGATCTTCAGTGAGTGCTTTTTTTCCCTATCTTTTATGCCCAAGCTCTAGAATGGCTTTTTTGACCGGGTCGTAAATTACTTGGGTGACCAAATTAGAAATACGATCCCTTCCTAGAGGAAATTTGAGCAGGGACACGGCCAGAGGGGAAACTTAAACAAGGACATTCTTACAACAGTTATTCATTGAGGGTTTTCTACAATTCTAATCCCTTCGAAATATGCCTCATGCAATTTCGGAAATTTAAAGGAGTAGAATGATACCAAACACTGAATGATATGGTAGCACTACAGTTTGCCATGACACGTCCAGTGCAGTACATAATTACAAAGATAATTTGTATTAATGTTAACGATCAGCTCTGATCATACAATCATACAATATAACAGAAATACGCATTATATTTGTAACATTACGAGTGAAATTGGCTATTTAAAATCAGTGGGAAAAAGTCTGAAAATTTGTGAATAGGGAGTAATGCGAATTATTTCGCTGGTGTAGTCTCTGACCCCCTTGATCATTGAAGAGGGGCTTTTGTGTTCCTAAGAACCACCAGGTAATGCCATCGGGAGCGTCAGCTCAAGGTAGGCTCACCCAATGTGGTAAGGCTGGTGGGGAGGCTTTCTAATCAGTTATCAGTATACACTGCAGAAGTAGTGGCCGTCATTGTTGGATTATTGAATAGAATAGAATGAATAGAAGAGGTCAAACCAGACAGGGTGGTGATATATACAGGCTCTATGGCCACTTCAAAAAAAGCATACAGTCAACCAAAACAGTTGAGTAAGATGTAATCATTGATCTTTATCATTGTCTGACAAGAAGACACTGAGGAGGAATGGATGCACAGTTCTGTTGGGTTCCAGCACAGGGAGGGATTAAAAGGGAATGAGGGTGCTGATAAATTAGCCAAAAAATGCATTAAAGAAGGAGATGGTGATTCCAGTCCCACTCGGAAAAGGAGAGGGGAAAGCAGTAATTAAGAGGAAAGGAATGAGATCAGGCAGAAAAGGTGAGAGGAAGACCAAAAAGGAAGGGAATATTACAAAATACATAAGTCTGTTATAACAAAGAATTTTAATTGAAAGAACAGAAGGGAGGAAATCATCACAACAAGACTCAGGATTGACCATACAGGCTTAAATAGGACTACGTTTAAAACTGGGAAGAGGGAGAGCCATGTGTGTGAGAACTGGGGTAAATGTAAATGCTGAACATGTCATATTTCACTGTAATAAGTATGAAATGGCGAGGAACATGTTACAGGGGAGGTTGGAGAGGCGGGACAGGAGAGGAATTTCATTGGTATAAGGGGAACAAAAGGAGTGGGAGAGAGGGTTATTACCGCAAGGGAGCCACTGATTTGGTTCTTAAACGAGCAGTGTGTAGGATCTAGCACCATCTAGTGCTGAGGTTGCAGATTGCAACCAACTGAATTTAGCTCTGGTAACCCCCTCACTCTCTTACCGTGGAGTGGAGCTGTGGAAGCCTTCACCTGCCAGACTATTCGGCAGGCGCTGTTATTCAACGTGACATAACTTGGGCTACAACCGCTACAACGCCATGATGTCATCCACGAGCGCATCAAGCCTGAATCATAGATGCAGTATATATATTTAGAGCACTAGACTGTTGATGATGTCATATTTACATTATTCAAAGCGAAGCACCCAGCCTCCATATTGATACACCCAACTTCTTCATAAAAATTAATGGCTTCCTATGAGGCCAATTTCAAATAAGTCGATATAAGCGTGAAAATGCTGAGATGTACGCCTGCCTTTTGTAGCAATATTCATTTGAAGGGCTGTAATAAAATATTTCATGCATAAGTTCACGTATAAATGCAAAGTTTTCACTTTAATAGAAAAAATCGCCTTTGTGCTAGCTAGCCAGCTAATTAGCCGTCCCATTGACTTGAATAGACCGCTGACTGAAAGCGAATGCTAGCAATTGACACCAGTCACCAGCGAGCTACCTTGGCACCCTTACCGTCGCAGGTACTGCATTGACATAGTAGTAAATAAAATTAACAAGGTGCCTAACAAGCTAGCTACTCGTAATTGACCTTCAACGACAACACTTCTTACATGCATAATATTTAAAACAGAGGGCAAGTCATTTTGTCTATTTATACAGAGCTCCAAAAGACAAGGAGTGGAGAAATGCTTGGCTGTAAGAAATCAAGATAAAAAAACTTTTCTCTATCCTCTCGATCCATGATGTGCAGTGATCATTTTTGAGAGCAGTGTTTTAACGGGACATGGGCAAAGATGAAGCTTAGTTAAGGACTAGCCAGAGTTCACTAGCGCTTCCTTTTATCAACATTGGCATTAGCCATATGATGCAATATAAACAATTTGGTTGATGGCAAATAGTCCACCGGGGTACATTGAAGTGAGGAAACCAGAGAGTGATTTAATGTACGGACATTCATCAACATTTTTTATAACGGCGAAAACGTCCGAGCAGTTATCTTATCAGAGGGTCATTAAAAGCCTCGGTCACGTTAACTTTGCTTTTCTGCTGCAGTTCAACGTTGACACCGAATCACATGTCGATCTTCCCTTTAGTAAGTGTGCCACTTTCCGTCCTCCAAAAAGCGCCATATTTAGGGAAACAAAATGTTGCTCTGCATAACGATACCAAAATAACACCTACTCGCACGCAAGTCTTTTTGAAAATATAATTTCAAAGTGGGCGAAATTAATTTCTCCTCTCTACATTTTACATTTGTTTTTATATATATATGTATAATGTGTATGTACATGTCTCACACTATCTGTCTTTGATTTTATCCAGAACTTTGTTTTTTAATATCTCTCTTCTATTTATCTGTCTTATAATTATCATTATTTGTATTATTCATTCATTCATCTTCTATACCCGCTTATTCCTCACTAGGGTCACGGGGCGAGCTGGCGCCTATCCCAGCTGGCTATGGGCAAAGGCAGGGACCCACTCTGGACATGTTGCTAATCCATCGCAGGGCGCACACACCATTCACTCTCACACTCATACCTTATGCATTAGACTGCTCTGGTGAGGCCTTTGCCTCAATCTTCTGTAAAGCCCATTGAACAGTTGTTTTGGTATGAAATGCGCTATACAAATAAAGTTGCCTTGCCCTGCCTTTACATTATTGTAGTCTGTAGTCTGTGATGTGCTTTTGCAGTGTAACATGAGTCATTGCTTGGGAAAAGTCAGCAAGGCTAATAAGGGGATAAACCTACAGGTTTTTTTTTTTGACAATTCTGTATTTGATCGCAGTATCAATACTGGGAAATTTCTGCATTTCAAACCAAGGCTAATTGTGTTGGTAACTATGCCCATGGCCATGTTCTAGCTAAAGCATGCACACAACACATTGCATTTATATTGGTAGTCCACATTACCTGTCCAGCAGAAAACGGGTGACTTCGGCATCACTGTTAAAATTTGTCCCTCATCAGCGACTTCCATCTGGGAGAGGCCACACCAATTCTCAGCAATTTCTATTGTCGTCTGCCTCGTAGTTGTTTTGCACATGTTTTCTCTTCTTTGAAGCAGATGGTTCATCCTCTCCTGCGCTTTCTTGAGCTAAGTAATACGTATGATAAATAATACACATTTATCAAAGAGCTCTCAACTCTACAACTCTCTCACAGTGCTCACAACACAAAATGTGTGGCCAGCCAGCTGCAAATTATTCATCCTCCTCTTCGTATTTCGCCTTCCGGTCTACCGGAAAACAATTAACAATAGCGAAAGGCTGTCTCTAGCGTGACTGTATGGTTTTTTCGTTATGGCTACGGTAGAAAAAATGGCAGCGCAACATGGCTGCCCCCTGCTCCCATGTAGCCTTAAAGGACTTATTCTAAGCTAAATTAAACTCAAAGATTATTGTTTTCACGTGATTATATTCTACTAAAAAGCAATTATTAATGTTATATTTCATTTCTGCCAAAATATCAATCTAAATTCAACACACACACGTTTGATTGCAAAAATGTAGGAACTGTGGGTTTCCAGTGACATGATGTTGCATACTCTAGGACAGTGGGTGGCGGTATGCACCGTCATTCTTTGCGTACTAGAAATTAATCGAAGAGGAGAAGAAGTAGAATAAGTAGGAGAAGGAAGAGAAAAAGGAGGTCATCATCAGCGGTGCTGCACTTTGGAAACGGTGTGGGTAGTGGTAGTAAGCTTGCCTCGGCGTTGACTCGCTGCCAGGGGCTTTAAAAGCCACCTCCACTCAGTGTATGGACCCTCAACACGAACGTTCAAACGGAGGGGGAGTGGATAGGCCTTGGTTTGGAGAAAGGCGCATGCTGTATATTTTTAAAGGCTGCTTGACCTGTCCGACTTGACTGCAGCTCTTGGTCGCCTCCTCTTGCAGCTGACAGCCGTGAATACAACGCGTCATTTTCGATCGCTTTACGCATTCGCTAAATCAGGGTTATCTGACACCATATTTTACGATTGGTTACTGCACTGATAAAAAAAAATGAGCGAGTTTGCGTCATTTTAAATAGTTCGATATGCAGACGTGCACATATTCGTGTAATTTTCCAGCTTGTATATAACCTTATACAGAAAATGCTGTGATCTAGCATGCAGAACAGTTCTTCTACTTCTTCTTTGTTGAGTTTTATGGTTGATAATACCGTTATAGGGTGCATTACCGCCACCAACTGATATGGAGTGTGGATCAAAATGTCGAGTATTTATCATTCAGCAAAAAAAAAAAAAAAAAAACCCTCAATGCAAAACAATTCATTCTCACATCTGCTTTTAAACTTCCCGCGAGAGAGCTCGCATGTTATGTCACTGCCGCTGACGTGCAGTGGGAAGTCCGCCGTCTTCCTCCATGTAATCAGATGGACTGACGCGTCCACTGCACTGTCACACTCATTCACACGCGCTCGGTTCCCTGCACTTTGCAATGGATGCTTGTCAGTCTCTAGTTTCTGACTGTGCCGAGGATGTGGCGACATCCTCCAGCTTCCGCCAGTTCCAAATCCGGCACTTTCACCTCGACCTTAGAGTTGATTTTGAGCAGAGAAAATTGCTTGGAACCGAGACTTTGCAGGTGAAATGTTTGCGGGATTCACAGAGTGAGATCCTGCTGGATATTCACCCCTCACTGGTGCTGCAAAAAGTCTCTCTCAGCCACGGCAAAGACGGTTCGGAATGGGCCAGAGTCGATTTCTCCACACGAGACTTCACAAGATACGGGTCAACGCTGATCGTGAAGTTCGCTTGGCCTTTCAAAAGCGAAGATGAGTTCCGTTTGGCCATCAATTATGAGGCTACGGACGGGCCTGGGGTAAGAACAGCTCGTCCCTCCAACGAATACCGACTAGCTATGACCGCATTCTGTCTATAACTGTTATAACTAGAAGTATGAGTCTTAGTAATTCATGTTGTTGGTAAATGTGTTAATCAGTTTTTTCCTTGTCTACTTTCGGTTTGTTTTTGCACTTGTCAAAATCTACGTATTTCTTTCTTTCTTTTTTTTTTTTTAAATGTTGTTATATGAGAGTAAATTCAGCCGGAGAATAAAGCCGATGATGGTCAATAATTCTTTACACAGCATTCGTGATGTGAAATGATTATAACTTGGTGTGAGCTGTATTGCGCAGAAGCCTTAGGCACATCTGAAGCAATTTCGATGGGCAAATATGCTTGCAAATATGATGAAGTAGAAAGGTTTTAATAGCTGGGAAATGTACGATACAGAGCTATAACCTGTTGAAACCTAAATCAAGTCAATATTTGGTGCAGCTACCCTTTGCCAAAAATTTTTGGGACACTGTCCTGTTGCGCCATAGTTTTATAAGATGATTGGCGTTTGCTTGTTCTAAGCAAGAGTTGGAAAACTTGCCACCATTCTTCAGACTGACTGTCTCATCCCTCCAAGAAATGACAAACAGCCATGCTGATGCTGACATCAAGGCTCTGCCAAGACCATAATATCTGTATTGACTATTGTTAACGGAATACAAACATTTATTTATGAAACTTCCAAATGCTAATTTAATCTTCAGGAACTCTAATATGGAATCAAACATGAAACTTATAAAACTGATTTAAATTTTAAAAAGCGCAGGGTGCCTAAAACTTTTGCACAGTACTGTATGTTGTACCTGAAAAATATATTATTATGTAATTAAGCAATAAAATGTCATACTGTCTAATAATTAATAATGCAACTATTATAGAAAGTATATGATTTGGTTTCACATTCATTTTGATTCAACCACCACTTTCAACCCAACCCAAACTTATTTGAATCTCTCGTTTTTCTGCATGCAAAGTTGACGTGAGCAGCGGCCAAGTCTTGTGATTTTTTGTGGATGACAGAGGCTTCCTCTTTGACTTCACGGCCTGTTTGGAGAGGAAATGCCATGAATGTGCACTTGGTGCACGGCTCGTGCAGTACAGGTTAAGATGAATTGCTGCAGCACAACAAAACTGGCGCAGATGTGATGAGGAAAAGAGGTTTTTCATAAAAATTATGGGATGAGTGGGTGATGCTCCTTTTTTCTCTTGATGTGTCCTCTTTTTGCACCGACTTTGCGATTCTGCAATTCACTGTCCCCGGTTGCACCAAGTGTGATTGTGAAGTTTGAATAAATTGTGTAGTATTTGTACAACCCCTATTCAGAAGAAGCTGGGACAGCAGGGAAATTGCACAGGAAAACAGATTTTTAAATTTGATTTGATTTGTGTTTCGCTGTGGTGGAGACTATGATGACAAGGATATTTAATCTTTTGTGTGGTGGACTGTGGACAGCACAAGGACTGCGCCCCATATCAAGTACTTTCAAGAATTGCAAGTATTTTTTTTTTTATTCCAAAGTGCTTGCACTTGTATCGGACTACTTCCTATTAATGCCTGAAGTACTTGTACTTTTATTCAAGTACTTCTCAAAGTTCTTGACCAATCTGTCTCCTAAGTGCTGGCAGATATTATTCAAGTACTTTGAAAAGTACTTGGATGCAAGTACATGTACTTATTATTAGGTATTATAAGGCATTAGGCCCAATAATATTATTAGGCCTATTGCCTAATATTAGGCATTATTAGGTAGTACTCAGATACAAATACAAGCACTATGGTATGTGAAAAAATGCTTGCATACAATTCTCAAAAGTACTTGGACCAACTCTGCCCTGTATCCTCACTGACTGGTCAGTACAGACTCCTCCAACCTGCGCATGTACCATACCATAAGCACACCTTCAGTGACACTGCCTCTCTTAATATGCCTTGTTTGACATGTGCAACCTCAAAATGTGTGTACATGTGGGTATATGTGACCCAAGTGTGTAAATGTGGTGTGTGTAACTTCAACGCATGTTCATGCAGGTTTGTATGGTCACAGTGTTTGTGTTGTTGCGGGTGTGCATGACATCTGCATGCATGTTCATATAGTTTTGTGTGACCTGTGAGTGCGTGCATGCGTATATATTTAAGTAGGACTATATTCTCTCGGCATGTGTATAGATGTGGGTGTGTATTACTTTGGTGTGTGTGTAGATGTGAGCGTGTATGACCTAAGCATGTGTGTAGATGAGGGTGTATTACCTTGATGCGTGTAAAGGTGTGGGTACATGCTGATGCGAGTGTGCATGACCTCAATGTGTGTAAATGTGGGTCCATGACCTTGCCGTGTGTGTAAATACGGATGTGTGTGACTGGTCTGGGTTCCCTGTGCTTAACCGCTGCCTGTTCCCCGGGTTCCACACTCCGGCGGTGAAGAGCACGGACTCGGCGGCAGTGAAGGTAACCCCCCTCCCTCTCGCTCACTCGCTCACATGGACCTCGCTCTCTCTCTCTCTCTCTCTCTCTCTCTCTCTCTCCCCACCTGCCCCAGTTGTGCTGGCTGGCCCCGGAGCAGACGGCCGGAAAGGTGAAGGCTTACCTGTTCACTCAGGGCCAGGCCGTGCTCAACCGATCGTTCTTCCCCTGTTTCGACACGCCGGCGGTAAAGAGCACCTACTCCGCTTGCATACAGGTGAGCTCCACACCTGGAGCGGGGGGACAGAGAGCCGCGTGGTCTGATCATTCACGCTGATGTAACAGGTCAATGGCCGTTTCGTGTTTGTATGACATTTCGGCAGATCTTTTAACCCTTAGAGCACTGAAATAATTTTTCAAAAAATTATAAATTAGATTATCTTGTGCTGTTGAAAATCTATCATGTGGCGATTTGTTTAAAAGAGCTCCACTGCAGGAGTTCTTTTGAACAAGTTGCCACATGATAGGTTTTCAACAGCTTTTAATTTGATATTTTACATCATTGAGCAACACTATTTGAATTAAGCGCTCTAAGAGTTAAGAAAAGTGTTGGATGATGCAGATTCTGTTCATAAACAAGCAGAGGTGTTGCATTCAGAAACCAAGGTCAAATCTGTGAAATTCACCAAAACAACCAGACCAACCAGGCAAACCACAAGAATCCAATCATACCGAAGATGGGGTGAGGCGACATTGAGAGTGAAAGAGAAACTGGTCAAAAACAAACAAACGAGCGAAAGCAACAAAATGGTCTCAATACAGAAATGCTTAGCAGGAGGTTAAACAGATGGTTTCGCTGATGGTGTACTAATCGCAGCCTTTAAAATACTGCTCCTGGAAGTTGAAATATTCAATTGGGGAATGACCCGGAATCACCAGGTCACCACGTGTGAAGCTACGATCCGGAATCGCATGAAAATACCATAGTATGGGTCTTAACAGAAGGCAATGATAAGAACACTGGAAATTTTGGAGTAGCTTATGCTGTCTTTGCAAAGCTCTGCATCTTTTCCAGTAAGGAGTGCCTATCTCAACATGACAGTGCAAAACTGCACTTTCTACGCATTACAAAGGGGCTACATGGCTATGTAAGGAGAGGGCACAGGTGCTGTATTGGCCTTGCCTGCAGTCCCAGTTTGTCCACAGCCAAAAATATATGGTGCATTTTGAAACACAGAATCTGACAACAAAGACCTCACACTGTTGCGCAGGAATGTTGGGATAAAATTACATCTGAAACACTTGGTGGTTCTTTGTTCAAGTTATTCAGATTCTGGCAAAACCAGCTGCTCCTGTTTTTGTTGATCATAAATGCGTGACCGTATGTCCTAAACGCTACAGCTACTTTAAATGCGGTGGTTTGGCACTGAAATGCCTGACCGCACTGTTTCTACCGGAGCAGGTGCCTGAGGGCTTCACCGCCGTGATGAGCGCCACCAAGTGGGAGCACAGGAAGTTGGACAACAGCTTCGTTTTCTCCATGGAGCAGCCCATCCCTGCCTATCTTGTGGCTCTGGCGGTGGGGGACCTGGTCTCCGTGGAGGTGGGCCCCAGGTGAGGGGCCACAAGATTCTGCGTCCGGGCGGAATTCACTGGGTGTTATCCGTAACAGAGCCAGGAATCGTTGAGGTGTTTTTCTTTTTTTTTTTTTTTTTTTTTTTTGTTTCTTTTTTGAGTTTTATTGAGGTAGATTTTTGGAGACCGCCTCCCCTTTATTTGTAATTTTTTTTTTTTGTTATTTCTTTTTCTCGTCCTCACTAGCTTCTGTATTTTAATCTTGCGGGAACATGCACGATTTTGTCAAGTCAAAATGATGGGTCAACGTATGACCCAAAGGAGTAGGATCAAGCGCTCTGACATTTGCCATCGATACAGGGAGGGGTGACGGCTGTTGGATTGACAGACTGGCTGTGTGTGCCAGATTTTATATTGACAGAAGAAACCGCAGATTTCATTCTTTCATTTAAAGAAGGCTTTTGGTTCCACTTTCATTATTATTTAAGAGGAGAATTAACCTGAAAGTAAAACTATTTGTTGACTATCTTAACCTTGCAAATTGTATGCAATCTTGGTGTATGTACCATGTTTAAGCAAATGAGTCCATGAATGGCACTGGAGGGCTGGAAATGATGAGTCATGCTGGGTTATCAAAAATGGCTCCTGTGTTGTGCATGACCTGGAACAAAATAATGTGCCCGTACCCTAATCTAGCGGTTGCATTATATGATTCACATCTCAGTCTCCCTTTATTTTTTCTTGGATAAATTCAGGGGCCAGGCAGCCTAAGCTGCCAGGAGCCTATTGCTACTTCCAATGCACGGAAAATCGCCAAACTTTGCACAAAGGTCTTGGATGCAAAGTGATTAAATGATCATTTTGAGGTTGCATTTTAAATTGAACTCTTCTCACATACAAAGCCTTATCGTGTCATCGTGATATTACGCAAAAATTACGCAATGAATAGTGTTTATAACGCCAGTAACTGTATTACTCAGCATTATATAAAAAGGCTAATGCTATATGAACCACATACTGAATGAAATTTGTCCTACGCATATGAGAGGTGAACCCTGGGAACCAATAAAGAATGAAATTGCAATTTTATGCAGTCTACACGGAAACCAAGACGTGTCAATGCGGTGAAATGTGTTGGGAAGTTGTGACACAGAAGTAGTGCAAAGTGCAAGTAAGAGATCATGGGGTATTACTCTGTGGTTAGAGACTGCAGAGCTCTTTTTGGAGCTGCGTGTAAGTCATTGCAGCGTGTCAGGGGGATCCGTTCATTTTTCACTGAAAATACATTTTTGCCGTTGAATCCGCTCCGTTTGATTCAAGCATTTGTGTTCCCGCCTGTTTCTTGTTTCTAATGTCAGATGTGAGATGGGTTTTTCCTGCAATATACCCTTTAATAGCACAGCTGTTCTTGCAGTTATGTGATGCAGCTGTCGTAGCCACATATTTTCATGACCAGCATTGGTTAGGAATTTAATTTGTGTCCTGTTTTAACTCCAATCTAATCCCAAACTGTCAACTTCAGTCCTGTTCCTGATTCTACATTAATTTTTTTTCCTTGCACCATGACCCTTGAACCATGTAATCACTGTGAGGAAAGTCAGGTGATAGCCCTGATAAACACTGTATGGCAGTGTTAGGATCAATATTTAAAGTTCAATGTGGATGGAAACATTTCTGATGTATGTGGCATTTCTGTTTGGAAGTATAAGGATATTTGTAGGCGCAGTTTGGCAATTTCCAATTTCCATGTTTAGGGGTAAAAGTTGGTTTCCATTGCCATGACTGTGGTATTTGGTTCATATACTACGGCTGTTAGTCTGTTGTCCATTGTCAAATCTTGGCTTGGTTAATATTCTCGGCTTCTGATGAATTCTTCATTTTGCCACTGTGTACAAGATCAAGCCAATAGCCAATTATAGCCCTTTGTGATGTGGTGAAGCAGGTGTTGGCGGCCATCTAAGTTTGCCGTGGTGTGCTTAGTGCGCGGCACTGGGTGTAGTTTGTGGTGCTGTGTCATTTCCAGCAGTTGTGGTTATTTCTGCAGCTGTTTATGTACCTAACAGCAGTTTGCTTGATGCCCCTGCAGAACTCGAGTGTGGACAGAGCCATGCCTGTTGCAGGCAGCCAAGCAGGAGTATGATGGAGTTATCGAGAAGTTCCTTCGCACAGCAGAGGACCTGTTTGGACCATATGTGTGGGGAAGGTACTTAGCTGTGTGGCTGTGTGAGAGCAACATGCCGTACGGCATACAGCATAACATGGCATAGTATGCCTTTAGAAAGGCTTTGGATATCATTTACATTGCATATAACGTGAAGAGGCTAGGCAATTCATGTCTGCTAATCATGTATAACCAAAGGTTCATGGTGCGCAACCTTTATGTGCAAACTATGTGACATTGTATCAGGCCTGGTACGCAGCCTGGCAAGGTAATCCGCACTGTGACTGCTCTCGGTGTGAGAAAAAATACTTTGTAATGTGTGTGCAGGATTTAACTTGCACCAACTATTGTTTATGTCCCCTCATTCTACTTCTAGAATTTGGCCTGAAAACTGTTGTCATTTCATCTAGTGAATGAATTTGAAGGCCTCAGTCCATGAGTCAGTCTCCCTTTTCAAATGCTTAAATCAGTGTTGAACAAGTGAGGCTGGTTGCCATGCTTCTCGACAGATATGTTTGGTGAATGATATCAGAAGTGTTTGTGAAAGATATACATGGTGAATGATGTAGGGCATATTAGCAATTGATATGAACAATGTAGGGTGTATGGTGAATGATGCTGGGCGTGTTCGATAGGTGTGTGGTGAATAATGTAGGGCATGTTCGCAATAAATGTTTTTGGTGAATGATGCAAGGCGTGTTTGCGATAGATGTGAATGGTGAATGATGCTGGGTGTACAGTATTTGCGATAGATGTGTTCGGTGAATGATGCTAGGCTTGCTTGCAATAGGTGTGTGGTGAATGATGCTGGGTGTTGGGATAGATGTGTGTGGTGAGTGATGCTGGGCTTTGGGATAGATGTGTGCGGTGAACGATGCTGGGAGTATTGGCAGTCGGTGTGCGGTGAGTGATGCTGAGTGTGTTCGATAGATGTGTTTGGTTAATGATGCAAGGCGTGTTTGCAAAGATGTGTGTGGTACATAATGCTGGGCTTTGGGATAGATGTGTGTGGTGAATTATGCTGGGTGTATTCGCAGTGGATGTGTGTGGTCAGTGATGCTGAGCGTGTTCACGATAGATGTGTTTGGTGAATGATGCGATGTGTGTTGTATGTTGCTGGTCGTTGGGATAGATGTGTGTGCGGTGAACGACGCTGGGCGTATTCACAGTAGATTTGTGTGGTCAGTGATGCTGGGCGTGTTCGCGGTGTGTGTGTCTGTGTGTGAGTGTGTGTGTGTGTGTGTGTGTGTGGTGAATGATGCTGGGCGTTGGGATAGATGTGTGTGGGGAATGATGCTGGGCGTTGGGATAGATGTGTGTGGTGAATGATGCTGGGCGTGTTTGCACAGGTACGATGTGCTTTTCATGCCGCCCTCCTTCCCGTTCGGCGGAATGGAGAACCCCTGCCTCACCTTCGTCACACCCTGCCTGCTCGCGGGGGACGGCTCACTGGCTGACGTCATCGTGCATGAGATCTGCCACAGCTGGTTTGGAAACCTGGTCACCAACGCCAACTGGGGTGACTTCTGGCTCAATGAAGGCTTCACCATGTACGCCCAGCGTCGCGTGTGCCGAGAGATCCATGGTGAGGCCGGAAACTCATCAATTGCTATTTGCTGCTCGTGTAATTCTGTAGATGTGTGCAACTTGGTGACCGATGTAACATGTAATGTGATTTTATATATGAGCTTGGATGTAGCTATGAATTCTGGGTAATTCCATCTCAAATTGCCTGATTTCAAAAAAGTTCAAGGCTGACCTCCTCAGATTTGGTTCATATTTACAGAACGTGATGTTCTTCTATCTAGTAGATTATTTGTAAAATTTTTGGCCCATATCCTCATTACTTTTTGAGACATTAAGACTTAAGTGGGGGGCCTGGCCCTCATTTTTGTGTAAAAATGACTATACAATATGCCAAATTCAATAAGTCATAACTTTTGAACCATCAACGATAGATGTACAAATTTTGTAGGATTGGTTCTTTTGTGTGTTATATCTCAGATTACCAAAAATCAGTACCATAACTTTGCTCATTTGTAGCCTGCCCAAAGTGACTGTCAAAAGTGTGGGTGTGCACCTGGGGCCAGATTTGGCCCTCTGTGTCTCTAGAATGGCACACATTAGATGTTTCTAGTCTCTGGAATTTCCTCCAGTGATTTCAGATGGAATTACGCTGCTCTGATCCCACCTGCTGGTGGACCTGTAGGCTGCTAGAATCTTCATGTTACGCTTGGGGTTCACTTTCACTTGTGTATTTTGGTCGCTGAGCTGTGTGTGTGTCTGTTCGCATTCTCAGGGGAGGACTACACCTGTCTGGAGGCAGCTACAGGCCGGGCTCTCCTTCGCCGACACATGGACAACAGTGGGGAAGATCACCCTCTCAACAAGCTTCGCGTCAAAATTGAGCCAGGTCAGACAGTCAGAGGTCAAAACATGAAATCGATTTTAAGAGTGCAATGTGCCTCCACGTCATTAGCGGTAGGTTTCAGACCATACAGAGCTCAGGATGTTCCATCCTGTTTACCTCTGCGCAATGGCTATTAGAGGGCTGTGCAGGCCGGTACCTGGGGACCTGCCTACCCGTTGGTTTCATTTCAAGCCTTGCGAAACACACCTCTCTGAACTGGTAGAGGCCTCCTTGAGCAGCAAATTTGCCACCTTAATTTAGTGCTTGGTGTTCCATGAAAAAGAAATGTTTGTACCAATAATGGTGCTGAAATAGTTAAATCAGATGTGTGAAGTTTGTGTAAAATTATGGCCGATGGGATTGTAGACCAACAGCAAAAGGGTTGAGCAACCATGCTTTAGCTGCTGAAGAGTTTATACTTTGTTAGGTTTGGAGTGATGAAATGGTGTTATTGACTAACTGGTGTGGGGTTTGGCCTCCATGTTTGAGTGCAGTCTCTTAAATCTGCCCTCCGAAGGTGTGGACCCCGACGATACCTACAATGAGACACCGTACGAGAAGGGCTTCTGCTTCGTGTCTTACCTGGCCAATCTGGCCGGCAGTCAGAGCCGCTTTGATGATTTTCTGAAGGTACAGCGGCCCTCTCGCGAGCACTGTGGTCTCTGTGCTGATGTCTGTCTGAGGGGGGCAAACAGGGATTTCCATGCGTAAAAAAGCCTGCCTTAACCTCATAACATTGTAAAGTCAACTTTTTATGGCCAATTAAGGCACAATAAACTTCGCTATTTTCAAAAAAATGTATGAAAAATGTGCGTGTACATGTCTCTGGTATGCTCATGGGATATTTAACCTTTCTACACCTTTCCGCATTATACAGAGTGACCTCTGTAGTTGTTGCTTGTCATTCTTTCTAGCCAATTGTTTTTTGAGTTAATTACAGTAAATATGAGATGGCATTCTTAGCCTTGTCATGAGGCGTGTTGGTGCCTTTTTCTGCTGGAAATCTGTGGTGAAGAGTTCATCTCAGCATCTGGTTGATGTCCCTTGCAGGCCTATGTTGAGAAGTTCAAGTTCCGGAGTGTGGTCGTTGAGGACATGCTGGGGTTCTACCTGGAGTATTTCCCTGACCTTGCACAGAAGGGGGTTGATAAGAAAGAAGGTAGGCAGATCACGTGATATATTTGTGCTCTTCGATGACTGCTGCACTCTGAAGCTGTTTGGTCCAGATGGGAAAGGCCCTTATTTTATTGACCCATTGCTCATACTTATCAACAGCAAATCTGCAACATAGCTGAAATATGATGCATGGGACTGTACCCACCCTGTCCCTCAGGTTTTGAGTTTGAAAAGTGGCTGAATGGTTCTGGGTGGCCCCTCTATCTGCCGGATCTCTCCGCCGGGAAGAGTCTGATGGACCCTGCAGATCAGCTCGCCCAGCTTTGGGGCTCTGAGTCCCTGGACACCAAGGCCATCTCTGCCTTCAACAATAAAGCCTGGAAGACCTACCAGACTGTCTACTTCCTGGATAAGATTCTGGAAAAGTCCCCTTTGCCTGAAGGTAGTGTGCTGTGCTGTGCTGTGCCGTGCCGTGCCCAACACGATAAAATGGGTAGTTTGTTCACATAGCAGACGGCGTGGGCCGGAGTTAAAGATGGAGAAATGGTGAAATCGCCGAAGAGCTCAGTCAATCTTTACATGTATTTTAAGCTTATATTTACATCCCCCAAATCAGAAAAAATTTGGGACAGTACGTAAATTTAAAATTTAAACTAAATGCAGTGATATGTAAATTATTTAAAACAATAGGTCAAGCCATGTTTAAAAACGGATACATTTTTACCTCTGTACTATAGTTTAATGTACTCTTACATCTCCTATTGTAATGAAATTTGGGCTAGCCCTTATCAATTTTATCTGCAAGCAATTCACAGACTTCAGGAATCTTTTGTAAGAATTGCCACTAACCCCACATATTTGTCTCCGGGCGAAGCCCTATTTAAACAATTGCAATTACTTACAGTCTACAAAGTGAGCAAGTATCAAACAGGAGTATTCATGTATAAAGTTATTTGCCTTTCATTATCTCTACCCATTTTTTTGTTCAAGGTTATTTTGAATTGAAGTCTCATTATCTTTCTCATCATATGAAGAGAGGGAATGATTTACACAGTCTTTTCTGTAAAACCGCTGCTGCCAAATTATGCCCCCCCCTCCAACAGCGGGAGAGGGGAGACATACTGTTTTCGGCTTAGTTCATTTTTGCGTCGGCGTTGGCGTTCCCACTTTGTTTCCGGAGCGTAACTCCAAAACTGTTTGCATGATCTTAACAAAATTCTACGTACTTACTACTTTCCGTCTTGATGTGATGAATTTTTGTCTTGAGCATAGCCCCTAAACTGTTTGCGTGATCTTAATGAAACTGTGTATACTTACGACTTAGATCCTGCACTGGTGCCTTCTGTTATATGCCTGTCTGTCTGTCTGTGCCTGCCTGTCCGTCCGTCCTGTGGGTTAGGCAGGGAAGGGGGTTGGGGGAGATGTAGGTTTTTGCGAGTAGAAACACATTCTAGTTTTCATTTGTTTATCAAGGTGTTGTCCTGTGGAACAGTAAATAAATCTAGCGGAAACATGCAACTTTACAGCGGGGGAAATAAGTATTGAATGCGCCAACATTTTTCTCAGTAGATATATTTACAACCGGGCTATTGACATTAAACTTTCACCAGATGTCGGGAACAACCCAAGTAATTCAGACACATAAAGAAATGAAAACAAATAAGTCCAGAAATTACATTATGTGCAATAAAGTGGAATGACACCGGGGAAAAAGTATTGAAAACACTTAATGAAATTTATTTAATACTTAGTAGAAAAACCTTTGTTGGTAAAGACGGCTTCGACAACTCCTGTATGGAGAAACTAGTCGCATGCATTGCTTAGGTGTGATTTTGGCCCATTCTTCCACACAAACTGTCTTCAAATCTTGAAGGTTCTGGGGGCCTCTTCTATGAACTCTGATCTGCAGTTCTTTCCATAAATTTTCAATTGGATTCAAGTCTGTTAATTGACTGGGCCCTTCTAGCAGCTTTATTTTCTTTCTCTGAAACCAATGGAGAGTTTCCTTGGCTGTGTGTTTGAGATCACTGGTAGATCCTGGTAGATGGCAGCAGATTCTTATCAAGAATATCTCTGTACATTTCTCCATTCATCCTTCCTTCAATTATATGAAGCCTGCCAGTACCGTATGCTGAAAAGCAGCCCCACACCATGATGTTCCCACGTACCAACTTCATTGTTGGTATGGTGTTTTGGGGGTGATGTGCAGTGCCGTTTTTCTTCCAAACATGGCGCGTGCTATGACATCCAATGAGTTCATTTTGGTCTCATCTGACCAGACTATATTCTCCCAGTATTTCATAGGCTTGTACAGATGTTGTGCAGCAAACTTGAAACAAGCTTCAACGTGATTTTTCTTCAGCAGTTGAGTCTTGTGCTGTGAGCGTGCATAGAGGCCATGGCGGTTGAATGCATTACTTATTGTTTTCTTTGAAACAACCATACCTGCTAATTCCAGGTCTTTCTGAAGCTCTCTTTTGCCGAGTTGGGGTTGTAGGCTATCAGAATACTAATTCCATTGCTTTTTGGCCAAATGAGACAATGATTTTGCATGTTAAGTGAAAAAGGCTGGCCTAACTTGGCTAAATTTGCCAGTGGTGAAAGATTTTGCATGTCAAACTTACAGCATATGTATACTAGCTGCTATTATTCAGAAAAGGAAAACAATGAAAGTCCTGCGTCATTACTAGATGGCACAAAATTAGAGAGCTCCGAGAGGCTTTTTATGGTGAAGTTTTTCTGTCTCTGAATGTTTCCCATCGATGTTTCAGGAAACATTGAGAAACTGGTGGAGATGTACCCCCACATCGTCGAATCCAACAACGCTGAGTTGCGCCTTCGCTGGTCCCAGATAGTGGTGAAGAACCTATACCGGCCCAAATACGATCAGGTCAAGGCCTTCCTCATGTGTCAGGTGAGCGGAACAGGTTACCTGGCAATACGACTCAAATTACATGTCTTGGGGGCCCTAAATAATGTGGGAGACTTAATCCTCCCTCAAAATGGTGTGGTTTGTCTTAATTTTGTCATGTTTGTAATCTTGAGAAAGAAATTTTATGTCTTAGAAAGGCTGACCTGATGAAATTAAGACTAAATCAGCTGATAATGAAAATGAATCCTTGTCCCATCCTCACTGTTATGTGTTGATGCATCTTATATGTTATTTGTGTCCCTGTAAGGTATGAACGCCATATTTCTGTGCTGACTGTTTTTGTCTCGACTTCCGTTGGTTCTCAGGGGAAACAGAAGTACACGCTGCCCATATATCGAGCCTTGCAGAGCACATCAGAGGAGACAAAGTCCCTGGCCGCTGAAATATTCTCCGCCACCTCCCAGCAGCTACATGCCAATGTGCAAAACTACGTCAAGAAGATTCTTGATGGTCAATGAGAGGACCAAATGCTGGGTGCGCGATGCAGCCTGCCAACCCGGCTATCTTTACACACTCCAGATGGGCTCTGGCTTTTTTACTCATATGGGAAATTTTCTATGTCATGGTTGTGGGGTGTAGTCTATCCAATGGATTCTAGAATAGGATGTTCTGCCCATTTGAGGACCAGGAGCCTTTTTTATAAAAATTTGCGTGGATTTCATACCTAAATAATACGTACGCACAAAAAAATAAAAATGACATTTTTTGGAAAATAACCTGATTTATAAACCTATGGGTAATATAAACTGCATGGAATTTTCATTTATTTAATCAGGATGGACTTGGAATTTATTGACATTGTGCATAATGTTAATTTCCCTTTTTTATTGTCAAGTTTGTTTTTATAAATCAGAAATCTCCAAAGAAAGTGACGTACATATCTTTTGTGTGCCTATGCAGCGTTTATAAATGAGGCCCCAGGGTTTGAAATGGAACACTCTCACAAAACTTCGGCATACACAGTAGCACTGCATAATAAACTGTAGAAAATTGCTAATTTTTTATGTTAGTGGCTGGTGGAAATTGCTTGTTTATAACAGGGTTTATCATGGTCATCCCCATGCTGTTCTTTCCGAAAACAATCTTTGACTTGTAGCGGGGTTCCCCTGCGTTCTGAAAAATATTCTTCACTTTTGCCCTTGAGAAATAAAGTTAAAAAAAAATTCTTCACTTTGTCATAGTCATCATTTTTTATTAGTCACTTATGGACTTTATAAAACCTTAAAAAGCAGTGTTTCCCACAGACCTGGAAGCAATGTGTGATGGCAGATTGATGTTCTGAAACTAAGATGCTTTTGGGGGGGGCGCCATAATCTTGCTATATCAGGTCTCTCCGTCCCTTATACTTTCGATTGTACATATACTTTTGGGTCCAAGGTCAACCTCTAACTAGGCTTATGCTGTCGGAGGCGACGGCTTGGGGTATATCCCCGAACGCCCCCAATCCTCCAATTCCCCTATCCTTGAATAGACCCAATACAATATAAAGCCCTTCAGGTCATGACCTTTCATTTGAACTTAATTTCAGGTGAATCGGACAAATGGTTCTGAAGATATGGCCAAAATGGTAATTTTCCGTCATAAAGCGCCACCTGGGGGAAAAATATTGAACCATACAGATATGATGCCATCATGTGACACGTTGTGAGGTCATGACCTTGCAGTTGTACATAGTCTCATGTCAATTGGAGAAATGGTTCCATGAGACATGGCAAAAATGGTGAAATTTATGTGACAAAGCTCCACCTTGTGTCAAAATTTTGAACCAAACAGGTATAATGTCATTGTGGGACACATCCTCAGGTCATGACCTTTCATTTGCACTTGATTTGAGGTCAGTCAGACAAATATTTCCAGAGATATGATCAAAACAGTGATTTTTTAAAAGTTTTTGGCCCCTGGTGGCCAATCTAGAAATCGTAAATTGTCCAAAATCGAATCAGTTCTTCCTCTTTATGATACTTATATGCAAAACTTGAAATTTCTAATTGAAATATTACTTTAGTTATCGTGTTAATACGTAGGGCGGCGACGGCGGCGGTCGGAAGAAAAACATAATATCCCTGGAACGCCAAGGGTATATAATAATGGGGACCCTGTGCACCATAAAAGCTGAATTAAAACCTTTTGAGCATTTAGCATGGAATTTATTTTAAAGACTGGCTATAGAAATCCCTTTAAAGTCATAATTTCCTTATTTTTTTTCCTTAACATTTTTATTAATGCGGCCATTTTGGCCATCCCAAAATTAAAAGGGACACATCCTTTAAGGGCAATAGAGGCCTTACAAAAAGGCTAAATTGGACTTGGGGTGAGCTCAAAATTTTGTGCTGTTGGAATCAAAATTAGTGGAATTGTCAAATGTTTATTTAAAATGTTTACCTTTTAAGATTTCCATTAACTGATTCCAAATTGAACTTTAGGTGAGTTCAATGTTTTGTGCACAATTTATTGGAATCCTTCATGTAAATCTCAAATCTTTAGGGATTCAAAAGTTAAACATCTCAGATGATCACTAATTCTGATGCCAGCAACAAATAAGTCTCAGTACTGGTACCCTCATCCACCTCTGTCTCGGGAGACCTTTTTGGTCACTGTACTGTCCGAAACCACCATGTGATGCTAAGCTGGTGAACCCAAAGCCCCCTCAGCGGTAGTAAGCACCACGGGATTCACACAATTCAGCCAAACACTAATATATAATTGGTAAAACATCAATATTGTCATTCACTATCCTAAAGAGACATACATTTTTGATGACCTAGTCACTGTTCCTGAAAAAACATCAAGTTATAAGCCAATACAGACACATTTTAAGAATAGTGTTCTTTCACTTGTATTTGGCTAAAACATGGTAAATGGTCAAGGATCATAATAAACCACGAGACAAAGTTTCGAAAAATCTATGGGGCCTCAAGAAAAGCTGTTGGGATTTTTTTCTTTGCTGTTCATTTATTATTTTCCGAAGGCAACTGGCGAACGCAAGGTAAATTGCACCGATGATTGCGCATTTACCACTTTCAGCGCTGTATACATCCACCAAACCACAACCTAGAGCTTAATTTACACTTTCACACTGGAAAGGTCATTAGCTGTAACTGAAGATTTTCCTGAAGAACCATGGCTTACTTTCTCGCCGCGCTTGCCTGACAACAGGCAAGAAAGATACAGTAAATTGGACCGCATTTTCTGCTTAAGCAGTATAAAATTAGCTTGGATGCAAGGTTCCAAATCTATAGGTGTAATAATATAAAAGTTATGCCATGTTAAATTCAAGAAAAATGTCAATTGACAAAAAAACTGATGGACATTACCCTTAGAAAATAATTCAACAAAAATTCATTTTTGGTCTGAATGAGCTGAAATTTCAAATTTGTTCATCACTAATACATATTTATCCAATGTGAAAATATGGAAGCAATCTATGACTGCATGGTGACAAATGTTTTGTATATCTGATGATTTGACATGAAATGACCCTGTAGGTAAATGGACCCCCCACTATGATGTGTTTTAATGTTTATTCTCACTACTTCCCTTGCTAGCTAGCTAATTAGGTGAACTGTTACTGTATCACAATTTACTAATTAGCTCTTGCAAAACTAGCTTGCTAGCTATTGAACGAACTAGCTTTAATTATCAGTGATTGCTTCGCTGCAAATAGGCCATGATGTTACGTTCAGGGAAAAGTCTATTTTTTTGGAATTTTAAAATCACCATCAGTTATATTCAGTTGGACTGGGACCAAGCAACTTATGCATGTGTAATGTTAATGTTAAACTTCTTCTCGTTGGTCCCAGAAATAAGCCAGTGAGCAATTTCTTCCTTCAGAGTCTGTCAATCACATCTGGGTCATTCCATGTCAAAACAGCCAATATTAAGGTGCCTTGTACATGACACCTCTTGGATTTTGCTTAAACTTTGTCCAAAAATACTTTATGGTACCAAACAGAGGAATCTTAAGTTTCATGTCAATATCTCCAACCGTATTTGGGTGCTACAGCCCTTTTTGACTTGTGAATTGGACATTTCATTTTGTAGCATTTTGGAAGGACCATAACTTCTCATGTAATGGAGATTTGATGTGCTGGTTATATTCTGGCCCATATAATAATAATGCATCAATTTTATATAGCGCTTTTCTGGACACTCAAAGACGCGTTACAATGGATACATTATTCATTCACTCACACATTCACACTCTGATGGTGGTAAACTACGTTTTTGTAGCCACAGCTGCCCTGGGGCAGACTGACGGAAGCGTGGCTGCCAGTACGCGCCTACAGCCCCTCCGACCACCACCAAATATTTACACAGGGAGGGAGGGTTCCTATATTGCATGTTTTGTGGGTGGGCGAAACCCACGCGAACATGGGGAGGACATGCAAACTCCACACAGAAAGGCCCAGAGGGGTGAGAGGAAGGCCCCCAAAATCCTTTTTTTTTTTTTTTTTTTGTTTTAGGCATCAAGTGATTTTGCACTATTTGGGGGTCCCTTGAACTCAGTTAAGCAAATCATGCTGTTGGAAATGTGGTTTTCCCTGATATTTGGGAATTTTCCTGCCACCAAACTAAGTTTTAGGATAACAGTGTCATTGGTAGGGGACTTGTGCGGGGTTGGAAAACCACTTTGGGTCAAAATGACCTAAAACCAAACCCATCAGACAAAAATAAACATTTGTGCATGCATCAGCATGATAAGAACAACTTAAAATGACAGAATCCATCTTTGGGGAAAAAGAAAATGTTTGACACGTACTTCGATTAATTAGTCTGGTCCATGTCCCATCCACTAACATGGAGGGGGCTGGTTTGTAACCTATACTATACCCAGCCACTAGATGATGATCAAGATGTTTTGCCCCTTTGGAGAGTCCGTATTTATATCTATGATTTATGTACGATCAATTGTTCTTTGACTGCACAATTGAAATGAATGGACAGCCATACGGTTGCGTTGGCTCGAGGTGGTTGAGCTGGGTAGACGCTTTGTGTAGTAGTATTGAGAGACGTGCAGAGTTGATTTCATGAGAAACTAGATATTTCAGGCAGAAGCAGGTTATGGCAACCTCTGGGGGCGCCGGGTGAATGGTTTTTGGGACTGGTGCAATACCTAAAGATGGGGGTCGAAATAGAAAGAAAGGAAAACGAGTCGCATCCACTGAAAGGCCTGATGGTTCCGAGATTAATGGAGAAAAAGTAATGAGGAAGGAGGGAGGTGTTTTATAGAATTGTGGTATTTTATAGAATTAAGCGGCAACAAGATAATAGCGGAGGATTTAGGGCGCTAAATCCAATAAAAATAACAGGGCCTCTTCAGAGCCAAATAAAGACAGGTTATCACACTGAAATTCTGGCAAACAGGGTGCTTAGAGTTGCGTGTAAAGACAATGATCAGTTTATTCTGCTAAAAAAGTAAACAAGATATTAGCTGAAGTTGAATATATGGTTTCTTGGGAGAATCGAGGATTGGAAGGAGTTATTTATGGAGTTTGTGGGGATTTAACTGAAAAGGAAATAGTCGATAATATCAAGGGCATAAGGGTTACAGAGGCCAAATAATTCAAACCAAGAGAGGGAGGGTCCCGAGACTCTCCACTTATACTGACCTTTTTGGGAGAAGAGTTACCAACAAGGGTTTGTTTGTCATGCTTAGTTAGGGAATATATTCGCCCTCCATTACGATGTTTTAAATATCAGCGGTTTGGACATGTTGCTGGGGCCTGAACAGGGCAGCACAGGTGCGCGAAATGTGGAGGAGAACATGAGATAAAGGAGTGTAACGTAGAAACGCCCAAATGTGCTAACTGAGGCGGAGCTCATTCTGCTTTCTATCGAGGATTTTAATATTTCATGAAAGCAAAGATAAAAATATGAAGGAACAACAAAAATATTCTACGCAGAGGCGATCAGAAGAGTCGAAAAGGAACAGGCGAGTCCTGCTAGTCAGGGGAGAGATGGGAGGCCTAGCCAGGGAATGGCGACGGTGAAGTCGGCAGTTGGCTGTGATGTAATGGTGATGAGCAGGGAAAATTTTCTCTCGTTCAATGTGGATGTGCTGGTTGGGTTTAAAACAACAGATAAGAGATCTAACATTATAAGAATTGTGGTACAAATCCTTTTGACAATTTACAAATCCTGCACGATACGGAGTTACCGTATATAAAAGAATCTAGAGTTGTTTTTTTAGATGCGTTATAACTTTTTTCCAGTGGAGGGCAGTCATACGGCTTTACGCGTCCCAAACCTAGAAAGGACGAATATTCATAGAAGAAAAATTGCAGTAAAAGAAGAAGAAAAATGGGCAGCCATTTTTGTGTACCGTATCTGGTTCAAAAAGTAGCTCCTTTGGGAAGAGTCCAGTCCCGGAATTTCCGAGCTGATCGTCACACCACTCCCCTGCCGCCACAATAGGTCTGCATAGGATACACTGGAAATAGTCATGGTCTACAGTACGGTAAGTTTTATCATTTACGGTACTTTTGGGGGGGAATTGTTTGTCTGGTAAACGGGTAAATTGCCTGTCAGTTCCCGAAAGTTGGATGGCTAGCTGGCTCTGTAAACGGCTAACGTGAGCAGACTGCAGTAACGTTTGTGTAATCGTATGCAAGCTTGCTACCATTAGCAGTAGATTTTAATGTAACGTTACAGGAAAATTGAAACTTATTCCAGCTTCATTAGCCGGCTCGATGGCAACTGCAGCCTAAAATAGGGGATCATTTTGCACAACCCGGCATCTAGTTTTGCGAGGTTACTATAGATGCGTAACTAGCAAATGTATCAAAATGTTGCCTCGGTGGCGGGCTGCTGCTGCTGCCTGTGTTCAGGTTTAATAGCTCACACAGCCGGCGTGCTCGTTAGCGAAAGTCTTAATACTTGTGTTAGATACGACTAAACCCCGTGATTCTCGGCGCAGCCATTGTGATATGAAGTTAGCCAGCGAGAGACTGCATGTGCGCAGATAATGATTCGTTTAGCCGCTGTTTGCTCTGGTAAGTCGGGTGCACAGCCAGCTAGTCCGCTGCTTTGCAGGCTTTAGCTACGCGCTAGCCAGCTATCACTTTGTTATTTGGTGAACACTAAGGTTAACTTGCAGCTGCAGCTATACGGGTCATCCAAGGTTACCGACGCTTGGCCAGTTAACGCACGTCGGTCAGCTGTGGAAGTGTCTCGAATAGAAACAGTGCTTGGTGTCTCGTCCCGAGGGGCATTTTACTGACAGATTAAATCAGCAGCACAATCCCTGTCCGCATGGTGTAGTTGTGGAGCCTTTGCTGTGTGACTTGGCTGACGGCTGGCAGTCAGCTAACCTGTGACTGCAGTCAAGCTATCCGCGCTTCGGCATTTCTCGGTCAAGCCATCAGCGGCAAAAAATTTACGTGCGCGTATATACATAAAATTGCGGTAGCAAAGGAAACTGGGACTTCACGACTCCATCGAATTTAAAGAATGAGCGCACTTAGCAGATGTCCTGTGAATTAAACTGTCTTATCAAAGGTCTGTGTAAACGGACAGCATATCATTATAGAACATGTTATTATCTACAAAAAGAGAAAGTCCCTGCACAGTGATCACCATAGTAGAGCTTTATTAGGAGCGAACAACGCGTTTCACACTAGCTTCGTCGGGTTTGCTTACTAGTGCGAAACGCGTTGTTCGCTCCTAATTAAGCTCGACTATGGTGATCAGTGTGCGGGGTCTTTCTCTTTTTGTGAATAACTTGTGTTTTGTCAGCCATCACCAGCACCTGATCGACTTGGACAGACTTGAGCACGGGGACTTTGTGGACTTATGTTATTATCTACATTATGTGTATGTCTGGAGTGACTTAACTGCAGTTTTTGAGTTCACCATTTCTGAGTGTTTAATGCATGTACATGGTCATTTTAGGGATGTCAAATTTGATTGACAGTGTTTAAAAATACGAGAGGTAAGTAAGTAATTTATTTATATTGCACTTTTCACATATAAAATCACAAAGTGCTTTACAGTGCATACCAGGAATAAAAGCAAAAGCAGATCAACAGACACACACACAAAAAAGGTCTGTCCAAACTGACAAAATAGATCATAATTTGGTCTGTGATAATATCTCAGGGCTGAGTCTGGTGACATTTTACTGCACAGTTTTTAAATTAACCCCTTGTGAATATGTAATGCATGTAAATAGGCATTTTGGTTCTGTCAAATTTGATTGACAATTTATGAAAAATTAACAAAGGTCTGTAGAAACTGACACCATATTATTATAGAACAAGTTGTGCCCTACCAAACTGGTAAGTCTGGGGACATTTTACTGCGTAATCTTTGAATTAACCCCTTGTGAATAATTAAGGCACGTAAATGCTATTTCAGTTCTGTCAACTTTGATTGAATTTTTATGAAAAATTAACAAAGGTCTGTAAAAACTGACATGATATTATCATAGAAGAAACTATGCTCCATCTCAGGGCTGAGTCTGGAGACATTTTACTGCATAATTTTTGAATTAACCCCTTGTGGATATGTAAGGCACGTAAATAGGCATTTTGGTTCTGTCAACTTTGATTGACAATTTAAGAAAAATTAACAAAGGTCTGTAATAGGTGACACCATAGTTTCATAGAACAAGTTGTGCTCTACCAAATTGGGAAGCCTGGGAACATTTTACTGCGTAATTTTTGAATTAACCCCTTGTGAATAATTAAGGCAGGTAAATGGCTATTTCAGTTCTGTCAACTTTGCTTGAATTTTTATGAAAAATTAGCAAAGGTCTGTCAACACTGACACCATACTATAATAGAACAAGGTGTGCTCTACCAAATTGGGAAGTCTGGGGACATTTTACTGCGTAATTTTTGAATTAACCCCTTGTGGATATGTAAGGCACGTAAATAGGCATTTTGGTTCTGTCAACTTTGATTGACAATTTATGAAAAATTAACAAAGGTCTGTAATAGGTGACACCATAGTTTCATAGAACAAGTTGTGCTCTACCAAATTGGGAAGCCTGGGAACATTTTACTGCATAATTTTTGAATTAACCCCTTGTGAATAATTAAGGCAGGTAAATGGCTATTTCAGTTCTGTCAACTTTGCTTGAATTTTTATGAAAAATTAGCAAAGGTCTGTCAACACTGACACCATACTATAATAGAACAAGGTGTGCTCTACCAAATTGGGAAGTCTGGGGACATTTTACTGCGTAATTTTTGAATTAACCCCTTGTGGATATGTAAGGCACGTAAATAGGCATTTTGGTTCTGTCAACTTTGATTGACAATTTATGAAAAATTAACAAAGGTCTGTAAAAACTGACACCATATTATCATAGAACAAATTGTACTCTACCAAATTGGGAAGTCTGGGGACATTTGACAGCGTAATTTTGGAATTAAACTCTTGTGAATAATTAAGGCACGTCAATGGCTATTTCAGTTCTGTTAACTTTGCTTAAATTTTCATGAAAAATTAGCAAATGTCTGTCAACACTGACACCATACTATGATAGAACAAGGTGTGCTCTACCAAATTGGGAAGTCTGGGGACATTTTACTGCGTAATTTTTGAATTAACCCCTTGTTAATAATTAAGGCATGTAAATGGCTATTTCAGTTCTTTCAACTTTGCTTGAATTTTCATGAAAAATTAGCAAAGGTCTGTCAACACTGACACCATACTATAATAGAACAAGGTGTGCTCTACCAAATTGGGAAGTCTGGGGACATTTTACTGCGTAATTTTTGAATTAACCCCTTGTGAATAATTAAGGCATGTAAATGGCTATTTCAGTTCTTTCAACTTTGCTTGAATTTTTATGAAAAATTAGCAAAGGTCTGTAAAAACTGACACCATATTATCATAGAACAAATTGTACTCTACCAAATTGGGAAGTCTGGGGACATTTTACTGCGTAATTTTGGAATTAAACTCTTGTGAATAATTAAGGCACGTCAATGGCTATTTCAGTTCTGTTAACTTTGCTTAAATTTTCATGAAAAATTAGCAAAGGTCTGTCAACACTGACACCATACTATGATAGAACAAGGTGTGCTCTACCAAATTGGGAAGTCTGGGGACATTTTACTGCGTAATTTTTGAATTAACCCCTTGTTAATAATTAAGGCATGTAAATGGCTATTTCAGTTCTTTCAACTTTGCTTGAATTTTTATGAAAAATTAGCAAAGGTCTGTAAGAACTGACACCATATTATCATAGAGCAAGGTGTGCTCTACCAAATTGGGAAGTCTGGGGACATTTTACTGCGTAGTTTTTGAATTAACCCCTTGTGGATATGTAAGGCACGTAAATAGGCATTTTGGTTCTGTCAACTTTGATTGAATTTTTATGAAAAATTAGCAAAGGTCTGTCAACACTGACACCATACTATAATAGAACAAGGTATGCTCTACCAAACAGGTAAGCTTGGAGACATTTTACTGCATCATTTTTGAATTAACCCCTTGTGAATATGTAAGGCATGAAAATAGCTATTTTGGTTCTGTCAACTTTGATTGAATTTTTACGAAAAATTAGCAAAGGTCTGTCTAAAATGACATTATTACATTATAGGCCGAAGTATGATCCATCTCAGGGCTGAGTCTGGTGACATTTTACTGCATAGTTTTTGAAAAAACGCCTTGTGAATATGTAAGGCATGTAAATGGCCATTACGGTTCTCTCAACTTTGACTGACAACTTATGAAAAATTAGCAAAGTTCTGTAAAAACTAACACCATAGTATCATAGAACAAGGTATGCTCTACCAAAATGCTAAGTCTGGAGACATTTTACTGCACAATTTTTGAAATAACCCCTTGTGAACAGGTAAGGCATGTAAATAGGCATTTTGGTTCTGTCAACTTTGATTGAATTTTTAAGAAAAATTAGCAAAGGTTTGTAAAAACTGACACCATAGTATCATAGAACAAGGTATGCTCTACCAAACAGGTAAGTTTGGAGACATTTTACTGCATCATTTTTGAATTAACCCCTTGTGAATATGTAATTCATGAAAATAGCTATTTCGGTTCTGTCAACTTTGAGTTTTTAAGAAAAATTGGCAAAGGTTTGTAAAAACTGACACCATAAAATCATAGAAAAAAATGTGCTGTACCAAAGTGGTAGGTTTTGGGACATTTCACTGTGTAATTTTTGAATTAACCCTTTGTGAATATCTAAGGCATGTTAATAGCTATTTTGGTTGCCAAATTTGATTGGCAATTTATGAAAAGTTAACAAAGGTCTGTAAAAATTGACACCACAGTATCATAGAACAATGTATGCTCTACCAATGTGGTAAGTCTGGGGACATTTTACTGTGCAATTTTTGAATTAACCCTTTGTGAATATGTATGGTATATCAATAGCTGTTTTGGTTCTGTCAAATTTCATGGACAATTTATGAAATTTGCATGGAGTGTCTAATCTGAGGACATTTTGACATAGATCAAGGCAATATCTATCACAAGGGTGAGTCAGGAGAAATTTGGCTGTATAGTTCTTGAGTTAAACCTTTCTGAGCTTATAATGCATGTAAATGCTCATTTCAGGCATGTCAAATTTGATTGACCGTTTATAAGAAATGATCAAAAATCTGTCCAAACTAACATGATATTAACAAATACAAAAGGTATTATCTACATTAGGGGTACATCTGGAGTCATTTAACTTTGTAGTTTTTGAGTTAACTCTTCGTGAACATGTAATGCATGTAAAAACCCATTACAGCTTTGAATGACCATTAACAAAAAATTATCAATGGTCCGTTCAAACTGACACCATGTTTTAATTGGCCTCATCTGTTCCCACTGTATTGTCAACTCTGGAGACACTTTACTTTGTAGTCTCTGACTTCACCCTGAATTTGTGTATAAGCGCATTTTGGCTACATCGATTTTAAATTACAGTTTGTATAAAATGTATCAAACGTCCGTAGAAAGTCACACTGCTTTTTCAGTGAATGGAGTGTTATTTCCCACTTTGACAAACCTTTCTTCTGTGTGTTTTCTTGAAATCAGATCATTAAGTTTGAGAAAAATGCAGCATATAAAAATGTTTGCTTGTCTCTTTCACCTTTGATTGACACATTATATAGCGCCCTCCACAATTATTGGCACCCCTGGTTAAGATGCGTTAAAAGCCTTAAAAAAATAAAAATTTTATTCCAGAAGCATACTGAAACACTGGAAATTGTAGAAAAATGTAACCTTCAACTCAAGTGAATTTTAAGGGAAAAATAATCCCTGACTAAGAAATAAGTATTTTTCATAAAATCACCTGTTCCACAATTATTGGCACCCCTAACAATTCCTAGGAAATAAATGTAATTGAAGTATTTCTGTCATTTCTACAGTAGTTTACAAATTTGATCAGAGTATCTAGGAACATTTAATCAGTAAATCATCACTTTCTGTATCCCTGGGGTATAAATATGACGTGACACAGAGGCCATATCTCTTATCTACTCTTCAACATGGGAAAGACAAAGGAACACATCATTCAAGTAAGGCAGATGTGTGTCGACCTTCACAAGTCAGGCAATGGCTACAAGTAAATAACCACTTGCCTGTACCTGCCCATATCTACTGTCAGAAGAATCAGTTAGAAGTTTACAACAACTGGAACAGTGGAAAACAAGCCTGGACGAGGATGCAAGGTTATTCTGCCACCACGAACAGTGAGTAGGATGGTAAGAGAAATAAAAAGTTATCCAAAGCTCACTGTTAAAAAATTCCAACAAATGGTAGCATCTTGGGGTCACAAAGTTAAAAATACAGCCACCAGGCGCTATCTACATGGCAACAAGCTATTTGGGAGGCATGCACGGAAAAAACCTTTTCTCACTCACAATCATAAACGCAAACGTCTGAGGACTTCAACTGGGACCGTGTGCTTTGGTCTGATGAGACCAAGATAGAGCTTTTTGGCAACAAACACTCTAAGTTGGTCTGGCGGAACACAAAAGATGAGTATGCAGAAAAGCACCTCATGCCCACTGTGAAGTATGGGGGAGGATTGGTGATGCTGTGGGCCTGTTCTTCCAGAGGCTCCGGGAACCTAGTTAGGGTGCATGGTATCATGAACGCTTTGAAATACCAGGACATTTTATATCAAAATCTGGTGACCTCTGCCCAAAAGCTGAAGATGGGTTGTCACTGGGTCTTTCAGCAAGGTAATGACCCTAAACATGTGGCCAAATCTACACAGAAATGGTTCACCAGACACAGAATTATGCTCCGCCCATGGCCATCTCAGTCTCCAGACCTCAACCCCATTGAAAACCTGTGGAGTGAGCTGAAGAGGAGAGTGCAGAGGAGAGGACCCAGGTCACTGGATGATTTAGAGAGATTGTGCAAAGAGGAATGGTCGAAGATCCCTCTTTCTGTACTCTCCCATCTAGTGAAACATTATAGGAGAAGATTAGGTGCTGTTTTGTCAGCAAAAGGGGGTTGTACAAAATATTAACATCAGGGGTGCTAATAATTGTGCACACAGGATTTGATGTAAAAGAATTATTTCTTAATACGTGATTTTGTTCCCCACTGAATAAATGCTCTTGAATTAAAGGTTGGATTTTCCACTTTTTTCATTGTGGTCCTATATTATTTATTAAAAAACCTGACTTTATTACAAGCTAAAGAACGCATCTTAACCAGGGGTGCCAATAATTGTGGAGGGCGCTATTTAATGTGTCAATCAAAGGTGAAAGAGACAAGCAAACATTTTTATATGCTGCATTTTTCTCAAACTTAATGATCTGATTTCAAGAAAACACACAGAAGAAAGGTTTGTCAAAGTGGGAAATAACACTCCATTCACTGAAAAAGCAGCGTGACTTTCTACGGACGTTTGATACATTTTATACAAACTGTAATTTAAAATCGATGTAGCCAAAATGCGCTTATACACAAATTCAGGGTGAAGTCAGAGACTACAAAGTAAAGTGTCTCCAGAGTTGACAATACAGTGGGAACAGATGAGGCCAATTAAAACATGGTGTCAGTTTGAACGGACCATTGATAATTTTTTGTTAATGGTCATTCAAAGCTGTAATGGGTTTTTACATGCATTACATGTTCACGAAGAGTTAACTCAAAAACTACAAAGTTAAATGACTCCAGATGTACCCCTAATGTAGATAATACCTTTTGTATTTGTTAATATCATGTTAGTTTGGACAGATTTTTGATCATTTCTTATAAACGGTCAATCAAATTTGACATGCCTGAAATGAGCATTTACATGCATTATAAGCTCAGAAAGGTTTAACTCAAGAACTATACAGCCAAATTTCTCCTGACTCACCCTTGTGATAGATATTGCCTTGATCTATGTCAAAATGTCCTCAGATTAGACACTCCATGCAAATTTCATAAATTGTCCATGAAATTTGACAGAACCAAAACAGCTATTGATATACCATACATATTCACAAAGGGTTAATTCAAAAATTGCACAGTAAAATGTCCCCAGACTTACCACATTGGTAGAGCATACATTGTTCTATGATACTGTGGTGTCAATTTTTACAGACCTTTGTTAACTTTTCATAAATTGCCAATCAAATTTGGCAACCAAAATAGCTATTAACATGCCTTAGATATTCACAAAGGGTTAATTCAAAAATTACACAGTGAAATGTCCCAAAACCTACCACTTTGGTACAGCACATTTTTTTCTATGATTTTATGGTGTCAGTTTTTACAAACCTTTGCCAATTTTTCTTAAAAACTCAAAGTTGACAGAACCGAAAAAGCTATTTTCATGAATTACATATTCACAAGGGGTTAATTCAAAAATGATGCAGTAAAATGTCTCCAAACTTACCTGTTTGGTAGAGCATACCTTGTTCTATGATACTATGGTGTCAGTTTTTACAAACCTTTGCTAATTTTTCTTAAAAATTCAATCAAAGTTGACAGAACCAAAATGCCTATTTACATGCCTTACCTGTTCACAAGGGGTTATTTCAAAAATTGTGCAGTAAAATGTCTCCAGACTTAGCATTTTGGTAGAGCATACCTTGTTCTATGATACTATGGTGTTAGTTTTTACAGAACTTTGCTAATTTTTCATAAGTTGTCAGTCAAAGTTGAGAGAACCGTAATGGCCATTTACATGCCTTACATATTCACAAGGCGTTTTTTCAAAAACTATGCAGTAAAATGTCACCAGACTCAGCCCTGAGATGGATCATACTTCGGCCTATAATGTAATAATGTCATTTTAGAAAGACCTTTGCTAATTTTTCGTAAAAATTCAATCAAAGTTGACAGAACCAAAATAGCTATTTTCATGCCTTACATATTCACAAGGGGTTAATTCAAAAATGATGCAGTAAAATGTCTCCAAGCTTACCTGTTTGGTAGAGCATACCTTGTTCTATTATAGTATGGTGTCAGTGTTGACAGACCTTTGCTAATTTTTCATAAAAATTCAATCAAAGTTGACAGAACCAAAATGCCTATTTACGTGCCTTACATATCCACAAGGGGTTAATTCAAAAATTACGCAGTAAAATGTCTCCAGACTTCCCAATTTGGTAGAGCACACCTTGCTCTATGATAATATGGTGTCAGTTCTTACAGACCTTTGCTAATTTTTCATAAAAATTCAAGCAAAGTTGAAAGAACTGAAATAGCCATTTACATGCCTTAATTATTAACAAGGGGTTAATTCAAAAACTACGCAGTAAAATGTCCCCAGACTTCCCAATTTGGTAGAGCACACCTTGTTCTATCATAGTATGGTGTCAGTTCTTACAGACCTTTGCTAATTTTTCATAAAAATTCAAGCAAAGTTGAAAGAACTGAAATAGCCATTTACATGCCTTAATTATTAACAAGGGGTTAATTCAAAAATTACGCAGTAAAATGTCCCCAGACTTCCCAATTTGGTAGAGCACACCTTGTTCTATCATAGTATGGTGTCAGTGTTGACAGACCTTTGCTAATTTTTCATGAAAATTTAAGCAAAGTTAACAGAACTGAAATAGCCATTGACGTGTCTTAATTATTCACAAGAGTTTAATTCCAAAATTACGCAGTAAAATGTCCCCAGACTTCCCAATTTGGTAGAGTACAATTTGTTCTATGATAATATGGTGTCAGTTTTTACAGACCTTTGCTAATTTTTCATGAAAATTTAAGCAAAGTTGAAAGAACTGAAATAGCCATTTACATGCCTTAATTATTCACAAGGGGTTAATTCAAAAATTACGCAGTAAAATGTCCCCAGACTTCCCAATTTGGTAGAGCACACCTTGTTCTATTATAGTATGGTGTCAGTGTTGACAGACCTTTGCTAATTTTCATAAAAATTCAATCAAAGTTGACAGAACCAAAATGCCTATTTACGTGCCTTACATATCCACAAGGGGTTAATTCAAAAATTACGCAGTAAAATGTCTCCAGACTTCCCAATTTGGTAGAGCACACCTTGCTCTATGATAATATGGTGTCAGTTTTTACAGACCTTTGCTAATTTTTCATAAAAATTCAAGCAAAGTTGAAAGAACTGAAATAGCCATTTACATGCCTTAATTATTCACAAGGGGTTAATTCAAAAATTACGCAGTAAAATGTCCCCAGACTTCCCAATTTGGTAGAGCACACCTTGTTCTATGACAGTATGGTGTCAGTGTTGACAGACCTTTGCTAATTTTTCATGAAAATTCAAGCAAAGTTGACAGAACTGAAATAGCCATTTACATGCCTTACATATCCACAAGGGGTTAATTCAACAATTATGCAGTAAAACGTCCCCAGACTTCCCAATTTGGTAGAGCACACCTTGTTCTATGATAATATGGTGTCAGTTCTTACAGACCTTTGCTAATTTTTCATAAAAATTCAAGCAAAGTTGAAAGAACTGAAATAGCCATTTACATGCCTTAATTATTAACAAGGGGTTAATTCAAAAATTACGCAGTAAAATGTCCCCAGACTTCCCAATTTGGTAGAGCACACCTTGTTCTATCATAGTATGGTGTCAGTGTTGACAGACATTTGCTAATTTTTCATGAAAATTTAAGCAAAGTTAACAGAACTGAAATAGCCATTGACGTGCCTTAATTATTCACAAGAGTTTAATTCCAAAATTACGCAGTAAAATGTCCCCAGACTTCCCAATTTGGTAGAGTACAATTTGTTCTATGATAATATGGTGTCAGTTTTTACAGACCTTTGCTAATTTTTCATAAAAATTCAAGCAAAGTTGAAAGAACTGAAATAGCCATTTACATGCCTTAATTATTCACAAGGGGTTAATTCAAAAATTACGCAGTAAAATGTTCCCAGACTTCCCAATTTGGTAGAGCACACCTTGTTCTATTATAGTATGGTGTCAGTGTTGACAGACCTTTGCTAATTTTTCATAAAAATTCAATCAAAGTTGACAGAACCAAAATGCCTATTTACGTGCCTTACATATCCACAAGGGGTTAATTCAAAAATGACGCAGTAAAATGTCTCCAGACTTCCCAATTTGGTAGAGCACACCTTGCTCTATGATAATATGGTGTCAGTTTTTACAGACCTTTGCTAATTTTTCATAAAAATTCAAGCAAAGTTGAAAGAACTGAAATAGCCATTTACATGCCTTAATTATTCACAAGGGGTTAATTCAAAAATTACGCAGTAAAATGTCCCCAGACTTCCCAATTTGGTAGAGCACACCTTGTTCTATTATAGTATGGTGTCAGTGTTGACAGACCTTTGCTAATTTTTCATAAAAATTCAAGCAAAGTTGACAGAACTGAAATAGCCATTTACCTGCCGTAATTATTCACAAGGGGTTAATTCAAAAATTACGCAGTTAAATGTCCCCAGACTTCCCAATTTGGTAGAGCACAACTTGTTCTATGAAACTATGGTGTCACCTATTACAGACCTTTGTTAATTTTTCATAAATTGTCAATCAAAGTTGACAGAACCAAAATGCCTATTTACGTGCCTTACATATCCACAAGGGGTTAATTCAAAAATTACGCAGTAAAATGTCCCCAGACTTCCCAATTTGGTAGAGCACACCTTGTTCTATTATAGTATGGTGTCAGTGTTGACAGACCTTTGCTAATTTTTCATAAAAATTCAAGCAAAGTTGACAGAACTGAAATAGCCATTTACCTGCCTTAATTATTCACAAGGGGTTAATTCAAAAATTATGCTGTAAAATGTTCCCAGGCTTCCCAATTTGGTAGAGCACAACTTGTTCTATGAAACTATGGTGTCACCTATTACAGACCTTTGTTAATTTTTCATAAATTGTCAATCAAAGTTGACAGAACCAAAATGCCTATTTACGTGCCTTACATATCCACAAGGGGTTAATTCAAAAATTATGCAGTAAAATGTCTCCAGACTCAGCCCTGAGATGGAGCATAGTTTCTTCTATGATAATATCATGTCAGTTTTTACAGACCTTTGTTAATTTTTCATAAAAATTCAATCAAAGTTGACAGAACTGAAATAGCATTTACGTGCCTTAATTATTCACAAGGGGTTAATTCAAAGATTACGCAGTAAAATGTCCCCAGACTTACCAGTTTGGTAGGGCACAACTTGTTCTATAATAATATGGTGTCAGTTTCTACAGACCTTTGTTAATTTTTCATAAATTGTCAATCAAATTTGACAGAACCAAAATGCCTATTTACATGCATTACATATTCACAAGGGGTTAATTTAAAAACTGTGCAGTAAAATGTCACCAGACTCAGCCCTGAGATATTATCACAGACCAAATTATGATCTATTTTGTCAGTTTGGACAGACCTTTTTTGTGTGTGTGTCTGTTGATCTGCTTTTGCTTTTATTCCTGGTATGCACTGTAAAGCACTTTGTGATTTTATATGTGAAAAGTGCAATATAAATAAATTACTTACTTACCTCTCGTATTTTTAAACACTGTCAATCAAATTTGACATCCCTAAAATGACCATGTACATGCATTAAACACTCAGAAATGGTGAACTCAAAAACTGCAGTTAAGTCACTCCAGACATACACATAATGTAGATAATAACATAAGTCCACAAAGTCCCCGTGCTCAAGTCTGTCCAAGTCGATCAGGTGCTGGTGATGGCTGACAAAACACAAGTTATTCACAAAAAGAGAAAGACCCCGCACACTGATCACCATAGTCGAGCTTAATTAGGAGCGAACAACGCGTTTCGTACTAGTAAGCAAACCCGACGAAGCTAGTGTGAAACGCGTTGTTCGCTCCTAATAAAGCTCTACTATGGTGATCACTGTGCAGGGACTTTCTCTTTTTGTAGATAATGACATGTTCTATAATGATATGCTGTCCGTTTACACAGACCTTTGATAAGACAGTTTAATTCACAGGACATCTGCTAAGTGCGCTCATTCTTTAAATTCGATGGAGTCGTGAAGTCCCAGTTTCCTTTGCTACCGCAATTTTACGTATATACGCGCACGTAAATTTTTTGCCGCTGATGGCTTGACCGAGAAATGCCGAAGCGCGGATAGCTTGACTGCAGTAACCTGTGCGCGTAAAGTTGCGCAGCTGTACACCAGCGTGAGCTGGCTGAGGTTGTTCAGTGAACTAAGCAACATGTGTTGATTCAGATTGACTGCGGCATGCAGTGGATCAGTTTATTTTGAAGCACTTGATCTTAAAACTGAAGTCTACTAAAATGCGCCTCGTTTTTCTGCAGCCCTGCGAGTTGAGGGTTAAATAAAGGCAGTGGTGAGGAAAGCGCTTTGGTGGCAACTTCAGTTAAATTGAATGCGTCGGGCTTGTTGGCGCACACTGCTGCAGCAGGGAGCGGCCCGGCTGTGAGTCAGTCACTCCTCACAGCACCACAAACGGCAATGAGCCCGTTTTTCCAGCATAATGTCCCGCAGAGAGGATTCATTTAAATTTATCCATTATTGCCGAGGTGGTGTATTCTTGTCAAACGTGTTAGAACCGCACCTGCTATTGAAATACATTATTGTGGATAATGACCACAGACATGAAACGAGAGCTTCGTTATTGCATTATTTATTTATTTATTTATTTTTTTTTTTTGAGAACGATTCCAAAAGTTAAGTTTGCATGTGCTGTCTCCCAGTGGCTGACCTTTTGGGACGAGGAATAAATGCGGTGTTTTCAGTAATTATTATCATCACATCAAGTGGATATCGCTTTAATTGCCCCTAATAGTACTTCTTCATCCAGGAAGATGAGTTCACTTCATCCAATTTTAAATCCATTGAATCCACCAACTGGTTAGTGAAGCACTAAGGTCACTCTGAAGAAAGACAGTGCTTACATTTTGGTATTTTATATTTCGGCTCAACATATGACATCGTCAGGAAGTACTTCCGCCCTACTGAAATACTGTAATAAACTTTACATTTTATTAAACATAGCATAAACTTCCACCACCTTTGTTAACTCAGTATGGTCCGGTGTCAGAGGTAAGAGAATACACCCCACGCAAGGATTTATTATAAAAACCCAATTACTTTATTGACCATTAAATTACTAAGAGCTGACACTCAGACCAGAAGCTCCTAAAGAGTTCTCAAAATGGCCACAAGTGGCCCCCCTTACAACTGCGGCTCAGCAAACCCGTAATGTACATCCATAAGACACCATAAGATGCACACTGCACACACTTAATATTACCACTGCAACTGCATACACTTACAGATCACTGCATTGCGCACCATTGGAAAACAGCGCCCATCTCACAGTATTGACACACAGCATCAAATTGCACAGCGCACAATTACGCCCGCCCGACTGCAGGCAGAGCAAAACCACGTCTACCATTAAGGGGATACAGGAGGCCTCATGGCCACAGCGTTGCCTCTAAAAGAACCCCTGGCAGAGTATCCGGCATATTAAGATCTATGTAAAAATTGCGCAATACAAAATACACCATAACGAGACGCATGACATTAAAATATTTCAAATGTTCCCTACTCGCCCGGTCTATTGACAACACCCCCCCTCCCCCCCGTGGGGTGCGGACAATGGAGTCAAAGAATCACTTAAATACAGATGGCCCCAGTAATTCACCTCTCAACATAATCAATGCGATTCACTCATCGACAAAAGTCAGTACAATTCATCCATCAGCATAAACCAATACAATGCATTCATTGGCAAAAAACCAGTACAATTCGTTTCATACACCCAGCGTTGAAAAGGCAAGGAAGCGGAAGGTTTTGAAACGGACACAAAGTTCGTAACTACAAGCAGGCAGCGGCACTCTAGACCCCGGTCCCTCACTGCTTAAAGGAGGTATCTAGCCTCCCCTCCTAATTCAGGAACAACTCCCCTATTCAACTGTCTTCACTGCCGGCAACACTAAGTTGTGAGCAGCACCCTCCCGTCCCAGTGCCACCGCCACAGGGGAAAACGGGTCATCTCCTGTTTGGCTCACGCTGTTTTCTGTCCACTCTTCATCAGCGTCCTCCTCTCTGCACGCCAAGCACAAGTGACCATCATAAAAAAATCAAATGCCCCTCCCCTAAAGCCGACGCAGGGAGAGGGCAATCCTCCCTCTCACTACAGTACTTCGATGATGGCAGAAGTGTTTTGCTGAAAAGTAGATCACAGAAATGCGAGCTCGCTCTTTCTTCAGAGTGACTTCTATACTTCATTATTTTAGTCAGTTGGTTAAGTTCAGTTGGCTGGGAAACATTACTGAGAGAGCTTTATTTTCTAACTTTTCCTGTTATGGATGCTTGTGATTAAGATGCCATACTGGTTGAACGTGAAGCATTTATAAGGATGCAGCTGCTATGTAGAATTGAGCAGTTTGATTAAATATAACCTCTTTAAACTAATTTTTTTATAGTTTTGTGTCTGGAATAAATGGCTAACTGATTTCTCCTATTTTCTCAGACTACTACGGCTGTTGTGGTGGCTGGTGGAGTTGTGGCTTTGTCCACGGCCATAATTTTGGGCGCGTATTTTTGGGGAAAGAAGAAAACCCCCCTGATCACCCTTCTAGAGCCTACAGTTAAATACCCCCTGAAACTTATCGACAAAGAGGTATCCATGTACAGGGCTACTCGGGGTTGCATCTAGTGAATACATCAGAAATTGATTTTGGGCCATTGGCTGTGTGCGACCCCCTTTGCAAAATAGTGGGGAGTCTTGTCTTGTCTGTGTATGAAATGACAGTTGTAATGGTTTGGACTTTTAATTTATGGAAAAAATAGTGGGTTTGTTTTGGTAGTTTGCTGGTGGTGTTAATTTCTGCGAGCATATTCTTCATGTCACATGACTTTTGGCTCCTCCCACAGGAGATCAGTCATGACACTCGCCGGTTCCGGTTTGCTCTGCCATCTCCGGAGCACATTCTGGGTCTGCCTGTCGGTATGTCATATCATCATCCCCTAAAGGTTTCCGCCAAGTGGCTTTGATCATATTCAGAAAAGAAATTCTGGTTTAATTCGTGTTTGTATAAAGTGGGGGCGGGCTAGGAGTTTAAGCAAATTTAACTGGATAGTACATAATGTTTAATGCATTTTGCATTCATCAAGGTGAACTGGCCTATCTGCAGTGTTAAACTCAGTATGCCTTGGCACACTAGCATCTCTCCCAATCTTTTGCTGTAGAATGCTGAATCACCTTGCCAAGGCTCGTCAGTGAGCCCAAACTGATATCCTTTTGCTTTTCTTAAAGGTTTTTAGTGGTCCATTTCCTATGTTCCTGTCATTTGCTGTATAGTGTGGGGTGTTTAAACTGCCTCTGTTCTGTAGCCTGCAATTAGTCTCCTGTCCCATCATGCTCATATAGGCCATGATTTAAACAATGTGTGATGATGTGCCATGATATGTGTTCCTTGTTAATTGTATCTCCCCAATGACGATAGTCGGGAGATACTGTGGTTTAGTTCCAGGGCCGCGACTGCAGAGATTTTCTGTTCCGGGCTCTGGAAGCCACAATTATTACAGGAATTGCTCCTAATTTCATAGAGACGAAGATATTGATTGGACAATGCTCAAGACCGATTTTCGCGAATTCCGGACATCCAGTATGGCTGCCAGCGGCCATTTTGTTTGAAATTTGGGGATGGGGGAGATGCACGACTCGGTCCCTGTGGCGACCGATTTATCTAGTTTAGCCATAATGTGCATTTGTCGAAATTAAGACTGCAGTTTAATCTTTTTTTTTTTTTTTTCCCCTCTGTCTCTCGCAGGGAAACATGTTTACTTGTCCGCTCGTATTGATGGCAGCCTCGTGGTGCGTCCGTACACTCCAGTTTCTAGTGATGATGACAAAGGATTTGTGGATTTGGTGGTGAAGGTACTGCTGTGCACTGATGTCGCCCCTCCTGAAATGAGACAGCAAGTCCTTCAGGCAGTGGCACAATCATTTTATCACCCATTGCTTCATCCAGTTTTTGTTCTTCGTACACAATAGTGACATTGGACGGTAACTCCTGTCATGCAGATGTATCCTCTGATCTGTGGCCGTCTTGCTCCTCAGATCTATTTCAAGAATGTGAATCCTAAATTTCCGGAGGGGGGTAAGATGTCGCAGTACCTGGAGAGCTTAAGGCTGGGTGATGTGGTGGACTTCAGGGGGCCTGGGGGGCTTCTCGAGTACTTGGGCAAAGGTAAGAATGGTTATACTGATTCATACACCTTTCCTCATGGTCAAATCGGTCACCAGCATAACTAACCACACACAATGACTTCTCTGCTGCTGATTTATTTCTAAAGGCCCAGCAGAGTTGATATGAACATTTAGTTGTGCTTCCAACATTTTGGAATAAACATGGCCAAGTATTGGTAACACCTGAAAATGTTTTCACCACCGGTAGCTGGAGTGCTAAGCAGTTGTGATCATTTCTTGTTTTTAGGGTGCATTCGTGTACTCGCTAGAGCACCAGACCACACTCTTGAGCGCTCTCTGGTTCTTTCATAATTCAAAGTATGACTACACATATATTTATCCATGCAGCTGAATGTTCTGAGCGACACAGTGGCTGGTAAGGTCATTGTTAACCTCTGCCGAGGAGGTTTATGTTTTCGGTGCCGTTTGTTTGTTGGTTTGTTTGTTCTTTTGTTTGTGTACAAGATAACTTAAAAACTAATGGCCGGATTTTTATGAAATTTTCAGGGTAGGTGGGTATTAAGTCAAGGAAGAGGTGATTAAATTTTGGCATATCTAGGCCAAAGTACTGCTGAGATATACTCCTAAGTTCAAGATTTCAAGTCTTTCCAATGGGCCAGAGTTCCAATTGCCGTGCTTTTGGCTTTGCTGCCCCCTGGCGGCGGAGGTTCTGCGCTCTCTGAGTGCTCTTCTAGTTGCCATTAATTTATTGTTCATATGCGCTCTGTGATGCTTGAATTAAAGAGTACTGAAATGGGAGCAGATTTTCCTATTGTACAGTAGAAACACAGTTTACATCTGATCTGGTTGTGGGGCAGGCCCTCTCTCTATCGGGTCTGTCTGAGCTGAGAACCAGTTAGCTGGTGCTCTTGCCATTGCTAATGGGTGGCTGGCACTTTCACATGTTACCTGGCTGACTGAGTATTCAGTCAGACCTTTGTTTTTGTGGGTGGACTTACTTGCCTGGGGAACTGAGTCTGCTGTAACCCACAGTGAAATTTAGTGCATGTAATGGTGCACGGTAATGTGTTCTACCACCGATTTGCAGATTCTATTTTAACTGTGCAGCACAATGCATCAGTTCAGTAAATGCAACCTTATTTAGCTTACCAGCCCAATGGGGCGATAAGCTATTGTCACGGTGTGGCGTCCGTCGTCCATCATCCAGACCATTTTTTTATTTTATTTTTTATTTTTTTTTGGCCTGATGAATTTTAGTGTAAATCTGCAATAAAATACTACTAGACTATATCTCCAGACAATTTTCTCAGATTTTTGATTGAATTATTTTTGTCCGTTTTATGGGCTCTTGAAGTTTTGGCTCCAATGTTAAAGATAGGACTGAAAAAATAAATAAATAAATAATTTCTCAAAAACTGCGTGATAAATTTTTTTCTAAATCAGGCGATCAACTTACCTTGGTACTGTCAATGTACAGTACAAGCACAATTTTGATTGAATCGATGGAAGTGGGTCTAATGGGGGGCGCTGTACTTAATGAATATGCAAGATGGCCTGTGCAAGCCAAATGGTTGCAGATAGAGATTAAGTTTGTATTACTGACATATAGGAAGTAATATGACCTACATTTTTGCTGTGTGAAAGTTGACCTTAGATGACCTTGAAAGATCAAACTTAAGGTCAAGCAAGCAAAAGGTTTCTAGGCTTGAAAATATTGAAGATTGGGAACATATTTGCATTTGCATATAGGAAGTCATGTATGATTCATTTGGTAGCCTTGAACTTGACCTTTGGCTTCACATAGTGAAATTTCAATGACTTCTATCACTATCACAAAACTATTACAGATAGAACCTATGTTTGTATTGCTGGCATGTAAGAAGTCATGTATGAAGTTTCATTTGGCGACATTGAACTTGACCTTCAGTGACCTTGAATGCCCAAACTTCACAGTGAAATTTCGATAACTTATATCAGCAAAATGGTTACAGATAGTTTCGGATTGTATTGGTAATGTATAGGAAGTCATACGTGAGCTTTCATTTTGTGGCCTTGAACTTGACCTTTGGTGACCTATTGAAGGTCAAACCTCACATAGTGAAATTTCAATGACTTCTACCACCAAAACTATTACAGATAGAGCCTAGGTTGTATTGTGGCCATATAGGAAGCCATGTATGAAGTTTCATTGGGTGACCTTGAACTTGACCTTCAGTGACCTTGAACAGCCAAAGTTTATAGTGAAATTTCAATGACTTATATCAGCAAAATCGTTACAGATTGAGTGTAGGTTTGTATTGGAGACGTATAAGAAGTCATGTATGAACTTTCATTTGGTGACCTTCATATTGACCTTCGAAGGTCTAACTTGACCTAGAGAAAATTCAAGACTTCTATAACTGAAAAGGTCATAGATGGAGCCTAGGTTTGTGTTACTAACATAGGAAGTCACTTATGAACTTTCATTTGGTGACATTCAGCTTGACAGTTGATGACATTCGAAGGTCAAACATGATATAATACAATTACAATGACTTGTCTTGTCAAAACGGTCTCAGATGGAGTCTAGGTTTGTATTACAGACATATAGGAAGTCATATATGAACTTTCCTTTGGTGACCTTCATATTGACCTTCAAAGGTCAAATGTGGCCTAGTGAAAATTCAATGACTTGTATCACTAAAACTGTCACATGTGGAGCCTAAGTTTGTATTACTGACATCTAGGAAGTCGCATATAAATTTTCATTTGGTGACATTCAACTTGACTGTCAGTGACCTTTTGAGGGTCAAACTCCACTGTGAAATTACAATGACTTGTATCTCCAAAATTGTCACAGATTGAGCCAAGGTTTGTATAGAGACATTTAGAAAGTCATATATGAAGTCCATTTGCTGACCACAACTCGACATTCTGTGTCCTTTAAAGTTCACAACTGACACATTGAATACATATTGACATTTTAATGACTTGTATCACCAAAACTGCTTCAGAGCTTAGGATTGTATTACAGAAGGTCTAATAAATGTATGTGAACTTTTATTTAGTGACCTTGACATTTATTTTCATTGATTCAAATGTCAAACTTCTCATGAAATTTTCATAACTTGCATCATTGCTGTAAGACTCCCTGCAGGTAAGCAACAGGACCCTTGGTCCTATTTTTGTGTATAAAATTATTATTAAACCGGTGTGAATAACGTATGATGTGACACATTTGTAAAGATGGTGTCTCTCTTTGTTATTTCTGTTTGTTGAAATATTGTGTGATCTGGTTGGGTAACTGATCTTTCTCTTCCGCGCCCCCCCCCCCCCCCAGGGAAGTTCTCTGTGCAGCCGGATAAGAAGTCGCCGGGGGAAATTAAGACCGTCAGCACTGTGGGGCTGATCGCTGGAGGAACAGGTGCTGCATCACCAGCAGTAATTGTAAATTAATGTAATGATTTACCGTGGAATTAATAGTTTAGTTCAATTTGCTCAGCCAAATGCCTTTCACATGCTCTGTCAATTTCACTTTGTGGTTCAGCTCCAGCGCCCTCTGTGGGCAGCATTGAGCACTGACTGTTACAGTGCTGGCAGTGTCGAGCAGGATTGCGAGCAGCTTCTTGTTGCAGGCTTACCCCACGGGAAGCTGCCGTCTCATTGAAAATTGACCCGTTTATAAATATGCATGTTTGGGACCAGGCTCATATTTCCCTTTTCTCCTAAACTGGCGACTGAATTATTGTTACTGTTGCTACTGAATTATTAGTGCGGTCACTTTTCTAAGATTGGGGAATGGCTGTGTAGACACTTTTCATGAGACACTGTAGAATCTTGATGATGCCATATAATCACTGTAAGGGCATTGCAGAGAGGAGGATTAAGATGACGGGGCTCTCCTGAAGGGGCTTGTTACGAAGTGAGATTTGTGGGTTAGCCAAGTTGACCCTGAAGCCTGGGTTTTCAAAGTCAGGAAGGCGGCTCGCTTTTAACCTGCCTTGGTAATTAATGGTGTCCTAATTGCGGGTTTAGAGTTTGTTTAGCCAGCGCACTCAAAGATAGGCTGGCTGATGTTGAACTCTCTTCATTGTACACCCCTCCAGCCTCATGGTATAGGAGTGTTTTTTTTGTGCTAAATGCACTCCAGCTTTCACAGTAGCGCTGCAGCACAACCCTGCTCTCTCCATGCAGGTATCACTCCCATGCTGCAGCTGATCAGAGCCGTCATGAAAGACCCCAGCGATAAGACTTCCTGCAGCCTGCTGTTCGCCAACCAGGTGTGTGACTGCCCAGCTGAGCTGTGCATCCAGGACTCTCTCCAGATAACCTGATCGCATTTGCTGTGTGCGTCCTGTAAATTTGGTTCTCAGCATTAGTCCTGGGAGAGACATTGTGTTTGCTGACTTCTGTTCCAACCTCTATTGCAATTCCAGAATCTTAACAAGGAGTTTAGTCTTAAGTGTACTTTCTGTGTCCATAGGGACAATCCATCCCTTTAAGCAGTATTATGTTAGAAATATCTATGCATTCCCTGAAAAATTTGATATTGTACTGTATTGCAGATGTTCTGCCTTCTGCATAAAAGGGGAATTCGATGATAATCGAAGTCATGAATTCAGTTAAAGAAACAATTGGTTTGAAATTGAAATTTAGAATCGGAATTAGAAAAAGTTAGAATGTGAACACACTGTCTCCAAAAAAAAAAAAAAAATTGACATTTGTTTGGTAATGATGACGAGGCCAATCAGCAGCACCTGCACTGTGAGGGGCGGAGGATACGCTCAGCAACATAAGTGGGGTGGTATTGATTCACCGTCGTCTTTGATTCTGCCAGGTAAAAATATGTAGCTTTGGAGAATGTTCATTAAAAAAGCATTGTTTTTATTGTGCTTGGCATGCAGCTTTAGCCCTTTATCTTAACAGGACCCTATAGTCATGAGAGACCCAATTAAGATCAATTAGCAGCTCTTTAAAACTGATTGCAGTTGCGGTTGGAACAAAAACCAGCGTTACACTGTGGGTCCCTCTGGTCCGATGCTGAGAATCACTGAGTGTAAATGTTTGGTCATCTGGTGATTAGGTCGGGAAACGGTGCTCTCTGGAAGCGATCCTGTCTCACCTGATTTTTTTTTTTTATCCCCCGCTGCGCGTTTAGCGCGAAGCGGGGGATATAGTATTGAGCTCCGTCCGTCCGTGCATACGTCCGTCCCGAACATTGTTAACGCAATATCTCAAGAAGGAGTCAACCTATTTTAATTCTTTTTGGTACCAACCTTCCTACTGGGAATGCGCAGACACCAGTCGGTTTTGGTGACCTAACGGCGGGGGATATAGTCACTTTAGTGACTAACTCTTGTTATAATGAATTTGAATTTATAGTTCTGAATTTTATTTAGTTATGTACCTGAATTTTTTGCCTCTGAAATCAACACTTCAAATTCTCGCAAACTCTTTATCATCTTTATTTTTCAATGTTCACAAATTCAGAATAAAAAAAAAAAATTAAAGTTTTAAAAAATAAATGTAATTTTCAAGCTGCTCAAATTAAGAACCAACTTCTTGACAATCACCTTGCACTATTCCACGAGTGAGTCTATTTACTCTTATCTGTTTATTTCTTTAAAATTCAGTCACAAGTAGTACGTGACACATCACACATTTCTCAGACAATTTATATGGCGAGTGTTTAGTGAGATGGTGTTCTTTAAAATTTTGAGAGCATAAAGGTGCCATCCTACATGAACAAAGTAGGAGGGGAAAAAATTGTGCCACATTCATTCTGTTGTAGAGGATGAAAATATTCCTTCCGTGACCAAGAAATCTGCCTCATTTTTCCATCCTAAATTCAATTCTGCTGAACTTTGACATGCAAATTTTTGTGACTCTGTGAGACGAGACTAATATGTGATGAGAGGGTGGAGTTGACTCCCACATTAGCATATGTCAACATGAAGGAAAGTCTAATCTTGCCTGCATTGCCACGAATCACATCTAGTTTTATGGCCTAGTTTTGCCATGACATACCTCAAAACATTGCCTTTCTATTTTCATGTAACTGCACCTTAACATTAGCTAACGTTAGGCTTTAAGAAGTTTGATGACGGGCACGTCATTGAAAGCTCAGCGTGGAAATTGTCTGTTTGATGTGTCATGTATTGCCCATTTACAAATTTTTCCGTGAACAAATGACAAAAAAGACAAGTGCCCTTTCCTGTGTAGTTGGGAACTAAATGTTGTGTGCGTGTGAGTTTGTGTTTGCTTATATGCATTGTGTGTGTGTGTGTGTGTTTGTGTTTGTGTTTGCACGCATGTGAAGCCTTTGGGAGCTTGTGCACACTTGTGCATAGTGTGTGAGTTTGTGTATCTATGTGCACTTTGTTCATGTGCTTGTGTACTGCGTGTCACCTGCAGACGGAGAAGGATATTCTGTTGAGAGGAGAGCTTGAGGAGGTCCAGGCGAGGTACCCTGATCGCTTCAAGCTCTGGTTCACTGTGGATCGGGCCCCTACAGGTACAGTGCTCCAAGCTGCTGGCACAACACTGTACACTGCATGGCAAACTCATGATGCCAGTGTTGGTACAGGCTGTGCACTCCCACAGTGCAGTCTGCACAGAGTTTAGCCCCAGCCCCAGTTCAAGAGATCGCAATTAAAGTTCTGAATTTCGTCGCCGAAGGCGCTACTCCTACTCTCTCCAAATCTTCGTGTTTGATTGGCTGACGCGCTGGTGGCTAAAGGACTTCAGTTTTCGGTGTCGGACTGTGCTCTTCCGGTTAACATAGCAGTCGATACTTCTTGCTAGCAGTGCAGCGCCAGGTCAGTGTGCGATGCACAGCTCAGGCATTTGCTTTGAGTGAAGATGCACAATTATGTCTCCAGAAAAAATGTTAAAAAAAAAACCTACATTAACAGTTCTAAAGTAGAAACTTGCTTGCGTTGTTCGTAGCATGAAGATGTTGAGGGGAAACCAATTTCGCAAGCTGAAACAATCGACTGTATACAGTCTGTGGCTGAAGCCAGAAGTGTGTATCACAACACGAATACTCTAGCGCCACCCTCGCAAGGTTTGGACACTTAATTGTGATTCCCCAAATTCAGTCTCTTCAGTCTTCACCGTCTCTATAGACCCTGTGTGGTCTCTCTACTGTCAGTGTACATTCTCAATGCATGTGTGGCACAGACGCACTAGTCTCCACAGTACCTGCACACTCATTTGTACCAGTGTCTAAATCCATCATCAGCACAGTGTTAGTAGAGTGTTGGTACGGTCTCAGCACTTAATTGTTTTCTGCAGACCTGGAGGAGACTCTAGTTAGAATCTAATTCTAGGACCACCTCTATACAGGCTGAATACGTCCTTGATAGTCTAAATAGTCTCTGGATTACCTATCAGTACAATCTCCACATTTGCTCTGTAGAGACAATCAAATGCTGTCTCAATAGTCAGAATCAACCTCAATAAAGGCTTAGTGGAGCCTCTATACAGTATGAATACATCTTCAGCACAGCCTCAATACGTTATGAATACATCCTCAGTGCGGTGTCAGTACAGTGTTAATATGGTCTCAGCACAGCCCAAATATGTTCCTTTGCAGCCACTATACAGCCTGTGCTGTTTATTAACTGCTTTGGGCCATCGGAGTGTGTATTGATGACATCGCTGTCCCTGGCTGTTTTGACTCTCGTTCACAGATTGGTCGTACAGTCAGGGCTTCATCAGTGCAGACATGATCAGCGAGCACCTCCCACCTCCTGCCGACGACAACCTGGTGCTCATGTGCGGCCCTCCGCCCATGATTCAGTTCGCCTGCAACCCCAATCTGGACAAGCTGGGCTACAGACCGAACCAGCGCTTCGCCTACTGACCTCCACACCATGTCTGCACTCCGTCAACCTCCGCACTCGCTGGGCTACCATCAGTGTCAGCGCTTCACCTACTTACTTCCACACTACACTGCTGGTCAAACTTTTTAGGACACCCTAATTTTTCCAGTTTTTTTTAATTGAAAATTATGCAGTTCCAGTCCAATGAATGAAATGGTGCAAGGGTAAGTGGAGAACTGTCAGAAGTTTTAAACAAAAGGTGAGGTTACCCAGGTTTTTTGTTCATCAAGTAGGTAAAAAGATGGTTCCCTCAGTGTCCCATCAACTGTCAAACATGGAGGAGGAAGTGTGATGGTCTGGGGCTGTTTTGCTGGATCCAGGGTCAGTGACTTTCAGAGTGAAAGGCACCCTGAACCAAAACGGCCACCACAGCATCCTGCAGCGCCATGCAGTACCCTCTGGTATGTGCCTAGTTGGTCAGGGGTTCATCCTACAGCAAGACAATGACCCAAAACATAAGTCCAAGCTCTGCAGGAACTAGCTTAGGAAAAAGATGGTGAGCTTGAAAACATGGAGTGTCCAGCACAGTCTCTAGACTTAAACCCCATGGAGATTGATAGGGGAACTTCTGTAACAGAGTTGGGAAGAACTTTCTGAAGAATATTTGATTTTCATTGAAGAAAGAATGTCACGAGTGTGTTCAGCCGTTATATCTGCCAAAGGTGGCTAATTTGAGTCAAAAGTTTAAAATACATTTTGGTTCATAAATTGATTCCATGATTTCTTTTTTAACTTTGATGTTAATTTGTTCCATCATGTCAATGCTTTCATTTGTGAGTTCAATGAGACATTAAACTGCATAATTTTCTATAAAAAAAATAAAAAAAAACTGGAAAAATTGGCAATCCGAAAACTTTTGACCGGTAGTATATATCTGCACTCCGTTAACCTCCGCACTCGGCGGGCTACGACCGGAGTCGGCACGTCATCTGTTACCCTCTAGTCTGTTGCTTTGCATATCCCCCAGTAAATATTTCTGATCTGAAAACGTTGGGCTCCAATCCTTCAACCAAAATTCAGTTTTCTTGGCCTGAGCATTATGGGAAAGGAAGTGCGGAAATATTCAACATTTGAAAATGCGTGGACCGGGCCAGCGTGGTGGGCTGACGCACGGCAGTGCTCAGCTGCAGTGAAACCTCCACTGGTGTTTTTTTCTGCTGTTGGTCTCTCGCTGACACACATTCAGGAACAGAAATCAGCGTCACTGTGCAACTGCTGTGTTCTTGATTTCATCCCTGTGTGGTAATGCGTACTGTCGCCGTCAATCTTGGCGCTGTAACTATTCCATGTTTTTTTCACTGGGGATCTGAGCTATTTTTGTCCTATTATCTCCTCTGCCAGGGTCTGGTTTTGATCAAGCATTTTCACAAATGCACCTGATTTGTGTTTATATACAGGCTTGTAGTCTTTAAATCTGAAGTTATGTCTGTTTTGCGTTCTGTTCTCTGAAGTGACATCAAAATGGGAGTTTGTTTTCTGTCAAAATTCTGTAAAAGATTGCCATTTAAAATGTATTTATATGACATTTATTTTGCACTTATACGCAGGCCATATGCAGTGAAGATGTATGCATTTCTGTGTTGCAACTTACTGGAGCAACTGCTTCAGCAGAAACCAATGATGTGCCTTCTTCATGTGACGTTGTCAGCCTATTACTCTACTGCATTGCACTTAAAAAGGCCTCTTTTTGCTTGGTTTGAAAAACATGGGTCTGGTCCTGCTCTGGCATTTCTTAGAAATCATGCTGCTTTGTATTACCTGATGTTACCTTCTTGTGGTACCGTTTGAGAATGAGCAGCTGAGGGGGATGCAGGAGTTGGGGCCTCTTACTCCAGCCTGCTCTGTGTGTATTCTGGAGAAACAATAAAATGTTGTTGTTCTGATGTGGTCTTTGAGTGAATTATTTCTTTTTTTTTTTCTCCATCAATAGATTTTTGTAGTGTATATATCATGGATACTTTCAGTATTTTGATGCTAAGTTTGCATACAGAGAATATTCCAGTTTTTGCTCTTATTCCTGGATTTAAAAAAACCATTCTTTCATTGTTTTAATGAGTAATGCATATACAACGCCCTCCATAATTACTGGCACCCGTGGTTAAGATGTGTTCTTTAGCTTCTAATAAATTCAGTTTTTTTTTCGAAATAATATAGGACCACAATGGGGGGAGGGGGGATTTAACCTATAATTCAAGTGCATTTATTCAGTGGGAAAAAAATCCCACATTAAGAAATAATTGTTTTACATCAAATCGTGTGTGCCATAATTATTAGCACCCCTGATGTTAATACTTTGTACAACTCCCTTTCGCCAACAAATGTATATGTATAATGTTTCACAAGATGGGAGAATACAGAAAGAGGGATCTTCGACCATTCCTCTTTGCACAATCTCTCTAAATCATCCAGCGACCTGGGTCCTCTCCTCTGCACTCTCCTCTTCAGCTCACTCCACAGGTTTTCAACGGGGTTGAGGTCTGGGGACTGAGATGGCCATGGGAGGAGCTTGATTCTGTGTCTAGTGAACCATTTCTGTGTAGATTTGGCCACGTGTTTAGGGTCATTATCTTACTGAAAGACCCAGTGACGACCCATCTTCAGCTTTCGGGCAGAGGCCACCAGATTTTGATTTAAAATGTCCTGGTATTCCAAAGCGTTCATGATGCCATGCACCCTAACAAGGTTCCCAGGGCCTCTGGAAGAGAAACGGGCCCACAGCATCACCGATTCTCCCCCATACTTCACAGTGGGCATGAGGCTCTTTTCTGCATCCTCACATTTTGTGTTCCGCCAGACCCACTTAGAGTGTTTGTTGCCAAAAAGCTCTATCTTGGTCTCATCTGACCAAAGCACACGGTCCCAGTTTAAGTCCCAGCACCGCTTAGCGAACTCCAGACGTTTGGGTTAATGATTGATTGTCAGTGAGAAAAGGTTTTTTCCATGCATGCCTCCCAAATAGCTTGTTGGCATGTAGATAGCGCCTGATGGTTGTTTTGGTGACTTTGTGACTCCGATATGCTTCCATTTGTTGCAATTCTTCAACAGTGAGCTTTGGAGAACTTTTTATTTCTCTTACCATCCTCCTCACTGTGCATGGTGGCAAAATAACCTTGCGTCCTCGTCCAGGCTTGTTTACCACTGTTCCAGCTGTTTTAAACTTCTTAATGATTCCTCTGACTAGATATGGGCAGGTGCAGGCGCGTAGCTGTTTTCTTGTAGCCATTTCCTGATTTGTGAAGGTCGACACACATCTGCCTTACTTGAATGGTGTGTTCCTTTGTCTTTCCCATGTTTAAGAGTGGATCAGAGAAATTCCCTCTGTGTCACGTCATATTTATACCCCAGGGAAACAGGAAGTGATAATTTACTAACTAAATGTTCCTAGATACTCTGATCAACTTTTTAAACTACTGTAGAAATGACAGAAATACTTCAATTACATTTAATTCCTCAGAATTGTTAGGGGTGCCAGCAATTGTGGAATAGATGATTTTATGAAAAATAATTATTTCTTAGTCAGGGATTTTTTTTCCCTTAAACTTCACTAGTGTTGAAGGTTACATTTTTCTACAATTTTCAGTGTGAGAGTATACTTCTGCAATAAAAATTGAATTTATTTTACGGCTTTTAACAGATCTTAACCAGGGGTGCCAATAATTATGGAGGGCGCTGTAAATATTTACTAATATTTCTGTTAACATTAAACTGTGCATACTCTGATTAAAATGGGCATCCATATGGTGCTTCAGGAAGTGCATGTCAGAATTCTTATCATTCACAGCCTGTGTCTCCCGCCATTTTGTTTTTGAATCTGCGAACTTCACCAGGCAAGTGCTGCTGTGTAGTTTTTATTTTATTTTAACATGCAATTAATTTTAGTCTGTACAGTTTTTTTTTTTTTTGAAGACGTTTCAAAGGATTTTCAGCTTCATATCCGAATGAGAAGCACAACAGAAATTAAATTTGCTTTCACTGGGAGGATGTAGTCGAGCCCTATAATGGGATAACGGAGGATGAGAATGAAAATGGAAATTACAGACTACCAGACAGCTATTTTTGAGCAGAATGACAGTCCCACGGCCGTACTAACTTGCGCCAGCCTGTACTACATATCCTTGAGCAAAGCAGGCGGAGACATGTTAAATCACGGCAAGAAGCTGCTTGATTGCCACAGTAATAAGACATTGCACGTCGCCCATGTATATTTCGGGATGACCTATTTCATCCATTGAAATAAAAACCCCCCATTCATTTACCAGTCAATGTTACAATTTCACGCCTAATTCGTCGACCAAGAATGAGATGCTGTGAGTGAGAAAATATCCACTTGATTTTACCTTTTGCAGGTAAATTAATCCTGCTCTCACATCCTTAGGCCAGGCATGTTACGGTCGTAAGTGCGAGGTCAACACATAAGCGTTTTGCCATCTCTTGATGTAGCTGTTGTCCTTTGTAGATTAACCTTGTGTTTAATGGATTGAGGAGCTGACTTGGCACTTTGCTGAGGTGATGGTTCAGAGGTTTGCGAAATGTTGATATCCCGCTTGCTTACTCAAGGTCAATCAGCGATGGTTGCGGGGTTTTATTGACATGCTGTTCATCTGACAAGCTGTCAGTTTCTCCCAGGTTTATTGGTGCTAGTCCGAAATTTTCTTCGTCTGTGTTGAAGGGTACGTGGACTTCTAATGTAGATTATGAACAGTGAAAGGCTGTGGCTGCATTCAAATATTGGTGTTTCCCGTGCACACCTGGTAAGAATTCTCAAAATAAAAATAAAAGATTATGTGCGTTTCATTTTGAAATCAGGCAAATCATACCCGGCCATCGCATCTTAATTTGAGCGATTTGTGTTGCGTATCAGAACTTTTGATGAACGCACTTTCGATCACTCATTAAAGAACACGCAGCTTATGAAAACTGAGTTGACAGCGAAAAATTCCACTGAATGTGTAGAGCCGGGGGAGTTGTGCGGGGGGAGTTGTTTTTTGCGCAAACAGAACCCCATTGATTTCATAACCTGACGTGAGCCGTTTTCACCAGGAGATGGAGCTGCTGGGTCTTTGTTTACGAGGCATCCTAAAAGCAGAGGAAACGAGTTTCAACTCGCCGGTGATCGAGAGCTTGAGCTGGCGACCTGAGGCTTGTGTTCTGGCGAGAATCGGGTGGGATCCGAACAGGTGAGCGTTGACAGATTAAACACCGCATGTTGATCGCATGGGCGTTGCGAATAAACACCGAATGGTTCCATCGTAAATTGTCGGCATATCAGCTGTCAGATGGTTGACTGAGGCTTTTGACTAATATGTTAATCATAGCCGCTAGCTTGTTTAGCCAGCTAGCTGCTTCCAAGTGCGGAGCAGTGGGGAAATGGACAAAGGAGCCGCGGTCTGAGTTTGTTTACATTGTATCGGCGGTGCGGCTCAGATTCTAGACTAAATTCTAATTTCAGTTCATGAGCAGCTATGTCCGACTCTTATGGACAGCGAACCAGATATTGGCAGGAAATAAAAGCTTGCGTATATCATGGTTGCTCTGCTGGTTAAATTGTTTTTTTTTTTTTGTAGTTAGCGGTTTGTCGGTCTTGAACTTCGCTAGTTATGTTACATGACATCATTCATAAAACTGGAATGATTAAAAAAAAAAAGAGAGAAACCTAACGTACTGTATTCCAAAGCACTCGAGGCTTATGCATTGGGTAACGTTATCTGCACAGATGTCCATCTGATAGCAGTCCGGCGGATTTTGCTTTTCATCAGCAGCACAGTAACGTTAGCAGGAGGGCCGTGTCAGCTAACGTCAGCTGCATATGTTTTGAACTTCACATTTTGCTATTGAATGAACGGATTGCATTTTTTTCACTTATTACTGAGCACTTGTGATGCCGTCGTCAGTTTACAATGGGTTGGCATTTTTCGTGCGCTTATTTCGTCTTTGAAAATTTACCAGTGTTAAATAGGCTTAAACGTCGATAGAGTCGATGATTAGTCTTAGAGATTACTCGACTTTTCGGAGGAAAACACGCCGACCTCTCGGCGCAAAGCAATATTGTCCTGTGGGAACTGATATTAAGCAGTGCATTTTTAATGAGCGAGGATTCATGTTTGCCGGCCTGCCTGTTCTCCAGTATTCAGGGGGACACAATTAGCCGAGGTAACCGAGTCCAAGCCGAGGTAACTGAGTCCAAGCCCGTTGAGCGGTGTGAAAAGCAAATGGTCTGAGGTATAAATGCGCATTCAGGGGCCGTTTATCAAATGTTCATCTAATCATTGGTCTGTCCAGCACACATTCACTCTATGGCTGGTGTTTCCTTGACCTCTCTACCGTGGTGCTTTGGCGTGCCATCTGGCAAGGTCAGGTGTGCCGTGATCAGAATCACTCAACTCTTGTGAAACCTCAAATGAAATTCGAAAACTGGAGAAATCAGTCTGAAATGCTAAAATAAAATCGATTGTCCATCACCCAGCTGAACTCGGTTCGACCATTTTGTGATGCCGTTTCTCATATCGCTTGAATTATAGACATATGCCATATTATACTGTGTTCCTTTGAAAATGTGCTGTAGGAGGAAAAGTGTTGAGAAAAGCCACCCCCGTCTTTTTTTTTTTTTTTTTTTTTGGAATCACGAAATGGTTATTCCCTCCCTCTAATAGTATCATGTTGTGGGTGCAACTATTGCAGAATCCCATACTAAGTCCAAAACAAAATGCTCTGCTGTTGTCCCAACCCAGAATTTGCTATTGGCATTCTTATATGCACATGCATTTTATTTACCTTGTATGATATTTTATTTTGTCAATTTTCCCAATATTTCTCATTGTTGAACTGCAGTGAACATAATTGGTCATTAGACGGTGACAATTTGTTTGCCGTTTCGGTTCCATTTGCCGAGTCAATTACCAGATTCAAATGCAGTTGATGATGCATTTTTTTATGCTAAGGTGATTGGAGGCAAAAAGGCTCTGAAACAAGCAGGAACTGAAGGAGGCTGCAGTATAGGCCCAGCAGAGCATCACCAGGGAAGATATTTAGTGTCTTGTGATGCCAATGTGTCACTGCCTACAAGCAATCCTTGCATGCGAAGGATATGCAATCAAATGTTACAAATGATTCCTGAAATCAACATTATATAAAATTGAATAATCTCTTTAATGCAAACAGGGAATGAAGTACAAAATATGCTGTCTTATCTGAACGGTTCATCCAGTACGGATAATAAAACGCCCTCGAAGCTGTTCGTTTGCTCTTCGGCCTGAGTGTCCTTGTTTCCTTTCAGATTCAAAGTGCCAGGGCACATCGCCAATTTTAAAGAGTGTCTGACTGTCCAATGAATTATGGTGCCCACTGTACCTGTCCTTACAGCAATGGTGGATAAAGTTTGCAATGGGACACCAAATTCTCCCAGAGGGGACAGAAAGCTTACGGAACAGTGAACGGTACTGTTGTGGGTGAATGAGGTGCAGTGGAGGCTGGTGGTTGTAAAAGTAGGGAAGGAAGGAAAATGTACGTGTAGCGGAGGTGGTGACATACGCCAGCATGTATGACTGAGACACATTCAAAGCAGCAGTAAGGAGTTTCAGATCTAAAACTAGTGAGAACTACATAAGAATCTTATGAAAACATCAGCACATTAAAGGGCACTAGAAATATTCTGGATAAGAATGACCACTTGTTCCATCCTTTAGACTGCGTGACTAAAGGCCTGTGCTAAAACATTTTGTTTGAAGATGACACGAGAACCCTGGAATGTTTGGAAACTCTGGGAATTCTTGGGCTTCTGCTCAAAGTAATATTTATCCAAAATTCAGTAACCCTAAAAAAAAAATACTGTAAACCAAAGTTGAAAATCCCATCAAAAATATACGCATTTTACACATTGCAAATTATTTTTAAAATGTTATAACCACTCCAACTGATAATTCATAGTCTAACAGCTAATGCCCTCAGTGGGCATCATAGGGCTTAGCACAAAAGGGCCCAAGTGTCTCCCATCTTGTGACCAGAGCATAATCTTTTTTTTTTTTTTAATCTATTTTTTTTTAAGTGAATGGGAGAGGACATCTTGGTTCATTGTATGTTAAGCCCAAAATGCAACCACATCTATTAACAAGAACAATTTTTAACAAGAATAATTATTTAGTTAAAGCATAACTGGATTTTCATAGCAAGTCATGATGATGGATGTTTCAGAACTTTAAGACGCTTCGACCACTTGCCATAAAACATCATCATGGGGAATACGTGACAGGTAGGCCTATGTGACGTGGGAATTTGAGACTCCTAGTTGTCTAAAAATTCAACTCTCTGTCTGTGTAGCAAAGATATCTATGACTTGATCATACCAGTGAGGATTTGTTTGAAGAGACTTGAGAATTTCTTTTTCAATCAAAATGATTGACAAATGTTTCAGCCTGTCCTGTTCCATTGTGTTCCTGCTATAACTTTTTATTCGTTTCAGGCATGAAAAACTTTGTTCAAATCTGGCAGAATTGGCAATCACACATAAGTCTATACAATTCGGGTGTTGCTTCATCGAGACTGCTGGATTTCATGAAGTTAATTGCATCACACAGCTTTCGGGAAGAATGTATCTCCGCATCACTGTAAGAATACTGCGGTTCTACTTGCAATTTCACCTCGTCAAAGAGATGGCCATACGTCTCTGACAAGTTTGCCAGTGCCTGCATTGGGAATTCTCATTTGAAAGACTGAATTTTTTCAAAATTTAGGAGCTCCATGAAAAACAAGCGATCAAGATGTTGGAAGCGCTGGGTAATTTGGTTCCCGATGCTGTCGTGAAAGGAATCATGGAGAGTTTTATAACCCTGACACTGATCATGCTGGCCCTGCCTTTTTTTTCTTTGATGTCCTAATTCTGGGTCCTCTGTCAAGGTGGCAGCTGTAGTGTAAATTTTGTCAAAGGCACTCTCCAATTTCATTTCGTCTAACACTTGCATGAGATGTTCTATGCGCCTTTTGTAAAAAAAGACATCCATCGATTTGTGTTGCAAGATATCAGATACACCGTCCCTGTGTGTAAACAGTTCCTCGAAAGTGAAAAGAAAAAATTTGAAATCGAAGTCCTCTGATTTAGCCGTTAATCAATCAGCCAAACGCATAGTCTCGCCATCCATAGACAGATGTTCAATGATGCGAGTGAACGTCTCTACCAGTCTGTCGTTATTAGAGGCAACAGTATTAACTACCCTGGAGGAGAGATTCCAACGTGTTGGAGCACTTCTTGGCATTCTAGTACAACCAAATTCCTCTAGCATTACCACCCTCTTGCTGGATTTTGAAAAAAAGACAGGAAGCCACCCAAATGAGCAAAAAAGACTTTTGCCTTGGGGTTGAACTTCACACCCTGACTTAACACTAAATTTAAGCAATGGGCATAACCGTGAACAAATGTTGCACTCGGAGCCACCTCTTTAAATCTGTCCTGCAAACCATTCAGATCGGAGGCCATGACTGCAGCGCCATCATAGGTTTGTGCGATGAGTTTGTCCATGATGTTGAAACCCGACATCTCACCCTGTACAATCTGGAACAATGACTGTGCATCTCGCCCGCTCGACACATGAATAAAAGCCAAGAAAATGCTCTTGAATAGTGCCCAGATGGCCTACATATCTGACGATGACCAACAGCTGTGCATGGCAACTGAAGTCTGGGATTTCATCGATCTGCCGAGAGAAGAAGGTGGCTTTGTGTAATTCATGCTCGATTTTGTTTTTAATGGATGTGGCTCTAGCCAAAATCAAATTGTTTTGAATGGTTTTGGACATGCCGGTAAACACAGATGAAGTTTGAAGATGCTGTTTGAGGACATTGCACAATATGACCATCAACTCTGCCAGCTCTCTAGAATTACCCTTGTGATCTGAATGGGACTCCTCGACATGTCCCCTGAATGATAACTCTTGCATGGCCAGATACGCAGTGGCATCAATTAGGCGCTTTAGTGTCTCTCTTTCGGTGCACTTTAGCATTGTGCTGTGCAGTCTGCAACCGAAAGCCCTCAACCTGATCGACTGGCATCCTGCCCAGCAGTGACAACCGAACTGCAGCGCCAACGTGGTCTTTACATTTATCATGGCGTTTTGTTGCCTTGTCCAAATTTTTTACATCATTAAATCCCTGAACTGACCACGTTTGTGACTTTCCCAAAAGCAGACACGGCCAGCAGTACAGCCTGTCGTTTTTTTATACCACAAGTAAGCCACGGGTACTTTTCATACCATGTGGTGTTAAGAACACTGACTGTACCATTTGTTTTTTACCTCAATTTTTGGAACTGGTCTCCCTGCTTCTTTGACCCAAACCTTTTTACTGTAATCCAATGAATGAAATGGTTTGTGAGGTAAAACGTGGAGAATGTCTTCTGTCTCCATTGTAATTTATTAGCCATTCATTATTAGAAATTTGTTATTGGCAATCAAAAATTTCCACTACCCAGCTACTTGATACAGTTCTTAGCTGAATGACAGCGGCAGCTAGGATTCTTGAGTAATGAACTGATAATCCCTCAGAAGTCTGACTGGGTATTCCCCAGCACAGTCAGCATTGATTATTGGTTAATTGATTCTGCGAAATCCACAGCCTTCGGCTAGCCCCGCCCAAATGGAGGATCATCCCCCCTTCCTCCCACTCACTCCCATATTAAAAGAGGGGACCTGCGAGCCTCTGGGGTATGAGCAGTATATAATGGACTTCAGTGAGGGCTTTGGGGAGGTCGCTCCTCCATGCAGTACTTGTCAATTGCGGTGGGGGGTGCTTTTGGTATTTTGGCACAGGGAGAAGATTTTTGTGATTTGGAAATTTTGAAATGGTACATTGATGTAGTTCAGCATTAAAATGTCAGCTGTAGATGGACTGAATTGACTGGTCTAGTTAGGAAACGATGTATCTTTGTTTTAACGATGAAGACAAATTAAATGATGCCACTACTACCCAGACAGTCCCAGCTGGACCCTCTTAATGTGGAAAAATAGAATTGGCTCTTAGGTATGAAATATTAATTGTACGATTGATTTCAAGGTTACAATTGATTTTTTAGGTCACCTACCGAAAGGCGTGACCTATTGCGATCCCCTTTTGTCCGTCGTCGTACGTCGTCCGTAAACTTTTCCTTGTGAACAAAATAACTTAAGTATTTATGAACCAATTTTGATGAGACTTTGTATGCAGGCTTATATCCATAAGATCTTGGACGAGTTTGAAAACCAGATAGATTCGATAATATTTGATGGAGTTATTGCCCTTTGTTGTATTATTATCATAAGCAACCTTGTGAACACAATAATTTTAGTAAATATTGGTCAATTTTCATGAAACTTTGCATGCTGGCTTATATCTATAAGATCTCAAAGGAGTTCGAAAACCAGACCGATTCAATCAAATTTGATGGAGTTATTGCCCTTTGTTATATTGTCATCATAAGCCACATTGTGAACTCAACTATTGTCTTGCTTTTACTTTTTTATACCTAGATATGCTGGAAACCAGTTATCTTTATAGATGGAAGTGTCTTGAGGTGCTTTATAAAAGTTGTGAATTTCATGACCCCCAGGCTCCATGTTTGCCCCTGGGGAGGGGGTCAAATTTACTATAGTTTATATAGGAAAATGATACTTTTGGGTATATTCTGTGGAAGGACTGTAGACTGTGTAAGGAAACCACTGGAACACGGGGAGAACATTCAAACTCCACACTGAGAGGCTCCAGGCCAGATTCAAACCCACCACCTTCTTGTTGTTAGGCAACGGCCCCACCCACTGAGCCGCACCTCTTTACCTTCCAACCTATTGCCATACTTCACACCATATGTCATAAAAAACCATCAAAGGCTTTGATTTTAATGCATTCGGTTTTAAAATGAAAGCGTTTAAGAATTTTGTCGGCTTCATTGATCTGTGAGGATGACCCATGCAAATGTTACAGTAAACTCTTATTTCTGAAGTAGTTGCCGTGGAAGTGAAAATGATGCTCGCCCTCCCATGTCATTCCCCCCCTGTATGTCATTGGCCATGTGCATTGAATCATTTCCAGGGATGTTATATTTTTGCGACCCGTTCTTCCTCTGAATATGACGGCCTGACCCCAGTGGCAGTGATGGTGTTGCTCGCTGCTGTAAATGTTTTGGTCTTAAAGGACATGCTCGGTACAGGATGCTGATTTTCCTCCAGCAGATGTTTGTGCAGGGTTTCTGCATGCGGTGTCTGATGGCTGTGTTCTTTCTGCAGGGGAGGGTTTACCCACGCTGGGGAACTCGAGACTCACCAGACCATCGTCACGCTTTAACAGGTACGCAGCAGCTGTGGCGTGCCTGAGCGTATGCAGGTCGATGTGTTAACCCTTTCAGCGGTGTAGGCAGCAATTGTTGCCCAATGGTGTAAGATCTCAAAGTCAGATGCTGTTGAAAACCTATCATGTGGCAACTTGTTTAAAAGAGCTCCTGCTAGGGATCTCTTTTAAACCAGTTGCCACATGATAGGTTTTCAACAGCTCAGGATAACTGCATTTTTAATTCCTTGAAAATGTATTCAGTGCTCTGGGGGTTAAATGCGTGTGTGTGCATGCATGCATGTGTGTACGTTTGCCATGTGATTGAGAGGTCCTGTTTGAGTGTGTGGGCCCTGATTTAAATCTGTGAGAGTATATGCGTGTGTCAGATGTTTTGCACTAGACATTACCAAGGGATATGGCATTCCGTAGCACAGCAATTTTTTGGCATTAGGCCAGTGTTTCTTTACCCATGGCTTTCAAAAATCTGGCAGTATCTCAACCAGGTGAGAACAAATTATATCTAATCCCAGAATGGAGGTCCCTGATTTATGCATGCAAGCATGTGTGCCTACAAGCGTGCAGGTCCAGGAATTTGGTTGCTAGACTTAAATGTTTGTCCCATGGTGTGTGTGTGTGTGTTTGTGCGTGCGTGCTGTGCGTATATGTGTGCGCTTGTGTGTGTACATGTGTGTCTGTGCGGTCAGTTATGAAGGGTGTCCCTGATATATCCCGCTGTCCCCTCAGCGCGGGACGGGACCAGGCTGGGACGGCCAGCCGCAGTGGGACCAGGGGCCGGAGCGCGGGGCCCATGTCAGCCCGGAACGGGTCTGCGAGCGATGCCGAGTGCCAAATTTCCGAGGAGGGCCACGCCCTGGAGGATGTGGAGCTGACCGAGCTGGGGCCCCTCATGGAAGGGGTCACCACTGAGGTAAATATAGGGCCCCTCACAGTAAATTCCCCCCCGATGCTGCCCTGGCTCATTTTTTGGGTGTTTTGTTTTATACTTTTTTTTTTATTTTAGGTGATATCAATCTGTGAAATCAATGAAAACTCTTTGCAAATTTTTGGATGAGAAGTGGGAAAAGAAGTGCTTGTACAGAGTGAAATCCAGGGGAGTGGGAATATATGTCCCAGACATTATGGTGCTCTCTGTGTGTGTGTGTGTGTGTGTGTGTGTGTGTGTGTGTGTGTGTGTGTTTTATTCGCAATAGGCTCCTGTCCTCCCTGATGATGAGGAAGATGAGGATGAAGGAGGGCGGGGGATGACACTTCCCCTGCAGGCTCACCATGCCATGGAGAAGATGGAGGAGTTTGTGTACAAGGTGGGGAAACCACACCCTGACTCCACCCTCAACCCTACCCTGAAACCACCCTCACCTCCACCCTCAACCCCACCCTGACACCACCCTCATCTCCATCCTCAACCACACCCTGACACCACCCTCACCTCCACCCTCAACCCCACCCTGACACCACCCTCATCTCCTTCCTCAACCACACCCTGACACCACCCTCACCTCCACCCTCAACCCCACCCTGACACCACCCTCATCTCCATCCTCAACCACACCCTGACGCCACCCTCACCTCCACCCTCAACCCCACCCTGACACCTCCCTCACCTCCACCCTGATGCCACCCTCACCTCCACCCTCAACCCCACCCTGATGCCACCCTCACCTTCACCCTCACCCTCTCTCTGACCCCTACTCTCACCCCACCTTGTCCGCTGCCAGAGCACCAGCGCTGAGTGACTGAAGGGGAGATTGGGGGTGGCCCACAGCGATCTCCTGTCCTGGAGCGCTGCAGTGTCTGCTGGTTTCTGCTGTGCTTCTCCACTACTTATTGACCCCATAAAACCTGCAGACCCATATATGTGTCCAAGTGCAGCAGCTGTACTCGAACCAGTGGAACTTCAGGCCTATTTTAAATTCTAGTGGAGATCCCAAGGTTCCTGATGATCCCACAATGTCCTGCTGTATCACGGGAAAATGTGTATAAAATAATGTACACAGTCTAGATATTTCCCATTTGCTGTAATGCTGCGGCCATAAACATATGGTATCCTGGATATGTGAGATGTAGCCTCAGTGAAGCACTGCAGACAGCAGATACAGAACATGCAAGTCACTTGAAGCTGCTGTAAGTGATTTTTTTGCTTTTAAGAAAGTGTTAAATAGCTCCACATTCTGACCGAGATCATTGATTTAGAGCATCTGGTCCATGACGCAGGTCTCTCAGGCACTGTCTTCTGCAATAAAGCAGTAAATAAAGTTCTGGAGTCACCGACCGCCTCTATCCAATCAGGTGAGAGAACGCCATTAAGAGCCGTTTCTGAATCTGCATTGTTAGTGCGCCATCAGCCATATAAATCATTAAAATGAGACAAAGAAAAGTCTTTGTTTTTGGCAATGGTGGATCAGATGAAACTTCCGATCTCAGCGAAATGGGAGACGACGCACACAATTAAACAGCCAAAGCACCAAAGAACGTTAGAGGAGGAAATATGATTACGGAGGAAAAGGCAGTGGTTATTTTGCCATGAACCAGTTTTACATTTCGAGGGCTATTTGGCCGTGACCTTCGGCACACATGCGCTGTTGTATTATTTAAGCACTTAAACACAGAAATCAATGGAGTATCTTTGGCCAATGTTGTAAAAACCAAGGATGTCCATAGTAAAAACTTGGTTGCTAGCCAACATCTAATCAGCCTTGTCAATGCATAACTGACTTAGCCACACGGCTAATGTGAAATAATTGCAATTCACTGTTCTTTGTTTTATATGCACTGCAAATGGGTAGCTGAGCAGGCGAACAAGCTTGCTAGCCTAGTGTGCACGCTAATTTGTTGGTTTCTTAGTCAATGTTAGTTGGCAACCTTTATATTCGGTGCATATTAATGCCAGCTAGCGAGCTAAAATACTCACGGTGCAACTCCAGCCAAGTTAGTTTGCATAATAATGGCTATGCACATTTTAAAGGGACTTAAATGCATGAAATGTGATGTTAGCTGGCTAGCGAGCGAGGCTTTATGCCGACTTGGCCAGCTACACGTAATGTATAGTAAATGCGAGCTAGCTAACTAAATGGCGAAGTTATAACTTCACTATTATCCATTGATTTCTATGAGCAAGTCCAAAAATAACATGACTGCGCATGTGTACTGGAAGTCACGGCCAAATAGCCGTAGAAATGAATAACCGGTTCACCACAAAATATCCACTGCGGGAGGAAAAACGTGAGATGGCCGGGGGCCGTATTTATATCGATGTCGCTTTCGATTGGTGGGGAAGACTGATGGAATCATAAGGTTTAAAAAGCGATGCACAGCTAGTTTTGCTGCTACTGGACAGGTAAGCTTAGTTTTATTCTGTTGTAGTTTAGCAGTTTTATCAGTCTCAGGTAGGCATGTTGATGGTTTTTAATCCTGCTCATGTCAGGGAAAACTGAAGTGGAAAAATTTGGAGTTTAAGGGGTTAATTTAAGTCACCTTTTGGCTGAAGAGTCATCATACCTTCTCAAGGCTGGGTAGTTTTTGACCTTGCAGGCACAGGGGGGTGACTGTGGGTGTGTTTCCGTGCAGGTTTGGGAGGGCCGCTGGAGGGTGATCCCGTACCACGTCCTGCCCGAGTGGCTAAAGGACAATGACTACCTGCTCCACGGACATCGGCCGCCCATGCCATCATTCCGCGCCTGCTTCGGAAGCATATTCCGCATCCACACGGAGACCGGTAACATCTGGACACACCTGCTGGGTGAGGCCGCCACAGAATGTGCACATGGTGGTGATTTTATGGCCCGGGGGAGTTTGTACTTACAGTGCTGTGAAAGTATTTGCCACCTTCCTGATTTCTTATTTTTTTGCATATTTGTCTGACATAAATGTATCAGATCATCAATGAAACTTTAATATTAGACAAAGATTTAAAAAATGCTGTTTTTAGGTCACCTGAGACGAAGTCTTAAAGTGACCTATTCTAATCGCCTTTGGTCTGTCGTCGTCCGTTGTGCGTTGTGCGTCCGTAAACTATTAACATTTTCGACGACTTCTCAGAAACCACTGATCTGATTTCAATAAAATTTTGCAGGAACCTTCCTTGGTCAAATATGCACCAAAGTTAATTCATGATTTAACAAGGGGGGACTTTTTCACATTGCGCCAGGAAGGTTTGGATAGCTTTTTTCCCTTAATAAATGAAATCATCATTTAAAAACTGCATTTTGTATTTACTCGAGTTATCTTTGTGCAACATTAAAATATGTTTGATTTTCTGAAACATTTCAGTGTGACAAAAATGCAAAAAAAAAAAAAAAAAGATATCCGGAAGGGGACAAGTACTTCTTCACAGCTCTGCATGTGTCCCTGTGTTTATCTTTGAGTGTGCATGTATTTGTATCTGTGTGTACATGCATGTTTGTATTTGCCTGTATTTGTTCATGTATATATCTGTATGTGTTTATATGAGTGTGTTTGTACCTCCTGCGTGAGTATGCATGTGTGTGTTGGTGTATTATGTCCCCACAGAGCAGGTTCTGTTCTTGTTTGTGTGTGTATGTGCAGCCCACTGCTTGATCTGCTCCAGCTGCATGGCTAAAGCTAAGCAGGTGTGGGCTTGGTTAGTACTCGGATGGGAGACTACCTGGGGAAAAAGTTGTTGGAAGAAATTTAATTTGCTCGTTAGTGGGCTCTTGCGATCTTCCCTCTGGTGGAGTAATCCCCAATGCCCAAGTGCAGTGACGGGGACACTGTACTGAAGGAGACGCCGTCTTTTGGATGATAAGATAAGAGTAGGGGGTTCCCCTGTGTCATGGCTGAAGTCCCAACCTGACTCTTTCAATCTACCGCCTAATCATCCCCTAATCTAATTGGCTATGCAATTTGTCCTCTCCCTCTCCACCCCAACCCCTAGGGCTCCTGTAAAAGAGATTTTGATCTCAACGGGACTTCGCTGCTTAAATAAAGGATAAATTAATTAAATAAAAATATGTGTTATTATTTTGTGTTTATGCATGTGTCGTATCCCGACAGGGCTGGTTCTGTTCTTGTTTGTGTGTGTATGTGTGTTAGTATGTGTGTTTTAATGTTGATGAGTGTGTTGTGTCCCCGCAGGGCTGGTTCTGCTCTTGTTTGTGTGTGTATGTGTGTTAGTAAGTATGTGTGTTTTAATGTTGATGAGTGTGTTGTGTCCCCGCAGGGCTGGTTCTGTTCTTGTTTGTGTGTGTATGTGTGTTCGCATTTGTGGTTTAATGTTGATGAGTGTGTTGTGTCCCCGCAGGGCTGGTTCTGTTCTTGTTTGTGTGTTAGTATGTGTGTTTTAATGTTGATGAGTGTGTTGTGTCCCCGCAGGGCTGGTTCTGCTCTTGTTTGTGTGTGTATGTGTGTTAGTAAGTATGTGTGTTTTAATGTTGATGAGTGTGTTGTGTCCCCGCAGGGCTGGTTCTGTTCTTGTTTGTGTGTGTATGTGTGTTCGCATTTGTGGTTTAATGTTGATGAGTGTGTTGTGTCCCCGCAGGGCTGGTTCTGTTCTTGTTTGTGTGTGTATGTGTGTTCGCATGTGTGTTTTAATGTTGATGAGTGTGTTGTGTCCCCGCAGGGCTGGTTCTGTTCTTGTTTGTGTGTGTATGTGTGTTCGCATGTGTGTTTTAATGTTGATGAGTGTGTTGTGTCCCCGCAGGGCTGGTTCTGTTCTTGTTTGTGTGTGTATGTGTGTTCGCATTTGTGGTTTAATGTTGATGAGTGTGTTGTGTCCCCGCAGGGCTGGTTCTGTTCTTGTTTGTGTGTGTATGTGTGTTCGCATTTGTGGTTTAATGTTGATGAGTGTGTTGTGTCCCCGCAGGGCTGGTTCTGTTCTTGTTTGTGTGTGTATGTGTGTTCGCATGTGTGTTTTAATGTTGATGAGTGTGTTGTGTCCCCGCAGGGCTGGTTCTGTTCTTGTTTGTGTGTGTATGTGTGTTCGCATTTGTGGTTTAATGTTGATGAGTGTGTTGTGTCCCCGCAGGGCTGGTTCTGTTCTTGTTTGTGTATTAGTATGTGTGTTTTAATGTTGATAAGTGTGTTGTGTCCCCGCAGGGCTGGTTCTGTTCTTGTTTGTGTGTGTATATGTGTTAGTAAGTATGTGTGTTTTAATGTTGATGAGTGTGTTGTGTCCCCGCAGGGCTGGTTCTGTTCTTGTTTGTGTGTGTATGTGTGTTCGCATTTGTGGTTTAATGTTGATGAGTGTGTTGTGTCCCCGCAGGGCTGGTTCTGTTCTTGTTTGTGTGTGTATGTGTGTTCGCATGTGTGTTTTAATGTTGATGAGTGTGTTGTGTCCCCGCAGGGCTGGTTCTGTTCTTGTTTGTGTGTGTATGTGTGTTCGCATGTGTGTTTTAATGTTGATGAGTGTGTTGTGTCCCCGCAGGGCTGGTTCTGTTCTTGTTTGTGTGTGTATGTGTGTTCGCATTTGTGGTTTAATGTTGATGAGTGTGTTGTGTCCCCGCAGGGCTGGTTCTGTTCTTGTTTGTGTATTAGTATGTGTGTTTTAATGTTGATAAGTGTGTTGTGTCCCCGCAGGGCTGGTTCTGCTCTTGTTTGTGTGTGTATATGTGTTAGTAAGTATGTGTGTTTTAATGTTGATGAGAGTGTTGTGTCCCCGCAGGGCTGGTTCTGTTCTTGTTTGTGTGTGTATGTGTGTTCGCATTTGTGGTTTAATGTTGATGAGTGTGTTGTGTCCCCGCAGGGCTGGTTCTGTTCTTGTTTGTGTGTGTATGTGTGTTCGCATTTGTGGTTTAATGTTGATGAGTGTGTTGTGTCCCCGCAGGGCTGGTTCTGTTCTTGTTTGTGTATTAGTATGTGTGGTTTAATGTTGATGAGTGTGTTGTGTCCCCGCAGGGCTGGTTCTGTTCTTGTTTGTGTATTAGTATGTGTGGTTTAATGTTGATGAGTGTGTTGTCCCCCTGCAGGGCTGGTTCTGTTCCTGTTCCTGGGCACGCTCACCATGCTGCGGCCCAACATGTCGTTCACGGCTCCGCTGCAGGAGAAGGTGGTGTTCGGCACGTTCTTCCTCAGCGCCGTCCTCTGCCTCAGCTTCTCCTGGCTCTTCCACACCGTCTACTGCCACTCCGAAAAAGTGTCCCGCACCTTCTCCAAGTGAGACTCGCCCCCCTAACTGCCCCCTCCCGAGGCACTTTGGGCAAGTGTAGGTGCACCAGCATTCACTTCCGCTGCTCGGATGCCGGGCGAAGTGGGGATGTTTCCTGATGAGTCCTCTCCCTCGTTAAATGATGCGCTTTGCTTTTAGTGTTAGGACACATTAAAGTGTTAAATGTGTTTTTAGTATGTGTAGCATATTTCCATGGCTCTCTCTGTGTGCTGTTCAGCTGAGGACAGCGGCCTCTGTTGGTGAAATGTGAGCGTTGCGTATAGGGACCCTGTGGGGATCTGGATGTATGAATAATTTCTCTGGTTACGTTTCGGCTCCCCCACCCTCAGGACCCCAGACCTCTCGTGTTTGAGTGGAGCTGGTTGTTTTGAAGTCCCCCTCTGAGAGTGACCAAAGTCTTCGTACCCCTCAGTCCTATTTATTATCTCTCTTTCTCTGGCCACCCCCCCCACCTTCTTTCTCCACATCTCTCTCTCTCCCTCTCTCTCTCTCTCAGGTTGGATTACTCAGGCATCGCTCTGCTCATTATGGGCTCCTTCGTTCCCTGGCTGTATTACTCCTTCTACTGCTCCCCTCAGCCGCGTCTCATCTACCTCTGCATCGTGTGTGTGCTAGGCATCGCCGCCATCATCGTTGCTCAGTGGGACCGCTTCTCCACCCCCCGACACCGGCCCACGCGAGCAGGTTCGTTCAGCTGGTTCCGCTGCAGTGGATTGGCTGCCGTGTCACTGGCGTTCTAGTACGATTTCTCCACGCCAGGGGTCTTCAGCCCAGATTCAAAAGCTGCCATCCGGGAGGTTTTCACTCCACCCAAAGCTAAGCACGCCTCATTTCCCAGTTAGAGACCTTGATGAGCTGCTGATTAGCCAAATCAGATGTACTGAATTGGGGTTTGAGTAAAAACCTACAGGATGGAAGCTCTCCTGGGACAGGGGTTGGACAGCACTGTCCCATGATTTGCCTTGAATCCACTGTTTCCATTTTTAAATGTGTTGGTTTGGGTGTTTTTGCCATGGTCTGATCACAGTGTGAACGCAGTTGGCCTTCAATAAGCCAGTACTGTGCAGTACAGTGTAACATAGCGGTAAAAGCATGAGCACTGCTCCTCACTGAACGCTTGTGAGTACAGCTCCCTGCCGGGGTGTAAACATTGCTCCCAGGAGGAAGGCACTTAGTCAGAATTGCTTCAGTAAAACACCCAGCCGTATAAACGGATTGGATTACTGTTCTCTAAAGGCCTTGAAGTTATATGATGTCATGTAAATCAAGGGCTCGACCCCTAGTTGATTTAATGGCTGTGAGGTGAATAAGTATTTAGACAGTGACCGTTTTAAAGGACTGCAATTTCTACACGTTTCACTCCGTGGAGATGTAAATACATGTTGGAGGACATGAAACACAAAATGTAGTTATCGTAATCTAATGAAGGTCTCTCACCCTAAAAAGATTATTTTAGTTTTATCACTGATGGAGAAAGAAATTTCAAAATACTGCCGTTTAAGTTTAACTGTCAAAACAAAGGAGGGCGCCATTGCTATTGTGTTGCCGGACGTGACGTCATCGGAGTGGTTGGCTCAGCTCGTCAAGCTAGCGATCGCACTGATGAACTACATCCGTTCATTCAAAATGACAGAGAAAGAGAAGCAAATTAAAAAACGAGTTAAGGAAGGCATGTTTTGCATTGCCCCTGGATGTTCAGATGAATTTTATAGAGTCAAAGATCGGGAGAAGCCAGTACATTTCCGTCATTTGCCACTTAAACGACCACCTGTTCTCCGACGTTGGCTAGCTGCACTCAACAGGAAGAACCCACCAGTTGGCAGCAATGCTAGAGTTTGTAGTGATCACTTTGTAGCTGAAGACTTTGAAGTTTTTTGATGAGGCAGGAATACTGGTGACTCGCAGAAACAACAGGTTGAAACCAGATGCAACTCCCTCAGACTTTTCTTCCTATGATGCACAGAAGACAGACCGTCCCACACAGTCCACTAACGTTAGTTCAGAAATAGCTGTGCGCCGTATAACGGCGTAACTATATAAGAGAGCGATAATTATACGACCAGCAAATGTTCAACAATCCAGTTTAGATGTTCCACAACCCAGTTCAATCTCAATCATGATCATCCCTTCAGTTGCTTATAAGACAATAATTTCACGGACCGGCTTTCACTGTGTGGCAGATAAACACAACGAAATAAAATGAAAAAACGATAAAATAAAAAAAAATAAAATAAAAAACGAACAGTATTAAAACAATGTAAAAATTTATTAAGAAACATAACTCACCATTAGGCTGAATCGGTAGGAGCCCTGAATTTTTTTTTCTCTGCTACGAGACGATCACACCTGGGGGTAATGAGGCACACGAGCTGTGTTTCCATCCACTTGTCAATCGAACTATATGAAGTTCGCCGAACATATTCATGCGAAAAAAGCAGGTGAAAATGCGTTTCCATCTAATGGCATTTAAGCTAATAAAAAGTTGTGGGTAATGACGCTACATGCTGATATGCGACTAAAGTGGTGTATCGAATAGATTTAAGCTGTTTCCATTCATTTTCCATTCATTTCTGAATCGCAGAACCTTCAAGCGAACAAACGTAGTGTGTTGGCCGTCTAATTTAGCTGGTTAGCCTAAATGGATCGCGTCTACCAACAAATGATGAAAAAAGCTCAAGTTGTACGTGCTTATGTGCCAGCTATTGGCAACATAGCAAACCCTCATCAGAAGGCAACGATGGCATTAAAACACTGTCACGGTGCAGTAACGTTAGCAGATTTATTCGCCAAATAACGTTTCCATCAGCATATTGCATCAACCTTTTACTGATAAAGAGAAAATCTGATCAGACCAACCATATTGTCGATATTCTTGAAATCAAGTAGAACTTCACCGTTTCCATGAGGCATTTTAATAATATCCCCGAACGCTGAATGGCGTTCCGGGGGATATTATGTTTTTGGTCCGGCCGCCACTGCCGCCGCACTACGTGTTAACGTGATAACTTCAATAATATTTCAAATCCAAATTGTGCACATAAGTAAGTATCATAAAGTGGAGGAACTGATTTGATTACGGACAATTTACAATGTCCAGTTTTGCCACCAGGGGCCAAAAACTGATTTCAGTGTTAACGCGATAACTGCAGTAATATCTCAATTAGAAATTCCAAGTTTTGCATACAAGTAAGTATCATAAAGAGGAAGAACTGATTCGATTTTGGAAAATTTACTATTTCTAGATTGGCCACCGGGGGCCAAAAACTGAAAAAAAATCACTGTTCCGCGGTAACTTCAGTAATATTTCAATTACAAATTCCAAGTTTTACATACAAGTAAGTATCATAAGGAGGAAGAACTGATTTGATTTTGGACAAATTACGATCTCTAGATTGGCCACCAGGGGCCAAAAGCTGATTTACATGTTAACGGGATAACTACAGTAATATTTCAATGAGAAATTCCAAGTTTTGCATATAAGTAAGTATCATAAAGAGGAAGAACTGATTCGATTTTGGACAAAAACTGAAAAAAATCACTGTTTTTATCATATCTCTGGAAATATTTCTCCGATTGACCTCAAATCAAGTGCAAATGAAAGGTCATGACCTGAGGATGTGTCCCACGATGACATTATACCTGTTTGGTTCAAAATTTTGACACAAGGTGGAGCTTTGTCACATAAAATTCACCATTTTTGCTATATCTTTGGAACCATTTCTCCAATTGACATGAAACTATGTGCAACTGCAAGGTCATGACCTCACAACGTGTCACATGATGACATCATACCTGTCTGGTTCAATATTTTTCCACCAGGCGGCGCTTTGTGATGGAAAATTACAATTTTGGCCATATCTTCAGAACCATTTGACCGATTGACCTGAAATTAAGTTCAAATGAAAGTCTATTCAAGGTCTATTCAGTGATTGTGGAATTGGAGCATTGGGGGCGTTCGGGATACCCCCAGCCATCGCCTCCAACGGCATAAGCCTAGTTTGATGTGACTTAATTCGCATAAGAACACGCGGATGGAAACGTGTCTAATGACACCTTTAGCTCTCTGTAATAGGGCTGTCACCTTTTAAAAAAAACAACTTCGAACAAATTTAGAATATGCCAACGTGATGTTCAAATATATTCGACCCCCCCGCACCGCGACCCAACACGCGTAAAAAAAAAACATCCTCTTTATCCATTTTAATCTTTTATTAAGCTGCACTGAACAGTAGTACAACACAACGATAGTATCTGCAGAAATGTCTCTGGCATTCATGTTCCTGTGCCGTAGTAAGCAATTATTCTATCAACGCGCACTGAAGAAGGTCACTTGCGGAATCAAAGTCATTGTTCATTAAGTTAATCAGTTTTCACGTGCATTATGGTGAATTTCCCTACTGGGGACACGGACATTGATTAAGACTCGGGAATTCTCATGCTTGTCTTTACTGAGGGATTGACAGTAATGGAATTGCAAGAAGACGTTTCAAATGATCTTATTTCATTTAAACGATCGTGAAAAACGCATGCATTGTTTCCAGTCGCTGAGTAATCAGAAGCACGAGAAGTCATAATCGCTTTCCATGTTCCTTGCGGTGACCGTCCACCTTTACGCAAGTGAAACTGATTCTTCAATGGACAAGGATTTATCTCATAAGCTTTCTGGAAGGTGTGGGATAGGGTGATGCAGGATCGCTCCCCTAGCACACTATCCAAATCAGCTTCATGGCAGCACACAGACTCCACACTTGTCGGGATTGTGGAGCAGTGACCGCATGTTCACCATGAGGTGTTGCCGACCCACTCCTAGCAGCCATCTCTGTCCGGAGCCGCTGCAGCTCCCTCATCCTCCGCAAAAACGGGTCTCTAGACCCTCCTCCTCGTCACTGGCTCAAATGCGTTAGCCATTGAGTTAGATGACAGAAAAATAACCTTTTCTGCCTCGTCCTCTAATATTTTTTCCTCCCTCTACAACTCGTGAAAACTCTATACTCAAACCAACCGAGCCACCAACAAATACTCCGATGACGTAGGCAGTGACATAAAATAAAGATGGCGGAGAGCACGCGCTAAAACGTATCAGAAATGCATTTAAAAAGTTGATTTTCCTTAAAACGGCTGTTTTTTTAAAAATGTTCTATTTCGGTCGTGTGATTTAAATTTGTACACACATCCTATGTTGGTGTCTATTCTGTTGTTTCATGTCCTTTTTAAGGTCAATTTAAGACGGTCACATTAAGTATCTACAAGTATATTTGCACTGAGTGAACCATATGGAAATGACTGTCTTTTAAAATTGTGTCCCTACCCAAATATTTACAGACCTTACTATACAAATTTGCTGTTGTAAGGGTAAGGCCACGATTTGGCCTGGGAATTTAGGGAATTTTTTCAAAACGGGAACCCGATGATTTTTTGGGTGGGTACCCGGGTGTCCGAAAATCACTTAGACGAACAAAAATCAGGTATTTTTGATCTAGTCCCTACTTCTACTAGCCCACTGCCCCGAGTATGAAGTCTAGATGAAAAGCAGTCTCAATAGGATACTTCTTTCCTGAATGACAGTTGAAATAAACCATAGGCAGAAAAGAAAAACAGGCGGAGGAAATTGTTGAGACAAGAGAGTAAAGATCGTGAGTGAAGAAAATATGCCAGTGTCTTGCGTCTACGATGCATGCATGTCCGTATTCATTGTCTACCTCAACGTTTCAAACACGTTTACTTCAGTAACGCAGCCAGAACTTAAAATTGCGTAGGCAACAAACATCTCTTTAAAACAATTAGTTCTGACTCGATCGCAATCATTTTTTTTCTAATTAACTATGCCTTCAATACCAAAACACTTCGCACTATCGAGGGTTGCTTGTTCATTCAGGCAAAACAACAATAATTCATTTGGATGCGCAATTTTGTGCATTTCAAATCTGTCTTTGGTTCAGTTTGAAAAATTCAATCGATCTAAAAGCACTGGTTAGATCGCCTGATGAGCCGAAAAGGTTGAGCGGAAGTTCCAAAGCAGTTTACCTATTGAAAAGTAGGCTATTATTAAAAGTATTAAAGCACAACTTATGAGTAACTTATTTTGCTGAACTGAATTATGCCTATTGATTAGTCGCCCTTAGATTGCACCACGAAGGAAGCTGTGTCTTTAATTCCCAATTGATTATTCATATAAATGGAAATTGCTTTAACAAAGGAAAATGGCTGAGAACAAGTTGGGTATAATTGTAGTAAAACGACGTTGTGTGGCCGCTCTATTTTCAGGTGAGGCTACGCCACTGATATGAAAAGCACAAAATTGCGGATCCAAATGAACGATTGTCTTTTGCCTGAACGAGGTGAACAAGCAACATGTGATAGAACGGAGTGTTTTCGGATTTATTGTATAGTTAATTATAAAAAATTACTGCAATCGAGTCAGAACGAATAGACTAAATGTTTTAAAGTGATGTTTAGTTCCATCCCAATTTTAAGCTCTAGCTATACCACTGGTTTACGTACACTAAAGAAAGAAAGACCGAAAAACAGAAAGATAACTTGCAACGAAAAGCTCATTCGAGGTGGTAAGTATTTTATTGTCAACTGACGAACGTTGGATGGACTGATCAGGTATTTTACAAATACAATATTTTACTTTCCAAATGTAATTTCCAAATTCATTTACTGTATCAAAGTGTACGGATGTCTGACTGATGTCATTATTATCATTAACAAGTATTTCATCATACCAGCATAACAATCCCATCGTCAAAACTCAAAATCATATTTGCACCCCTGAATTTTACCATTTCCCCATTATCATCGTCATTTGATAATTATTCTATCAACTTCAATCGTTACCGAATCGCCGTATTCATCATCACTGTTATTATCAACCCGGGACTATCAATAAGAACCACAATAAATATAACTGTTGAAAAGGGAAAAAAAAACCATGATGCCGATGAGATCGAAAGGCAGCTAGCGAGCGCGAGCTGACTGGTCTAAGGAGAAAGGGATTAATACATTCTTGATTAAAATCTCCAAATTGCCTCTGATTGATTTTCCATCTGTTTCCCATGCAAGTAAGTTGATAAACTAATCGTTGGCGCACGACAGTCATGAGGTACAGGAAAAAATAATGTACATTAGTGAATGTCTGGGTGATGCCATGAATGATTTCCCATCATTTTATCGTGTACACAATCAATGTCCTGATTTTTGGGAAACGGGTATCGCAATTTTCTTCTCGAATCTTTCGGGCGGGACCCGGGTACCCTTTTTTTTGTTGCAGGCCTAGCCACGATGACACATTTATGGGACAGAAACTGGTGTGCCTTGTCGCTTTGGCTATCTTGCCCTGATACCAAGCCCACTAACTCTTGCCAACTCCTACTGATCTCCTAAGCCATCTTGCTAAACTGGTCTGCTAGCCTCTCCTGCTTTACCACTCTGCTAGCCCCTCCTACTAATCCCCTCTGCTATCCCCTCCTGCTGATCCATTCTGCTAACTCCTGCTAAATCACTGTGGTGACCTCTCCTGGTAACCTATCCTGCTAATCTGCTCTGCTAACCCTTCTTGCTAATCTGCTGTGTGAAGCTCTCCTGCTAAACCCCTCTGCTAACCCCTCCCGCTGAACCACTCTGCTAACTCCTGCTGAACCACTCTGCTGACTTCTCCTGCTGAACCACTGTGGTAACTCTTGATAATCTCTCCTGCTAATCCGCTCTGCCAAACCCTCTTGCTGAACCCCTCTGCTAAATCCTCCTGCTAAACCACTGTGGTAACCTCTCCTGCTTACCTGCTGTGCTAACCCCTCTCGCTGAACCCCTCTGCTTACTCCTCCTGCTAAACTGCTGTGCTAACCCCTCTTCCTTAACCGCTCTGCTAATCTCTCCTGCTGAACTGCTCTGTTAACCTCTTCTGCTAACCCCTCTTGCTAATCCATTCGTGGCCTGTCCTCAGGAGTGTTCATGGGCCTGGGGCTGAGTGGGATCGTACCCACAATGCACTTCACCATCGCTGAGGGTTTTGTAAAAGCCACTACGGTGGGGCAGATGGGCTGGTTCTACCTGATGGGGGCGATGTACATCACTGGAGCTGGCCTGTACGCAGCCAGGATCCCGGAGAGATACTTCCCTGGAAAGTGTGACATCTGGGTACGAATCTTCATTTACCATTTTCATGTTTTTTTTTTAATCCTTTTATTTTTTTTACTTCTGAATTGCCCTTATATTAATATTCTGTGTTTGTTGTAATTTTAGTGTGGTTTTGTTTTGCCTGTAAAGTTTTGTTTCTTATTTGTTGTGAAGAAAATGTAGTTTATTCACCAATTTTTTTTTTTTTTAATTTTTAATGGCATATTATTGCAATTTTTATTTGTTTTCTTTCATATTCGATTACTTCTGATCACAAGACTTTAGAGAGCAGTGCTTTTAAAATTGAGAAACTTTTCAACTCACAGGAACCTCTATGTATCTGGCGATCTGCACGCATTCATGACTGTAGAGATGGGAGAGCGGCGGGGCTGGATGTTGTAGAGATGTTGATGGGCGGGGCTGGATGTTGAGATTTATTTGAGATCTAACTCAACCCCTCAATATATGCCGTCAGTAAAAATGGGTCTGCTTTTCAGAGCTCTCGATTGGTGTGATTTGACCTTAATCTTGATGTCCTGGGAATTCCGGTCCCCCTGGAAAAATTGCCCCCCCCCCACACATGAATTCCTTTGCATAATGCATGTCATTTTTTTGCTATTTACAAGATATTTATATCTCTCTGTGTGAAAATGTTGTTGGTATGGCCTCATTAGCATTTTGAATGAAGACTGCCTGCCAGCCAGCTACGAGCATAACTGGCCAGAAAGCGAATAAGTACTTGGTTCTGAATGCTGTATATCAGCTAAATGGCAAACTTGTTATTACTAATCATTACCCAAGATTGTTGTGCTAGCTATGACATATAAGAGTGAATTATGACAGTAGCTAACTACCTAGCTAGTCGTGGTTATGATGAAATACATCCAGTTTGTGTTTTATTTGCCAGAGATGGAACATAAAATGGCCGGCTATTGTTGTTACATTTACAGGGTTGGAAAGCGAGCCATGAATTGTGGCATTGTGACTTCCTCCTATTAATGTTAACTGGCCTAATGTCCTAGCTACCCAGCTAGCAATGCTACTTCAATATAGCCCCTATTGTTTGTGTTATAGTTGAGGAAAAACACGTAATGTTGGACTGGGAGGCTATACTGATGTGTATTTTCTGCTTGGCCAATTCAGGGTATCCCACATTTTGGCCCGCTAGTATCGCTTCAAAATAATAGCCTCACCAGACGTTATGTCACATTTCGTATGAATTAGCTTGCTAGTTAGTGGTTAAGTCAATACAAGTGAACTGTAATTAGATGGTTGGTTTGCTAGCTAGAGGTTATTACTGTGCAAGCAAACTATTAGTGGCTTACTGGCTAGCAAGCAAACAGTTATTACAGTGCAAGAAAACTGTAATTGGCTTGGTAGCTAGCGGTAATTGCAGAATAAGGGAATTATAATTACCTGGTTTGCTTGCTAGCTCGCAGTTATTGCAGTACAAGCGACAACTTGTTGGCTAGCTGTTTATTACAGTACAAGTAAACTAATTATCAAGTTAGCTAGAACTTGGAATACGATGAATAGACCTATTTACTTCTAAGAATACTTTGCTATTTGACAGAAGCAAAGACTTCATAGATTAACACAAAATGACGCGCATTGACATCCATTATGCGACATAATCACCTTGGGGGACCAATTTTCCGGGGGGACGGGCAGATTTCCCTCGTCACTGGCCCCCCAGCAGCTGGGCGGGGGTGTCCGGTCTTATCCAAAAATGGCTGCCGCGGGTATTTATTGAATCCTTATACAAATAACTTGTTCTGGTTTTCAATCAAACTGTTTGATTTTAATCAGGTGTTCTAGTGTTGGTTAAGAACACAAACGTTTTTGATAAGATAGGAACACTGGTGGGGCTGGGCGTGTCTGATGCATCGTTTTAATGTTCTTCCATTCTATATTCTGTCTCTTTCTCTTGTTCTCTCTCTCTTTCCTTAGTTCCAGTCCCACCAGATCTTCCATGTTCTGGTGGTGGCGGCGGCCTTCATCCACTTCTACGGCGTGTCGAACCTGCAGGAGTTCCGTTACGGGCTGGAAGGGGGCTGTACTGACGACACGCTACTTTAAGGGGGTTTTGGGGGGGGGGGGGGGAGGGGAGAGGATGCCACCACCTCAAGGGGTTCTGCTCCGGTTTGGCACAATCAAAGCAGGGGGCCCGATAGTCCTGGGGGGAGAGGGGAGGTAGATTTAAAGGTGTTACAGTGTGAGTCTTATATAAATGTGTGTGTATAAGGATCAGTGGTGTTTGGAGGAGAGAATCTGCTGTAGTTCCTGTGGAGTGTAGTGGAGAAATTGGCAGACTTACAAAAAAAAATTTACTCCCTCAACTGCGCTCATTGGAGAAAGGGTTTGGCTGCAGCTGCATAATAATCCCTGAGAGAATGGTCCTTCCCTCTACTAGATTTGGCGGGGGGAGGCTGTCCCATGAGCGTTCTCGCCCTCCGACATCCTAGATGAGTTTATCCACACCCATTTCTACTACCCTCGTACGCTTGCTATGTTTGAGAATCCTGTTACAAACCTTTTGAAAGGTTGGATATTTTTTTGTAGAACTCTAGAAGTTAGTGTTCTAGAGCTCCATTATTTCCATTACCTGGAGTGATTGTTACATCAGCATGAGAATGTCCAGCTAAGAACAGTCTAATCGCTTCATTTGTGACCTCACGACTGAAACTGTAAAAGTTGTTCTCGTGTTGGAATGGCAGGGTGTTCAGCCATCTTGGAAGACCAGATGTCCTGTGACATAAATTCTTTATTGTGCTTTGGTTGACCCTCGCGTAAAATGCAATGACCACGTGTCGTCCAGTGAATTGTTTCGGCGGTTGGAGTGATACATTCTTGGCGGAGTTTTTACCCTCTCGGAAAACTTTTTTCTGAAGAGGTGTTGTTATTTTCATGTTTGTCTGTCTATCTGTGTGTGCGGATGTGTGTTCGTAACAAACTTGCAAAATGCACATGAGCAGTGCAGTAGCTGTTTGCACCACTAGGCGCTACGAAGGCAGTGTCCTAACGAACATGGTCTTAAGTGCCACGGCACATTATCATTTTTTTTTTGAAACACACTATTTTTCAAGGTTATAACAAAAAAGAAAAATTGGACAGTTATCTTGGTTGCAACCCAGTGAAAAGTCTGTTACAGTCAGAAAGTAAATGGTATTGACAGGCAGAGGTTTGTTCTGAATGGCCCTGACCCTTCTGCTTGAGCCATTCAGATTGCTGTTTTTATGAATATTCTTTGCCACCTCTGGCTTATTCATTTACTGTATGCATCCTGTGTGTTTCTATTGACTGATATTTCATTTTGCTGTTAACTTTTCAGTAATGTACTCTTAATATTTCAAGAAAGGCTCTTAAAGATCACTGCACACGGTCTTACAGTTCAGCAGCTTCTGAGGTTTGCATTATTATTATTATTGTTGTTATTATTATTATTATTATTATTATGGTTAACAACATGATGGTAAGATCACTCTTCTATAGAAATGTGGCATTGTTTTTGGGGAACTGAAGTTGTTGGTTGGACTCTACTCCTGCGGCTGATTTTGAGTTGCGAAAGTTGAAAATGTGAAACATGCCCCGTAAACTTACCTGTGCCATAGCTGAATATTGCAGAGCAGGGACAGGGTTTGTGATCACAGAGCTCGTACAGTAGGTAACGGTAACATCATGGTCAGACTCCATTGGGTAATTTTCGCTCGGCATGTGAGTCCTCGTCGTTGCTCTGGAGGAGTGGGGAAATCGCAGCACAGTTTCCATGGAACATCTGCAGTTGTGAGTCGAGTGTTCTGGTTTAGGGCAGTGGCAGGAGTATACCAGTTTTTAACACCTTCTCGCTATTTAATGACAATGATGATTGTGTAGGTTGGGTGTTGAGCATGATTATTGCAAAGAGCTGTAGTATTAGAGAGCAGAGACAGGGATCATCTTGTGACGGGGAGTTACTTGATTCTGTGTAGTGATGCAAGTGTTGTGAAATGTCTAAACGTAGGGTGTCTGATTAAATCTGAGGTCAGTGAATTGGCACAAGTCATAATATTCTGGCATTGTAATTATCTCAGCGGAGTCTATATATTTTAGCAGATTTTACAGATTTTAAAATTGTCTTGTGCATCTGCACAGTAGTAGTAATGTTTGATGGACATCCTCATGATACAATAGTTAAAGTCCCTGCTGAATTCTCATTCATTGTGAAGTAATGAATATTTATCATTAACCATAATGAAGCTATGAAAAAATGGCTCAAGTCTTGGCAAGTTTTAAATCGTATAGTATTTATTTCTGATAAAATTCCTATAACTCAGGCCAGTAGAAATAGCTTTTAAAGAATAAAATGGTGGTAATGGGGAGGGAGGAGGGTGGCGGGGGAGATAATATTGTAACAGGTTCAAATGTTTCAAAATATATAATTTTCTCTCATTTTTTATCCTTTTATACTCTGGCACAAAACTGGGTCAAGTGTACTCAACCTCATTAATGAGAATTTTTAGATGCAATGTAAGCAAAGTTTATTTGCTTCAGTTTGGTTGTTGGCAGAGACATCAATTTCTGTTGAATGGGTCATTTTGCACCGTCATATATCAAAGTCTTGTTCACTTCAGTGTACTACGTTATAATAAATATTTATCAGTGCAAAACTGGTGAACAATCTTGTGACATTGTGGAAGGAAATGCTGTTCTTGAGCATTGTAATGACGTTGTATATTTGCATAATCGTCGCAACATCTAAACGAAGGGAAAACACGTGCGAAGTGGTAAAATCGTCTTAGAAATGTATATCTGGACCTCTACCTATACATGGAATGAGTATTAAATTATCTCAACTGGGTGATATAATTTTTTTTAAACAATGCAAAACCTGTGAAACAATCAGTGATAACTTTCTCGAGTTGCCACTAGAGGGCACTAGCGCACGACTATGGATATACTGCATCAAAAAAATCAGCCATAACATAATGATCTCTTGTCGAATTTTGGAAAGTTCCCCCTTTTGCTGCCTAAACAGCCCCGATCCTACAAAGCATGGACTCCACGAGACCACTGAAGGTGTGCTGCGGTATCTGCCACCAAGACGTTGGCAGCGGATCCTTTAAGTGTAAGTTGTGAGGTGATGCCTCAATGGATCGAGCTTGTTTGTCCAGCACATCGCAGAGATGCTCAACTGCATTAAGATCCGTGGTATTTGGGGGGCCAAGTCAACACCTTAAACTTGTTGCGTTCTTCAAACCATTCTTGTGCCATTTTTGTTGTGTGGCCAGTGCCCATAGGGAATACATTTTCCATGAAGGGGTGCACTTTGACACACATCACCTACCAAAACATTTTTGCTGACAAAGTAACATCCACATGAATGGCAGGACCCAGGGTTTCCCAGGAGAACCCAGGTAATCGACGCACACGCACCTGACCACTGACATGATGCAAACAAAAAACATGATTCACCAGACCAAGCCACCTCCTTCCATTACTCTGTGGTCCAGTTCTGACGCTTACGTATCCATTGTCAGCGCTTTCGGCCGCGGACGGGGATTAGCATGGGCACCTTGACCGGTTTGCAGCTACACAGTCCCACTGCTAACTGCGACACACTGTGTTCTTACCCCTTCTATTAGAACCAGCATGAACTTTTTTGGCAGTTTGAGCCACTGTAGCTCTTCAGTTGAATCATAACAAATGGGCCAGCCTTTGCTCCCCACACACATCAATGAGCCTTTGCCGCATTTCAATCTATCATTGGTACACAGAATTTCCTTCCTTGGACCACGTTTCATAGGTATTGACCGCTGCTGATCAGAAACACCCAACGAGCTGCAGTTTTGGAGATGCTCTGACCCAGTCATCGAGCCATAATTTGGCCCGTGTCAAATTCACTCGCATTGATATTCTTGCCCATTTTCCCGCTTCCAGCTCATTAACTTCTAGGACAAAATTTACTGAGCAACAAAAGAAACACAAGCTAGCTAGTTGGTTAATGTACTCTTATGGTTACTCAGTCGAAGTGACTGCAAAATAAAGAAAAGTTTGATGAGACAAATACAAATGTGCACGCGCTAGTAATAAATTTGATTATCTAAAATAAATCTGTGCAAACTTATTTTCCAGTCTGCCTGGGGGCTATCTTGCGTTTCTTTTGTTGTTCAGTATATTAACTTGCTGCGTTATATGTCGCACCTACTGGCAGGTGACATTGTATGTAACCTCTTTACAGTGAGAGTTTAAAGAAATAAAAAGGCAGTGCCCAGCCTATTCCCCACTACAGCAAATGAGGCAAAAAACTCCCAGTAGGGAGAAAAATCCTCCAACAGTGGTGAGAAAAAACTCCCCAGTGGGAAGAAATCTCAGGAGGAACCCGGCCATAGTGGGGGAGCCCATCCTCCGTGGGCTAGCTAATTAAGAACAAAAGGAAAATGGAGTGAACGACAGAGGAGTTCCATTTAAGTCCATCTAAAGTGGCAACGGTAGCTTCAGAAAGTGGCAAGTCGAGGATGGCGCAGGACTGGACCAGGGCCAAACCGGACCGGATCAGGACAGCAGGACAGCAGCAGCCAGCGCTCATGGTGAGTGACAGGGCTCATACGGTCCAGGACTCCGGGAAGTGGAGGGAAGATCCTCGGAAAGAGACACAGCAATGACTTTCAAATCACGCTAGTCAGTATTCTTTTCACAATTTAACAGAGATAACATGGCAAATGTTGCAACTGAAAAATTGTACAATTTTATCCGCAAAATTAGCTCATTTCAAATTTGATGGCTGCTACAGGTCTCAAAAAAGTTGGGACAGGGGGCCTGTTTACCATGGTGTAGCATCACCTCTTCTTTTTAACACAGAGTGGAGGCATCTGGGCATTGAGGAGATAACGTTCTTGAGTTTAGCCATTGGAATTTTATCCCACTCTTGTTTAATACAGGCTTCCAGCTGCTGGAGAGTTTTGGGTCTCCTTTGACGGACTTTTCCTTTAATTATGTGCCAAATGTTCTCAATCTGTGAAAGATCAGGACTGCAGGCAGGCCAGTCCAGCACATGGACTCTACTACGAAGCCAATAGCTGCAGTATATGGTTATGCATTGTCCTGCTGAATTCCACTTGGACTTCCCTGGAATAGATGTTGTCTGGAGGGGAGCATATTTTGCTCCAAAACCTTCATATACCTTTCATGGTGCTTTTTAAAACATGCAAGTGTCCCACACCATATGCACTAATGCATCCCCATACCATCAGAGATGCCGGCTTTTGAACTGAATGCTGATAACAGGAGGGGTGGTCTTTCTCCTCTTAAGCCCGGAGGACACAACGCTTCTGGATCATGCTCAATAATGGCCTCCTTTTTGCATGATAATGTTTTAGGTGGCATCTGTGGATGGCATGGTGGACTACAGTTTCTTGAAGTATTCCTGGGCCCATTTAGTAATGTCAATGACAGAATCATGCCGGTGAGTGATGCAGTGGCGTCTGAGGGCCCGAAGATCACGGGCATCCAGAAAAGGTCTTCGGCCTTGTCCCTTACGCGCAGAGATTTTTCCAGTTTCTCTGAATCTTTTGATGATGTTCTCCACGTTGATGATGAGACCTTCAAAGCCTTTGCAATTTGACGTTGAGGAACATTGTTTTTAAAGTATTCCAGAATTTTCTTTACGCAGACCTTCACAGGTTGGAGAGCCTCTGGCCATCTTTACTTCTGAGAGAGACAGCCTCTCTAAGACGTCCCTTTTACAACCAATCATGTTACACACCTGATGCCAGTTAACTCAATTACTTGCTTAATGTTCTTTCAGCTGATTCTCTTATCTGACTTGCTTTTTCAGCCCTTTTTTGCCTGTGTCCCAACTTTTTTAAGACCTGTTGCTGCCAGAAATTTTGAAATAAGCTCATTTTTTGGGTAAAAATGTAAAATTCTCAACATTTGAAATGTTACCTATGTTCTATTGTAAATAACATTGGCTCGTGATCTGAAAGTCTTTGCATTTTGATTTTACTCACAATTTACACTTCGTCCCAACTATTTTTGAATTGAGGATGTAAAAAATTACATGAGTTTAGCTTACCTACAGTTTACCCACACTCAAATTTCGCATACAAATGTACAGGTATAACTGTATACCTCAAAAAACCTATCCACTACTTGGTGTTTGCTTTTTCTTTTTGTTAGCAATTGTTTTTATTTCAAGTAAGAGGAGGGCACAAGAAAATGCATGGAGTCATGACCACAATGTATTAATATAAGGAGAGATCAGTACATCACGTAAGGAACTCATGCCCTCACCCCTCAACCTCACCTCCCACCTACCCCTACCCTTCATGGTGACAGCGGAAAGATGAGTCAAAAGAAAAAGAACAATAAGTAGGGAAAAAAATGGTAATTCTTAATAAGGGGTTCAATTACCTTGGCTGGTACGAGGTGTTTGTTTATTTTTTCCCTCTAGATGGACTGTTGAATGTCTACCAGAATGACTAGGTTGGTCCTATTTTTATTTTGCCATGTTGCGCTAAGTTCTAACTAACAATAGCTTCATAATCATCACTCTGGAACTGCAGAGTTTGTTCACTCAAACAGACCATCCCTCCGTAGGTGGTTGAATCATTCGGAGCATGTCTAATGGCGCGTTGAGGTCAAAGGACCTCATGTTCGACAGATCTGATCTACTTGTGCTAAAGAGATTTAGAAATGATAATTACACAAAAACCAAACAAGGGAACAACCAACAGAAACATCCCTTTATTATTGAATGTATAAGTATCACGATTTGTTGTAAACTTCGGATTTGATGTGCATTGTTCATATTTATGAGTCAAGCTTTTTCAATGAAAGCGAACAAAGAGGTAAATTTCTAACCCCTCGTCACGGAGGCATGGAACCTTGGTTTGTCAATTTCAAAATATATTGCACACATTCATTACTGCCTACTAAGCCCTATTCAAACTCGTCAAAATATTGCTTTAGGGCAGTCAATGGTTGGTGTAAATGTGGCCATTGTAAGTTCATCAGTCCATACACAAAGCAGTAAAAACACCAGCTGGGACTAAATAACCTATCATAACATCTATTTTTGTAGTCCTATCATGAAGCATAATGTTGCCTTCATAGGCAGCTTCTTGTGATGACAAAGCACGTGATTAAAATAACCACAGGGAAATAATTTTGCTTGCAAGTTAATTATCAAGAAGGACTGCCAGAGGCTTACAGCAGTCACAACAAACTAAAGCTCATACAATACAATTGAATTGCTGAATTTAATTAGGGCCCAACTCCACACTTTTTCAAACCTTATTGAATTCACCAATTCATTTGAATCTTGAACAGCTGTCTGCCACCACTAAGCGTGTATTGTTTCTAAACATTACGAAAGGTCTTCTCCGCTTCTATATTGTACGTACTACGCCCTCTAACGGGCTTCGCTATTGGTTTATCCCTGAGCCTGAGAAAGAAAATTGAACTCAGCTGCTCGGTGGAAGGGGGTAGCGCACTCACCTCCCGTAACGCCTTGGTGATGTCACTGCTCGTCTCCCCTTTTTCACTCAGCCTTATGAAAGTTTGGACTCTGGCAAATTTCAGTCACTGTCTAGTGTCGCGAAAGATGTGGATAAGGTTTGTCTCCTGTGTGCCTCCCCCGTGGCGCTCTCAGACCAGCACAATGACTGACCATCTGTCTGGGCTGGCCGCACCAGGCGAAGGCTGCTTCCTGTGCAGTGCTCCCCTGGGAGGAGCGAGAGCGGTGGCTACAGTTTGTGCGGGCAGGACGCACCCTCCAGGCTGGCTCGAGCCAGCCCGGGAGCAGGCGGTGGCGGTCCGTTCGAAGCCCTAGGACAAGTATGATGAAGACGACGACCGTCCCATTTACAAGAAAGATCCAATAGTCCTCTTCCGGGATGACGAGCCTACCCTGAAACACCTCTACCCTCCTACCTGGGTAATTCCACTCGGCGGCTCGACAGCTGCTATGCTAGTGCGGCTCAGGTGGTCGTGCTAGCTAGCAACATGACCTTCCTCGCTGGCTCCCTGGACCGACTGACACACCGGAAGGCGAGGCTATCGCCGGACAAGATCCTGGAGATAAAGACGACAGCACTGCGATGCTTGGGATGTCGCAGGTGTTCGCCATCGATGGGGGTCAGAGTACGTGTGCCGCTCAGGTGGGGCACCACCATCTCTGGCTGGGGCTTTCTTCCCTGCAGGAGCGTGGGCAGCGGGCGCTCAATGTGCCAATCTCCACTGCCTCGCTGTTTGGGCCCAATATCTAGATGATCGACTGCCTGGAGTCTGCTCGCAAGGTGTCCGAGCAGCTGGGGTCCCACCTTTGCCCTCAGCAGCCGTCCCGCAGGCCTCCGTTTGCCCAACCTCCGCCAAGCCGCCGCCGTCGCAGGTCTTCAGAGGACTGGTCATCTGCTGGCTCCAGCCAGCCGGATCCTGAGGCTCGCCGTTCACCGCCACTGCAGCCTCGTCTGGTCGCCCTGCTTCAGGAAAGTTTACAATTAAAGGGCGTTATTTTTATATGGCCTCAGGGTTGTTATGTTCTCACGTACACACTGGCGCCTCGGACCGTGTCCTTGTGTGTGTAGGCAGTGCTAGAGCCACTCCGGCGGAAAGGGATACGGATCCTGACCCATCAGGACGATTGACTGATCCTGGCCCGTGCCAGGCAGATGGCAGCCGCCCATACTATGCTGGTGAAGCAACGTATTTCTCAGCTAGGCTTTGCCATCAACAGCGGTAACAGCACCCTACAGCCCAGCCAGACAGTGCTGTATCTAGGGCTACTATTGGACCCAAATCCATGACCGCACATCTGTCAGTGAACAGGGCAGATCCTTTCTCTGGCCCAAAGAATACTGGACGCAGTCTCGGTGCCAGCGATGGCAGTCATGTCATGGCTGGGAATGATGGCTGCAGCCCATTCAGTAGTCCTCCTGGGGCTGCCGCACATGAGAGATTTTCAGTGTTGGTTCCTACGCCTTCGTCTGGACCCAAGGCAGGACCAACAGCACACACTGCAGACAGTGTTGGATGGTCTGGCAGGGCCTTCGTTTGAACCCCTGGACCAGGTGGACCTGCACATTTGTCTATTAAAAATGCCTCCCTGTTGGCCTTAGCATCAGCAAGGAGGGTGAGGGAGTTGGGCGCACTCTCCGTTCACCCATTGTGTATGACCCTCAGCAAGGACCAGGGCTCAGGAGAACACCGTCCTAACCCGTCCTTTTGGTCGAAGGTCATCACCACAGCCCTTAACTCATCTGTCATTCGACTGCAGGCCACCTCCTCATTCCACCAGCGAGCAAAAACGTATGCACAAGCTGTGCCCAGTGCGCGTGCTCGTTAGAGGGCGGAGCATGTACGACATAGAAGTACTTGTCACCTGGAGGTAACTGCAGTTCTACAGTATGAGTACGTGCGTAGCCCTCTAGCAACCTGCCCCACCGGCCCCGAGTGTGTGTTCCTGAGTTTCAAAGGGGAGACGAGGAGTGGCATCACTGAGGCTTCATAGGAGGTGAGCGCGGCTACCCCCTCCTACGGAGCAGGTGAGTTCGATTTTCTTTCTCAGGCACCTTAAACCAATAGCAAAGCCCCTTTGAGGGCTATGCACGTACTCATAGAACTGGAGGTTCATCCATGTAACTAGCTTATCTTGGACGGCAGCAATTACCACTCAAGAAGATTATGTACAAGCTTGGGAACCAGTTGGCTGTCCAATTGAACACCCACAGTGTGTTGCTTCATATACAATGCATACCTTGAAATGCATTTCTTGTGACTTGTTCATGAACTAATGCATCCATGGAACTAAAGGCGTCATCTCTTTGAAACCAGAGGCAAAGAGCATTTTTCGTAAAGGAGCACGCAAACGCTGGCGATCAAGATTGTTGTGGTTTTGCTTCGTCGGTTCTAGGGCTTTCTGCTGGGAGATTTGACAGTCCAAATTCAGTCATTTTGAGTGTATATTACCGATGAACGGCTTTGGGGGAAATGTAGTGAGATGTGGTGGAGGGTTCTAATAGGAGAAGGAAAATGAGGAGGTGCAATATATTGTGGGAATAAATGCGGTGATAACGGGCAGTTGTGCAAACGGCCTCTGTAAATATGCACAAAGTTGGAAGAAAAATAATATAAATATATATTTATATTATAAAAATTGTGAGAGTGAGTGTGAGAGTGAATGGTGTGTGCGCCCTGCAATAGATTGGCAACCTGTCCAGGGTGGGTCCCTGCCTTTGCCCGTAGTCAGCTGGGATAGGCTCCAGCTCGCCCCGCGAACCTAGTGAGGAATAAGCGGGTATAGAAAATGAATGAATGAATATTATAAAAATTGATGTCGGAGAGGTAAAGGCTGTGAGAGGAACACGGGGTGGACCGGTAATCGTCGAATGTAGGAATAAGAAGCAGTATGAAAAGATGTTGAAAATCACCATGTTTGATTTAACGAGTGTTTAAAGAGTATCAGTAGATGCGAGTGATTTTTTGGATGAGGAGGGAGTTTGTGGGGCAAGGAGGATGAAAAGCCGAAGGGAGGGAACGGAGCTGGAAGGCCTTTCAGTTCTGCTGAGATTTAAAACTGAGTTACCTTTTAGAATATTTTTAGATTACCTCAGTTATAAGGTTAGGGAATATGAAGGGGCCCCACTTAGATGTTACTGGTGTCAGGAGTATGGGCATGTGGCAGCAGTGTGTGTAGGAGGCCAACACACAGATGTAGAAGATGTGAGAAAGAAGGATGTCCAGAGGATCTATGTATTTCCAAAGAACAGGTAGTGTGTTTTCACTGTGGGGGAAGCCATGAAGTTGGAGCATTGGAGTGTAAAAGAAGAAAAAAAGGATCAAAGAATTCTGGAGAGAAGGTCTGGCGGATGTGAGGTGACGGACAAGTAAAGCTTAGGAAATAGTGTTTCGGAATAGTGGCAAAGCCGGTCGTTGAGGTGTATGTATGTTTTTTTTTTAGTTATTTATTTGTTTATTTAATAAGATGTAGATCTTTGAATATGTAGAATTATAATTTGGTGGGGGGCAGCATTACACTACTCGGTGTACACACTGGCGAAAACCCATTAGATGAAGAAGAAGAGGAACCGAATGCAAATAGAATACGTTTCCAAACGGAAGGGAAAAGCTACGCAACCGTTCGCTTGGCATGGTGGTTCAGCAGATCTGAGTGGCAATGCAGTTACCCGCACGACATTTCATTTAAATAATTACAGTAAGTCATTCAGATGATTTGCATTGTAACACAGTGAAAGGACACATTTCTGACCCATTGAATCCTTTTCAGCGAGCGAATTCGCGACTCGTGAGAGACTTACGGGTGAAACAGGCAAGTCAGCGCTCGGCTCTGTGCTGTACCGACGTGAACTTCGGTAGACATTAGCAAGCTAGACATCTGACGATACAATCACTCCTTGATTTAAAAAAAAATGGAAAATAGTGAGAGTAACGTTACCTCTGCTGATGAAGGATGCGCCGTCTTGGCCAACATTGTGTCAGAGGACGGGAAAAACATCAAGTCAGTGCTCTGTCAGCGGTGTGGCTCCAAGGTCCTGTGTCCAGGAATGGCGGTTTTGGCGAAGAAGGAGGTGAGTAGAGGCATCTTTCAAACCTGCCCGTCTCACTGGATGTGTCCGCATGTCCCCACTCTTAAAAACTACCAGTAGAAATGGTCATTTTTTTCTTATTTTCCAGTACGTTGGTACCTCGAAGTTAAATTTGCTCCGCCTTCCCTGTGTACTGCGGTCGGGAAACAAGTCGCGCTCCCTCATCATCATCATCCATCTCATTAATCGGACAAGTACATGTGTGATCGCTAATAGTCCCGTGATATACACTCACCGGCCACCTCATAAGGCACATGTGCTCAACTGCTCGTTAACCTAAATGTCTCATTAGCTAGTCACATGGAAGCAACTCTGTGCATGTAGGCATGGTCAAGAGTATCTGCTGAAGTTCACACCGAGCATCAGAATGGGGAAGAAAGGTGAAGTGACTTAAAATGTGGCGTGGTTGTGGTGCCAGACGGGCTGGTCTGAATATTTCAGCAACTGTTGATCTACTGTGAATTTCATTAACAGCCATCTCAAGGATTTGCAGAGAATGGTCAGCAATAGAGAAAATATCGAGTTAGCGGCAGTTCCCTGGGCGAAAATGCCTTGTTGAGGTCAGAGGAGAATGGCCAGACTGGTTCAAGATGATAGAGTGGCCACAGTAACTCAAAAAACCACGCATCATTACCAAGGTATGCGGAAGAGCATCTCTGAATCCATAACTGTGAACCTTGAAGTGGATGGGTTTCAGCAGCAGAGGGCCTCACCGGGTGCCTCTCCTGTCAGCTAAGAACAGGAAACTGAGGCTGCAGTTCGCACAGGCTCACCAAAATTGGACAATAAAAGATTGGAAAAACGCTGCCTACTTTGGGGTAAATGACATGAAAACATGGATCCATCCTGCCTTGTATCAGTAGTTCAGTCTGGCAGTGGAGGTGTAATTGTGTGAGGTATATTTCCTTGGCTTACTTTGGGCCCCTTGCTACCAATTGGGAATCATTTAAATGCCGCAGCCTACCTGAATATTGTTTCTGACCATGTCCATCCCTTCATGACCAGTGTATCCATCTTTTGATGGCTACTTCTAGCTGGATAACACACTATGTCACAAAGTTCAGGTTATCACAAACTGGTCCCCTGAACATGAGAATGAGTTGTACTCTGTACACTGTACTCAAATGGCCTCCACAGTCACCAGATCTCAATCCAGCAGAGCAGCTTTCGGATGTGGCAGAAAAGAAGATTCGCATCGAGGACCTGCAGCCAGCAAATCTGCTGCAACTGCTTGATGCTCATATGCTACCGTGTCAATATGGAACAAAATCTTTGAATTTTCCAGCACCTTTTTGACTCAGTGCCACAAAGAATTGCGGCAATTATAAAGGCAGAGGGGGTCCGACCTGGTTCGAGTGAGGTGTACCTAATGAAGTGGCTGGAGAGTGTACTTTCCCTTCCACTATTACTTTTAATCAGTGTGTATTAAGCTGCATAATGTGTAAAAATGTAAGTGGCAGATTCTGTAATGTCTGAAGAGTCACTTCAGATTGGTCTCACCAGTAATAGTAAATGGACCAAATAGTGTTCACATACGTAAGAATGATCTTTTTGCAGTAGTTTGATGCTACTGTGATTGATTGAATATAAAATCCTCTGCTGATTTTGTTTACCACTTGGTCTGTAAGATCAGTACATTTCTACTTTGGTGTTATTATAGTGCAGGGTCAGACATTTTGAAAATGAAATAGACTAAATGTCACAGTAATCATCTCTTTCAGTTCTTTGTGTATTACTCTAACCTTAAAACATCAAAACCGCATCCTTCAGAGTATGGTTGTGATTGCAATCTGCAAATGGTTGTCGGTTTAATGCCATGCTTGATTGAATTTTGTTTAATTAAGTTTGTGCTACCGCAGCTGTTCTTGCCGTCCATGAGGAAGAAGACTGGCATCACGCAGGGAGAGGGAACCGTGGATGGCGACACGCTGTCCGACCACTGGCTTGTGGATGACATGTACACTTTCGAGAACGTGGGCTTCACCAAAGACGTGGGCAAGGTGAAGTACCTCATCTGTGCGGACTGTGAGATCGGACCCATCGGCTGGCACTCCCTCGACGACAAGAAGAGCTTCTACGTGGCACTGGAGAGGGTCGACCACGCTTGACGGTTGAACCTGGACAGCGAGCTGCTCCAATGAGAGTGAGGACTGGGGACCTGAGAATGATGTGCTGTATGGACATGGGGCGGGGCTTACAGGGCAAGGTCTTGTTGTTCTGTCATTGGCTGATTGACTAGAGAGATACACTGGGGTTCAATATTATTGGGACACCTTCATTTTATCCTAGGTGAAAAAACACTTTGTGGTTCAGGATTTTATTCTGCAAATGTGGGACATTAAATTCTAACAGTATTTGTATAGAGGGAGAATTGTAATATGTCACGTTTTGTGTGATCAGTTACCCTTTGTTTATGTGCCGTGTGTCAAGTTGGGTGGGTGGAGTTTTCCCGTACACTGAATATTCAGTGCATTTACATGACGTTGGAGAAAATCGAATTATGTTAGTCCCACTATAACCGAACTTCTAAAATGCATGTAAATCAGAATGTCAGAAATTTCACTGCTTTGAAATGGTTTGTTAACATGGGATAAGATGGGGGTGTCTGAATAATATTGAACCCCATTGTACTTTCCTGTACCCATTCCATGTTTGCTGAAGCGCCTGACTTGTTACCGTTACTTTCCCATTCAAATAGGATTACGGTGGATGTTAAACTATTTACTCTGCCTGAAAGTCCTCCAGTGGAAACTTTTTTTTTTTTTTAATTTTTTAATTAATCCCACTTATTTTACTTGACCTGTTTTGTGTTTTTTTTTTTTGTTTGTTTTTTTTTGGCCTGACAGTGTTAGTGCTTTTTTATGTGCTCTTCTCTGTCTCTGCAGAAGCTTGGCAGTGCTATGCAACAGTGCTCTCATGGAACCTCAGTGTTTCAGGGCCTCTGATAGGTGAATCTGCCACTAAGGCTGCTCTGTTACTGTCCAATCCAGGAGGCAGCTGCTGCTTTTCTTTTCATCTTGTGGCGTAGCCAGTGCTGAAAATAGGGTGGGCAAAGAAGATCCCTTTAAATTGATAAGTTTAAAGGGACCCGTTGTCTAATATTCCTTTTTTAACAGGTTTTCCAATTATGAGAATAAGCCATATGCAAGTAAAGACACATCTTATTTCTTAATTCTATTTTATGGTGAGTTAATGATAGGTTAATTTAAATTCTGAAACTGCCCATCAGTTGGTCTATGCTTTACAAATGGTGACCTGCCCTTAAACCACACTACCTTATTGGCTCCTCAGCTGATCTAACCTGCACTTTGTGATTGTCTAAATCAGGGCTGTTCAACCGTGTCCTAAAAGAGCCACTGTGGGTACAGGCTTTAATTCCAAGCAAGCAGTTACACTCCTGATTCTACTGATCAAGCTCATTAGCAAAGACTCTTGGGGTTGATCAGTAGAATCGGGAGTGTAGCTGCTTGGATGGAATCAAAGCCTGCTCCCACAGTGGCTCTTTCTGGACAAGGTTGAATAGCCCTGGTCTAAATTGTTTGAATTAAATGAGACAAATGATTTGAATCACCTTTACACTATTTTGAATACAGCTGAATGGTTGCAGTCTTGTCTTTAAAAGGAGCGCTAGCAACACTTGATGGTGTGTTGTGTTTTCGGAGCGAGTGTATTGTTCATTAAGGAAATCATTGTGAACAGGTCGGGATAAATGATTGGTGTCGCGGAATGTTTTGGGCCCAACCTACCTCAGCTCTGGCTTCGCCACTGCTTTCAACCCTAACGGCTCGGCACACAGGAAATAGAATCTAGTGAGTGCGCTTGCCGAACTGGACGTTGAACGTGTCAGTGGATGTATACATGGAAATGCCCCTGCTGACAGGCGGCTGTATTATGTCTTTTATACAGGGAGTACATGGGTGTTCACAATGGTGCGTGTCACTGTATTACTGTGGATGCAGCATAGGCCCCTGGCTTCTGTTGTAATGAAGCAATAGTGTGCTCCCTTGTGAAGCCCTTATTGAACTGAAAATGTGTTGAATGGTAGGTCCTTCCCCCTCTCCCTACCCCGCAAGTGACATGTGCGTACCGCCACAAACCGCCCACCACTGACGTACGCAACGACACAAACCCCTCACCTGTGATGTGCATACCGCCACACACCGCACACCAGTCACTTGCGTACTGCCACAAACCCCTGTAAGACCGCATGCTTTACGTAACGCTGTGCTTTATGAGAATTAAACTTCAATAACATGAAGCATTTGCTGCTGCAGTATTTCTGTATGTGTCTCAAGAGCATTACGAATGTCTCTTTGGGTGGGAGGCAGAGGTTTGGTGAAAAATTTGGCGCAAAAGTGCCTTTCCACACTCCTTTGTTGCTCTTCTTTGATGCAGAGCGCATGGGCCAACATCTCAGTTCTCCGGCCAATCAGAGCAGGGAACACCATCACAGAGAGGATGCACAACTCAATCATCCTTTTTATCAGTGGGGTGAAAACGACTTGGCGAATGACCCTCGAATTTGCAGGGGGGTTTTTTGCCGATATGTTTATAACCCTCCCTTTCGGACATTCAGAAATAACTCCCTGGAAAAAGATCATATTGGACCTTTTAATGTAGGCCTTCTTGTGACTATGCTTTTTCAACTTGCCCCAAAATCCCAATATTCGAAAACTCAGGAATTAGAAAAGTCTGAATTTCTCTCTGATAACTGCAAGTTTGATGGGCGGATCATGGGCGCACTTTTCATAAATAAGCTACAAGTATGAATAAGGTGAAGCACGAGAAATGCGCTGTTGATCCTGCTGTTTCTGTAATAACAGTCTTGATAGACGTTTCTGGAACATGAACGTTGGAACCAAAGTAATCTGATGAAAGAATTGTGTTCTGGTTTTGGGTGGGATGGCATTATAGGCTAAACGGAGCTTGGAGTGAGGATTGATTCTGATTGGTCTGCGTATTGGAGCGTAGGGATTGGCTGAGTCACTGGTATGAAGCTGAGAGTTTCAAACGTATCAAAGTCATGTGGGTCTGTCTCAGAAACTGGGCCAATCAGTGGTACCCCTCTAGAAATACTTGTAGTTAATAAAATATTTTGTTGTGAATGGTGGCGCTTGTTTTTATTTGAAATATGATAAACTACCCATTTACTATTCATTTGATTAAGTGAATATTACATTCCGTGATTGGAAAAAGAAAAAAAAAATTGTTGCAAAATGGCTGGTGGTAACCTGACATGGAAGCGAATGAATTACATTTCTGATGCCTGAAATATTTGTGGTGCACTATAACATTCACAATTTTCATTTAAGTTATCTTATTTAATCACTTTGCACAAAGAAATGTTGACATTACTAACATTACGTGAGTAATGTTAAAACCTTAGACGTAACATTTGATCACTTTCATAACACCTTTTTTCCAACCAGTCTTGCCCCACAAATCTGAGTTAATTTACTCAAACGAGAAGCCTGGATGTCATATATATACATCATCCAAATTGTGATTGAAAATCACTACACTTCATGGAATTTAAGTTAAAATCACGCAATTTTGTCTTTCGTAGCAGGTGCCGAAAGTATGTGTTCCGTGTATGTTTCCTAGATATTCTGTTACGACTGTAGACCATCTTACCCGTATTAAAAAGGATATATAACTATTAGGTGATCATTTCTCACTGGAAGGTGTCATTTTTTTTTTTTTTTTTTCGCGTGGAAGGATATCAATAAACATTCAGTGTGTCTGGTCTAGACTGGAATTTCCCCTCGCGAGAGGTCATGTTTGTAGGCCTATATGTTTCCGTAAGGTTACGCGAGTGATATCGGCGGTTGTCAAGTTGTCAAGTGTGGACAATATCCACACGTTAAAGGTGTGTGTTTAACTCGTTATTTTTGAATTTCCACTACATATATGGAACATCAGTGCTTATTTTTTTCATTTTGCTTCCATGTTTGTATTGTTTGCTTATTTATATCCGCAATAAAAACATATTCGACTTGACTGTTGAAACTATCTAGCTGTTCGTTTTATGTCAGTGTCGGATTGATTTTGAGATCTTCAATTGGTACATGTCGAATAATATAAGGAATAAGCCCCTTGAAGCAGTGGGTTGCAGTGATTTTACAATGGCGGAGGGGCGTTCTAAGTGCCCCTCCACCGTTGTGAAATCACTAACCCACTGCTTCAAGGGGCTTATTGCTTTTATACACTAGTTACCCTACATATAGCCCATTAAATAAACACACAAGGGAAAAAATCTACAATTTATTGGTAATAATGCAACAATAAAATTGAGAACTATTCATTCTTCCACGAAGCAAGATGGAGTGGACAGAATGGTTGGCAAGCCACACAGATGCTAAGATTGCTTTTTCATCTAGCGCAATTATCATGTGACATCAGGCTATTTGGGTTCGTTAGTGTAGATATACTATGAAAGCAAGCTATACTGAGTACAAATGAAAACGCACCACTCACGAAATCTGGAATAGCTCCACGGATTGATATGTGAAGTATATACATATGATGCATTTGAGATAATGAATGATTTAAGAAGACATGTAAACATCATTCAATTTCATTCACGATAATGTTAACGCGCGAGAGAGATTTAACTGGTGTAGGGGTCAAAGAGGAAAGTCAATAACGGGTGTTACCGCCATTTGCATTGACACATGCGGTGCATCGTCATCGCATGGAGTTGATCAGTCTCTGGATAGTGTTCTGAGGGATAGCATTCCACTCCTGAACAAGGGCAACCTCAAGTTCTCGGATGTTGTCCATCTGGCGTCAACATTAAAGACGTCGTCCAATTTCATCCCATAAGTGCTCATTAGGGGAGAGGTAGGGTGACAGAGCTGGCCACTGAAGTACGGGGATGTTCTGCTGTGCAAGGTACTGCATGGACACCCTTGCAGTGTGTGCCCTAGTGTTGTCCTGTTGGAACGTGTGGACATCGTGGTGTTGGTTGAAGAACGGCACAACATGGTTCTGCAGCGCCTGGTCCCGGTAGTAGACGCCGTTCACCCTTCCTCTGCAGATATGGAGAGGGGTTCTGTGACGGTAGCTTATTCCACCCCACACCATAACGCTGCCACCACCCCAACGGTCCGTTTGAAAGACACAATCGGCGTTATAACCGACGTCCATTCCCGGCCGGTTACGTCATGGATTCATGGGGAAAGTGGCGTTCGCTGTGTTTGACGGTCCTGGACATTGAGGATGTAGAAGATGTCTATATAACTGGATTCATGATAGTAGGTCTGCTATCATTGGGGTTTGGACTGCATTTGATTGATCAAAGGATAAAGAAAATCTGGAATGGCATGGCCACCTTTGTCAGAAAGCTCAATAAAATTGGGCTTGACGTTAAGGAAGGCAACGATGGACTGGACAAACTGCGAGAAGTCATAACATCCGATATGGGAAGGGTGAGCCCAGGTGATGGAAATGATGACTGATCGAGAGATCCAAGCATAGATCCGGTATCTGCTTCCTCTCATCTACACCAAATCAGCTGGAACAAATCAAATGATCAAGAATGGGGTTTTGGGATAATGTCGCTTTGGATCAAGAGTGGCATTTGAATCTAAGTTATATCACTCACTTAATTTGCAATTATAATTCTATGATATTCATGAACTTCATGATCTTACTTTCTGAAGTTAAAACGTAGTGTACATGGACATTAACTCTGCTGTGATTTATAATCTTTATGATATTTTAATCATAACCAAACTGTTTTTTTTTTTTCTGGAAGCTGGGGGCGGGACTCTGATAAGCGATTTCGCTTCACCCGCGACCCTTTCGGTCATGATACATGTTGTGTGTTGAAATTGTCATGAAATGATTTACAATCATGCCGAAATAAAAAATATAATAATAATAATAATATAACGTTCACCATGTCTCCGCCAAACACGTATACGGCCATCTGCCTTCCTTAAGTGAAATCGTGACTCGTCAGAAAAGATGACCCCGTGCCATTGTCGTAGTCGCCAATTCTGGTGCCTGTTTGCCCACTGTAGACGCTGGTTTCGGTGACGATTCGTCGATATGGGGCCTAAATAAGGACGTCGTACACGCAGGCCTGCAGCTCGCGGACGGTTCCGTACGGTGTTGGGGTGAATGAATCCACGTCGTTCTTGGACTTGAGCAGCCGTTCTTGTCGCTGTTAGTGTTCGGTCTCGGACATGATCCCGTACGATCTGACGGTCCTGACGTGCCGTTGTCACACGTTGTTGACCCGGTCGAGGACGGTCCCGAGTGCTCCCCGTTTGCAGAAACCTTTGATGGAGTCTTGCGATCGTTGTGTGTGCGCAGTGTAGTCGTCTGGCAATTTCCCTGGTGTTGGCGCCAATTTGAAGCATGCCTATGGCACGTTCCCGTTCAGGGGCTGTAAGTCGCGGCATAGTGTCGACGTTTCACAAGTGTCAGTGAAGAAGTGAAATTTTATTCGGATTCACATGCTTTTAAAGGCAATGTGTGCACAAATTCAGAGTGAAATTCATTTTTCCCGTGGTATGCGTGCAAGATGTTGCGTTTTTGCAAAAAATTGCCTAGCGTTACAGTTAACTTGAAATTCTTGCATTTCTTGCACTTGGCATGTTGGGTGACGTCACTGTAGTGTTGTATAAAAATTATATTGAAGTTCATTTGAACTTAAATATTGACTTTTTTTCAAGTGGTGCGTTTTCATTTGTACTCAGTATATTTGGAATGTCTCCCGAAGGCCCCGTTAAATAATTTTTCGTTCGTTTCGTTTTCTGTTTTCGAGTTTTTTTAGGGAAAACAAACGCTCTTATGCATTGAAATCAATGAGAAATAAGCGCAATAATTGAGTAAAATGGCAAAAAGTTGTTGTGTGCCGGGTTGCACCTTCAATAAAATGACCAGTCCGGGCCTCAGGTTCCCCATCCTACCTGGAAAAGGGAAGAATCCAAAAAGGAGAGTAAAGAGAAGATGACGAGTAAGAGCTTTTTATCCAGTGTCTTCCCATGCTTTATATGAGTGGGAAACGCTTCATAACAGGCCATGCCACTCTTTTTTCAAACTCAGAAAGTACCCTTTAATATGTAAGATTTGGTACTATACTTTAATAGGTTTATTCGCTATGATTTTTTTTTGTCCCATTATTTATTCTTTAATTGCTTAACTAGCTTACGTAAAATAGTGTCAGCCAACCGAGTCAGGTTTGCGGTCTAACGTTAAGTGCATTTGTTAGTTATTCTTGACCCTAAACTGACACAGACTTCGAAATTTGCGGTAGTGAAGAGGGTGGACCGATCAACCTTAATTTATTAAGATAATGCGAACGCTCAGGTTCGGGTAAGGTAGCAAAATAATCGCTGGACATATTAATGAATCAATTAATGAATATAAACGGGAAATTTGGTTAAATTGATTGAATAAATTTTACACCTGAAAACACATTGAATTACTTTATGGTCAATGGGATCTGAGGTTTTCTATCCCCCAAAGGGGCGCGGCCTTGACGTTTGGTGAAGTACCCGGAGTGCCGGTCATCTCTATGGGTCTGTGGGGGCGGGGCTGTATGGGCTGTTGGGGATGGGACTGTGGGTAGTGGGGCTGTGTGGAGAGAGTGCCACCTGGGCTCTGCACTGTTCAGATAATTTTGCTCTATTCAGCATGATGAAACACTGATGACTTTCATTATGGCTTATCGCACAATAGCTAAGGAAGAGAATCGCAGGCAATGAAGCGGCAGTGTTGCTAGTGATGCTGAAATCTGGGACAGGTGCTGCTGGGAAGAGGACATTGTCAGGCATCACCGTTGAGAACATGGCTGCGCCATTTGCATGAGTTTGTCAAGGTTTCAGGCTGCTCAGAGTCTACAGAGATTCTAATTACAGAAATTCACTACTTAAATAAAAATTGAATAGTCGTGCTGTATTTTAATAATATCTTTTCAGAAATGTTGTATTTGCTCATGGGGTAAGTAGAATTTGAAAGGTTCTGTGCCAGCTGCTAATTTTCTTATTTCGCCTATGCACACTGGTTTAGCTCTGGGCAGCAGAAAGAAGCATAAATCGGCCCACATTAATTGTCCACGTGCATAAACTCAAAATGATTGGGACGCAAGCTTTCTGGCCAGCAGAGGGCTGCGGTTAAAGAGTGAACCAGTTTCACTGGCCTCTGAAGTGGACATTGCGTTAATGATTTGCACAAAACCAGCTGGCCCTGCTGCTCTTCGGCACTCAGATTCACCAGTCCCCAAGAACGATTTCAGTTCTAATCCTCTTGAGAGCCGTATCGGAAGTCACGAGTAGTGCCAACGCAGAATGCGAATCCCATTTCGAAGTAGTAAGTTGCAAAACAATTCGGTTATATATCAATGAAACCAACAGTATCACACTGAACAAATCATAAATATGTAAGGTTGTTTACCACATCTATGCCAAGGTATTACTCTAGTCCCTAGTAGCCTGAACAGGAAAACCGCCTACACCCATTGCCAATGTAGGTATGAATCACGCCTCCAAGGTCAGAGTGGAAGGGAGAACCGGTAGGGTGTGTAGCTCAACAGACGTTCAATACAATGCTTGTACGACCAGCCGTTTCAAATGGATATTGTAGGAGTGAGTGTTGCTTCGGGGGAGTACTATATTTCTTTATTTCGGCAAAATACATTTTTGCCTAGGATACATACCAATTGCACCTAATTTGCGACTCCAAATCAGTGGATAAGAGCTGAAATCGAGATGTGTTCACTTCGAAGGCCAAATGGAAATGATGACGTCACTTCCTCTTCGGTCTGCCTATGTACTGGTTCTGGCTTGCACTATCGTGCAGCACTAGGAACATTACCGAACGCTCAGCTCAACAGGTCTGAAGCCTGCCGAAGCTGGGCGTATATATTTTTAAAAGTATGCGCTAGCTAATATCATCCAGTTCAGCTTTAAACTCAGGAATTCTGAAGATGAATGTTCTAAAAGCTTTGCTAAAGCTACTATGCAAAACAAGAAATTACAACAGTTAATCAAGACAATGACCAGCAAAGACAGGTCAATCTTGAATGACAAGGTTCCTATCAGTGATCATGAGCTCTCATCAAAACATGGAGATATAACGAATTCAAAAGAGGGCAATCGCTTAAAACTCAAGGGGCCAGTATAGAGGTGTTTTTCCAGGACAAGGTCAGCAATGACTGGCTAAAAGGGCCACAAGAAAGAAGGATCATAGAATCTGAGTTCATCACCGTTCTCAAGATGCGAACTAATCTCATCGTCACACATTCCAAGACCAAGAAAGGTCAACATTTACACAACTAAAAAATTTAAAAATAAGACATCCATTTTGGTGGTTTATTACATAATGCACCAAATTATTACATTTTCATCATAAAAAAGTGCAACACTCGCATTTTGTAATAACCACTGCAATATGTAACAAGTCGACATGGTCTACAACATCCCCCGCCAATCGTGCGCTTCTCATTTTCGAACTCAATCAAGGCCTTTATGGTCTGAAGCTACACACCAAATTTGGTTGCTGTATCTGTAGTAGTTTCTGAGTAAAGCTGTCCCCTTTATCTCGGACGGACGGACGGACGCACACACGGACGGACGGACGGAGGTCAAACCTATATCCCCCTCCCACTTCGTGTTGGCGGGGGATAATAACTTATTACAAAATGCGGTAAAAATTTTTACATATTGCATTCAGGATGTTTATCACAAAATGCAACAGATTATTACAAAATGTGGCATTATTACATAATGAAGAGAAAATGTATTACATTATTACATATTGTGTTGCTACTGCATAATTCGGTGTTATGTGTTTTATGATCGTTGAAATGGTGTAAAAGAAATAAGACCATTTGAATTGTTTTTATGCACTTCCATTGCTTCCAACCCCTGAGTTAAGAAAAGCGCAAGAAGTCCAGAGTCATAATTGATTTCCATGTTACTAGGGGTGAAATCCACCGTAGCGCATGTGATACGGATAAACCTCCATGCACAAGGACTTCAATTCCACCTGAGAACCTCTCTCAAACACGCTGATTGAATATTGCTGATATACAGCACGTGAACTGAATATGCCATTTAAAGTCAGGCCGAATGCGTGAAAGTTGGCAACCCTGTGAGTCACAGCAGACTGTGTGTCTCTCAGTGTCTTTATGGGTAAGATTGAGAGCCTCTCTGTGTCTGTGTTCAGACTCCATCTCCAGAAACTTAGCCTATGTAACTTGTCACTAATCTGAAGAACTAGACAGGACACTAAATAACTGTGAGGAGTGGCAAATATTACTTCTTCCAGATCTCTTTTGCCAGATAGGTGTTCTTTCAGACATGCGGTTAGTGTTTGATAGAACACAGATATTTGTAGCTCACTATGTTAAGTGTTCCAATTTTAGATATGCAACTAATTACATTCGCCGGACAAACCAGTAGTGATGCCAACATATGCTATTTCTGTGTCATTTAGATCTTTAACAATCCGCCCACTGGACCGTACTGTGCGATGAGTGCACTTTGTATGCAGTGAGCCGCAATGGAAAACACAGTCTAAAGTAGCTTCCTGTTACAGGCAAAAGCATGTTTCATTTTAACCGTAGAGAGGGGAGGCAACCGCTGAAAACCCAACCAAATATGGCATGCCGTAAAAAATGAAGTTGCTTGTTTTATACGAGTAAATAAAATGAACAACAAGGATAGTACAGCAGTAATCACATCTGTTTAAAGTTGATTTTGCTCTTTGTGCCACCGTGTAAATTTAAAATGTAAAATCCTTGATGAAAAACCAACATGAACTTGATATATAGTTTTTGTTTTCATTAATTTTGTTTATGCTTCATAAAATCAGGAATAATGGTTTTGCAGGCCTTTATGACTAATCAGGTGTATTAGAAATGAGTCCAGGTATAAGAGATGGTGCAGTTCCTCGTCTTATTCCTGGCTTTTGTTAACTTGAGTCTGGTGTTTTCTTTTTTTCAACAAGAGGAGCAGAGTTGAATTAAAAAGGAATCAATTAAAAATGAAAGTCACGGCAGCCAATAAAAGGCTGAGCTAGTAGGGCCAAACCTGACACTTGCAACAATCAGCCATGTAGAATATGTTTAAGAGCTCCGGTGAGCTCAGTAAATGCAAAGGCCCTGGTGCACTATGGTATGCCTCTGCAAAAAGTGACCACAGAGCGAATCATTGCAGAAAAAAAACCCTAAAACCTATGTGAGAAACAGTCGTTAACAGGTGGGTGCAAATGATGGAGAGACTGTTTATTGCAGAGTACTTTACAAACATAACCACAGAAGCTGCTTTGCAGGACCACAAGTCAAACCTCCTGTTGCCTGCAAATGCATGATGGATTGCTAATATCTACCTAAAATGACCATGCACTCAGATTCTTTGTCACCCAGGACTAAAATCTGGACACTATGGCATGCTATAGTTATGGGGCCCATACGCTCCCCAAAACTGGCCCAGCATGTGCCAGTGTACGGGAAAATTTTGGCATTCACTGGGTTGCGCTGAAATTCATTTGGACATTGTTTTGAATTTGTTGTTATTTGTTTTAATTAGTAAACGTGCAGTGCCATGAAAAAGTATTTGCCTCCTTCCAGATTTTTTTTTGCATATTTCTCACAAATGTTTCAGATCATCAAATAAATTTTAATATTATACAAAGATAATGTGAGTAAATACAAAATGCAGCTTTTTAAATTTCATTTTTTAAGGCAAAAGAGCTATCCAAACCTACCTGGCCTTATATGAAAAAGTAATCGCCACCTAAACCTAAACCGACCCTCGGCGAAAACAACTGCTATCAAGAGTTTGTGATAACTTGCAATAAGTCTTTCCCATTGCTATGGAGGAATTTTGGCCCACTCATCTTTGCATAATTGTTTTAATTTAGCCACATTAGAGGTTTTTTGAGCACGAACGACCTGTTTAAGGACATGCCACAGCATCTCAATTGGATTTAAGTCTAAACTTTGATGAGGCCACTCCAAAACCTTCCACAAATGGCACACCTGGCTGTCAACCTGCATTATGTCTGATGAATATCAAGTATCTAAGACAAAAATTCCCCAAAGCTCCTTTCCATTTTGTGCAGGTTTGTCAGTTAACTGGCTATGAATATGATGTACAACCCCAATTCTGAAATAGTTGGGACAAAGTGTAAATTGTGAATAAAATCAAAACACAATGACTTTCAAAATCACACCAGCCAGTATTTTATTCACAGTTGAACAGAGATAACATAGCAAATGTTGAAACAGAAATTTTACAATTTTATTCATAAAATTAGCTCATTTTAAATTTAATGGCTGCTACAGGTCTCAAAAAAGTTGAGACAATGGCCTGTTTACCATGGTGTGGCATCCCCTCTCCATTTTAACACTGAGTGGAGGCATCTGGGCTTTGAGGAGACAAGTTTCTTGAGTTTAACCATTGGAATTGATCCCACTCTTGTTTAATACAGGCTTCCAGCTGCTGGAGAGTTTTGGGTCTCCATTGACAGACTATTTGTTCAATTATGCGCCAAATGTTCTCAATCAGTGAAAGATCAGGACTGCAGGTAGGCCAGTTCAGACTCTCTAACTACGAAGCCATGCTGTTGTAATAGCTGCAGTACGCGGTTTTGAATTGTCTTGCTGAAATACACAAGGCCTTCCTTGGAACAGATGTCATCTGGAGGGAAGCATATGTTACTCTAAAACCGTTATATACCTTTCAGCATTCATGGTCTTTTTAAAACATGCACGAGTCCCACATCATATGCACTAATGCATCCACATAACATCGGAGATGCTGGCTTTTGAACTGAACGCTGATGACAGGAGAGGTGGTCTTTTTCTTTAGCCCGGAGGACACAATGCCCATGTTTCCAACAAGAATGTCAAATTTGGACTCGTCTGACCACTGGAAACCTTGCCACTTTGCTACAGTCCATTATAAATGAGCCTTGGCCCACAGAACATGGCGGTGCTTCTGGGTCATGCTCAACAATGGCTTCCTTTTTGCTTCCATAGAGTTTTCGAAGGCATCTGTGGATGGCACGGCAGACTGTGAATTCCTAAAATATTCCTGGGACCATTTAGTAATGTCAATGACAGAATCATGCCGGTGAGTGATGCAGTGGCGTCTGAGGGCCAAAAGATCACGGGCATCCAGTCCGATTTTCCAGTTAATCTGAATCTTTTGACGATGTTATGCACTGTCGATGATGACACCTTCAAAGCCTTTGCAATTTGACGTTGAGGAACATTGTTTTGAAAGTATTCCATGATTTTTTTAACGCAAGCCTTCACAGGTTGAGGAGCCTCTGGCCATCTTTATTTCTGAGAGACTCAGCCTCTCTCTGACATCCCTTTTAGAGCCACACCCATCTCGGCGCACGTCCGTCTACCAAATTGCCAAAGTGGCTGCGCGCGGTGTTGCACCACAGGAAATTACCGCTGCGCGGGCTGCACTGGACAAAATTACCACTGCATGGGCTGCGCCACACTGCGCCACCATGCGCTGCGCCAAGAAATTAGAGCCCATTAGCTCATGTGATCTGAAAGTCATTGCATTTTGATTTTATTTGCAATTGACACTTCGTCCCAACTATTTCGGAATTGCGGTTGTATATGTACTACCTACGCACCCTCTCAAACACCAAACAAACTTGTGGAAACAACAGCAATGACCATGGCTAGGTATATATTTTGAGGGTTGTAATCCCCAGGGCATCAACTCTGAAGAGCTTATTCTTTCTTCTCTAATCAACTAACTTTGCCAAACAAAAACTTTTACTGCAAGTCAAAATGATACAAGAAAGATACAACATATATTTTTTTTCAAAAAAGGTCAGGTGACTCAATGACTTCACTGTAAAGTCAAAAAATATATTCTGAGCAAACATGTATTCATGACCAGGGACAGATACGGAATGCATTTAGAGGGGCTTAAAGAGTTTCTTGCTAACTTATACTCAGGTTGTTGAACATCAGAGAATGCATGTGGCTGCAGCAATCATCCTATGACTTTTAAGCTTTATAATATGGCTTACCTTAATGGATAATTTGAAACAACCCCTTTCATCCATTACAAACAAAATTCACTTCACCAACCAAAATTTCCTGATACCTGGTGGAATTCATTATACCATTTGTCTTAACCAGTGCCCCTGGACCTCTTGAATTTAAACAGCCTCAAAACACCCACCGTCATATTTCACTGTGAGTATAAAGTGCTTTTGTATGCCAAACATGCCGATGCTGTATCAGACCAAAAAGTGAAATTTTGGTCTCATCGAACCAAATCACCTTGTTTCAGTCATAATTTAAATGACGTTTGGCGGACTCCAAGCGCTTGATTCTGTGTCTTTTGGTCAGGAAAGGCTTTTTCCTGGCAGCCCTTCCAAAGAGCCTGTGGTTGTGGTGGTGGGGCCTGGTGGTGCTTTTTGAAACCTGGTGACCACATGATGCCACCAAGGCCTGCAATTCCTTCTTAGTGATTTTTGGGGATTTTGTTGCTTCTCTAAGCATCCTCCTCAATATCCTGAGGGGCAAAATGCAGTTGTGTTTTCTACCTTTGAGGTTTTGAACAGTTTTATATCTGGAATTTTTTGAATAATTACTCTGACAGAGCTCTGTGGCATATTCAATCATTTGCAAATCTTCTTGTAGCTATTACCAGATTTACGAAGGTCTATGACCATCTACCTCTTTTGAACTGACAGTTGTTTTGCTTTCTTCATGGTGTTAGATGAAAAGGGGATATTGCATGTGCTTTCCCTCATTTTTATACCCAAGTAAAACATGAAGTGATGTAATGACTCAAAATAGTTCCATTATACTTTGGTAAAACTTTCAAGAAACGGAAAGGTGCCAATAATTGTGATATCCTGATTCGGAGGAAATTGATTTTTCATTAAATAAGTAAATGATTTTGGTTGGAGCCATTTTGTGCAGTATTTCTCATTTTGTTATTTAGGAGTCTCTCTAAAATATCTTTTTTAGAATTTTTTTAAGAATTGTTTGTGCATTGCCAGTCAGTGGGGCCAATATTCTGGGGGCCAATGTAAATTGTCTTGTGTAGTTTACTTTTCTACTTTGTGTTGGAAACAATTTTATCACCATCACAAAGTGTGTGTAAATGGCAAAACCATGATGTTTGACTGCTCTTCCTGTGTATATATAGAGAGAGGAGGGGCAGAGCAGCAGATGGATGAGAGAGAGGGAGAGACTACAGCCGAGAGAGCAACTCATGTCCATGTAATGAGACAATATTCAACCAAAATCTAAATTGCTGCACAAGCTGCTCCTCTCCCCTTTATCTCCCTTCTTTCTGTTATTCAGTTTTGTTTTGTTTTTTTTTGGATTTTCTTCAATGAGTGAGAGGGTGCATTATTCATCGATAAAGTTCAAGAAGAACTTGAGGCGAGAGACTGCCGGTGAGTTTCATTTATTTTATGAATGTGAATTCTGTACATTGTTTAACGTCACTGTTAATGTTGCACGTCTATTGAATAATTTTTCTCCTTTTTGTCAATTAGTACTAACATAATCAATCGTCCTTATGTGGACAACATGTTTCTTTACGATAAGATGTTCGTTAAGATAATGAAGTTTGGTCATTCCACCCAAACTCACTGAAGGCCTCCCAGTTCACAATTTTTAAAATTAAATATCACAGCAAGTTTTGAGAATTCATTCCCCACATTTTATCATTATACAGGTCTAGCATAGGTCTTTAAGGCTGAGAAACCATCTTGATATGCATGCAATAATAAGGGCTACACAGTGATTTAAATTTGGCCACGGAACTTAAAATGCTGTTTTTTTATGATCTTATACTTCAAATGTGCAAGGGGGACAAGTGGTAGATTTTTTGAATTTTTTTGCTAAGTTAATTTAGATCTTATTTAATAACATATCAAATTTTCAGAGATGTGCTAGGTCATCTTCAATATTTATTATTTTTCAAAACTGTACAGTAATCCCATCAAATCAACAAAACATTGCATCAATATGACATCTTAATATTCAGTAATATTTACTTCTGTGAACCAAAAAATGCTGAGATATCAACCTGAGCTTGAAAGCAGGTTAAATAAACCAATCTGGCAGCACAAAGCCTAGCTTTACGTTAGTAACTTGTGTCTTCCCGACCAGGTGGACTCAGAGTTGTTGCTTCTAAAAGTCCTCTTGTTTTGCAAAATAAATGGAGAGAGACAGGATCTTCAGAGTTATCATTTATTCCAGCCTTGAATCGTGCAATAATCCAAATCCGGGGGGTAACCCCTGGCCATGAAACACCAAAACAGTGGGCTTTACAGAGCGATATTTATTGGGAAACACAATCCAACTCTGCTCCAATCACAATACATGGGCAGTAACCAATTTTTTTACTCTCCAATTTTGTTTTCGTAAACCATGGTGGAAGATTTTCCAATAGAAATGAAAAAAATTACAGGTTATGTGTAAAAAATCACTTTCAGATAGATGGGTTACATGCAGATACATAAATGATTAATTTGAATATGTTTTTTAGTCACAACTAATGATTTTATTAAACCAATATTGATCAAAGCAACAGAAATTAAACACTCTCTCTGATTAGGTTTTTAAACAACCACACAGAAGCCTGCTTACTAATCAAAGCTACAAAAAGCGCGCTGTTTATGAGTGTGTGAGCTGCTCATGCATGCAGAATTGAATTACTTGTATGTATATGTGTGTGTGTGAGTGTGTGTGTGTGTGTGTGTGTACTGTGTGTGTGTGTATGGATATTAGCACTACTCATCTGTGTGCATGTGTTACTACTGCTTACATAAAATGATTATTGATTATAATTATTGATGGTTAAATATGCTCTAAATTTAATTGTTAGTTTATTAGTAAATAAAATGAACAACTGATAACTAAAAAATATTAGTAAGCATAATGAATAACTGAAAAATATTCCTCAACAACTGTTTGCATTAATGTGCAAATGCACTCAGCTGCTGATCAACAGAAATGTGCTTAACCAAAAACTACAAATGTTTGTCAAGAAAATATATTACTGTACTGATAAACTATTAGCTTTTAGAAAATGTATTTTACTAAAATGAGTGATTTACAAAATAACAACTTATTTTGTATTTCTATAAACTAATTTCATGCATCGCTTTCTACATTGGCACTGCTCGTCTAAAAGTAATTAGCCAGTTAGCAGACAAATAGGCCATATAATTACAGGAGCATTTGATAACACAAATTATTTGTAATAAAAATGTTCCATCTGGGAAATGGTGTAAAAAATAATAGTCTCGTTAATCTTACTTGATGTATGCCTCTTTCAAAAACCTTGAACCCTGATTTATTCAATAAACTTCTGTAATCTGGACTCTTAATGTGTACGCACACATTTATAAAATTCCTGCCCACATTTCATTCTTCCGCTAATGTGCAGTTTAATGATTCAAAGCGCTTTTTCTCTCCAGATAATTGTTTCAGCTGCATCCTGTATTTTATTGTCCATTTTATGTAGTCCATTGATCCTTACAGCTAGATTACATTTCCAGAGATTTTGCATGATGTGAAGATTTCCTCACCATTCTGAAGTTTTCAGTCCATAAGTTTGTGCATTAATTTGTTTTACCATCCTTAAAAAGAATTGGCGGGTGAAGGATCACACATACTTCAGGTGCAAGCTGGACAGAAAGTTGAGAACTGGACTCCGGTGGCACAGTGGTTAGCATTGCTGCCTCACAGCAAGAAGGTCGTGGGTTTGAATCTGGCCTGGGGCCTTTCTGTGTGGAGTTTGCATGTTCTCCCCGTGTTGTGTGGGTTTTCGCCGGGCACTCCGGTTTTCTTCCCACAGTCCAAAGACATGCATATCAGGCTAATTGGAGACACCAAATTGCCCATAGGTATGAGTGTGAGAGTGAATGGTGTGTGAATGGTGTGTGCGCCCTGCGATGGATTGGCAAGCTGTTCAGGGTGGGTCCCTGCCTTTGCCCGTAGTCAGCTGGGATAGGCTCCAGCTCGCCCCGTGACCCTAGTGAGGAATAAGCGGGTATAGAAAATGGATGGATGGATGAAGCAATACAAAACAAACAGAATCAAGGTTCCCTAATATAAACTCTATTAGTAAAACAAAACTGTGCATAGACTGGAGTAACAATGTATTACCAATAGAAAACAAACAGGGAGCGAGGTTCTAAGTATAAAGTGCTGGTAAAAACAATAAACTGCACTAAGTTAGAGTTAGAGAATATATATACGCGAAACGCGGGGATTACGTTGATGCAAGACTAGGAATGTAACATAGGTATGCAGTAATGAGACTGTGCAATGACTAAGGGGTCTCCCATTAGCGCGTTAAGTCCTTTTTTATGCGATTCCAGTTAAGCGCTTTTGAGTTACGCGTATTCTCCCCTACGCGCTTCAATCACGCCCACAGCGCTTAACTCCAGAATGTAGGCGGCCTTATGAAAGACGTGTGACTGATCCAAAAGAGAGGCAGACTCTGTCCCAAGCTCATTAATTATGGCTATCAGGAAAACATGGAACAATTCTGATTAACCATGAATATGCAGTTGTGGTCCATGGAAAACGCAATCCAGACTTTAAATTTGAATATCGTTGGCCTGCTGATAAAACCTTGTATCGCCAAACTGATAAGAAACAAAAACTTGTATGTCCACTATTCTTACATACAGAATTAAACTTTTTAAATTTTAAATTATATTTATCAATTTATATCATTTTATTAACATTTTTTAATTTTATATATTTTTTAATTTTCCTCTGAAGTTTATCATTTTGACGATATGAGGTTTTATCAGCAGGCCGATTTTGGCCTTGCTCCGCCTCAAGTGCGTAACCATCTGTCAGTTCTGCTCTGGCGAGGGTGAACTCCATTGGCTACAGCCCTGATACTACTGGACGTGCGAGAACACGCACCACACTCAAGCCGTTTACCACTTGATCTGAACTGTGCCATTCAGCAATCGGCTCCGTTCCTCACAGTCATTACAGTATTACTATCAATAAACCATAATAATGGATTGTTCGCTGTCTCTGCATCAGGTTCCTTGTCCAGGTCATAACAATTTACACTGAATGTTTTATATGTTTTCTTATTTGCACTATAAATTGTGCCTCCCAAGAGAGACACTAAAGAAAAATGAAAGCACTGCACACCTCTCTCTTTCTTAGCAACTCAGGGTGAAGATGTGACCTATTCTGAGGTGAAAATTATCAACCCCGTGTCCTCCAAGGCAGTGGGCCAAAGTCATTTAACAGGTCAGTCACACATAATTAAACATTTTCTTTGAAATTCTGCTTTGTGGGGAACTCTATGCTCTTCTGTTTAGGTGATGGGTGTGCGAGCCTCATTTTATTGCAGAACAATAGCAACAGAGTCGGAGGGGACCCATCCTTGCATACATTAAACCTGAGGGACTGCTGTACTCTTATCTGCTGCGTTTGATTGATGGACTGTTTTTGTCTCTTATTCATATAATGTCTGTGATCTCGATGACATTGAAAATGAGGGAAACCTCAATGTCCTTTTGAGAATAAATAAAGGTCTAAAATGAAATTGAGGGAAAAACTAACTTTAAAATGATCAGTCAGAACCATGGCGTATAACAGTTAGTCATTTCGTTTCATTTAGTTTATTTCATTAACCATCAATTACGAAGAAAGAAAAGAAAAATTACATATTTACAAAGTAAGGAGCACACAAAATCAAAAAATACAGAAGAGTAGTGCTGGTGGGAACTCAGAAAGAAGCAGTGCTTATAATCAGGGGCCCCTGTGTACACAGTACCCACTGTTTCACATCTACTTTAGCAAAACCTAGAAAAGTACGCCTGTGTGTGATTTGGTATACAAATAGCTAGCAAGAATATGACCAAAAAATAAGATAAAGAGAAATTACACATAAATTATTGTTTCCTGACCACAGAGAATAGTGCAGGAAGCTCAGATCCCTACAGACGGGCTGCAGTGTGCCTGGGGCTGCAGTGTTTTCTCTTACTGGCTGCTGCATCAGTCCTCTGTGTCCTATGTGAGTATCACACACTGCCTGTGTCTCTCTACTGCGTCTCTCCGCTAAAATGTACTTTTTAATGTGGTTTTACCTTCTTGTAGTTTTGTTTTTCTCAACCTATTCAACATCAACAAAAACATCAAATATCTTCTCTCTGCGGTGTACTCAATTGAATATTGGTCGAAAAGGATTTGCAAATCATTGCATTCTGTTTTAATTGACATTTTACACAACGTCCTAACTTCACTGGAATTGGGGTTTGTACTTGAGATCAACACAGTGGTCTGTGTCATAATTGTGTGTAATGACAGGGGGAGAGTGTTTTATTGATGCAGGCTTTTCCCCCGGTGTATAAGATACTATTCAGCACCAGAACTACTCACTGTTGGAGAGAGACCTGGAGGAGCTCATAGCCAGTTACAGCACCATGATACAGGAGAGAGACCAGCTACAGGGAAATTACACCATACTGAAACAAGAGAGAGACCTGCTACAGAGAAACTACACCATGCTGAAACAAGAGAGAGACCTGCTACAGAGAAACAACACCATCTTCCGACAAACTGTATTAAAGAAATTACCCTTTATTGATCAGTACTGTCCGTACAGTTCACAGAGTGAGTGGTGCTACTCTGGTGATGCTCTGCAGAAGAGCATTTACTCTTTTACTTTAAATCTGTTCTCTATGTAAAGATAAGCCACAGAACCTGTTGTCTGTTCCTCCTGTACAGAGAGAGAGTGTAAACCCTGTCCACAGGGCTGGGAGCTGTTTGACTCCAAGTGTTACTTCTTCTCTAATGAAAGGAAGAGTTGGACGGAGAGTCGCAGTGACTGCAATAAACGGGGAGCTGACCTGGTGATTATAGAGAGTGAGGAGGAACAGGTAAAGCTGTGTGTTGGTGTGAGAGACAATGAATTAAGGAATGATCAATGAGCCAGTTAGTGGGTGAGTGGAGAGAAAATTGACTGGACATTCATAAGCAACCTCTGTAAACCTATGATGTTTCTCCCATCAAGTTCCTTCTTACAGTCTGATGCATGTTTAATATCATTACTTTGAGTGAATCTCATTTATCAGTGTGGTGTAGCTTGTGCTGGTGTTCAGTCACTGACAGATCCAGAATGAGTCAGTGTGGACTGTATGTCTCTCAGTGTCTCTGTAGATAAGATTGAGAGCCTCTCTGTGTCTGTCTTCAGGACTTCATCTCCAAAAACGCAAAATATTCTGACCACTGGATTGGACTGAGTGACTCTGTAACTGAGGGTACCTGGCGCTGGGTGAATGGATCCCGTCTACAGGGAGGGTAAGAGTCCATGTTCACACAGTACTGAGCATAAATGCACAAACTTAGCTTTCATCTCAAACACACGTGATGTACATCTAAGCACATCAGAGATATGACAGCACCTTTTCTGCCAGTCAATAGTTCAGTCAGAACACTTTTGTCAGATTTAACAATTTATTACAGGATGACCTGCTTTTGAGTTTGATGGTAATTCTGCACTAGTGATGCTCTGGCACATTCTGAGTGAGCATGACACAGACAGTCCCTGAGATCACAAACCCCCCCCAGCAGAGCCTGAGATTCTTTTGAATCTTGTTAACATTTAAGTTAATGAACATGATATGAACAAATGCTGCTTGTGATGAACAATGATAATTATAAAGTAGGAGGCTGTGGGGTGGAGGGAGATGAGACACAGATGTCTTCGTAAACCTGAGTTAGAGTTCTGTAGAGGACACAAAGCCAGAGAAATTAATGAACTCTGCCTTGGCAATAAAAGCTCACCGATTGGGTGGGAGGAGCTAAAGTTAAGAACGACTGGAGAGAAACAGGCTTGTGACCAGCGGGACTCCCCTGCCTGACTGAACTAATGCTCAATTTTCTGCAATTGTGTAGTGCACATATTTTTGTTAATTCAAGAGTATACAGGTACTCCACTATTTTAGTCTGTGCACTGTTCTTGTGATAGTGATCATTTGACGGTTAGTATTGTAATCAAGAATAATCTTTCTACTATGATCTTTCAACTATCTGATCTCTAATTCCTTTTTGACAGTCTGCAGTGTCAGCAGGTTTAGGAGAGTCATTCATTCAGTGAGCTAAAATCTGGCAAAACTCACCCAAATCATTCACAAGCACTGATGATCTCCGATCTGTTCACTGTATTCGCACAAATCCTCTTTCATCTGCAAAACCCAATAATATCCTCACCAGAAATCAGCAGTGTAACAGACACCATTTCAGAAGGACCAGACTTAACCGTCCACTGGAATAAATCATCTCATCACTCAGGTTGCTTGACTGGAGTACAGTGACTCAGTAACTACCTTTATCATCACCTCTGTCAGAGTTTAACTTCTCTCTTCTTGTCAAAAACATTGAACATGATTTGAACACTTGGAACCACTTAGAAGTTTCTTTAATAAGCAGAACAGGAGCCCTTAAAATTCATATCCTTTTGAAAGAAAACTACATGGAGTATGCGCCGTTAGCCTGGCCTAAGCAGCATCCAACTGTATACTAAATTCTATTGGAAAATAGAAATTTTTATTTGAAAATTCTATTGGATATTCAATTGTAAAAAATTAAAGCCTGACTGCAGCTGCCTGTGCTGCAACAAAGTAAATATTCAGGAGGATCATCAGCCCCAGATTTCCTCTGCTCATTACCAAACAAACCACTTTCTATAGACAGTCACATGGGTCCTACCCAGTCCTCCATTGTTGATGTTGTACACCAACCACTCACACCTGTCTGGTTTGGGGAAACAGCTGAGCAGCTATTATCACCCGGTAGAACCAGTCAAAGAATGAATTTTAACTCCCCTAAATCACAACTCCTGGAGGGTACTTTTAACCTAGGAATTTTAATGAGTGTTCTGATGTTTTTCAATTTTTTTATTACAAGTGGATTTTGTCTCTCCTTAATTGTAAAAGGTGATAAGTCATTTTGCCTCGATGACTTATCACCTAATTAATTACTTATTTATGTTACTTGTGGTTCCTGGTGTGAAATCTATGCATCACACTGATTTTGTCCAGACCATATTAATTATCTTGGCATTAGAGGATCACCAGTTCTACCTGAGATTCCTTCTCACTGGGGAGATTTTTCTCACCACTGTTTGAGAATTTCTCTCCTCACTGGGACTTTTTTTTGCCTCAATCCCTATTTTGGGGATTAGGCTGAGCACTGCCCTTTTTTGCTCTGTAACGCATCTTTGTGACAGTCAGTTTGTGAAAAGCGTTAAACAAATGAAATGGAATTGAATAAAATGTTTCTCTGCAGCAGAATGGAGTGCTACAATCTACTGACATAAACTAAGCCAACAGAACAGTGTGATTAGAATTCATTCACGTTTTGCCAAATTGTAACCTGCAGATTTTTTTTTTTTTTTTTTACATAAACCAGCCAGATTAATTTTATCAGTTCAGATCATTTGTATGTCAGTTGAGAAGCTGACCTTCTCAGCCATTTTTATTTCACATTCATCTGGCATTGTTCGATGAATGAATGAATGGCTTTGTTTGGTATCATGAGCCAGCTTATTGGCATGCCTTATTAGTACAATACAGGCAACGAGCTGTGGCAATGTCACATTGATCTTAACTAGCTCAGTTTACCTCTTTGAAGCATGTTGAACAATTACAAAACCCAAAACCAGTGAAGTTGGCACGTTGTGTAAATCGTAAATAAAAACAGAATACAATGATTTGCAAATCCTCTTCAACCTATTTTCAATTGAATACACTGCAAAGACAAGTTACTTAATGTTCGAACAGGTAAACTTTGTAATTATTTGCAAATATTAGCTCATTTGAAATTTGATGCCTGCAACATGTTTCAAAAAAGCTGGCACAAGTGGCACAAAAGACTTAGAGAGTTGAGGAATGCTCATCAAACACTTATTTGGAACATCCCACTGGTGAACGGGCTAATTGGGAACAGGTGGGTGCCATGATTGGGTATAATAGCAGCTTCCCTGAAATGCTCAGTCATTCACAAACAAGGATGGGGCGAGGGTCACCACTTAGTGAACAAATGCGTGAGCTGATTGTCGAACAGTTTAAAAACAACATTCCTCAACGAGCTATTGCAAGAAATTTATGGATTTCATCATCTACGGTCCGTAATATCGTCAAAAGGTTCAGAGAATCTGGAGAAATCACTGCACGTAAGCGACAAGGCTGAAAACCAACATTGAATGCGCGTGACCCTTGATCCCTCAGGCGGTACTGCATCAAAAACTGACATCAGTGTGAAAAGGATATCACCACATGGGCTCAGGAACACTTCAGAATACCACTGTCAGTAACTACAGTTCGTCGCTACATCTGCAAGTACAAGTTAAAACTTGCACTTGCAAAGCGAAAGCCATTTATCAACAGCACCCAGAGACGCCGCCGGCTTCGCTGGGCCCAAGCTCATCTAAGATGGACTGATGCAAAGTGGAAAATAGGCGTGCAATGCACGGAATACCCCTCAGTCCGATGTCCAAGTTTTTGGAGACGCCCGCCCACCCGCCCAACCGCACGAAGGATAGCAATACCCCGTCAGCCTTTAGGGCTGAGGGGTAATAAAAAGTGTTCTGTGGTCTGACGAGTCCACATTTCAAATTGTTTTTGGAAACTGTGGACGTCGTGTACTCCGGACCAAAGAGGAAAAGAACCATCCGGACTGTTATAGGCGCAAAGTTCAAAAGCCAGCATCTGTAATGGTATGGGGTGTCTTAGTGCCCAAGGCATGGGCAACTTACACATATGTGAAGGCACCATTAATGCTGAAAGGTACATACAGGTTTTGGAGCAACATATGTTGCCATCCAAGCAACGTCTTTTTCATGGACATCCCTGCTTATTTCAGCAAGAAAATGCCAAGCCACATTCTGCACGTGTTACAACAGCATGGCTCCGTAGTAAAAGAGTGCAGGTACTAGACTGGCCTGCCTGTAGTCCAGACCTGTCTCCCATTGAAAATGTGTGGCTCATTATGAAGCGTAAAATACGACAACGGAGATCCCGGACTGTTGAACAACCAAAGCTGTACATCAAGCAAGAATGGGAAAGAGTTCCACCTGAAAAGCTTCAAAAATTGGTCACCTCAGTTCCCAAACGTTTACTGAGTGTCGTTAAAGGGAAAGGCGATGCAACACAGTGGTAAAAAGGCCCCTGTGCCAACTTTTTTGCAATGTGTTGCTGCCTTCAAATTCTAGGTTAATGATTATTTGCCAAAAAAAAAAAAAGTTTCTCAGTTTGAACATTAAAAATCTTGTCTTTGCAGTGTATTCAATTGAATATAAGTTGAAAAGGATTCGCAAATCATTGTATTCTGTTTTTATCTACGATTTACATAACGTGCCAACTTCACTGGTTTTGGGTTTTGTACAGAGCAATTTAATTAGACTTGGTAGGCTGTTTGCACAAAAGGTTGAAAAATTAACATGAAACCATTATAAATGGCAATCAAGATAGGAGACTTGGCTCAAAGTGTGACTGAGGCAGAAGTTCACTTTTAGTACTTGTGTCGGGCAGACGTTTGCTGTGTAAATTCAGGGCTCTGAGACAGTACTACAGTCTAAAGCCAGTCTCATAGTGGAGCCGACCAGTAACTGCAATATTATTGGAGTGCCCTGAAACAGTCGCTCAGTGGCCTGTGACAGTCCCCTAGTGGAGCAGGACAGTAACTGCACTGGCCCATGACTTCAGTGCAGTACAGTACACACAATGCTGCAGCCCCCTCTAGATCTCCCTCTGTTTTAACTGTACCTGGTCAGTGCCAGACTCTGAGGCGTAATGCGGTGAAAGACCCAGCATGAAGATACTGCACCACTGCAACACTGCTGCTGATCTGGTGTCTTTTTAGTGTTTGTGCGATAGACTGCAGAGATGCTGTCTGTGCTCACTAAAAGCCACTATGATGTGTGCAGTGCTGACCCTGGGCCACTGGCGTTTGTTTGTTTGCTTTGATGTGTTTGTACCGTAATTCAACACTTTACCTGATGGCAATAGTGCTTGACCACATGCTGATCACGTTTGCAGCAGTGATCTGGTTTTTGACGATCATCTAGGACATTATAAGTGCATATAGAGCAGAGACACGCAACTCGCAGCACAATGGACTACCTGTGCCCATTGTTTATAACCTGGAGGTTTTTTTGGATCTACGCCAGTCATGTGAGGTGCATCACAAACTCCTTTTTTCCCCGCCAGAGATTATCCATCATCATGAAAGAAAGGAGAGGTGCCGGTGGGGGGGGGGGGGGGTTTGATCTGAAACAGATTTAAACAAAGAGGGAGTCGGTTCCCCCTCCCAACAATAACCCTGTCAAACATACGTTCTCTGCAGAATAAAATGCCTGAACTTGCTGCACTTGTCCAACATGACAGGGACTTCAGCAGGGCAAACCTGATCTGTTTTACGGAAACATGGTTGACCGAGGATAAAAACAACATTGATCTGGATGGGTATCTTCTCCTTTGTTGTGACAGAGACACGACACACGGCAAAACGTGTTGTTGGTGGATTATGTATGTTTGTGTTCTCCGACTGGGCAACAAACATTAAGGTACATCACACTTAATGCACCACTGACTGTGAAATAATGTCTGTGTCTTTTAAACCGCATTACCTCCCCCGTGAGTTTGGACAGATAACTATCATTCTAGTGTACGTGCCTGGGCCAGATTATGCGCTCACAGTAGAGCGCATCGCTGACACTTACAACAAGGCGCTGCACCATTCTACTGATAATCCTGTCTTCTTCCTTGGAGACTTCAACAGATGTGATGTTTCTGCACTTCTGTCAGACCTGGAACAGTATATGACATGCCCGACGAGGCAATGTAGATGGTGCATATGCGGCTCGGTGCCGCCCACCCTTGGGACGATCGGATCATAATGTCATTCACCTTCTACCACAGTACCGTCAGTCACTCAAGAGGGCTAAACCTACTGTTCTGCACTGTCAAGCATGGACACACAGCTCTGTGGATAAACTGAGAGGCTCCTGTGGGACTTATTTTTTAAGGATCAAGACTGTCTGAATGAGTTTGAACTGTTGAATGATACCATAGCTGGTTACATAAAGTTTTGTGTGGACTCTGTAATTAAAACAAAACAAATCAAAATCTTCTCAAATAATTAACCATGGGCCAGTAAGTGGCAAGTTATTTGGTTTTTCTCATCGGTTCCTGCCTAAACTTGAAAATGGCCTGAGGGTGAATACAGAGGACTCTTTGGGCAACTCAGCTCTTCTTCTTGGCTTTATCTCACAGGTTTTGTTCACAATCTGTATCAGTTCAGTTCTTCAGTAGAAGAATAACAGTTGTAGTAGTATGGTGTAGCATAGCACAGCGTAGCATAGGTTGATAACCGTTAAACACACAAAACAAAACTAGTTCTGGTCACATTCACAATTCAAATTCACATTTCAAAGAAAATAAACAACATCATAACCTAAATGAAATAACCTTTCTTCCTACTTTATTTTCCTCAAATACCTTAATATTCATTTCACTTCCCAAATTGATAATCGTTTACTTTTCTTGAATTGAAAGCAATATGTTTGAAATAAGAAACAAATTCTAATTAATTACTTCATTTTGGATTTATTTTCTGATTAAGCGGTTCAGATACTTAACTTTATGAATATGCATTTCAAATTTCCAATAATTCCAAATACTATAAACGGTATTAAATAAACTACTAATTAAATATTAAACACAAAATTGTGCATCGTCACACAATCAGTTTAAATTGATCAACATGAACAAATGTACGCAAGTGCCATTAACGTCTTATTTAGTCAAAGAAACGCCGGGTCTGCTTTTATAATTCAACAGTTGAACAGCGATCACCACATACTGCTGCACAACGCACGTTGCCAAACAAATCTGATGCGGCGTATAAAGTAAAGGCACACAGTCATGTACTGCACACAGTCTTCATGGCTTTGGGTCCTGGCATCTATAAGTCTTTCATTAGCCAGGTTAGCTGCCCTGTAGAGGAATGTATGAAATTCTCCCCATGTGAAAACACCTTCTCCTCCCAAGTTAAGCAGAGCTATTTTCACAACACGATCGGCTGCTTCAGCTGCTCCATTCCTGTGAGGTGAGTCCGCAGGATGGATTTTCCAGCTCCATTCAGTCCCATGTTTGACAGCCTCGTTCTCAAGCTCTGACTTGTTTATTTGGTCTTGGAACTGGTAGAGCTCCTTGAGGGCAGGTTTGGCTCCCACAAAGTTCTTCCCAGTATCAGACCAGAGTTTGCTTGGATGTCCCCTCAGCGCAGTGAATCTCTTGTAAGCCAGTAGAAATCCTTCCGCTGATTGGTCACTCACCACATCTGTGTGTATAGCCCTTGACGCCATACAGCAAAAGACAATTCCCCATACTTTGAGTCTTACTCTCTTTCTGACTTCATCTTTCACTTCATGGGGTCCAAAAAGGTCCAGCGTTGTAAACTCAAATGGTCTTGCGGCATTTGTCCTCTCTGGTGGAAGGTCACTCATTATGTGCTGACACTTTTTTGTTCTGGCCTTTCTGTATGTCACACAGTTGTCAACAATTCTTCTAGTCAATCTTCGACCTTTTACAATCCAGGCTTTCTTCCTCATCCTCAAGAGTTTTCCGGCTACTTCTTCATGATTTGCTTCATGGGCTTCTTGAGCTACAAGAGTGGATACCCAGGATTCCAGTGGAAGAATTGGTACTGCGGTTTTCTCTTCATTGAAAATCTGAATTCTACCTCCACATACCAAAATTCCTGTTGTTTCTTCTTTATACACAGCCAGTCTGCTGAGTGTGGTGTCATGGAAAGTTACACCCTCCTGGGCTGCAAGAAAAAGATCTCGGAGTGCATCTTGACACTCTCTCACAGAGGGCACGGCTTGTTTGGCTCTGGACTTTGCTCCATCTTTAGAGGGCACTGCCTCCCACTTTGCTTAACAGTCAGCTGAGACTTTCCCCTTCCACTTCGCAGCAGCTCTCCACACCTAGGCAGTGATTCTGACCAGCTTTGTTAAACTGCTGAATTTTCTTTTGTAAATAAGTTGTTTGACTACTGTGCCAGCTGGAGCTCTTTGGATTGGGACTTCTTTCACACTTTCAGGTGCTTTTGTGGGAATCACAGGTTTTTTTATTGCTGGGGTAATTTTGAAGTGCATCACTCTGCTCTCTCTTTCCTTGAGCTCTTGTGAGTGCAGCTGAAAAAGCTTTTCGTTGCAACTTGTTTATGCCATCCTTTGCATTTGTTGCTACTTCTTTTGCTGACTTCTTCGGACACTCTCTCGCTGGTAGTTTTAGGAAGTGGGGTCCATTCTGCCACAATGAACTCTCTTTGAGGTCCTCAGAAGTAGCTCCTCTTGCTATGAGGTCAGCAATGTTCAAGTTCCCTGGGATCAACCACCAGTCCTCAACGGCTGCAGATCTTTGGATTTCCCCAACTCTGTTTGCAAAAAAGGTTTGATATCCATAGCTGTCTCGTTCAATGCCTCCAAGCACGGTTTGACTGTCCAGTAGATGGAACCAATGCTCTATCTCCACGCGGCTGTGCTTTTCTATGTATCTTCAAAGCCTTGTAGCAAAGACAGCACCACAGATTTCAGCCTTAACTGGTTCTCCTTTTTGGTCCAGTGGTGTGAGTTTTGTTTTAGATTCTACCAGCCTGACCTGGACACCTTGTTCTGTTTCCCATCTAAAGTACACTACAGCACCATAGCTCTTGTCACTACCATCTGAGAATGTTATCGCCTATGGTTTTCCAGTCCAGCCAGCTGGTGTGAGGCTTCTGTGGAAAGTGATCTGACTAAGACGCACATACTCCTCAAACAGCTTAATTGCTTCCTCTCTCGGGCTCTCAGATAGTGGTTTGTCCCATGTCTCTCGAGTCTCAAGGCTTCCATCTCTGGCTTCTTGGAATGCTTTTCGGAAAAGTATGGCTCCTTTCTGTTTTGTAGGCGTGACAAAGCCTATTGGGTCATAGAGGCCAGCTACTTGGCTTGACAGCTCTCTTCTCGTTAGGGGGTTTGGAGTCTTTTCCCTTATTTCGTCCTCCTGGAGGTTCTGGCCCATTCTCATTTTTTTTCTTACTTCTTGAGAAGTTGATTGAAGCCATTACATAGAGCTTGTCATCTTCCACCAGGTATTCAACGCTCAGAGCCTTGTTGTCATCTTCCTTCATTTTATTTGGGAGTATGAGTACTTCATTTTTTGTCTCAAGTCCAGGTTTTCCTGTCCTCTGCCTCCCACTTTGCCCTGACCGGACCCATGGCTTGAGGAAAAACCCAGCAGCTTTCAGTATTTCCTCTACATTCTTTGTGCACTTGTTCAGTCTTTTGGGGTCATTGTTGGACGTCAGGATGTCATCCACGTAGCTGTCCTCTTCCAGGACTCTCCGGTCATCTTCCAGGTGTGTGAACATTGATAATCTTGCCGTTTCTCGCATTGCCAGCTGTGCAATGCATCCTGCAGGTCTGTCACCAATGTTGACTCTGGTAAAGGCACACTCACTGATTTTTTAATCTTAATTGTCTCTCCAGAGGAATCTGTGGAGGTGCATCTCCCTGTCTTCCAGCCACACAGAGTTGTACATTTTTTAATGTCACCTAGTGCTGCATAAACTCCTCTTCTGAATCTGAGTAAAACTGCTCGGATTGGATTGAGGACATCGGGGCCTTTAAGCAGAAGATCATTCAAACACAGCCCTTTAAACTTTTGGCTGGTGTTCCATACAATAAGTATTGGTGTGGTCACAGAGTGGGGATTTAGTGCTACCAGGTGGCTCACGTACCAAACTGGTCCATTCCAGCTGTTTATCTCCTCTTTTGAGAGTTTCTTTGTTGCTCCTCTTTCCAACATCTCATGTATTTGAGTTGTGTTGGCTGCTTTCCACTCTAACTCCCTGTTGAGTTGCTTTTCTGTCCTCAGAAAAGTGGCCTCCACTGCATTCCGGTTATTAGGAAGAGAGGTTGGGTCTTCAATCCACGGATATTTTGTGTCCCAGTGTGGAGCATTACTGCCGTTACATAGGTGAGGCCTTGCTTTATGATTTCAAGCTCTTTCTCCTCCATCAGTGTCATCTCCTTACCTCCTGGTTGACACCTCCTACTGTTTTCCCTAGCGGGCCTTCCCATAAGACAAGGTCTCCAATAATCCTTTTCCTTTGTGGGGCAAGTCGGCCTTCTCTGTGACTGATTAGCAGCTCAATGGTTTCTGGTCTTTTTAAATCTTCCAGCGTGGCTTCTGGAAAAACTTTCTCAGTTGTTCAGGCTTCACAACTTTGTGCACACGGGCTATTTCACTTAAACCATAGCAGACAAGTTCATGAGCTCTTTCTGTTCCTCTGGGTGTCTTGACTCTTACTCTAAGAAGATATTTTCTGGCGTTTACTTTCATGGTCATTCCTCCGACTCCATAGATGACTAAAGTGATCTTTTCACTCCTCAGCTTCAGTCTATTCGCAGCTCGTGGGTGATGTAGTTGATGTCTGATGCTGGGTCTATCAGGGTGCCAATTTTCTGACCTGAAATGGCAGTGACTTCCAGCAGCATCATAAGAACTGGTAGCTCTTCCAATCCACTTGCCTGCACAAGTCCAGACTGATCCCGTCCAGCACAGTTTGTTTTGGCAGCCATGTTGGAAAAAGCTCTCTTACATTTTTCAGCCATTTCTGGGGATAGTTCGGCTAAGAAATTCTCTTGTTCCTCTGTAAGCGTGTGTGTTCTCCTGCTGCCTTTTCTTCCTTTGTTGAAATGGTGATCTGAGGCGCTTCCTTTCTTGCGGTCTCTTTTCCTGCACAGGTAAGTGTCTTTGCAGTCGTCTTCCTCTTCATGACATTCCAAACACTTTTTACATGCTCCTAGTTTCTTCACAGCCTGCACCTTTTCTGCTGGTTTCAGCTCGTTAAATCTTTTAGAGAAGAATATTTTTTCTGAATGTCCTTCATCTCCGACTTTTCTCGCGGACCGTGTTGAAGCATAATTTCTTTCAAATTTTCTTTGTTGCTTCTCTGGCTTCTCACCACCTCCAAGTTGCTTAAGTTTTTCCATTATTTCCTCTTGAGTTTTCAGGATCTTCAGGAGACTGTCAAAATGGTTGTCAGGTGTGACAGTAAGGAACTGTTTAGTAAGGAACTTAAATATTACTTAACTCTGAAGAAGCATTTCTTCAGGGTGATTTGGAAAAAAATGAAGGACTTACAGAGAGTTACGATCTATGCTCAAAAAGGCACAAATAAATTCCAAGGACAAGATTGAGGAGAAATTGAGGACTGGCAATGTGAGAGATGCTTGGAGGGGGGTGAATAAAATGCTGGGCAGGGAGCAGCGATCTGCTGTCCTGGGTGGTGAATTCCCTGACCTTCCAAACAATCTGAACTCATTCGCTGCCAGATTTGACACAAGGGATTTCAGGGATGAGTGTGATGCTGTCTGTACCGAGCTGACCTCCTGCCCAGTGACTATTCAGGAGGGAAAAGTCCTTTTCATACTGCAGAAAATAAATCCTCACAAGGCCAATGGCCCAGACGGACTTAAAGAGAGGGTCTTGAAGGAATTTGTTGCGCAACTAGGACCTACTGTCACCTGGATGCTTCAGCTATTCCTAAATTTACCCTCAGCCACGGAAGACAGCAACCATCATTCCTGTGCCTAAAACTCTCCACCCCAAATCCAAAAATGACTTCAGACCCTCTTTTCAGAAAATGTATGGAGCGTCTAATACATGATGAACTGACACCTCGAGTAGCTGGATCACTGGACCCCATGCAGTTTACTTATAAAGCCAACTGGGGTGTTGAGGATAGAATACATGGCCACCTGAACAAAGCCAAACCCATGTCCTATTAATGGACTTCTGCTCAGCCTTTAACACCGTTCGCCCTCATCTTCTACTGTGGCACCTGCGTGATCTCAATGTAAGTGATAGCCTGGTTCCCTTAATTAAGGAATTCTTAAAAGAGTCTGCATTAACAATATCCTTTCTGACACTGGTACTCAATACAGGTGTTCCTCAAGGGTGTGTTCTATCTCCCTTGCTCTTTTCTATATACACAAATGAAATACAGTGTAACTGCTGCAACTTCTCCCTTCTAGATGCTGATGACAAGGCCCTGGTTGCCTGCTTGCAGGGTACAAACAGCACCTCCTACTCCCGGTACATTAACACCTTAGCTTCCTGGTTGCTAAGAACAAAGAGCTGTGTCTAAGGGGCAACAGAAGAGAAGGTGGTATAGGTTCTATGCTCACCTTTATGCCAATCAGCATGAAGGTTCAGGATGTGGAGCAAGTCACACATTTCAAATATCTTGGAGCAGTAATAGATCTTTCCTTCCAGGAAAATGTGGATAACATCCATAAAAAAAGGGAGACAACGCCTAGTTCTTCTCAGGAAACTGAGGAGTGTTAACACCAGCCCGCGGACCCTCTCCATGGTTTACACATCACTAACTGAGGGTGTGCTGACGTACAATTTTGTGTCCTGGTACGGAAACCTATCCCTGAAACGAAAGAACAAACTGGCACAAATCATCCGGCAAGCAAGATCATCGAGGGAAAAAAAATATCACTTCAGGATTTATATTCCCAAATAATAACCAGTGGCGTCTCTGGAAGGGATAATTGGTGGGGCCCAGACCATGCCTTTGCGTCACTGATTGTACCTGGCTTGTACTCAATTACTTTCCGTAATTAACATGTTTTCCAATTTTGACAATAATCGAAGTTACGGTTTCTCTCTCCATGAGATCTATTGACGACTAAATAATGGGATAAATTCAGATCAGAAAAATTATTTAGGCCACTCAAAAATTGTTCAAAGCTTTATGAAAGACAAACTGCTCTCAAACGTCTGCGCTACCTTTTCCACACATCAAGTGATTTAACTGGCGCTTCATGATCGTTTTGTTTAAGTAAAATAAAAGACCATTTGAAACGTCTGTGTGCAATTCTGAATAACGCTGATTTAAATGCACGAAATTACGCATCCAGATTAATGATTGTCGCCGTACTGAAATGGACTATACCGCACCGGTGTGTTCTCGGAGTGAATCTATTGCTCAGTCCCTCAAGGAAGTTGCATTTCGCGACTGCAACTATTAAAGCAAATTCAACCAATCCACGCAAATTTCTTGTGGACAAAAAAATTAATTGCCTAGACATTGCAACTTTCATTGTCACTTTTTGAAAAAGTTACCGCAAAAAATAAAAAAAACAATAAAAAAGCCAGGAAAATCCTGATAGGATTGTTTGTCAATTATGCGAATGATTGTGTGCAAGTCAGGGTTAGTAACTGTTTTAAAGGGGAGCTCTGGGCCCCACCAGTCTTTAGTCCTAGAGACACCCCTGGTAATAACCCAAAAAGCAACCCAGATCTACCACAATCCCACCCACCCCCTCCATTCTGCTTTTCGGATGCTGCCATCAGGGTGTAGACTGACGGTCCCACTGGCCAGGAAAAAGGGCTATAAAATGTCCTTTATTCCATCAGCTGTGGCCACTCTCAACAAGGCTCTGGTTAAATAGGTTCTGCTGGACCTGCCCCCAGTACACAGACATGCCTCTGACTTTTTGTATTTTATTTACACCACAATTCCGAAATAGATGGGACAAAGTGTAAATTGTGAATAAAATTTTAATACAATGACTTTCAAATCAAACCAGCCGGTATTTTATTCACAATAGAACAGAGATAACATAAAGAATGTTGGAACTGAGAAAATTTTTACAATTTTATCCACAAAATTAGCTCATTTCAAATATGATGGCTGCTACGGGTCTCAAAAAAGTTGCGACAGGGGCCTGTTTACCATGCTGCAGCATCCCCTCTTCTTTTTAACACAGAGTCTGAACATTGAGGAGACAAGTTTCTTGAGTTTAGCGATTGGAATTTAATCCCACTCTTGTTTAATACAGGCTGCCAGCTGCTGGAGAGTTTTGGGTTTCAATTGACAGACTATTTGTTTAATTATGCCTCAACTGTTCTCAATCAGTGTAAGATCAGGACCGCAGGCAGGCCGGTTCAGCACATGGACTCTTCTAATAGGAAGCCATGCTGTAGTAATAGCTGCAGTATGTGGTTTTGCATTGTTCTGCTGAAATACACTAGGCCTTCCTTGAAATAGATGTCGTCTGGAGGGGGACATATGTTGCCCTAAAACCTGTATAAACCTTTCAAACATTGTTTTTAAAGTATTCCGCATTTTTTTTTTTACCCAAGCCTTCACGGCTTGTCGAGCCTCTGGCCATCTTCACTTCTCTCTAAGACATCCCTTTTATAGCCAATCATGTTACACACCTGATGCCAGTTAACTTAATTACTTGCTAATTAAGTTAATTGCTGGTTCTCTGATATATTAATTGCTTTTTCAGCCCTTTTTTTGCCTGTGTCCCAACTTTTTTGAGATCTGTTGCAGCCTGATAATTTGAAATGAGCTCACTTTGTGGATGAAAATGTAAAATGCCTGTTTCAACATTTGAAATGTTATCTATGTTCTATTGTAAATAATATATTGTCTCATGTGATCTGAACGTCATTGCATTTTGATTTTATTCACAATTTACACTTCGTCCCAACTATTTCGGAATTGGGTTTGTATATTTATTATCATTATCTTTGCCCTGCTAATCTAATCCTCTCTTCAATGTTTAGGTGACTGTTATCTACTCATTAAGCTCTATATTTTAGAACACAATTGGACTTCAGTGGGATGAGTTGCTTCATTGTTTGATTCTCTGTCTTATTAATTTTCTTATTGTGATGTTTTAAAATGTCATGTGTTATATGTTGTCCTGATGTCTTCATGCCAGAGCCAAAGACAAATTTCCATTTTTATGAATTTTAAATGGACAATAAAGTCGTCTGAGTCTGAGTCTGAAGAACATCTCAGTCCTTCAGAACAGACAGGAGTGTTTCTGTGTCGTGTTCATGGCCTCACCGTTTGGTCCTCAGTCTTGGGGCTGCTCTGTGCTGCCAGATTTTACCACTTTATGCAGGAGCATGCAGGCGCACTGACTCAATAGATTCCTCTCCTCCACAGTCTCTGACTCAGAAGCAGTACCTGTGATCTCTCATCTTTACTCTCTTATGCCAGCTGGGGTCCTGGTGTCATGTGATCAGTCAGATTTGCATGGAACTCAAGGACAGAAACCCCAAACACAACAATGCTGATGCTGCCATCAATATCACAACAATACCTGATATCCTCCAAACAGACATTCCTCTGAACGGTTACCCTGATGATGGTGTGCATTTCCAGCATATCTCCAGCAGAGCATCCTTCAACATGACAGTGATGTCATCACCTCCATCTGTAGGAGAAACACAAAGCAAGCGTGGCAGTGCACACATCCACACTAATACTGAATACAGAAGCACTGGGACATTATTCTGTCCCTCTTAGTATCAACATTTTAGGACATTTTAATTGTAAGTTTAAATAAAACTGACCTCCTCAGGGGGTGTTGGGGGCCTATTAAAGGTCTGCAGTGTCATACAGTGCAGTATCACAGACAGCCATAAACAGAGAATATGAAGGAGTCACTGCATCTCTGTAGGAAACAGTAGAGAAGTAGAGCATCTGTGTCTCATTCAGTGTCTCTGCTTCTGTTACAGATTCTGGAGGAGCAAAGAGCCAGATGATGATGACTGGAGGAACAGTAGGACACGGTACCAGGGTGCAGACTGTGCTGTAACTGTGTTTAATTTCAATGTCTGGATGGACAAAAGCTGTGACTCATACAGCAGGTTTATCTGTGAGACTGATGCTCTGCTCCTTTAAAACATCCTTTAATCACCAGTGATGTAATACTGAGGCATAATGGGAAATGAAGTCTTTTACCAAAGCATGTTTAACCATTTCTTCTGCTCAGCTCCTTCATATATCTGCACAGTTTAATCAGGGCAGAACTGTACTTACATTTGAGAGGTTTGGCATCAAAAAACACTGAATGAGAGCACTAGCAGGGTGTAGTGTGCTCTCTGCGTAGGTACTGGAGAGAACGCAGGGGCTCATGAATCCTGTCAGTGTTTGAGTACATGACTGACACACACCTCCCCTATGAAAGGCCAGGTGATAATTTAAACTGGATTATGTGTTTTTAATAAGAGCTGTTTTGCTCTTATGCTTGGATATGGAGCCTTTTCACATCGCTGGGCATCAATTCCATTTTACAACTTTTTGAAGCTTTAGAGAAGTTGATACCAGTGGATCCGGAATGAACTGTACTTTCCAGTGATGTATAATGTGTTCCATCTATGTTAAGATTTCAAGTACTCAGGATGAGTGAATTACATTTTACTAATTTTGACCCACCTTGGGAACTGAGCATTCAATTCAATAAAATTAACCAAATGACCTGCTTAAAATTGTTTAGGATACCACTTTGTTCATCATAGATTTTGTAGAATCTTCCATTTTCTCATTGTGATCTTTTTTTTTCTTTGTTACCAGCCTGAAGATAACAGCTTAATTTTTCCGTCCCACAGTGTTTGTCCATAACGCTCCAAGTTTCTCCTTATTAGAGAGTGTTATCGTAATTATACCATTGTGGGAGAAATATCTACTAATTAGGAATGTGTACATATACATGTATGCCCCGGAAACTCTGACTGGCCCCTGAACCACACAAGTTTTACTCTTTCCGTCCCACAAAATGTCTGTCCATCACATGCGTGGACAGACATGCAGTGGGACGCTTTCACTTGTGCATTATATACCTTATTTTTATGCAATATTTCTTGGTACTAACATGATTTCAACAATTTCCAAATAGTTAAAAGAGGTTTTAGGATAAATTCATCGATGGTTGGAGTACAATGAGCATAGTGCACACAATCACGTTCACCTCCGATTGCATCAGACGATCAGCAGTGATTCATGCCTTAGTTAATCCAACCTATATCCTACTGATCAACTCAAGAGTGTCAAAGAATCAGAATCAGATATTCTCCACTTTTAAATGCCATGCAATTGCAATCGATCAGCTGCCAATATAATTGATGGATCCAAGGATTGCAGGGTTCCCACAGTGTCCATCTGTCAAAAATCCATCTACATTTACTATCATTGAAAAATTAATACATGTGAACATATCTACTTATTTCTTCTTCTTCCTCCTTTGCATTTCCAGAAGTGTAGGTGCTACTAAGACGTAATATGATCCGCGGTTGATAGTGCCTGCTAGAATAGTTTCCGGGATGAGCAGGTCCAGCGCCGTGATTGGCTCTGGCTAGGTCTGCACTAATTGGACGGCACGACCTGACGTCAGGTTTTGCCCAGATCTAGTGAAGATCTCGGGACAAGCCCTGTTTAAAAGCTTTGCAGAGGTTGAGTATGGACATCCAAAATGATGAATTATGACATTACTTCTATGTGGATCGGCATAATAGGTCCCCTTTAAGACCAGAAATGACAAATTCCCAATGTGAGAATGTCCCACAGTCTCTGTCCATCACATTGGTATGAACAATGCTGTATGTGTGCGACATAGATGTAGTTTGATCCACCTGAGCCATTTCACCTGTTTGCTGTTAATGTGATCATTGACGTTAGCAGAGCAGTGGTTCTTATTTCCTCATTTATATGTCAGTGTTTATTCAAAATAATGTGATCTCGTAACTGTCTATGAACCTGAGGTCATATAGTCATGTTGAGGGTTGCCAGCGGTATGCACAGTGTTTGAGTTGTTGTTGTTCTGAATAAAATATCCATTGCATACAATAATAGTTTTTTGTTTGTTGTGGATTTTACTGCTGATCATAAAACTGTGTCACAGTGTCTGTCCATCACATGTCCACTGTCTCACAAAGTCTGTCCATCACATATATTTATTCCATTTTGCCTGCTTTATGGTAGACTTCCTGGCAAAAAGTTTTCCATGGGGCTTTAGCACTACTAAGTCATAGTGACCTGAATGAAGTTTCTTCTTGTTTCTGCACAGTTGCTAGTTGGAACATAAAGTGAAGTGATTCAGCTTCTTGCAAATTACAAAATTATGGAGTTGTCAATACTAACCAATTTTGAGAAAGAACCCTTCATTTGACTATCTCCTATAGAATTGCCCAAACCCTAAACTAACTAAAAAGTTGGTCTTCTTCCTCTGTGTGAACATTCAGTGAAGACTAATGTCCATTTTAAGCCTATTTTCAATAAACATGAAACATAAATTGATAGTTCCAGTGAAAAAATTGTTTCCACACCTCTTGCTCTCAGTTGCATAGGTTATGTAATTCTAAAAAAAATAAAAGCTTTTTGGAATATAAAAAGGTTTATTTTTCTCTCCTGGTGTTACACATATGACCAGCATTGTGAACACGCTCTATGAACAATCAAGATGATCTATGTGATCTAGGTTTTCATTCAGTATAATAATGATGCAAAACTCAATTTCTGAGCACAAGTGGCACAAATGCACTTCCACTATCTCTCTGGATCAATGCACATGAAACCTCAGTATTTAGTGGGAATCCAGCTCCCCATAAGTCCCATTTAGAATAGCATATGAAGGGGAAATTTACAAACACAGTCACTCTGAATCTATATTGCTACAAACACACCACTGTATCAACGGTTACTGTCCTCTGTGTTGATTGTATGAAAACACCAGCGAACATGAGGAGCTCTCAGTGCATTTTCAAACTGATGTTACTAAAACCTGCCTACAATGGCTCTCCAACCAAGGGTCATGAGCAGTCCTGCCTGAACCTGCCGTTAGACCCTGGGGCTGAGAAGCTCTATAGCTCCCCCTAGCTGTGTTTATCTACAGCGCAAAACATATTAGTTTCCCTTCCTGAGCCGGAAAACTCCACAATATTCATATTAACAGATGACTCATTTACTCAGGCCCATATTATTAACTCAAAATAAGCCCATCAAAATAGCCCAGTAAAATGAGCCCATCAATGAGAAAGAAATAAAATCACAACTCTACTCATAAATGTGAGATCTTGGGCTCCTATTTGAGATCCAATTTATTCCTTAATGTCAGCGAATGAAACACAGCATCTGCTTCTAGTTGGCGGTCTATTCAGGTCAATGCGATGAATAATTTGCCGGCTAGCATGCAAACACATTTTGTCATTGAATTCATAAATTAAAGTTTCTACGACAACTCTGGCCCATAGGCAAGGGGGATCAGAGGGTTTGTTCGATGTAATGACATCTAATGTCAACTGGTTATGTCTGATCCTAACTGCACAGAAATATGTAATCTTATAAGATTTACCCTAACAGCCGTCAATTTAAACGTGATTGCAGCAAAAATTCGTCAGCAGACAATTTCCCTGCGATCACTCTTCAAAAAAGCGAGCCGCGTTTTACTCTGCATTGTTTATTAAAAAATGCCTCCTCACTGAAAATATTACTCCACTTCAGAGATCCTCGGCACTGATCTGCACATTCGCGAAGATTTGGGGAGCGCTGAGACCGCGGTACGTCGCGGTCACTGAAGTCCCCCGTGCATGAAGCTCCCTTCTGGATGTTTGCAAGCAGGAGCAGCAAGGCAAGGATCTTAGAAACTAATGGGTGATCCTAAACTTAGCAGAATCTTGTGTTTCAACATTCCCTGTGACACCGGTAACAATCAGAGAACTCTCCGAGAGGAACTTACCCATCCAAACAAAATATTGGAAAAACTACGGAAAAACACAGCAGTCACGGCCTCGCCGCTGGAAATGAACACCTCTCCAATCCAAAATCTAATCAGCACCGCATGTTGCCAACTAAAATTTATTTCAAGGACTAAAAACTTAAAATAAGGGTCACAGCGCTCCCCTCAGTTTTTGCGCATGCGCGGATCGGTGTGGAGGATCTCTCAGGCTGGGGGAGCGCTGAGACCGTGAGTCACGGGCCCATGACACCGGGCCATTGATCAGCTGGGCAGTCATATTTACGGCACCTGTTCGCTTAAAAATGACTGAGAAGTCAGCAGAAGTATAACCATAAGTCCATTAATTTTTTTTTTTTTAGCCCATTGGGCTCAATTAAATTTGATTTTTTCGTCAATTAGCCAAATGAGCTACATGAATGCAGTTTAACTAGCACGAAATTAACAAACAGGAGGGCAGAAATTTCCTGATGATAGTCCTCCTTTAAGTGACGATCCCTAAAAATGCAGCCTTCGAAGGTTGCAGCCTTGGCTTTGGGTGCATCTCAAAGTGAAGGCTACAGACTACAAAGGCTGCATTTTTAAGGTCATCACTTACTTCAGTCCGCCAAACGAACATCTAAGGGTATCGACGTGGATAAATTTCAGGTTCGAATTTGGTTTAGGGCTAGATTTGGGGTTGGAGTAAGAGTGAGGGTTAGGGAAACCAGTGACGACTTGCTGAAAAGAAAGCTATTTGACGTAGATAAAATGACATCATGTCAGTTTAGCGAATAAATTTAAGTGACGACCCCTAAAAATGCAGCCTTCAATGGCTGCAGTCTACTCTTTCTAATGCACCCTTTGAGATGCGCCCCATGACTTAGTCCACGATTCCACGATTAATAAAAAATCGGAACACCTGCATTTGAATGCGTCACATGCCAAATCTATCCCTCTGCATCCTGATAGGCTGTTGTGTCAATGGGCCCCCGTGGGTTACTGGAAGATTTGACCAATCAACAGCAACAGAGACAAATATCAAGTGACAGACAGAAAACTTGTCAATTTTTTTTTTTTTGATTGACTCATGATGGGCCCCTGATCCTCGTAGGCCAGAGGTGGGCAGCGAGGGCCGTATCTGTCCCTGGTTTTCACACCAACGTCTGGTCTTTAATTAGTTGATTGTCTCAATTAGCCAAACCATTTATGAAATCTGACGTTTCATGCCCATTTCTTTAAATTATCATGAAACTACAAAGACTAGTCTTGTCTCCCTTCATAAAACATTTTCCTTTGATCGAATCATTGCGAAAATCTATATTTGTGCATGCAATCAATTAACTCAATTAGTCAGGGTAATTGATAGGAATAAAAACCTGCATACACACTGGCCCTCCAGGACCGTGATTGCTCACCCCTGTCGTAGGCCCTGAGGCTTTCAGCCCAGGAGAACCCGTGCATTAAGGCAGCCCTGGTTGTGAGATAAAGCCATAAATCATGTACTCGGAATTAAGCAAGTAGCCTGTGAGTCTGTCATCTAAATTCTGTCTGAATTTATCCTTCCCTTTTAGGCGCAAGTCAATACGAGTATCAACATTTTTTGACCAACTCACTTTAACTGGTGAGTTTCATCACTGGTTGAATCCACCAACCTGTTTGAATAAATAATTCTGGCTTTAAATTTAGATTCACACTTGAGTGCAGATGGTGATGGATCTTTGGCCCGTGTGTTTCCTGTGATTCTCTGTCCTTCTGTCAGTATGAGAGAAGCACAGGAAGAGTGAGTGAGTGAGTATCTGAGTGTGTGAGAATGCTTCATTAATGATTATTATCAACACCACAGTTTTAATGTCCAAAAAATGATTTTCCCTACGTTTGTTTATACCAGGGCTGGGCAATCACGGTCCTGGAGGGCCGGTGTGTATGCAGGTTTTTATTCCTATCAATTACCCTGACTAATTGAGTTAATTGATTGCATGCACAAATATAGATTTTTGCAATGATACGATCAAAGGAAAATGTTTTATGAAGGGAGACAAGACTAGTCTTTGTAGTTTCATGATAATTTAAAGAAATGCACACGAAACGTCAGATTTCATAAATGGTTTGGCTAATTGAGACAATCAACAAATTAAAGGCCAGACGTTGGTGTGAAAACCAGGGACAGATACGGCCCTCACTGCCCACCTCTGGTTTATACATACTTATTCAAAACTTTGGCATTCATTAGTTTTTTTTTTTTTTGGTCAATTTTGCTTTGTTCTGTCTGTGTTTACGAACCCTTTTTGCCCGAGTACGATTTTTGTGATTGCTGCCCTAGTAATGATTCGGATACGCCCTTTGGTTTTTGATTTTCGCTTCTTCGACAAACCTGTGCCTGTGTACCGAATCTATTTTGCCTGTCTACGAATTCTGTGTTTGCTGCTCTGGTTTTGACTTTTGGATTGTGGACTCTGTACTATTGCCTTCTGCCCTGCGGGGGTTATACCCCTCGCTCAATGAAATCTCCTCATCTGCAATCCTGTGTTCTCGCGATTGATTCCTGAACAATACCTCAGTTTATTTTTGGTGTGTGTGTGTGTGATGTCTGGTGTGTGAATGTGTGTTGATTAGATATGAACTACCTGTGACAGTCTGACATCAGTTCATGTTTTACTCCAGTACAGTGAGCCCATCTTCTGGGCGCCATTCTGATTTAAAGCTTCTCTGTTTGTGGTGCTGAATAACAGTGTGAGATTGGTATTGTGTTTAACAATGTGGAAAAACACTGGAACTACTGAAGAAACTGAAGTAAAAAACCCAACAGAGCTGCCAACTCTCATGTACCAACACTAATGAAACTCCTCAAGATACATTCTCCACTAGGGGGAGCTATTAACACTGAGGAGGCTGGAATTTGAAGGTGCGGCAAAAGAATAGTGCTACACGTCAGTGGCTCTGTGTCCCTGTTTCAAAATAGGTACAATTACTGAAAAGACAGAAGATAAGATTTCGTACTGAGTGCTGTAGTTTACACGAAAATAAGGCATAAGCATGATGGCGCACGCTGTGCGGCAACAACACAGTCTGTACTCTGCTTGACGCCTCACTTTTCTCAGTGGTCCTTTCTTTTCTTTCATGTTTTTTTTTTTTTGCTTTTTCTTTCTTGTACTGTTGAATGTTCTATGCTAACCACCCTCGGCTGATTGAACCAGTTTTGCTCTCTGCCCTCTCACAAACTCATGCTGGTTGCGCAGGCAGACTGCAGGATGCTCGCTTAAAGCATCTCTCTCTCTCTCTCTCTCTCTCTCTCTCTCTCTATCTGCCCACTCTGTGTGCGCTCAACTTCGCCTGTGCGCTCGCTCAAGCTGTGCACAGATGTTACAGATGTGCCACAATTCTGATTGGCTGCTTCGGCTCCAATTATTGAGAGAACCTTCATTTGTCCCTGATTTCTGATGCCCTAATAAATATGTTAAGCGGGCGCCAGGTTAAAATACAAAGTGCAGGAGCTGGGTGCAAAAGGCTAGAAAGTACTGAGTCCTGTCAGCCATTCAGTTCCTCAGCACCATTTCTGCAGCAGTTTGGTAACCAGCATGATTATGGAGCCTGATGGCCACTGGAATAAACGACTGTCTAAGTGCTTTGCGGTCTGACGAGCAGCAACAAGTTTCTGGCTGTAAGTGCTGCTCACCCCCATGATCTGGCTCTGGAGGGGGCGGGTGGAGTCGTGTAGGACGACACTCAGCTTCCTCCTTCTCCTGTCCTCTGCCACTGCTTCCAGACTTCGAAGATAAGCTCCCACTGTGGAGCTCGCTTTCTTTATCAGCTTATTGCGCTTATTAGCGTCCCTCTCATTAATATTGGCTCCCCAACATGCCACAGCTAAAAAGAGAACACTGGCAATGACTGACTGATAAAACAACCTCAGCCTCCTCGGAGAGCACAGCCTGGACTGTCCCTTCTTCAGGAGAGCTTCAGTGCCGTCAGTCCAGTGCAGTCTGTTGTTAACATGCACCCCGAGGTGCTTGTAGCAGTTCACTATCTGATCTCCTCCTCATAGATGGTAATGGGAGTGGGGGCCTCTTGTTCCTCCGCTAGTCAACCCCATCTCCTTGGTTTTACTGAAGTTAAGCTGGAGACGGTTGGTGCCACTCCACTCCACGAAGCTCTCAATCTGTGCTCCGTACTGCTCCTCTCCATCATCAGTGATGAAGCCCATGATGGCGGAGTCATCTGAGAACTTCTGGAGATGGCGTCACTCAGAGTTGATTTGGAAATCGGAGGTATGCAATGTGAACAGGAAAGGTGACAGAACAGTTCCCTAGGGGGCAACGGTTTACTTACCAGCGTGTCTGATTGGCAGCCCTGCAGTCTCACATACTGTGGTCTATTAGTGAGCGCATCGAGGATCCAGGCCACCAGGTCCTCCTCCACACGCATCGCGGTGAGCTTCTTGGGCAACAGCGATAGCTCAAAAGCGGTATTAAAAGCGCTCGAAAAATCGAAAAACGTGACCCTCAGCTTGCAGTTAGGCCTCTCCAGGTGTGTATGCCCTGTGGCGCATGACGACCAACCACCAAAGAAAAGGGGGAAAGGTAATGGTGAAATTATAGGAACACCCCTGTATGGCTGTGTGTGAATGTTTGGTGGTGGTCGGAGGGGCCGTAGGCGCATACTGGCAGCCACGCTTCCGTCAGTCTGCCCCAGGGCAGCTGTGGCTACAAAAACGTAGTTTACCACCATCAGAGTGTGAATGTGTGAGTTAATGAATAATGTATCCTTGTGAAGCGTCTTTGAGTGCCCAGAAAGCAGAAAAGCGCTATATAAAATTGAATCATTATAATTATTATTATTATTATTATTATTATTATTAAATTTGGCTTCAACTGGATTGCAGAACTGCTGTGTTGCATTGTTTGGGTTAACTTTAACATTACCACATCTCCATGTATCTTGAGACATCGGCTGTTGTGTGACTTTTAGCAATCTTGGCTGCTAACTATAGCATCAAATGATGTCCTGAACAGCAAAACTAAAATGTCACACCACAGCCACATTTAAGTGGTTTAGTATAATATCAATTTTTATGAACCTTTATAAAATTATGTTTGTTAGTGTGGAGCGCATAGACGAAGGCAGTGGTTGGTGCGCCACTGCAGGAGTGGCTCAGCCGGTCTGGAGCCTGGGAGCTGGTGTTCGGTGGTGCACAGAGAGCTGAGGGCACACAGAGTGGGTAGATTGAGAGAGAGAGAGACAGAGAGAGAGAGAGAGAGAGAGAGAGAGAAAGACGCTTTGAGTGAGCATACAGCGGTCTACCCGCGCACCGAGCATGAGTTTGTGAGAGGGCATTGAGTGAAAGTGAGTGAAAGGGGTTATTATTGGATGTTCATATTGATCATAGCAAACAAGTAAAGACATTTTTTGAGCACAGAATACATTTTTATTTGCTCAGTTGGAATGTTTTTTTGCTCACATTTAATTAATTAAGTTGTTAGCTGTCAAGCTGCCATTGGAAGAGTGGCGCCATCGGTTAGAGGGGGCTGAACATCCGTTTGTGACAGGGATTCAGAGGTTCCTTTGGTTAATAACTTTGTTTGGCGTTGTCAGTCAGTTTTGGCCGGGGTCCGTTCCTCTTTGTGCGCTCTGGACTAAAAAAAAAAGATCGCCGCAGATAGAAGGCGCTGTTCGACCCCATCTCATCGAGTTAACTAAAGGGTCTGGCTTTCCACGCAGGACCTGCCCTTGAGAATGGAGTCATGGAAGTTGGCTCCCCGCTTCACCGGTCCTTTTAAGATTGCGCGAAGGATCAATTCTGTCACAGTCCTGTTGAAGCTCCCTAGATCCTTATGGATCCACCCTTCTTTTCATGTCTCCAGGACTTTTCTTTCCCGGGACGATGTTGAATTCCTGGGCTATCCAACTCGGTAACACTTTACTTGACAGGTGCATACATAACACAGTCATCGCAGCTATCATGAATTGTTCATGAGGCATTCATGAGGTTTTCATAAGACATTATGACATTATTCAACCTTCATACCATTTTTGTTGTAAACCTGTTAGGCCTACCTGATCATGTCACATCTGATTCAAAGGGTAAGTCCAGTGCCAAAGAGACAGAAGTAAGCTGTGTAAGCTGTGCAAGTAGCCTGTGTAATTTTTATTCCAAATCAACTCGAGGTCCATGCTCAGCATGGTCAGGTGAAGGAATCTGAGATGACGCTAGAGGCGAAATGCTGAGTAATAAAAAGTGAAGTCAATGAAGACTGAAATTTGCATCCGGCAGGACAAATCCATGACAGTTTAGCCCTTAATATTGCACGCATATCAAAATAGTTTCTCGATCTTAAAGACCTATGCTAGAATTGTATGATGATACAATTTGGGGCATGAATTCTCAAAACTTGCTGAGAAATTTTATTTTAAAAATAAAAGACATTTTTTTTTTAAAAAACGTAATTTGAAAATTAAAATTCAAAAAAAGTTTGGACACCCATGCACTAAATGCAAGTATTTTCAATGAAAGGCCACATAGAAAACAGTCATTTGCTTTCAAATAGCAAAACATGAATCAACGCGCATTATGGGAGTGTTTTTAATGTTCAGGAAAAATTTCAGCTCATTCCAGTCAAATACCTTATACTGAGGAGGCTCAAAAGACAGACAGTTTCTAGTGAAAATCTTGTAATTTTTGTCATATTTTTAAAATTCACAACTCGAAAACTATTGTGAGTACAGCAATAAGATTTGGCATGGTTCCATTTCTCAAGTAAATGTATCAGCGTGAATTTTTAAAGGAAATCCATGAAAAAAAACTGGGAGGCCTTAGGTGAGTTGGGATGGAATGACCCAAGTTTAATGATATTCTCACCTACTTCCTGAAGTAGCTGTAGTAAATGCTTATTTGTCTTTAATTTATGCACTTTTTCTTGCACTTCCTTACCTCCACTCTCAATATCTGCTGAAAAATTCCAGGCACAGGAAGTACTTTCTGGTCATTTAGAGATCTGCCATGACAGAAGCTCCCGGGGGCCCTGTCCCACTCATGCTATACTCTGCAGTACTCACACCTGGGGCTGGAGGGGCGTCTGTTACAGCCGAATGGTGGGAGACCAGGCCTCTCCACAGAGACCGGGTGCTCCATCTCACTCCACCGTACTCCCGATGGGGGCCAATGCTCAGTCGCACAGCAGATGAATTGCACTGTAGACACGCTGGGTGAGGAGTGGGTGGATGGGGGGTGTGAGGGGTGGCCGTTCAGCTTGTTGTTTGCCTCACACCACATTTACCCTGAGGGGGTGTTCATGCCTCTGTCGCCTAATTTCATGATTTCCTTTCAGCTGCCGACACACACACTCGTACAGCTTCCAGAGGCAGGAAGGTGTAGTTTCTCCTTGTCTTATATTATAATTTGTGTGAAGATGTGAATATACTTTGTGCTGCAATATAGTGAGCAAATACTTTGTGATGAGTTTACTTAGAAGGAAACAAGCAGCAAAAAGCTCAAAAATCTACTTCCTGTCAAGAGGAAGTGTTATGTTTGTCAGACGTATCATTTTATCATTTTTACATTTGGTATGTAAATGTGTTGGTTCCTCAAACATGCAGAAAACTTTCTCTGGTGACCCAGTCTCTCCCATCAGCACTCAAACCCAAGTCTTCTCTCCTCTGTTCATCAGTGTACTGACAACTACACTGAAGGGGAACAGCTCTGAATACTGATACAGCCAGACTACTGTATCCCTTTATCTTCAACACAGGTCTATTTTACTCACTCATTTCATCTTTCTTACTCTAATTATATCCCGTCAAGCACCCAACCGCCACAAAACATAGATGGAGAGATGAATAATAGCAGTAATCATGCTTTACTCAGGTTAGAGGACACAGAAAAAGTTTTGTCTCACCAAATGAGCTAATGAACTGTACTCCAACACTGGTTTAATTGCTTAAAAATCAAAATGTGCATGAAGTAAAGATGATTCAACCACTGAAATAGCGTTATGATGCTGACTTGAAATGAATTAAATCAGGGCTATTCAGCATTATCCAGAAAGGGCCGGTGTGGGAGCAGGCTTTCATTCCAGCCAAGCACTTACACACTTGATTCCACTAATAAAGCTCTTTAGCAAAGAGTCTTGGGGTTTATTTGATGAATCAGGTGTGTAACTGCTTGGCTGAAATGAAAACCTGCACCCCCACTGGCCCTTTCTGGATAATGTTGAATAGCCCTGAATTAAATGAAACATGTAAAAACTATTGATAGAAATGGTGGCCTATACTTGTAAAAAGAGACAGGGAGGATGCGAGAGAGAGAAAGAGAATATTTGCATGCCATACGACAAAATACAGACCAAAAGTCTGAATCTTTGCACGTCCCTCTTCCACTGAGCACGTCTGCCTCACGTCTCCTTTTTCTCTGGTGCTCAGTGGTTCAGATTTACACCTCATTTGCTCTCATGGGTGAAGCTGTACTTTACTCCTCTTTGATGTTCAAGAAGGACTTGAGACACAAGGCAGCAGGTGAGTTTGTTTCCTGAATGTGAAATATGTTATAATTATGTTGCTAATGTTGAATATTTTTATTTTGTTCTTTCAAGCTTGTACATGGGAAGACTAAATAGTGTGGCAAACTCAAATGTTTTGTGACATCACAACAATTGTGAACACCAACTTATTACCATTGTGTGGATGGTACTTTTTTTTCCGCAATATATCTTTAAGTGCTTTGAACACAAAATCATTAAGTTGGGTTACCTATTTTCTGAGCTAATCGGTTTCCACAAAACAATTCAGTGCACCACAGTATCTGGGTTGACAGTATATTCTTTCTCTGTTCAAGTACTTTTGTTTTCTCATTATCACGATCCACATTTTTCATGTCGAAGTTATGTTGGTAGTTGTTGGTAGTCATGTTGAAAATCTGTGCAATTTATTTAGTCTTTACTTGCTGCTTTGCTTGGCTAAAGTTGACGCAGCCTTGAACAGGTGGTTCCAGGAAGGTTTGGGTAAATGTTTCCTCCACTCACATTTCTCCTGAATTCTCCGCGATTCATGTTGTGTCCCAGTATCACGATAACCAGAAGCCATACGCACTTTTCTTGTGTGCAACTGATTCTCCACACTTGGTGGTATAAGACCAAAAATAGAATGATCGCACAGGCAGTTGGAAACAACATTCTTACTCTAAACATTTTAAAATATTTTTATTGATTTATGAAGAATGATTTTGAAGGTATTGGCACCACTTAACCCAGGAGTGTCCAATCTAATGCACAAAGGGCCAGTGTGGGTGCAGGATTTTGTAACAGCCCAACATTGACTTTCCAGATTCCACTCACCAATTTCCTGAATGAACCCCTGATCAGTTAATTAGTGGAATCAGTTATTGTAGCACTGGACTAAACCAAAATCTTGCACCCACACCAGCCCTTTATGGATAAGATTGGACGGCCCTGACTTAAACCCTTTCCGCTGACAACAAATAATGCCAATTTCTTCCTTTTATGCATGGGTTTGTTTCGGCTTTTCGTTTATTTATCTGCGTCACAGAGACTTTGGAAAATTACTTCAGAGAAGCAAGACATTCGGAAATTCAATTACATAATTACCTAGGAATTAAAATTCTGAATTTACAGACGCCAGCGTCTACATCTGCGCAAAGGATCTGTGTCACGACTACTGGTCATGCTCGCAACTTTGAACAAAGTAAATCTGTTCAACTGCAAGTCAAAATGTAGAAGGTATTTTTCTTCTTATTTGATTATTGTCAATGAGAAACCAGTTTACATTCTTCGTTTCCCTTGGCTACAGCTTAAAATAGCATTTTAAATCCTCAAATTTCCATTGAAAGCTCCTTTATCAAAAAGGCATAATGCCAGTAACTAAAACATATAAATACAATGCAAAACAACGATGAATTGGTCAGGATGGAATCAGATTATGAGTTACAGTCAAGCAGATTCACTTTCTTGGGATGTACGTTCTGAGTGCACGCAGTAATCCTGATACAGCTCCTTCACGGCTGCATGGAACATTAGAGAACAAGACCTTCAGTTGTGGATGGCCATTTGTCTTTTTTTATTACTATTCTTGTGACAATTAGCAATGTTCATATAATAGCATTTACTACATGCACAGGCGTGTTCCTGCACACAAGGACAGATGGCAAACTTTTCAACCTTGACTGGCTTCCTGCCCACTCAAAAACACAGGAGATGTGCATCAGAGAACTGCTCTGTGCTGATGACTCCGCCCTTGAGGCCAGCAATGCAGTTGATATGTAGTAGATTGTGGATCGTTTCTCCTTGGCAGCTGATATGTTTGGTCTAAAGATCAACATCGAGCTGCTCTATCAGCCTCCTCCAATGTCCCCTGAACTGCCAGAAATGATTACGGTCCATGATGAACCACTTAAGGCAACCGAGTCTTTCACTCACCCGGGCAGCACTGTCACAAACACCAACTCTGCTGATTTGGAAGTGTAAAGGAGGATCCAGTCCGCCACAAAGGCCTATGGTGCTCTACGCAAGAGACTTTAGAGTTGTCATGACATCAGCACGAAAACCAAAGTGAAGATTTATTCAGCTGCAGTTCTTCCTTGCCTGCTCTATTCCATCGAGTGCACCACTCTTTACCACAGACACATCAAGGCCCTGACAAGACTCCAGCTTCGCCATCTACGCTACATCCTCAACATCAAGTTGCAAGACTGCATCCCAGATGTTGAGATACTGCGCTGTGTACACACAGTCAGTGTTGAAGTCCTAATAACAGTGTCACAGCTTCGCTGGGCAGGCTATGTACGTCGGATGGCCAACAGCAGACTGCCAAATGCTGTGTTCTACTCGGAACTGAGCCAAGGAAGAAGGAGCCATGGAGGACAAAAAATATGTCTTAAAGTGGCATATGAAGAGAGGTGGCATCCCACATGGTACCTGGGAGGAAGAGGCACTCCAGAGAGGAAAATGGCGAGGACTGTTGAGGAAAGACACGGCTGCCGTAGAAGAGCAACGCCAGCAAGAATATCAGCATGCACATGACCAACGACACTCAGCAGCTACTCCAAGCATTTTTCGTTGCAACAGTTGTCAACGTTACTGCAGATCCTGAGCGGGTCTGGCTGCCCACATGAGAGCCTGCATTACATAGACCTCAACTCAAGCACAAGACAGTCATCTTCGGCAATGAAGGACTGCCAGAGGGAAAATATGCACAGGCAGAATATTAGGGCTATGCACAAGACACAGTCCTAACAGTTGCACAAGTTGCTCACTTGGAAGAGACACAAAAGGAATTTGCATGATATTTTGAGAAGTCGCACAGCAAGAAGGTCATATGTTTGAATCCGGCCAAGGGCCTTTCTTTGTGGAGTTTGCATGTGTTTGCGTCTCTCCGTGTTTGCGTGTGCAGGCAAGTGATTTTTCCGACTATAGTCGGTATTCAAACTTTTTTGTCTCCACTGGGGGGGGGAGAAATTCCAAAATTTTTTCCTGACTTCCGTGGCTTTAATTGCACCATTCATTAATGAGTCATTCCTAGTTATGGAACGGAAGAGCGGACAGTAATTGCTTTCTCTTTCCATGTAGGCCTACAGAAGCGTAACGACATGGACTGTCAACTTGCCCTCCCACAATCTCCTCTTCCTTTGCCCTGAGTGATAATAATAGTTGTGGTCTGCATTTTGCATTTACAGGGGAGCATGAGGGGGTCCAAAATTTGTCGAAGGCTTTTCTTTCGTTTTTGATCGTATAGGGATGGCTTATCATCGCATTTCAGCTAAATTAGCTAGCTCACCCATAAAAATGTTAGCTAATGTATGACTTTATGACCAAATAAATTCCTTGTTGTTTGTAAAACTCGCCCAGTTTGTATGTTTTTATTTTTTATACTTTACCTCGCTATGCTTGTCAGGCATCGCAGGGAGACTGGTTGCCAGGGTCGGATGATAAAACATGAGATTATTGAGGAAGCGTGAGGAGCAAGGCAATTGCACTAGGGTTGTAGCAGCTACGAAGCGAGATTAGGGTGTAAACCCGCTAGGTGAGTTATGCTTGGCCTAAAGCCACGGTTTTTTTTTTTTTTTGTCATGAATGTGGCTTTGTTTAAACCAGGCTAGATCACCAAGCTATGGTATCTGATTGCGAGGTTGTGGTTTGTTCTGCCAGCTCACGCAAAAAGAAGCCTGGCTAAGTTCAACTAGCATCATAATAGCTACTCCCCTCGCCTTAGGGTAAATGAGGTAGATTGCTCGCTCGTAAATGCAGGTATGGCAAATGCATGCTAGTCAATGACCATTGTGTATGTGACGTTACTTTTTAATTGTTGCAATTGCGGCAGTATGAGGATTCAGTATTAAATGTGGCGTTGCGCCTGGGATAGCCAGTAAAAGCCTTTCAGTGACCTAAGCCAACTCAACGCTTTCTCCTCCAAAGTCCAACACCTACTGGAGGCGTGAAACGCGCGTCAAAAATTGGTTCATTTCAATGGAGCAACGCCCACTGGCAGCATGTGACGCGCGTCAGATTTTTACTTTTCACCACTGCTCAATTTCTTGAGCGTCAACTCAAAAGAAATGCATTTGTCTTTTAGGTCATTTAACTGTTTCGCCTTGTCATGGTTGGCGGCACACATTTAGCGGCAACCTCACATGCAGTTGTCGAAACCTCTATACCTGTTTTTTAACCAAGTCGCAGTTTTGCAAGGAAATCCGTTATTTTGCGGGCAGTCATCAAGCAATCTACAGTTAGCTTGTATGTATCATTTATGTATCGAATGTGAAAATCAAAAGTTTATCTTTCTCTAATATGTTTGTTTAGTCATATATTGTATATGGGAAATACTGACATAAAAGCCCCACCAAGAAAATCTAATACAACATCAATGGGTTCTTCCCATCCATTTCACATGGATGTGTCATAATACTGACTCTGTGTAAATGTTGATGTTCATGGACCTGTAATGATGGATGACATTCTGACTGTTTAAGTCATTATAGTGACAGAGGTAAGTGGTACAATTTTGAAAGGAGTCAGCTATGTTGTCAGGTGGGTAAAAGTGATCAGAATTGCCCATGTTTATCACTCAAATGATGTTCATAAAAGTAAAAGTCTTTGTACTAAATGGAAAAATTATGAAAACCCAGGAGCTTCAGGGGACCCCACCATGGTTCCATCCTGGACCCGCCTGGGCACCTGTGGCCCCAGACCCCCAGCTATTTTTCAGACTTTTTCAGAATTGCCAAATCACTTCGGCGTGATTTTTCTTCGGGGACTCCAGTTTCCTCCCACAGTCAAAAGATATGCAAGTCAGGCTAACTGGAGACTTGTGAATGGTGTGTGAATGTTCTCTGTGGAAAAGCTGTAAACTCCAGAGCTGGTGTGGCACTGACAAACTGACTGACTTTATGCACTTTTCATTGTGAAAATGCTGAGCATTTAGTAACATACCCAGTAGGTTTAAACATCACATTATGTTAAAAATCATTTTTTTGGAATGTTATCTCTCTATCAAAGGAAGTTTCTGTGTCTCAGATGTCAAAACACAAATAGTTTTGAGATTTGTCAATGCTACAGTGGCTATCCTGTAATGTTGCAAATGTATTTTGAAGTGATTTTCTCTTTTTTTTTTTTGATATGATTTGTTATTGTGTCACTCATTGTTAAAGTCTTAGTTACTGATTCAGAAGAGTTGGGACTGCTTCCACCCTCCTCTCTAAAGCACAGGATCAGCAAAGTTTGGAACAGTAATGTTTGGTGTGCGGAACGTGTGCTGTAGCCAACATATCTGTCAGCTGATGGGGTAAAGAATACACAATTGGTGAGAGGTAGAGATGGAATTTCAGTCAGTGATCTAAACTTAACTGAAGAGGAGAGAAGCCTGTGCTGAAGGCCTTTCACTGAGGGTTGTGGACTTCTGACATTGGAGTTATTCAAATGCTCTTCCTGATCCAGTCAAAATAACAGTCGCCCTGGATTCATATGCAAATTTTTCATTCATTTTATCATAACGAAGGGGTTCCATAAATGTGTTTTGGAAGAAAGTCACAGTGGACATCATAGGAAAATTGGTACAAAAGTCACGTAAAGTAATGCAGCTATTTTATTGGAGCCCATGCAAGTCCTTATTGGAGCCCATGCAAGTCTGATATGCCTAAATATGTCACTGCATACAGCAGACAAAACTAACCACACTAATCCATAAAAAGTCAAATGGTTACATCATACTTTCATGCAGCTGCACCTGAAAAGCAGTTTTGGATCACAGTACCTAAATTCACTCAAGCAGTATTTTATTTTATTTTTTTTTCATTTATTACAGGGAAATCCCGATGAGACCGAGATCTCTTTTTCAGGGGAGCCCTGAATACAATCAAACAATTACAAAGTCAGTTAACACAGAGCTCAATAAAATTGACACAATTACCAACAACAATTGCAGAATTTAAAAAAAAAAAATTTTTTTTAAATACAATTAGAAATAAAAAGAATAATAAAATAAAATAAAAAAAAAAAGACAACTTATGACAACTTGTTTCATAAACATTATCATTTGATATTTAGTACTTAAAAACAATTGGAGTTTGCCTCATCAGAGTTTCTCATTATAGAGGGAAGTAAGGATTAACTGTCAGGAGAGATTGCAGGGACTTCAGCTACAATGTCTCCCAACCATAGACTGTATAAAAGATGGATGTAGCAACCGTGATGTCACCCATTGGTTTTAGCATACCATTTAGGAAGCCTTGATTTTGGCAATTTTAATTGTGCCATTTAGTCATTTTGAAACCAGATGTGATTCCTATTGGATGAGAGCGTGAATTGTATATACAGGGAGGAGTGAGGGGTGGATCTACGGGTGGATCTGACTGTATCAGACAAGGACCAGAGGATAGCCACGGCCCTAAAGCATATTCTGGTTTTGTCCTTTATCCTATAGTCTATTTGGGACCATAATTTACAAAAATGAACATCATGATATATTGGAGGAGACTAGAAACTTGCGATAGATTCAGTAAAGTAATGGGGGAAATCATTATTTAAATACACTCAGTCAAAAAAGAAACTTTGCACTCATACATATCTAAATATTTTCTTGGAACTAAATACAAGAGTTATTATCTTTATCATTAGGGGTAAATGCATTGTCAATGACATCATGACACACAGCAACTCCGACGTGCACAAGCATGCAGCATGTGCAAGCACACATCAATGCAAAAGCATTTTTCTTGTGTTCCTAGTCACGTGAAATTATGAGACATGTACAATTGAGCCCACGTTAGCACGGTAGAGTGACATCTCGGAAAAACAAGTTCTTACAGTCAATTATCCGATGATTTGCAATGCCACGACTGTCAAACATTCAACGTGAACGTGCCATTGGCATGCTGAATACGGGAATGCCGGTCACTGACGTTGCCAGGGTTATGGGATGCAAGCCAGTGCACAAGTAGCCCCTCTCGTGTGTTTAAAAACTAGAACATGCACAGTTTTGTTGAACTAATGTTAAATCAAAACTTATCTTCTCTCCTCGTGTCCATGTGTGCATGTTGTTCTTTTTGACATACCTCTCCCCATTTATTTTCCACAGAATGCTGATAAAAATAATGATCAAATGAAATTAATTGAAAGTGAAAGGTTTTTATCCCCATCCTCTCAGTCACTCAGGATGAAGAAGTGACCTACGCTGACGTCAGATCCACCAACCCCACCTCCTGCGACACAGTGTCCCAAAGTGCTCCAGCAGGTCAGTCTCAGAATTCTTTCCTGAATCTCATGAATTATGCTGGAGGAAATAATTATACAAAAAATTTCAATCACTGCCAAGACCAGTGGCAGAATTTTCCATTTTGAATCTTTATTCGCTGGACCTGTTTGACCTTCAAAGACATACTATTCAGCTGATTTTGCTTGTTAGTTTTGTCTCCCGGCTAAAACATTGTGCTAATTGGTAAATCTAGAGGGTTGGAACAAACACTAGGGAGGCTTTCAGTTTCTGAAAATATGGCTTTCACATCACTGAGTAAGTGCTGACTGGTAATGTAAGTCGGGGAAAAAAAACCAGTTATTCACTGATTTATTAACATGTGAGGTAACTGCTTGAGGTCAAACATGCCCAGAAAAAAATCCAGAATCTCCGTACTTCCACTCCCCCCACAATCACTCCACTCTTGCACTTCCACATTACCTGTCTAGTACATCGGGCGATCTAACCTGCGCTTTATGATTGTCGAAACCGTTTAAATTCAATCACCGACAATTGATTTACGCAATTTTGAATAAAACCGATTGAAATGCACCATACTGTAGGTCCAAATAAATTGCTGTCATCTAACCTTAGAGAGCAACACCTGATTTTGTGGAGTGTTTTTGGAGTTAATGTACTGTTAAATACAAAAAAATGTTTGAGAACAAGACAGGACTAATAATTAGTATAAAGGTATGTTCTGTGCCAACCATTTAATCAGTTTTGGCTACGCCACTGAGTTAGGCTTGATCTTTTCTGCAGTCCAGACCATCCTGACTCCTACTTGTGCTAGTGTCAGTCTTTCCCATGTCTTCTGACGAATGTAATGAGACCCACCCAGAAGGTGGCAAACTCTAGTGGTTAGCGAGAAAAACTTTTGCACACTGGTAAATAGACAGGTGCGAAGGAGAAAGGCCGACTAAGGACTAAAGTAACGAAAAAAACTCCTGCACACGGTCTTGTCACTTGCAATGGATTTATTTGTCAACGTTTCGGTCAACCGACCTTCCTCAGTATAACAAACAGGATATACTGGAGAGCATATCTTAAATGCAGGCTGGTAGGCCTACGTGGCCCAATCAGGTAAAATCACATGACCACTAGACAGATGCATTTCAAAAGTAGACATCAATACAAATAACCACATACCAAGGTATTAATAACCCCATTTAGGGAAACAATTATACAGTGTTTGCAATACATAGCAAAATAGTAAAAAGTATCCAAGCCAAAAGAGTAACCACACGTTTACAGTACAATCATGAGACAACATGAATGAAAATGCAGAATAATTTTGCCGCCTCCTAATCGTCCCAACCTCTGAAAATAGGAGAGGAGACCAGATTAGAAAGGCTTTGTAAATATAAACAGTGAACAAAATAAAGAAATGCAATCAATAAAAGACACCAAAATTAGGGAACAACATTCACAACATAACGTTGAAGGGAAGTTCATCATTCAATCCATCGGGTGTTGAAGTCTGTAAAGTGAATATCCAATACATTTTGCAACGTTTGAGCAGCAAATCAAGATCACCTCCTCTCCGTGGAAGGCTGACATTTTTCAAGACCACAGAAACGTAAAGTGGAAATGTCATGTTCTTCATCATTAAAATTGACAGCGAAAGGATAATTTCTCCGTGCTAAAGAGGAGAAAGACCACCCCTCCTGTCATCAGCCAGCATCTCTGATGGTATGGGGATGCATTAGTGCATATGGCGCAGCACACTTGCATGTTTTAAAAAGCCCCATGAATGCTGAACGGTATGTGAAGGTTTTAGAGCAACATATGCTCCCCTCCAGATGACATCTATTCCAGGGAAGGCCTTGTGTATTTCAGCAGGACAATGCGAAACCACATACTGCAGCTATTACAACAGCATGGCTTCTTAGTGGAAGAGTCCATGTGCTTAACTGGTCTGCCTGCAGTCCTGATCTTTTACCGATTGAGAACGTTTGGCGCATAATTAAACAAAAAGTCCGTCAAAGGAGACCCAAAACTCTCCAGCAGCTGGAAGCCTGTATTAAACAAGAGTGGGATCAAATTCCAATGGCTAAACTCAAGAAACTTGTCTCCGCAATGCCCTGAGGCCTCCACTCTGTGTTAAAAAGAAGAGGGGATGCTACACCATGGTAAACAGGGCCCTGCCCAAATTTCTTGAGACCTGTAGCAGGCATCTAATTTGAAATGAGCTCATTTTGTGGATAAAATTGTAACATTTTTCAGTTTCAACATTTGCTAAGTTATTTCTGTTTTATTGTGAATAAAATTCTGGCTGGTGTGATTTATAAGTCATTGCAATTTGATTTTATTCACAATTTACACTGTATCCCAACTTCAGAATTGGGGTTGTAGAATATTCATTGCTTTCAGGGTTATCAGGGGCACTAACTATGATTGTCATCATAATTATTTTAAGAAAAGGTTTGTAATTTTATTTTGTCCCTGATTGTGACCCCAGAGAATAGTGCAGGAAGCTCACATCCCTACAGACGGGCTGCAGTGTGCCTGGGGCTGCTGTGTTTTCTCTTACTGGCTGCTGTATCAGTCCTCTGTGTCCTCTGTGAGTATCACACACTGCCTGTGTCTCTCTACACTGATCCTGCTAAAATGTTCTTTAAAATGTGGTTTTACCTTCTTGTAGCTTTGTTCTTCTACACCCATTTAGTAGAGTCACTAACATACCTCATACTAATGTGACTGATATAAATTTTAATAAAAGCAGCACCAAACTCTTAATTCCGAAGCTGACTTTGTATATTATACACGATACACTACTTACGAACGACGAACAAAAAGATGGCTCCCAAGCCACTGAACTAATCAGCCTCTAAAACAGTAAATAAATTAGGCTTATGCCGTCGGAGGCGACGGCTGGGGGTGTATCCCCGAACGCCCCCAATCCTGCAATTCCACAATCCTTGAATAGACCTTGAGAAGACTTTCATTTGAACTTAATTTCAGGTCAATCGGTCAAATGGTTCTAAAGATATGGCCAAAATGGTAATTTTCCATCAGAAAGCGCCACCTGGTGGCAAAATATTGAACCATACAGGTATGATGTCATCATGTGACACGTTGTGAGGTCATGACCTTGTAGTTGCGCATAGTTTCATCTCAATTGGAGAAATAGTTCCAAAGATATAGCAAAAATGGTGAATTTTGTGTGACAAAGCTCCACCTTGTGTCAAAATTTTGAACCAAACTTGTATAATGTCATTTTGGGACATCCTCAGGTCATGACCTTTCATTTGCACTTGATTTGAGGTCAATCGGAGAAATATTTCCAGAGATATGATAAAGAGAGAGATTTTTCCAGTTTTTGGCCCCTGGTGGCCAATCTAGAAAGTGTAAATTGTCCAAAATCAAATCAGTTCTTTTTCTTTGTGATACTTACTAATGTGCAAAACTTGTAACAAAATTTGTAATCGAAATATTACTGCAGTTATCGCGTTAACATGTAAATCAGTTTTTGGCCCCTGGTGGCCAATCTAGAGATCGTAAATTGTCCAAAATCAAATCAGTTCTTCCTCTTTATGATACTTACTTATATGCAAAAGTTGGAATTTCTAATTGAAATATTACTGCAGTTATCACGTTAACACTGAAATCAGTTTTTGGCCCCTGGTGGCCAATCTAGACATCATAAATTGTCCAAAATCGAATGAGTTCCTCCTCTTTATGATACTAACTTATGTGCAAAATTTGGAATTTGTAATTGAAATATTACTTAAGTTATCGCGTTAACACATATTGCGGCAGCAGCCGGACCAAAAACATAATATCCCCCGGAACGCCATTCGGCGTTTGGGGATATAAAAGGAATCAAAGCACAAGATGACATTTCAGGCAAGTTCGAAAAACTTGTTCCCCACTTTGCCTACCCTTCCTCATTCACAAACTAACTTAAATGAAATGGCTTGCTTTATACCCAGTTTCTGTTACTTGAGATCAACTCCATACCTCCCAAGTTTGAAGGACCGAAATGCTGGTCCATATGGAATGCCACTTGCGTCAATATTAAATAAATAAATACATGTGCCTATGAAATAAATAAAAACAGCTATGAAATGAATCCTGAAATAATTAAATGAGCCAATAAATATATAAATAAATGTCAATAAAAATATATAAATGAGTCAAAGTTCAATAAATAAATAAATAGGTTTTTATTTCGAAATGACGTTTTTCAAAGGACTACATTTATTTATTTCATGTGACTTTTCCTTCATAATTCCACATTTATTTCCCAGCTCTTTTTATTTCCATTTCTTATATTCAAATGAAAGGGTGTGGTTATATCAGATTAGACCAAAGCAACATCACCAGAACAGCACTGAAGTTATACATCAGGGGTGTCCAATCATGTGCCATGGAGGGCAGAGAGTATGCAGGTTTACGTTCAAATCACTGACGACACCTGCTGATACGTATACTGTTGTGTGGACAAAGTGGACAACATCGGTAGGCTCCGAGATGCCATGCTATCCTTGGCAGATCAAATTGATCAATATGGTTTATCAGCAGATGCTGTTTTAAAATTTCCAGCAGGCTGTAGCCGTATGGCGTAATGTTGCCCTCCACAGCTCATTACAAGACATTATTCAAATCTTCTCACCATTTGCTCTCACACTCATACCTATGGTCAATTAAGAAATGAACCTACAGTTTTTTTTTCGAACATAAGGTATTTATCGAATGATAGATACCTGGAAATTTCATTTGGCGCGAGGTTTCAAATGTAAATGTCCAGGTATCTAGCCCACGATAAATACCGAGTGCTCGAAAAAAAAAAGTGTAGATTTACCTCCATTCTATCATGACTCTTGTCAACACGCCTACCAAAATATTGAATAAATACCAAGTACTCATAAAAAACGGTAAATTTACTTCCAATCTACTGTGACTCTTGTCAACACCCCTACGAAAATACTTATGGCCCGTTTTTTTTTTTTTATAGCAAAATTCGCTAGCTAGCGAAGGAGCTAATCTGTACCATCAATGCACACTTTACAGACCAAGTAGCTACCCCCATAATGCACCATGCCCCTGTCAGTGATCTGTTCAAAGTAATACTGTAACCTAAGCAATGCTTTAAGCTGTTTGATTCATATTAATTCCAGTTATCAAGCTCAATACTCGCGGTTCAACTCAAGCCAAGTTTGTCGGCAAAATAATGGCTATTCCCTGATCATCTTTTGGATTACATGCACCAAATACCTGTTAGCTAAGTAGACTAGGCTAGCAAACTAGCTAGCAAACTAATGTTAGCTCGCTTGCTTATCAGAAAGCCTTTCATTTCATTGCATTAGGCCATTTCACTGTGTAATGTGGAGGGGAAAAAAAGCCACTAGATGGCAATATTGACATTTTTTTGTTAAGCCCAGTCAGGAGCTAGGTTTTGGGCATGTCCTGGGCATGCCTCAGAGGGGAAAGTCCCAGAGAATTGAAAAAAGTCTGGAAGGTGGAAGGGGGCTGGAAAAGGGTATATAAAGAGAAAAATTGAGAGAGTAAAGTAGTAGGAGAAATTGCAAGAAGATATAGTGGAAAGATACATTCGACCAGACCTGTCACTCTCTTCAAGACCTGTGAAGCTTTTTGTGGATGTTTGCCTGTGTTGGAGCATTTTCCTGTCCCAAGACATTGCAAAGCAACCCCATCTCAAGGGACAGTAACTATCTCATTTTTTATATGTCAATCTTGGTCAGAGTTTGTTTTAATTAAATCTATTTAAGTTTTAAAATTTTGACAGTCATCCCTTGCTGTCCGATAGGTCATAACAAATTGGGGCCATAACAACTGTATTTCTGCAAATGAAACCCCTAATAAAAGTGATATTATCTCAAACTAAAGTAAATGGCGTTCATCTTTCCTGACAATGAACGAAGCGTAAGCCAAGGTGTTTATCGGTGAATAGACTCCTGGTGTTAACCAATCAAAATGCAGAATTTGCTGGAATGAATGACAGAATTTAGTGTCTCCAATTAACCTAACATGCATGTCTTTGGACTGTGGGGGGAAACCGTAGTACCCAGAAAAAACCCGCGCGAACACTGGGAGAACATGTAAACTCCACACAGAAAGGCCCCAGGCCGGAATGAGATCCGCGACCTTCTTGCTGTGAGGCAACAGTGCTACCCACTATGCCACCGTGCCGCCCGTGATTCAGCGCTGTTCTGGCGATGTGGCTTTTGTCTGAATCTGTGAGAAAACCACGCCCATTAATTTTAATATACCAGATGAAAATAAAAAGAGCTGGGAAATAAATGTGGCATTCGGAAATACAAGTCCTTTGAAATAAATAAATGAGGAATTATGAAATAGAAGTCTCATGAAATAAAAAAGTAGTCCTTTGAAAAACGACATTTTGAAATAAAAACCTATTTATATATTAATTTACTCATGTATTTATTTCAGGATTTATTTCATAGCTATTTTTATTTAATTCGTGGGCATATGTATTTATTTATTTAATATTGACGCAAATGGCGCTCCATAGGTCCATAATGACAGCATTTCATTTCATTGAGCGAGGGGTGGGGGGGAGAGATGCCATTTCTTTTCATTCAATGGGAGGGGGGTTGAAAACGATTGATTTCCTTATTTTACTTACCAGGTGGTGGAATTTGCATTTCATTTCATTGATTCATTACACATTATTATGCAAGGGGGGAGAAATAATGCGGAAATCCCGCAATACGCAAATTGCGGGTTTTTTCATTTGCTTGGGGGTCCGCGGGTTTTGCTATTCAAATGCGGGTTCGACCCGCCAGAGGTGGGTCACTTGGGAGCTATGCAGCACAGTGGTTGATATCATGATGTTGTTTAATGTAAGATGGAGTGTCTTTTGATGCATGCATTTACTCCTGGTGTACTAGATAAAACTCAGTACCAGAATTCACTGTCGGAGAGAAACCTGGAGGAGCTCAGAGCCAGTAACAGCTCCGTGATACAGGAGAGAGACCGGGTACAGGGAGACATCAGCATCCTGATACAAATTGCAAACCAGCTGGGAAGAGACTTCACTATCTTCCAACAAGCTGTATTAAAGAAACTCCCCTTAATTGATCAGTACTGTCCGTACAGTTCACAGAGTGAGTGGTGCTACTCTGGTGATGCTCTGCAGAGGAGCATTTACTCTTTTACTTTAAATCTGTTTCTATGTAAAGATAAGTCACAGAACCTGTTGTCTGTTCCTCCTGTACAGAGAGAGAGTGTAAACCCTGTCCACAGGGCTGGGAGCTGTTTGACTCCAAGTGTTACTACTTCTCTACTGAAAGGAAGAGTTGGACAGAGAGTCGCATTGACTGCATTAAACGGGGAGCTGACCTGGTGATCATTGAGAATGATCCTGCAGAGGAACAGGTAAAGCTCTGTGTTTGCATGAGAGAGCGTGAATTAAGAAAAGATCAATGAGCCAGTTAGTGGGTGAGTGGAGAGAAAATTGACTGGACATTCATAAGCAACCTCTGTAAAACCTATGATGTTTCTCCCATCAAGTTCCTTCTTACAGTCTGATACATGTTTAATATCATTACTTTGAGTGAATCTCATTTATCAGTGTGGTGTAGCTTGTGCTGTTGGTCAGTATCTGACAGATCCAGAATGAGTCAGTGTGGACTGTGTGTCTCTCAGTGTCTCTGTAGATAAGATTGAGAGTCTCTCTGTGTCTGTGTTCAGGACTTCATCTCCAAAAACTTGATTTTTGATTTTGCCTGGATTGGACTGAGTGACTCTGTAACTGAGGGGACCTGGCTCTGGGTGGATGGATCCCGTCTACAGCGAAGGTAAGAGTCCATGTTCACACAGTACTGGGCATAAATACACAAACTTAGCTTTCATCTCAAACACACGTGATGTACATCTAAGCACATCAGAGATATGACAGCACCTTTGCTGCCAGTCAATAGCTTAGTCAGGACACATTTGTCAGATTTAACCATTTATTACACAATGACCTGCTTTTGAGTTTGTTGGCGACTCTGCCTGAGTGATATTCTGGAACAATCTGAGCCTGAGATTCTTTTGAATCTTATTAACATTGAACAAATGCTGCTTGTGATGAACAATGATAATTATAAAGTAGGAGGCTGTGGGGGTGGAGGGAGATGAGACACAGATTTCTTCGTAAACCTGAGTTAGAGTGCTGTCGAGGACACAAAGCCAGAGAAATTAATGAACTCTGCCTTGGTAATAAAAGCTCACCGATGGGGTGGGAGGAGCTAAAGTTAAGAACAACTGGAAAGAAACAGGCTTGTGACCAGCGGGACTCCCCTGCCTGACTGAACTAATGCTCAATTTCCTGTTACTGTAGTGCACAAATTTATGTTAATTCAAGAGTATACAGGTACTCCACTATTTTAGTCTGTGTACTGTTCTTGTGATAGTTGGTTGTCCTCACTTCTTTCCGTAAGTCGTCTGTTTGTCTGTTTGTTACACACCTTTTTCGCATTTATATTCATTTGATCTTAATGAAACATTAACACATAATAAAGGAATGTCAGAGACACAAGCCTGTTCTTTTTATAGTCTCTACGTAAAAGGTCAAGGTCACCGAAAACATGAAAATCACATTTTCAAATAACTTCTGAACAGATTAACATAGAGACTTCTAATGGCTCATACTGTCATGTTCAAAGAGATCTACAAAGGTCAATAACCTTGACCTTCGGCCTTGACCTTGGATTTCTGCCTTGAGATCAATTTGACCTTGAATTTTTTTTTCTTCAGAATTCAATTTGATGGTTGGATGTATTGTATAATGGGACACACATGCCCCATACCAAATCTCAACATGATGGGATCATTATAGTTTGAGATATAGGAGTTTCTATGGAAACCAAAATGTCCCCATTTTAACGAAAATCTCAAATTTTTACTCAAAGCATTAAATAACTTTTGAAATTGCAAAGATAAAAACACATTTCTTAGAGCATTAATACATCTACTCTGAAAGATTTTTCATCCGGCATCAATCAACGCAAAACGTGTCAATGATGTTGTTACTAAAATAGATTAATTATGTGATATTATCTAGTTGTCCTAGGCCACACATTTAAAGTTTTGAGGCAAAGGTCAAAGTACTAAGTGACTGTTGACCATGTTATGAAATTGACCCTAGTCTCGAGTCAGACACCAGACGATTACGACAACAGTCCCTCTAGGCGGGAGACATTCGACTGTTAGTATTGTAATTGTTAATGATCTTTCTACTGTGATCTTTTAAACATCTGATCTCTACTTCCTTTTTGACAGTCTGCAGTGTCAGCAGGTTGAAGAGAGTCATTCATTCAGTGAGCTAAAATCTGGCAAAACTCACCCTAAGCGTTTACAAGCTCTAATGATCTCCGATCTGTTCACTGTATTCGCACAAATCCTCTTTCATCTGCAAAACCCAATGATATCCTCACCAGAAATCATCAGAGAAACAGACACCATTTCAGAAGGACCAGACTTCGCCGTCCACAGGAGTAAATCATCTCATCACTCAGGTTGCTAGACTGGAGTACAGTGACTCAGTAACTTGCTTTTATCATCACTTCGGTTAGAGTTTAACTTCTCTCTTCTTCTCAGAAACATTATACATGATTTGAACATTTGGAACCCCTTACAAGTTTCTTCAATAAGCAGAACAGTAGCCCTTATAATTAATATCCTTTTGAAAGAAAACTACATACAGTATGCGCTGTCCAACAGTCCAAGCACCATCCAACTGGTTCAACTACCTAATATACTAAATTCAATTGGAAAATAGAAATTTTTATTTGAAAATTCTTTTGGATATTCTATTGGATAAAATAAGGGCCCGGCTGCACATGCCTGCACTGTAACAAAGCAAATATAATCAGCCCCACATTTCCTACCGCTCATTACCAAACAAACCACTTTCTATAGACAGTCAAATGGGTCCTACCCTGTCCTCCATTTTGGATGTTGTCCACCAACCAGGCCGTAAAGATCATTGGACGTAAACAACATCAACTCCCACACTTGTACTCACAGATAATAAGAAATAAATAAATAATAATAATAAAATTATTGCAGGTTTATCAAGATCCCACTCACCCCCTCCACTGTGCCCTCCAGCTGCTGCCATCAGGCCGGAGACTTGCAGCCCCATTAGCGAGAAAAAATGGCTACAAGCGGTCATTCACTCCATCAGCCGTGAGCATCCTTAACAAAGAACTGCCCAGATCATTTTACTCTGCAGTTGGTTTTATATCGGCACTTTATGTATTTTTATTCATGCCCTTCTATCTTTTAACTCCCCTCTGGTGAAAACTGGACTGATTTCATCATCTATTATGTGAAAAGTGTTTTTCAAGTGAAATAGAATTGAATAAAATGTTCTGTGCTGCAGAATGGAGTGCTACTGACATAAGCTAAGCTAACAGAACAGTGTGATTAGAATTCATTAACATGTTTTGCCAAATTATAACCTGCAGACAATTTTTTTTTTACAATCACTAGCTAAATAAAATTATTCTGCTCAGATCATTTGTATGTCAGTTGAGAAGCTGACCCTTTCTCAGTTATGTTTACTTCATATTCATCTGGCATTGTTCGATGAATGAATGAATGGCTTTGTTTGGTATCATTACTGGTATGCCAAATAAGTACAGTACAAGCAACAAGCTGTGGCACTGTCACATTGTTCTGAACTAGCTCTGTTAACCTCCTTGAAGTATTTTGACCAATTAAATTCAGAACAATTTATTTAGACTTGGTAGGCTGTTTGCACAGAAGGTTGAAAAACTAACACGAAACCATTATAAATTGCAATCAAGATAGGAGACTTGGCCCACAATGTAACTGAGGCAGACGTTCACTTTTAGTACTTGTGTTAGACAGACATTTACTGTGTGATTTCAATCAATCAATCAATCAATCAAACTTTATTAATAGAGTACTTTTCATACAATAGATGCAGCCCAAAAAAAGTACAACAGACAATAAGCACAATAAATATCCCTCCCTTCTCCCACACATATTCACACACACACACACACACACACACACACGTGCAGATTTTTAAAAAACTGAAAAATTAAGAACACTGAGGAAACGCTATCCCACACTCACCACTTTAGAGAAAGGAAACACTAGAGAGAAGATAATAGATACTACTGCATAGAGAGATAAAGATAACTGTATGAATTAAAATTCCGTAAATATTTAAAAGTAAAAATAATCAATAAAAATTCAGATATAGACCAAACTAAAAAGATAAAATAATAAAATCATTAGAATTCAATTAGAAAACCAAACTAAGAAGATAAAAATAATAAAATAAAAAAAGTTCAGTTAAAAACCAGAAATAAAATTCAGTTAAAAAGCCAGACTAAAAAGGTAAAAATAATAAAATAAATAAAATTCAGTTGAAAGCCAGACTAAAAGGTAGGTGTTGAGTTTGCTTTTAAAAATGTCTGTGTTCTCTGTTTTCCGCTTATCTTCAGGCAGACTGTTCCACAAACGTAGGCCGTAATGGTAAAAACAAGGCCTCACCACATGTTTTGGTAAAAATTTTTGGAATAATTAAAAGGCCGTTGCCTGAGTTTCACGGTTCTGAGGAAGTACTACTGTCTTAAGCCAGTCTCCTAGTGGAGCAGACCAGTAACTGCAGTATTATTTGAGCTACCTGAAACAGTAGCTCAGTGCCCTGAGACGGCCCCCTAGTGGAGCAAAACAGTAACTGCACTGGCCCGTGACTACAGTACTGTACACACAATCATGCAGCCCGCTCAAGGTCTCCCTCTGTATTAACTGTACCTGGTAAGTTCCAGACTCTGAGGCCTAATACGCTGAAAGACCCAGCATGAAGAGACTGCACCACTGCAACACTGCTGCTGATCTGGTGTCTTTTTAGTGTTTGTATGATAGACTGCAGAGATGCTGTCTGTCCTCAGAAGCAGTGTTCCCCAACCTTCTCCTGGAGGCCCACCTGTCCTGCATGCTTTAGATTTCTCTGTGCCTCAGCACAGGTGATTCAATGATCAGCTCGTTAATCACCTCCGAAAGCTGATTGATGACAGCCTGATCATTTAAATCACCTGTGCTGAAGAGATCTAAAACAAGCAGGACAGGTGGGCCTCCTGGAGAGGGTTGGGGAACACTGCTCAGAAGAACATCTCTGTCCTCCCGAACAGACAGGAGTGTTTCTGTGTCGTGTACATGGCCTCACCGTTTGGCCCTCAGTCTTGGGGCTGCTCTGTGCTGCAAGATTTTACCACTTTATGCAGGAGCCTGCAGGCGCACTGACTCAATAGATTCTTCTCCTCCACAGTCTCTGACCTCAGAAGCAGTACCTGTGATCTCTCATCTTTACCCTCTTATGCCAGCTGGGGTCCTGGTGTCATGTGATCAGTCAGATTTGAATGGAACAAGGACAGAAACCCCAAACACAACAATGCTGATGCTGCCATCAATATCACAACAATACCTGATACCCTCCAAACACACATTCCTCTGAACGGTTGCCCCGATGATGGTGTGCATTTCCAGCATATCTCCAGCAGAGCATCCTTCCACATGACAGTGATGTCATCACCTCCATCTGTAGGAGAAACACAGAGCAAGCGTGGCAGTACACACATCCACACTTATACTGAATACAGAAGCACTGGGACATTACGCTGTCATCTTAGCATCAACATTTTAGGACTTTTTAATTGTAAATTTAAATAAATCTGACCTCCTCAGGGGGTGTTGGGGGCCAATTAAAGGTCTGTAGTGTCATACACTGCAGTATCACAGACAGCCGTAGAGAATATGAAGGAGTCACTGCATCTCTGTAGGAAACAGTAGAGAAGTAGAGCATCTGTGTCTCATTCAGTGTCTCTGCTTCTGTTACAGATTCTGGGGGAGGGGAGAGCCAGATGATTATTACGGGATTTACTGGGGGACACTGAACCGGGGTGCAGACTGTGCACTTTTTGTTCATAGAGAGAAGACATGGATTGACGCAAGCTGTAACTGGTCCTTCTGGTTTATCTGTGAGACTGATGCTCTGCTCCTTTAAAAAAAAATCCTTGAATCACCAGTGATGTAATACTGAGGCATAATGGGAAATGAAGTCTTTTACCAAAGCATGTTTAACCATTTCTTTTCCTTCATATATCTGCACAATTTAGTCAGAGCAGAACTGTACTTACATTTGAGAGGCGTTGCATCAAACGACACTGAATGAGAGCACTAGCAGGGTGTAGTGTGCACTCTGTAGGTACTGGAGAGAATACAGGGGCTCATGAATCCTGTCAGTGTTTGAGTACATGACTGACGCACACCTCCCCTCTGAAAGGCCTTGTTATAATTTAAGCTGGATTATGTGTTTTTCATAAGAGCTGTTTCGCAGTTATACTTGAACATGAACAATCAAGATGATCTATGTGATCTAGGTTTTCATTCAGTATAAAAATTATGCAAAACTAATTTTCTGAGCACAAGTAGCACAAATGCACTTCCACTATCCCTCTGGATCAGTGCACATGAAACCTTGGTATTTGGTGGGAATCCAGCTCCACATAAGTCCCATTTGGAATAACATATAAAGGGGAAATTTACAAACACAGTCACACTGAATCTATATTGCTACAAACACACCACTGTAAGAGTGTTAAAGGTTATTGTCCTCTGTGTTGATTGTGTGAAAACACCAGTGAACAGAAAGAGCTCTCACTGCATTTTCAAACAGATGTTACTAAAACCTGCTTTCGATGGCTCTCCAACCAAGGGTTGTGAGATAAAGCCATAAATCATGTACTCAGAATTAAACAAGTCGCCTGTGAGTCTGTCATCTGAATTCTGTCTGAATTTATCCTTCCCTTTTAGTCACTAGTCAATGCGAGTTTCAACATTTTTTGACAAACTCAGTTCAGCTGGTGAGTTTAATCACTGGTTGAATCCACCAGCCTGTTTGAGTAAATAATTCTGGCTTTAAATTTAGATTCACACTTGAGTGCAGATGGTGATGGATCTTTGGTCTGTGTGTTTCCTGTGATTCTCTGTCCTTCTGTCAGTATGAGAGAAGCACAGGAAGTGTGAGTGAGTGAGTGAGTATCTGAGTGTGTGAGAATGCTTCATTAATGATTATTAACACCACAGTTTTAATGTCGAAAAAATGATTTTCCCTAAGTTTACATACTTATTCAACTTTGACATTCATTCGTTTTTTTTTTGGTCAATTTTGCTTTGTTATGTCTGCCATGTCGACGCTTTAATAAACACTTTCTGTTTTTTGCCATGTTTCAATCATCTGTTCCTCATCACTTCAACATGCCCACATCTTACTGCAGGTGTATCTGAGTGGTGAAGCGCTGACAGTTTCCTCATTTCAATGGTGACCTGCACAATGATCCCAGAACAGGTGTCTTTGGTGTTTATTAAACAGGTGTTTATTTTTGATGTGCCAGTGTGCGTGCGTGTGTGTGTGTGTGTGTGTGTGTGTGCCTGTGAGTGTGTGTGTGTGTGTGTGTGTGTGTGTGTGTGTGAGTGATATGTCTGGTGTGTGGATGAGTGTTGATTAGAATGAATTACCCGTGACAGTCTGACATCAGTTCATGTTTTACTCCAGTACAGTGAGCCCATCTTCTGGGCGCCTTTCTGATTTAAAGCTTCTCTGTTTGTGGTGATGAATAACAGTGTGAGATTGAAATGGTTTTTAACAATGTGGAAAAACACTGTAACTACTGAAGAAACTGAAGTAAAAAACCCAACAGAGCTGCCCACTCTCATGTACCAACACTAATGAAACTCCTCAATATACATGAGTCAGTAACTGACTGCTTTCCCAGATGCACTGTCACTGGCCTTCTGTTGTCTGCATTTTTGATTTATCACCTAAATGTCTGTTGTGTCTGGGAAGCACAGTGTACTAACTGCACATGAACAAGAGCCTCTACAGACACACAGCACCTCCTGTATCTGACCTGTAGCTCCCTCCCTCCCTCACTCAGGTTTAGCAGTCTGAATATCCTCCACTAGGGGGAGCTATTAACACTGAGGAGGCTGGAATTTGGAGGTGCGGCATAAGAATAGTGCTTCACGTCAGTGGCTCTGTGTCCCTGTCACAAAATAGGTACAATTACTGAAAAGACAAAAGAGAAAATAAAATTTGTACTGAGTGCTGTAGTGTACATGAAAATGAAGCATAATCATGATGGCACCCGCTCTGCTGCAACAGCACAGCCGGTACTCCTATTGACTTTTCATTTGTCTAAGTGGTTCTTTCTTTCTTTTCTCTTTCCTTCAATTGCTTTTTCTTTTCTGTACTGGTGAATGTTCCATGCAAACCACCCTCAGCTGATTGAACCAGTTTCACTCTATGCCCTCTCACTAACTCATGCTCGGTGCACTGGCAGACCGCAGCATGTTCACTCAAAGCGTGTCTCTCTCTCTCTCAATCTGCCCACTCTGTGCGCGCTCAACTTCGCCTGCTCTTTTTCCTTTCTTATCATTTAAAAACTCAGAACAATTAAACTAAAAAGAAACCTTGCTTTTAAATGCAGAAAGGTGTCATGTTTCACTTTATTTATTATTATTTTGAAAAATGTAAAAAGATAACGATTATTATTGCTTTAAAATGTGATGAAATGTCATATTTTTATTTTTTTTATTTTTATTTATTTATTTATTTATTTTATTCCTTCCATGAAAATGCCCAAATTATTTTATGAAATTGGTTCAAAATTCCACAATACATATCTCAAATCAATGCATCTCATGACTGGAAAGGTGCAGAAAGAAGAATATAATTCTTATTTTTTTATCTGCCCCTTGCTTGAACACAAAAAAAACTTTGATGGTCTATCAGTTACCCACTTTCCAATTACGCATCATCCCCCTCCACCATCAGCCACACCCTTGATTATCCACCTACACCGTCTGTCACACCCCTGACCATACAGCACAGAACAAAAACAACCCTCATAGCAATATTTACACGCTTAAAACAATAAAGGTAATGAAGATAAACATCCTATTAAACTTGATGAATATTTTCTTATTTGTCTCTCTTTATACATTTTTTTAAACTGAACATTATCTGTACAACCCTTTAAGTCATTCTGTTGAGAATTCCAAAGTTTTACACCGGCAGTGGAAATGCACATCTGTTGCTTCAAATCAAATTTCCTTCTGTGATTCTCATCTTCTGATGTAAACATAAAAAATTTTTGCATGTTCTCTGGCAATACTTTGTATTTGGCTTTAAACATAACTAATAATGTCAGCAGTTCTATTATCTCGTAAAGCTTCAATAACCCTGACTTAACAAATAATCTATTAGTATGCTCTCTAACTTCAGCTTTGTGAATGGTTCTAATTGCTCTTTTCTGTAATAAAAATAATGGCATTAAGTTACATCTATATGTGTTTCCCCACACTTCTGCACAGTAACTAAAATAAGGCAGTATAAGTGCACAATACTGCATTCTCATTGTGTTACAATCTAAAACAGACTTAGCTTTGTTCAAAATAAAAATATTCTTAGACGCCTTTTTTTTTAACATATGATATATGAGATTTCCATGTCAAATTTTCATCCATTATAACTCCCAAAAGCCTAAACTCAGATACTTTCTCAATATTGACTCCATCAATAGATATTAAGACTTCATCCTTTCTTCTATTAGCAAAAACCATAAACTTAGTTTTTTTCAAATTTAGTGATAACTTATTTTCATCAAACCAAGATTTAAGCTTCACCATTTCATTTTCAAGATTTTCAGATAACGTTTTTAAGTTATCTCTTGAACAGAAGAAATTTGTGTCATCTGCGAACAAAACAGACTGCAATAATTTTGAGACTTCACAAATGTCATTGATGTATAAAATAAAAAGTTTAGGCCCCAAAACCGAACCTTGCGGTAACCCACATTCAATTTTCATACATTCTGATGTATGACCAGCAAATTGCACATATTGTGTCTATTATGTAAATAACTAGTTAACCAGTTTAGAGCAACTCCTCTCACACCATACGTATTCAACTTTGAAATTAAAATGGAATGATCTATTGTGTCAAATGCTTTTTTTAAATCAATGAATACCCCTATTGTAAATTTCTTTCTGTCAATTGCTGTTGTGATTTCTTCTATTATTTTCATTATTGCTAGACCTGTAGACTGGTTTGTCCGAAAACCATATTGGCTGGCACTCAATAAATTATTGTTTTCAATAAAGCGATCTAATATTTTTAACAAACAATTTTTCTAGCACTTTTGAGAATTGTGAAAGTAGTGATACTGGCCTGTAATTGTTAAAGCTATGTATATCTCCCGTTTTAAAAATTGGAATAACCTTAGCTGTTTTCATCCTATCTGGAAAAACTCCGGTTCCAAGTGAAAGATTGTAAACATAACATAATGGTTTAATTATACAATCAATTGTCATTTTTATAATTTTTATATTAATTCCATCACTATCAGTCGATGTCTTGTTTTTTGTTTTAGCGACAACAGAAATTATTTCATTTTCACTCACCTCACCAAGGTACATTGACTGCATCACTTTACTTTCCCCCTTCCAACCACTTTGTGTATGCCCATTTTTTTTTGTGATGTCACTTGCCAGACTAGGCCCAATATTGACAAAAAAAGAATTAAATTCATTGACCACTACATTCATATTTTTAATCACCTTGTCGTCCTTAATAAAGTGGTTAGGTAGATCTGTTGATCCAGATTGGTTCCCAATTACATTGTTCAAAATTTTCCATGTACCCTTAATGTTATTTTTATTTACTTGTAAAATGTTATTATAATAATCCTTTTTAGCTTTTCTCAATATGTTGGTTAACTTGTTTTTGCACACTTTGTATTGTTTTCCAGCTATCTCTGTTCTAGATTTGATAAAATCTCTAAACAATTTGTTTTTCTTTTTGCATGCATTTAGTAAACCCTTAGTTATCCAGGGTTTTTTATTATAACTACGTTTATGTATACATAATACTGTTGGACAATGTTTATCATAGAGAGCTAAATAACAATTTAAGAATGAATCATATGCAGTATTTGCCTCATCTGTATAAACCCCTCTCCAGTCTTGTTTTAAGAGGTCATTTCTGAAGGCGTTAATTGCTTCATCAGTCCTTACCCTTATATATCTGTAGCAATTTTCAGCTTTCTTTCTCTGTAATTGATAGTTAAACGTGGCAAATACCGGTAAATGGTCACTTATGTCATTTATTAGTAGACCACTATTTATACTATTCTCCAAAACATTTGTGAAAATATTGTCAATTAAGGTTGCACTAGTTGTGGTTACTCTACTTGGCTTTGTGATCAGTGGGTACAACCCTCTACTATATAATGCATCCAGAAAATCTGATGTTTGTTTATGGGCAGAAACCTTTTCGAGGTCGATGTTAAAATCGCCACAGATTATAAGTGTTTTATTGTCGTTTAAACCATTAATTAATTCTTCTAAACTATCCTTAAAAGTGTCCACATTTGACCCTGGTTTCCTGTAAACACATGCAACAACAATGTTTCTTGTTCTTTCTAACTCAATTTCCACAGCAATACACTCCATTAAATCATCAATTACAGATGTCATACATTCCACTGGTCTACATTTTAAATCACTGTCCACATAGAGGGCCACACCACCTCCACACCTGTTAGCTCTACTTGTAACATATAAATCATAACCACTAATATGCTAATCAATATCTTTCTCCTTATTTATCCATGTCTCAGATAAAGCGATCAACTTAAATTTACTTTTAAATGTGTTCAAATATTCATTGATTTTAGAAAAATTTTTAGGTAGGCTTCTATAGTTGAAATGTATAATTGAAAATGCATTATCAAGTTCAACTCCATCATTAACTTGTTTGTCAGTATAATATTTACAAGAGTCATTTATATGATTAAAAACATGATTCTCCGGATCCACATCATTTTCAAAATCATAAATTGTTTGTTCTGTATATTCAGATCTTGAAAACACTAGACTCTTAAATAAATCAGTCATTTAACAGAATGAACAAATTTCCTTAAAACTATTCTCAACTAAAGTATCTTCATTCTCAGAATGCTCATCACTATCTTTCTCAGCAGAAAAGCAAATGTATTCTATATCTACCATTTTAAAGGGAAATTTATTTAAAATATGTAAAGAAAAAAAAAAACTAAACAAACAAACAGATTTTCACTGCAAGCTACCTGATATTGTTACTTGTATTGACCCAAGTCTCTCAAATGTCTTACCACAAGCACCTTAGATTGCTCTGGTGGTCCATTTAAACGTATGAACACTTTTCCATTCCTTGTCCAGGTTGCTTGTATTTTATTTTGCTTCCTGAGGATACGGCCATTCCAAGCTATTTCAGCATTTTTCTTTGTCAAATGTTCATTTACATACATCCCAGTTCCTTTAAGCTTTTTCGCCTGTTTCAGCACTTCCACTTTCTGCTTCCTGTTTACAAACTTGACAACAATTCTAGACTTGGTTTTTTTATCCTTAGCTGGAAGAGTGTGACAGGCTGAAATGTGTTGGATCTCCAGGTAAATGTTTTTACTCGTCATGAATTGAACAACTTGCTGCTCCAGAGTGTGCAGCTCCTCAGGTGGTGCTTCTTCACCTTGTTGGTCACCAGCTGGGCTAGCAGCTCTAGCATAGCTTTGGTGTTCAGTCTCCAGTCCAGTGATTACAAGGTCATCAGCCCGGGAATACTGCTCCAGTTCATCAACCCTTTGTTCCAGCAGTTCAATCCTCTGGTCCTTCTGCTTGATTGTAGCCCTCAGCTCATGGATCTCCTTCATCAGGCCTGTGAGGGTCTTTTGTTGCTTCACAACTTCACTGATCTCCTCAGACATAAAGTTGAGAGAGTTTTTAATCTCTGCCAACTCCTCTGCCAGCTTTGTGGTGGTAGTTGACATCTTGATTCAAGAAAGTCACAAAATAAAGAAAAAGAAGACTGTGGGTAGGCTCAGCACTGCTCTGTGACCAAACACCTGGTGCTCCCAGAACCTTGTCCTTGATCACAAAACACCACTTAGTCAAAATTTCAAAAGTTGAAATTACACCAATACTGTGCATACAGCAATGATTTGATTTTGACTGGATGGCACCGTACTTGGTGATTTTTGATAGATTGTATCAAGCCTCTGTGCAGAGGAAAAAAATGTGTCGGCCATCTTGCTTCCAAGTCACATGACTTTCACTTTGTAGCATTTACTGTTCAGGTTTGCTATCAATCACTTGGAGATTAATTGTAATAGACATTTAAACCAGGGGTGTCCAAATTTTTGCATCCCACTGTAGGGTTAGACCAGAATAAAATTTGCTGATAGATTAGTCTCACAAAAATAAAGACTCACTAAGTTTAAGCCAAAAAAAAAAAAAAAACACCTCAACCCCAGGCTAACCACACTGTATAGAAACCAGTCTAAAATTTATTTGGGAGGCCAGGCCCAGATACTACAATGTAAACGCTTTAATTTTGCTTATTAATGAACATTTCATATCTATAGACTGACAGCAACAGTATTCAGTATAGAAACACTGAGAATTCTTAATGCACTATGGGACAGGTTTCCAATTGCCGTGCTTTTGGGTTTGCTGCCACCTGACGGTGGAATGCAACAATACCCTACATCAACCAACAAAAAGAACTCGTGCACTTTCTCTGAGTGCTCTTGTTTTATTGGTTTTCATTATCGGCAAAAAATCCGATGTCTTTTTCCATATTACATTTTTATACAAATATTGGCTAATAACAGCGGTCCACCGATATTATCAGACATCCCTACTACATTTAAAAAAATTTTTTTTGTTCACTCACCATGGATGTTACTTCTTGATGAGGAAAGTGTTGCTCCTTGTAACCGTGTGCTTATTAAAGTGGTTTGGGATTTCATTTAGGTCCCTAATTATAATTTCACCTTTTAGGTAGCTAGCTAGCATTCACATGCTCCAAATGTAACAAGCAAAGTCAGCAAAAATGCTAGTGTAGCATTACAGTTACAAGTTCAGTCTCAACATCTGCAGTTACAAGTTCAATCTGTCAGGAGGACGCCTGTTTCTAACAGGACATGTACGGCGCTCCACCACTGGCACTGGTGAAGGTACTCTGGGTTGCTCTTCCACAGCCACCGGCATAGGCTGTTCCATGTCAGCCTCTGTGTCGGACTCCGCAAAATCCAAAACTGCACAAGAATCCTCTTGTGTCAGCTGAACCGTACTCAACATTTGGTTTACATGTCTTTTCACACATTTTCCATTTACTTCAACATTGTAAGTCACAGGACCCAACACTTCACGTATGACCCCATTCAACCATTTCTCCCCTCCCCTGTAATTCTTTACCAAAACCTGCTGGCCAACGGTAAAAACCCTAACACGAGGAAGGTTTGGTCCTGTCTCGGTTTGCATTCTTTGGGAAAACTCAGGTTTAATCATAGATAACCTGGTTCGCTCCTGTCTCCGTAGAAACAGCTCTGATGGCGTATTGCCTGTGGTTGTGTGGGGTGTGTTTCTGTAACCAAACAAAAAATTAGCAACACAATGCTCCAATGTCATACCACCAATTACTCTGTTCTTTGCAAGTGATTTCTTAAGATTCTGTACAAGTCTCTCAGCTAAACCATTACTTGCAGGGTGATATGCAGGTGAAGTTATGTGTTTCACTCCATTCTTAGCAAGAAAAGACTCAAATTCTTGTGACACAAATTGCGGTCCGTTGTCTGTAACTATATCTTTTGGTAACCCATAAGCTGAAAACAATGTTCTCAGTGCCTCAATTGTTTTCGCTGATGTAGTGGTGTGCATAGAAATAATCTCAGGCCATCTAGCGTAAGCATCCATCACTACTAAGAACATTTGCTTGTGGTCTTCAGCAAAATCAAGGCGTATTCTCTCCCATGGACTAGAAGACCATTTCCAAGTATGTACACGTATAGGAGCAGGCATGCTACGCTGCTGTTGGCAAATACTACACTCACTCACCACTTGTTTGATACATTCATCTAATGTAGGCCACCAGAAGAGACTTCTGGCAAGGGATTTCATTTTAACTATTCCCCAGTGGTGTTCATGAAGCTCAGACAGTAGTCTATCCTTCAGTTTCTCTGGAACTACCACTCGTAATCCCCACAATAGACAATCATCTTCAACAGTAAGCTCATACTTTCTCTGAAAATAAGGCTTCGGTGCTTCATCTTGCACATGCTTTGGCCATCCTGTTAAAACCAGTTGCTGAACTACTTTCAGCACAGGGTCTTTATTGGTCTCTTTAGCTATTTCTTTAGCTGTGACGGGCAATTCTTCAAGATATGCAACTCTGTACACTGGATTAGACGCAACATTCACAGTAGACTTCACGGGTAACCTCGAAAACGCATCAGCATTACTATGCTGCTCTGACCTTTTGTATTGGATTTCATAGGTATTTGCGGCTAAGATTAGAGCCCACCGTTGCATCCTCGCTGCGGCTAGATTAGGAACTCCAGTTTTTGGTCCTAAGATTTTTATCAATGGCTTTTGATCCGTCAGCAACAGAAATTTCCTACCATAAAGGTATTCATGGAACTTCATAACGCCAAAAACCAAACCAAGAGCCTCCTTCTCTATCTGTGAATAATTCTGTTCAGTTTTTGTCAACATTCTAGAAGCGAAGGCGATTGGTCTCTCGCTTCCATCCTTCATTTGGTGACTGATTACAGCACCGACTCCATACGGAGAAGCATCGCATGCTAAAATGAGCGGTAAATCAGGGTCATAATGAACAAGCAACTTGTCCTGCTGAAGAGATTGCATTGCATTTTCAAACGCTCTTTGACAGTTCTCTGACCATTGCCATTCAACATCTTTGTGCAGTAGCACTGTCATGGGCTGAATCAGAGTAGACAGATTAGGAATGAACTTCCCATAGTAGTTTAGCAGTGCTAAAAACGACCTGAGCTCAGTCACATTTTTCGGAACTGCAGCTTTCTGGATTGCATCTGTCTTTTCCTTCATTGGATGAATATCCGTTGCATCAATGACATGTCCTAAGTATGACACGCTGTTCTTCATGAATTCACACTTCTCTTGTTTCACTCTGAGATTGTAAGACTCTAGTCTCCTAAGAACCTCTTCCAAGTTAGCTAGGTGACTGTCTGTATCCTTTCCAGTAACCAGTATGTCATCTAAATAGCAGATAACACCATCCATGCCCTGAAGTACTTGATCCATTATCTTTTGGAAAATCGCAGGTGCGCTGGCAACACCATATGGTAGTCTGTTGTAATGGTACAACCCCTTGTGCGTATTGATAGTGAGGTAACGTCTTGAGTTTTCCTCTTACTGCACTCGCTGATAGGTTTGTGATAAGTCGAGTTTGGTAAACTGCTGACCTCCAGCTAATTTAGCAAACAGATCTGGGGTTCTGGGTAATGGATATTGTTCCACATTTATCCAAGGATTAATCGTAACCTTGTAGTCCCCACATATACGTACACTGTCATCCTTTTTTGGCACACAGACTATGGGAGCTGCCCATTCACTGTAGTTGATTGGTGAAATTACCCCTTCAGCTTGTGATTTGGCTAATTCTCTCTCCACAGCTTCTCAAAGAGCATAAGGTACATTTCTTGGCTTACAGAAATTGGGCACAGCCTTCTCAGTTACATGTAACTTTGCCTCAATGCCCTTTAGTTTTCCTAAACCAGGTTTGAACACAGCCGCATGTCTGGCACACACGCTGTCCACTGTTTCACGAGCTACTCTGTTGACTTTTGACCAATTTAGCTGTAACTGGCTAATCCAGTCTCGTCCCATCAAGGCAGGACCTTTTCCTTTCACCACTAGCAATTCTAGCTTTTTAGTGACATCCTTACATTTCACTTTAGCTGTGAATTTCCCCATCAATTTCAATGATTCTTGACTGTACGTTTTCAGTACACAATTAGCTGGGCTAAGTTTCACTGACTTGAACCTGCGCTGGTACAGACCTTCAGATATCACTGATACGGCTGCGCCAGTGTCTACTTCCATTTTTACTCTGGCACCATTAACACTCACATACACATTATATGGTTTCACAATGTCACCTGTAGTTGTGTCTATTGCAAACAAATCAACACCTCCACCATCAAAAGTCTGACCGGTGTTGATACTAGGCTCCTCAATTGTGCAACTGGATGGCGCACCGACGTTGCAGCTTGGCACAGTCACCACCTGTCTGCACATGATGATCACTGCTGCGCTCCTGGGGAGCGTTGGAAACAGGGTCTCCGTCACGCTGTGAAACGTAGCAACCGTGGCTCGCCTGCTGCTTGTGAGCGCTGGCACCGTGGCATGTCTCGTGTTTGAGAGCGTTACACTGTCCCTTGCTCACTGAATGGCACGGCCCCTTTTCCTCCAGGCTTGCGTGAGCGGCATGCTTTAGCAATGTGCCCCCTTTTCTTACATTCGTAGCACTCCACATCCTTGAATCTGCAGTCATCTGGCCTATGTCCTTTACCACTGCAATGATAGCATGGCTTCCCACCAGCTGTAGGCTTTTCCATAGCTTCTCGCTGCTTTGCTTTGGCTGCCTTATCAACAACATTCGCCTTGTATGTTTTCTGTGAAAACTGTTGCGCACTGTCTTTTGTGAGCGCCCTTTCGACTGCGATCGCCAAATTAATTCTTTATCTTTATTGTGAGCTGTGCTGAACAAACGATCTCTCAATTCAGTGCTCTTAACACCACACACGAATCTGTCACGCAATGCTTCATTTAAGAATGCTCCACACTTACACGTGGCAGCTAACTTTCTTAAACTAGCAATGAACTCACTTATAGTTTCGTTGTCCCTTTGGTTTCTTCCGTGGAATTTGCGTCTTTCTGCAATGAAATTGGTTTCAGGAACGTAGTGTTTCTCTAACAGTCCCACCAAGTTATCGTAAGTTTTCTCAGACAGCTTTATTGGAGCACACAAGTCCATTAGCAAGCTACGCACCCTTTTCCCTACCACCGTAAGAAAAACCGCCTTGGTCTTCTCTTCTTTGGTGTCTAGGCCATTAGCTGCAAAGTGCTGCTCTAGCCTCTGACGATAATTATCAAAACTTTCCTCACTTTCCTCGAAGTGGAAGTCTTCTGGCTTTCCAAATGCCATTTTCGTTTCAACGGTCCTTTCACTCGCCGAACGTCTCTGTGGCTCTGCTGGTGGTGGTTGTCCAACGTGCACCACCCGTGCTTCTCGCTCTGCGGGCCTTTCCTCTGTAACCCCTGCCTCGCTGTCGCTGCCAGACATGCTAACGTGTCTTCCAACTTAAACATCCCATCCTCGTCGCCATTCTGTGGTGTACTTGCACACTAGTAATTTGTTTAAGCAGGCAATTGGGAAAACACAACGGCAGATAAGCAAAAAACACAAACTCTATTTATTTACTATAGCCACTGTACATTGTACTCTGCACGACTTATCTACGTCCGGAGTGGGAGAGAGCGCGGCGCCTAGTGGCGCAGTAGCTTTTATATAGCAGTGAACAGCCAGTGGGAACTCCTCCTTAAGAGTACCAACATAAGTGATAACTCACCCAATACAGAATTATATTTCTTGGTGTTGGAACACCACATCCCTGTTAAAGGTAAATTATTACCAGTTGAAAAAACATTGAGTGCCCTTTTTTAAGTTCAGCCTTTGGGTGCCAACTCACCATCTCCAAATCTCTTCATATTTCATAATTATTGAGTTTGGGGCTGGGAATAGGGAAATCAGTCATGACCTTGGTAATCAACCCCTCCCCTGATGAGCAGGACACGCCCACTTTTCTCTGCCCTATTGAGTGGTAACAAATTTAACTGCTCCAAATTTCAACCTACATGGAGGTCCCAAGTTTTTATCAATTATTCTTGAAACTAGAGTTAGTTGACTACAACTTGAAATGAAAAAATTCTGGGACCTCCACGTAGGTTGATGCTAGCGCCACCTGAAGTCATAAGCGATGCCATTTCCGACACATGGAAATTCGGTCCCGGTTCCGTCGTACATAAAGGTCCCAAACAAATCACAACTGTTTTTCAATCTTTGCATGCCAGACATCAATAATCAGCAATAAAAGTTTTGGGACCTCCGTGCAGGAAGGAGAATAAGGAACCAAAAACGGGGAAGATGTGCAAGGTAACCCAACCTCGAGCCACGCCCACTTTAACCTTCATGGCCGCCCAGGTGGACCAGTATCTGCTTCATCCACATATGAACTTTCATTTTGCAAATAAAACGCTTTGGATCTTTTCATTCCATGCAGATATTAACCCTTTTTGTTATGATTCTGCTCTGTCTGTCATGATTCTAATCTGCTTTGCCATGTCCCTGATCCGTTTGCCATGATTTGTTACATTTGGTCTTATATGGTCTCTGATCTCTGCAATGTCTGACTATGCCTTGGGATATGTATTGTGATTTGGATGCTTGATTATGTTCATGTCTTGTCGAGTTTAGTTTTGCCATGTTTTGTATTTTGCTATTTTCCATTCCTGCAGTTACACTCCGGTCCATGTTGTTGTTTTTGCCATGCATTGCACTTTGTCTCCCCCAGTCTGGTCTCTTGTCTTGTCATTGCTCACAGCCCCAGTATTGCGTGCCACTCTTTCGAGTGATTTAATGGTTTCTGGATTTCAACCATTCCTTCCAGTCTCGTTTACTTCCTTCGCCTTGCTTTTCTATTTTACTAACCAATACTAACCATCCATCCATCCATTTTCTATACCCGCTTATTCCTCACTAGGGTCACGGGGCGAGCTGGAGCCTATCCCAGCTGACTACGGGCAAAGGCAGGGATAACCAATACTAACAGTTTGTTATTTGCTAAAGTTACTAACCCAGTCTAACTTTGTATATAATACTAACTTACTAACGAGCACTAGGGATTGTATAGCTGCACATTACTAGTTGATTAACAAGCTCTCAGCACTCGCCTTATTCTAGTCTCCGCCTCTTGCCTCTGCCGAATCATCTTTGATGCATTTCAGCGGATCCTCCACACCTGTTCACTCTGTCCTTTCTCTCATTATCTATGCACATTAGAACTCCCTTATCGAAGCCGTATTTCTGTCTTTAAGCTGCCTTGTGATCCCTGTCCGCGTTTTGGCTTTTGCCTATTTCATGTGATTAGGTTCTCCCTCATGTTCCCTCCTTTGTAATTAGTCTTACTTCCTGCACCTATGATCTGTTAAGCATGTGACTTCCCGTATGTGTATATTAGGAGTTTTCTCACAGCAGTTCCCCGTCAGAACGTTTCTCTTGTGTACCTGTGCTGCTCTCATTCGATTTTTGGCTCTGTTTTTTGGTACTTTTGTCTGCATCTGTTTACGAACCCTTTGTGCCCGACCATGAGTTTTGTCTCTGCTGCCCTATTAACGGTTCGTATTACGCCCACTGGATTTTGGCTTTTGCTTCTCTGACAAACCTGTGCCTGTGTACCGAACCTGTTTTGCCCGACTACGAGTTGTGTTTGCTGCCCTGGTTTTTCGATTCAGATTCTGCCCTGTGGATTTTGTGTGGCGTTGGTTTTTTTTGGGGGGGGGGGAATTGTGGACTTTGTACTGCTGCCTTGGGCCCTGCGGGGGTTTTCCCCCTCCCTTAATAAAAACACTTTCATTACAATCCTGGATTCTTGCGACTGGCTCCTGAAAGCAACCTCACACTTATTTTTCATATTTGGATATTTCATCAGTATCTGTGTCCGCACAAATTGAGTAGGTTATGTACATGCATTTTTCAAGCCAAGTCTCATTTCATACTTCTTTTAAATCAGAGTTCAATAATCCTCAAAAGGCCATTTTAGCTCCAATAAATTTTGATATTAACCCTTTCTTTTTATTCATTTTGGTTAAAATCTGGGCACACATCTGGGCTTCTGCCTCACAAGGTTTTTCAGCTGTAACTTTTGGCCCACATCCAGTTTCACACTTCTGTTATCAGGTGTCGAGACATTTATAAATAGGTATTCCTAATGTTCCTTTTGGTGTTGCCCACAGGAATGACCTACATTGCCTGGCTTAAATCCATCCACATTATCACTTGTTGAGGCTAGTGGGGGCCTGTTGTTCATGGCAGTGCACATCATACATGATTTGGATAAAGAAGAGACTACATGGTATATAACTCTGCTTCCAAGTGCTTTTTGCCAATTTTATGATGACTGTTTACTTTTGCACACATGATACAATGCACGTTTCAATTCCAAATTTCTCTTTCACCAGAGGCTGTATGAATTTGAAATGCTTTGACATGTGTATTGAAATGCCAACCTCCTGAAACTACTGTTCTCATTAGTCTTCAAAAGATGGCCGACAATAATGAATTTTTTGTGGTTGTTGTGAATCTGTTTCTGCTTTGCCTAGTTCTTGATCTGACTGTCTCATATGTGTATTTTGATTCCTTGTGATGTCTGACCACTCTTTGATATATGTATTTGGATTTGGTGACTTAGATTTGGTTATTTATTGTCTTAGTTTTACTTCTCCACATTTTTCATTTTACCAGTTTTATTCCAGTCCATGTTTTGATTCTCTCTGTATTGCACTTTGTCTCCCCCCGTCTTGTCATTAGTCTTTCCTTTGCTCACCGCCCCAGTAAATTGTCTCACTACTTCAGGTGATTTAATGGTTCTGGGTTCTAGTCTTCCTTCTTGATCTCGTTTTCTTCCTTCCCCTACCTTTTTGCTATATTACTAACACCTATTAACAGTTTGTTATTTTCCTTAATTTACTAACCCAAACTAACATTGTATATATTACTAACTTACTAACAAGCACTCGGGATTGTATAGCTGCACTTAGTAATTAACTAATGACCTCTCCGCACTCGCCCTGTTTTAGTCTCCGCCTCTTGCTTTCGTTCAATCTGCTCTGCTGTGTTTCTTACAGATTCTCTGCACCTGTCTCCTCGCTGTTCTGCCTCTTATTCTGTGCACTTAGAAATCCCTGACCGGATCCGTGGTTCTGTCTGTAGGAATGTCTTGTGCTCCCTGTCCGCGTTTTGGCTTTTGCCTGTTTCATGTAATTAGGTTCTCCCTCGTGTTCCTCCCTCTGTAATTATTTTCATTTCCAGCACCTGTGTCTATGTAGCATTTGTTCTCCCTCCCTTGGTATTTCTTTTGGGAAAAAGGTTCAGATGGTAGACGGGACTTTCGCGAGGGGACTCTGCTTTCTTGCTGCTGCTTGGTTGCCATGCGGGCGGCATCCTGCAGCAGCTGGGTGTCCGCTGTGTCTTCTGAGCCATCTGTGCCTTCCGAGCCATCTGTGCCAGCGGTGCCTTCCGAGCCATCTGTGCCAGCTGTGCCTTCCGAGCCATCTGTGCCAGCGGTGCCTTCTGAGCCATCCGAGCCCGCTGTGCCTTCCGAGCCATCTGTGCCAGCTGTGCCTTCCGAGCCATCTGTGCCAGCGGTGCCTTCTGTGCCATCCGAGCCCGCTGTGCCATCCGAGCCATCCGAGTCCGCTGTGCCATCCGAGCCATCCGAGTCAACATTGCCTTCAGTGCCCCCTTCCTTGTTTCGTTCCAGAGTACCCCAGGCTTTTTGTTTTTCTACTGAGTACCTTAGTTTTTCCCTGTTCAGTGCGTGGCACTGTGTTTTGTTTCGGCCTGGGTGCCCTGTTTTTCTCGTACCTTAGTTTTCCCGGTTCAGTGCTTGGCACGGTGTTTCGTTTTGGCCTGTGTGCCACTTTTTTTCCCTTTGAGTTTTTTGATGTTTAATTAAATCTGTTCCAACAAATGGTGTCTCAGCCGTCTGTCCCCGCTTTCATAACAGTGGTGAAGTGAAATTGTTTTGGCATTCATCACCTCTGTCTTGTGAAGATTTGACACATACTTCCTGTTGAAATCCTAGTCAAGACAGCAACACAAGGACTTATATCTAAGGCATCACTCAGTGCAGTGGTTCTCAAACTCGGTCCTGCCGCCCCACTGCATAGGCTGGTTTTTGTTCCTACCACAACTGCAGTCTAAGGAATTTAACAAGCTGTTGATTTGTCTTAATTAGGTGCAGTTATCTTAAGAACAGTTCTTTATCCTCTTAAGGCACATCTGAAAAACCTATAAATGCCAAGAAGAATAAAAATTTCACATCCACTTTGAGATTTAGTAGAAACTTGTATAAATAACTGCAGAGGAAAACAATTTAACTGAACATTTATTAAACATTCAATCAATAGATTCCTCATTGGTGAAACTGTTGACACATTGTTGCAAAAACTAACAATTTATTAGAGTCACACCCATTTTGTTTCATGTTTATTTGATGAAGTTCAGGCAAATTATTTTGAAGGAAAGCAAAACACCTGTGGTCAACTGCCAAATTTAAAGCATACTGATTTTCTCAGTCTAATTTGATCTATTTAGAAATGTTTTTACCTGAAAATCCTTACAATATAAAAAAAATAAGCACTTATGTTCAAGGGTTTTTATTATAAAATGTAGCCTAAGATGTAGCTTATAGCTGTCCCAAACATGGAATGCAGCTAATAAAGACAAATCAAGGGCTTGTTGAAATGCTAAAATTGCTATTGTTGTTGGAAAAAAAACCAGCATCTCTGTGGACGCCAGGACCGAGTTTGAGAACCACTGACTTAATGATACCCTTTCTTTCACAAGTTGTTGATGAGTCTCACGGAACACGCTGACAGTTCAAATTCTTTGTTGACCTGAGCTTTTGCACTTGATTTCAGGGAAGTGCTACACTATTACTGGGGACTGTAAAGGGTTAAAATATTTGCAAATTTGACAAATAGAGTTGAAATTAGGAGGCTTGAATGGAGCTCCCAGAAATATCCATTAACTCAACCTGACAAAAGAATTTTCAATTGTGAATCAAACTTACACTGAAATAAATAGGAATGCATTTCCTATGTACATAATTTACACAATTCGTATGTACACAGATACTGATGAAATACTCAAATGTGACAAATAATGTTTCTGCATGGCATGAAAAGGTCCCAAGCTTTTTAGAGGCAAAATTGAAAGTTCATATAAGGATGAAGCAGATTCTGGTGATGGTCCACCTGGGGGCCATGAAGGTTTTAGTGGGCGTGGCTTAAAGTTGGGTGACCAAACAAATCTTTTGGTTCCTTATTCTCTTTCCTGCACAAAGGTCCCAAAACTTTTATTGCTGATTATTGATGTTCGGAATGCAAAGATTGGAAAACAGTTGTAATTTCTTTGAGACCTTTATGTAGGATGGAGCCAGGACCCAATTTCCTGTGTCGGAAATGAAATCGGTAATGATTTCAGGTGGTGCCAGCGTCAGCCTACATGGAGGTCCCAGGATTTTTTTTCATTTTAAATTGCAGTCCACCAAATTTAGTTTCAAGAATAAATGATGAAAGCTTGGGACATCCCTGTAGGTTGAAATTTGGAGCAGGCAAATTTGTTACCACTCAATACGGCACAGAAAAGTGGGTGTGACCCGCTCAACAGGGGAGGGGTATATTACCAAGCTCATGACGGATTTCCCCATTCCCAGCCTCAAGCTCAATAATAATGAAGTACGAAGAGATTTGGAGATGGTGAGTTGGCACCCAAAGGCTGAACTTAGAAAAGGGCACTCAATGTTTTTTCAACTGGTAACCCAACATTTCGGCCCACAGATTCATCAGAATGTGACTCAACTCAATGTGACCTGATTTATTGAATGACGCTATCGTAAGACTATCCAGGAGATGAACAACTTACCTTCTTTGAAATGGATTGGGAAAGAGTTCCAGATCCAACCACCACTTTTGTTACGGCTATTTATTTTCCAGAACGATTTTAAAAAGCTGCACAAATATATTTTAGGGGCGTTCATTAATGAGAAGGGGGTTTAGAATTTAATATTTAATATCGCAAATCCATATGCTGCACATGGATTCATAATATGGCTATCGCTGTTATTTTCTATTAAATCTTATGGCAGCAGTAATCAAGTGAAAAACTAATTTTGCGTGTTACAACTACATTTCTTGGAAGTTAATATGCTAATTGAAGCATTACATACTCCATACTCACACTCGGCTTGAATAAAAACGTTTTTTTTTATCATGTGGTGGAAAAAATGGAATAGTTGGTTCTGCCACTGATTTCATGGCTGAAATCAACACAAAGTTGTTTATTTCACAATTTTTGCTGACCTAATATAAGATTTCAAGTGTTATATTTTGCGTGTGACTACAAACGCACAAAAAAAAGACGAATTCACGGGAAACGCATATATTCGCATCTTTGCATTTACTTTCAATGTGTTGAGGATTATATTTCAATATTTCTCATCATATTCATCAGTAAATCAGTAACTAAATTAATTTGTCTCACATCCAGTGTGAAAGCGGCTTAAAGGCGTTAACGGGAGAATCCGATGTAAGTTACCCAGTGAAATGTTGCGAGCTTGCTTCATGTTTTGATCATTTCTATGACTGTTAGGCCTACATGCTTTTGTTGCGCCGCAAGTACATTTGCTTTCATTTTCGGTTGCCTTCTCCACTGTGTGCATGTGGATCGCCTAAGACAATGGCCAGGTAGTGAGTGGTGTAAACAAACTGAATCGAAACGAAACATATCATTCAGGCTCCAAACAAGATGTAAAAACATAGTTGAACAAGTCGCATATGGGCCTCAAAATCCGATCCATATCCAATCTGGGCAACAAGACTTGCAGTGTAAATCCAATCTATGGCACTCAGCCACACGAATTGGCATCGATAACATCAGCTGTTGATCGAGGTAAGGTACTATTTTTTCTTATTCATGAACATTGAAAAAAACAGCGTAATTGATTTCCAGCTATCAGCCGATTATCTACTGGTTGGATGGTTAAAGTGGCGGTGAAGAGTAAAAGGACTGAATATATTATGTTAACATCGTTAATCTACGAACGTGTAATGCTTTTATCGTCTTTACTGTCTCATATTGTCATTTGTATTGGATTATTTAACCACGTGGAGGTTAGCTAGCTTTGCTGTTCCACGGCGTTTCCTATCCATTATCTTACTGTTGCTGAAAGGTAATAGAACAGTTACAAATATTAAATTTCACAGGAAAATCCTCCTTAAGAGTGTTTTTGATTCTCTTGACCGGGCGGCTCTGTTGTCTTGGTCTTCAGATTTCAAGTGGGATCTTTGGTCGTAAATAGTCGCAGGTCCGTAACGGACCAATCAGCATTCATTAGCAGAATGCTTGCGTGTTGTGGTCAACAGTAGCCCAACCTGTAGGAAATCGAAAGGAACTTCTGGGCAATTTCACTTTTAACCTATAATCCATATCGAACTTGCAGAAAATGCAACAGTATTTGCGATTTCTCAACGATTACCAGGTGAAAGGGACAAATTTGGCCTTCTAGCTCCATAAGACTCCATTCATTCTGCACTCGCCTGCAATCACTCCTAGTGGAATTCTGGTGGAACTGCAACCAAGTTCGATAAAATGGGGCTAAATAGAGAGTGGTCAGGCTCCTCGTAGATAAGCTCTGATATTACTTACCTCACTTTGGCTCGTTATACAGGTATATCTTTAGTCAGGGGTTTGCCTTTTTATTTATATTTTCTCTGTTTCTGGGAGGCTTTGCTTCTTCAGGTTATTAGGCCCTATTGTACGGTGCCTTGTTAGTTTTCTCTTTTATTGATATTTCTTTTTTCTATCATGTTGCACATTTCGTTTCAGGCACTTAAGCCTTTCGTTTATTCAGAAACGCGAGCTAGTCTCCGCTCTAATTTTGCCCTATCACTTTCAGTTGCGCCGGCTCTCTGCTTGGTGCAGCTTCACCTGCCGCGGCATCTGAAACTCCTCTCTTTCCAGCCATTACAGGCGGATTGTGAAAAGCAAACAAACCGAGTTTTCACTGGAGCAAGACAGTTGAGAATATTGTTAAAACTATTGTTATATAGAGAAACCAGGTCATCTGGGGTGGAGAAATAGTCTGGAATCAGAATACTGTTAATAGCAGCGGAAAAGACATCCATATTAATTTCCATAAGATTCCTTGAGATTTTAATAATCACGGTCGAAATCAATTGGGTCCATCCCTGATGTAATAGCGACCCACCCACAAAATTTAAGAGATATCTGTTGAGTACTTTTTGAGTTATGTTGTTCACGTTGCGGCCAAATTCTTTGACTGATTGTGGTGAAAAATCAATAGGATCCATCCCTGATATAATAGCAATCCACCCACGAAATTTCAGACAAATCCATGCATTACTTTTTGAGTTATTGCGTATGATAGGATTTCAAGATGTTTGTCGTGGCGGCCATATTGTTTCAGTTACCATGGTAAAAATCAATAAGGTCCATCCTTGATGTAATAACAATCCACCCACCAAATTTCAGACAAATCTGTGTAGTACTTTTTGAGTTATGTTGTTCACAAACAGACAAACAAACAAACAGGGTCGAAAACATAACCTTCCCCAACTTCATTGGCGGAGGTAATTATCCACCAAGATGTGTGAAAGCTGGTAAACCGCCATTGGGACTTTGTCCCTCCTTCAACTATACTTCCCTTTTCTGTTGAGTACCAAAAATAATAGACAGAAACTATAAATACAACAGTTTAGACATTAGTTTTCAGAGATGGCAGCATCTACAGTCTCCAAGGATTCAGAGGGCATCTATACTGAACTAGTTTTTCCTGACCAAGATGTGTACAGCACATTGGACCATACCTCACCCAACAACCCAGGAGACCAGCACCAAGGTAATTTTAGCTCAGTTTTTTAATGATCTGTTATGATTACACTGTTCTAGTAAAACTTCTTTTCATTTACAGTTCAGTTTTTATTAGATTCTCATTTATTTATATTTCATTTTAATTTTGTGGATATAGTTCTTATAGTTTTTATTTAGTTAAATGTGGAAGCCTCTAAAAGGCTAAAAACAACAAAAAAGAAATTATTTTGATGACCAATAAACATTTTATATCAATGGTCTGAAAGTAACAATATTCAGTGTCAAAACTCTGAGAATTTGTATCGCATCACAAAATACAAAACACTATACAGATCAAACTGTTTTCCAGCCCTATCAAGATGTGGGGAATATTGCAGATGAAATTCCATTTCTGTCCATAACTCATAAGCTAAACTCAAAATGCATTTGGAGTTCATGCCAACACCAAGTGTCATGGTAACAGCACCTTAGAGCACAGCTTGAGCAATTGTCTTTCACAGTAATTCTGTAATTAGTGACTCCCCAACACTCGAGTTAACAAATATTTCACTCCTTTGGTGATTTTGCATTCCAAATACTGCAAACTGAAATAAAAAATAAACATTATAAACTTATATTGCATTCTTTCCAGTTGTTCAACTTTTGATACCTATTTAGTTTTCCGAAAGTCACTGTCCCCTTTTGAAAGTTTTAATGTGGTATATCTGTGTTTTCTGAATTGAGCTCTCAGAAATAACTACACATTCTCTGAAGAGTTAAATGTTCTATTTGCCTTTAGTCCTCAGCAATCCGCCAACACACTTGTCCTGTGATGAATTCAGCAAAAATAATTACTCAAAAATAAACTGCCTGTCATAGATTAAGAGGAAGTGCTTTGCTTCCTGAATTTATTGTTTTTTCATTATACAGGAATGTGATGAGGCAATTCTGTAAAAGTCTGAAAAATAGCTGGGGCTTTAGGGCCACTGGTCCCTAGCTGAGTACAGGGTGGAACCCCACTGGGGGGACATGGGGGGGGGGACCCAGAAGCTCTTGATTTTTTCATCTTTCTTCCATTGAAAAAGCACAAAAGACTTATACTTCCATGAACATCATTTTAGATATAAACATAGGCAATTCGGATCATTTTTACCCATCTGACAGCATGGCCAACTCCTGTCAAAACGTCACTCGATGGGGGTTTGATTTCATTATTTGCCACAAGTGTTAATTGACTATAAACAAATACATCACATAAGCAAAAGATATACTTTTGATTGACATTTTTAATCCATTAATTGTTGTAAACCTTCTTTATGCTTTTCATTTGTGCAGTCTTTGTAGCCTGTATTGAATCAATTGCATATTATTTACAAAGGAAGAAATGCAAATCTTTAATATTTAGGTTTAAGGCCAGACCTTGACCATCTGTGCACAGATCTGATATATTAATTAAGGCACTATATTAAGGCACTGCCTTGATGGGAAACTGCTTTTTCGGGAAGTACTGCTCATGGAGGAGAAAGCGTTGAGATGGCTGAGGTTACTGAAGCGATTTTACTGCCTACCCCAGACAGAATGCCACAGTTAATATTGTAAGTCAAATCACAGCAACTGCAATTATTAAAAAGTAACGTCACAAACACGGTGGTCATTAGCTAGCATGCATTTTCCATATCTGAATTTACTCGCTAGCTATCTACCATATTTATGGAGCTAGAATGGTCTCAAAATAGATAAATGCACGGAAAAAAGTTCACAAATGTATTTGAGGATATGACTCAAAACACAAATTCATTTCCAATGCACACACAAATATGTTTCATACACAAATACATTTTCAATGCACACATGTATAAATATAGTAAAAAAAAAAATCCACATATAAAAAATAAGATTCATGAGCATATTTTCCATGCGGTCAAAAATAGAAAAAAAATCACAAATATATGCATGTAAAAGTATTTGCAATCTTCATCAAATACATATGTGGAGCTTGTTACATTCATATGTGAACTGTTGGATCTGCATTTACAAATTGCTTTTAATTTGTAAACTTCATTGCATTTGTGTGGGAGACGTTTACCCTTACGTGACTCCAATCCACAAATGCATTTTTTCTAAGAGGGATCGTCTGGAGCCAATCAGATGTCTCACTCCTTTACAGCCAATCACCTGAGTGCCTCCCCACAAGAGGTGTTTTATGACGTCATTAAAACACGCGTCGGCGGCCAGAGGCTGGAGGATTTTAGCCATTGATCCATGTTTTTAGCCCGTCAGATTTGGAAAAAAAGAAGACGGGCATATTGCACAAAAGTCGGATCCTGAGATCCTGGATCAACGCCAAAGTGAGGATTGCCACATCCCATACAGTGCGTCGCTGGCTTAATTGATTGCGTAAAGCCAACAGCGGGTGGAAGAGATCGGCTGAGTAAAGCCCGCTGCCGCTGATCCTGCTGAGTGCGCGCACATGGCTGCCTCAAATAGAGATCGATCACAGAATCGCTGATCATCACCATGGACACTAAGTAGCTGCAGCAGATGCATGCGCCAGCAACACTCAAAGACCTCGTTCAGACAGAGATCAGATCTCTGAAATGCCTCTGCCTGCTATTCCTTTAGTTTCTGTCTGAATGGTGCAAGACGTTTGAGAAGAGCATCAAAGTGAGCTAAACTCAAGTGAGAGTAAACTCGGGAGGTGTTTCAGCGCCGTCAAACAGCTGATGCACTTCGGCGTTACCGTAAACGAGATAAGGCATTGCTGCCAGACAGATTTAATATCGAGCGAGAGTCTGAACATTTGAGCTTGTGTGTGCCATGCGCACAGTGAAGGCATAGCTAAAATCGACAAAGCTATAGAAGCAAATTTGTGTCCCATATATGCCTATCCTATATGTCCTATACAAACTGAAGTGATAGTCCGATCTAGAAGACGTTTACAGATAAGTTGAGTTTACTTTCTGCTTTTAATTACCTCTGATGGAGGCATTCTCAAATTTAAAAGTAGAACGTTAGCATCAGAAAATTACGTCAAGGAGCCTCCTGAAAATGTTTGATTCCAGTATCGAGAAGCGAGGGATTTTGCACTCGTCCAGCACGACTCTGCCTCACCCGTCGCAGTCTGAATAAAGACGAAGAAAAGTAGCAGCAGTGCTGTAGGTGGGGGGTTAAGACCGCGCTGAAACACGGTATCCTACTTCATGCAGCACTGCTCATTTTTTACTCTGATGGAGGTCTCAACTTACACTGAGAAAATTGAGACTCTGGATCAAAGTGAAAAAATTGCTTCAACTTGTTACCGAAATTTTTTTTGTTTTTCTCAATTGAAAAAAATGACCTTTGTATTTTTCAATAGAGAAAAACTAAAAAAAATTAGCTGTAACAAGTTGAAGCCATTTTTTTTCTTTGATCCAAAGTCTCACTTTTTTCAGTGTGGGGAAGAAGGACGAATCTGATAATGAGGGATTCTAAATATGGTAAAAAAGTGACATGGAAGGGGGACTGATGGAATTGTGATGGTCACCGTCACATGGGTACTTCAATATAATGATCGAATATTGACTATTTTACTGACCTCAGTGGACACAAGTTTCTAAGATAATTACTCTGGGCCTACTATGAGATGGCAATGTGTGGTGGACAATTCAGAATGACTGTTAAGGACATTGGTTTTCAATTCGGGTGACTGCTGAATGAGGTGAGGTGAAATTGGCTGGAGACAGGAGCTTAGCTAGTTCGTAATCTTGCTCCGGAGCTGGCGAGCTCCACAGACTTTGTTTCCATAGTAATTTGTGCCATGGCTTAGTTCACACGCTCTGTGCAACCGAAATGGGGTTTAAGATCAAGGTAATCCCGTGCCAATCCTGGGCTAATCCCCTATCCCGCCTTTGTGCAGTAGGCCCCAGGAGACTTTGGCAAGATGGCCTCTGGTCACGGGAACCCTGGCAATTTAAATTAAAATGAAAAATAATAATTTCTTGTGAATCTTTCACGTAAGTCATGTTCTAGAATTATGATTGTTTATCATGCATTGTGAGGTCAACGCAGATTGGTTTTAGAGACTCATTAGAAACATGTTTGGCCTCTGCTGACTGTCCGGTCAGCTGTTAATAAAGATTCATTTGAAAGCTTCGACGCCGGTTTGTTTGTTAGCAAACATTCTAACGAAGCGGAAGAAGGTTGCTTTGTTTATGGCAGCTATCTTGTGCGCTGAAAACAGCAGCAACAGCACAGATGCGTCGGCGTGGTGTCTTATCACTTAGTGCAGTCGCATTGAGGGAAAATTGCATGCACACACCGATGAATCGGCCTGTGTAATGGCGCAGGCTTTTGTGCAGTTATTAGGCAAATGGGTTTTCAACATGTTTTCATTATAATGCACCGTTTCCACTACATGATACCAACTCGGTACTTTGCTACTGGTGAGCACTGTCTCTGAGTGTTTCTTACAGGAATAAAGTTAAATATCCACCACACAAACCCTCGCACATTTGACATTTGTTTGTGACTTTGATTTTTGACCTAGCAATTTGACGTTAGAGGAGGACCAAGCCACAGGTAGGAACTTTCTGCTGGCAAAGTTTTATGTAAATTAGGCCAAACGGTTTTAAGATATGTGTACGGACAGACAGACAGACAGACCCGAAGGGGGAGCGAGGGTAAAAATAACCACTGGTGAATACCTGATTGTTGACAGCTCATTCTTGAAAGCCAAGTCAGATGTAAGAAAGACATTAGGGTTAATTGTAGACGGTGACCACAATTTCAGGTGTCCCCTTAATGCTTGTTAAAAATTCTGCCTCTTCAGGTTGTTTCATCGGTCAGCTAAACTGTAAATCACAATAAGCACATTTTAAACAAAATGCAGAGTTTTGCCTTTGATACCAGAAGCAGGATGGACGGTTTGCAGGTACTTTATTCAGAGATCAAGTTGGATTCAAAATCGATTTTGAGGTGTTTGGGGGTAATGGGGTGATCCATGCCAAACTGTGACCTGCCTTATCCAAATGTAGCCCATTTACATGTTTCCCTTTGAAGGAGAGGGAACCTATGCTATTGATTCTGGGTTTATTATCAATGGTGTCTAACATTTGGGTTCTGCAAACTGCTTTACACCCTGAACGCATGCGGGTTTACTCACCCTGCTAGGTTTGGAAATTCTTCTAGGTTCTATAAGGAGATTGGAAGTATTAATTTAAGGTGCCTGTTGATTAGCCTATATTTACAGTATTTTAAGGGAGCACGGATAGGTGTAAGGTCAACATGCAAAGTCAGAGAACAGAGGATAATGCATTGTAGTATTAAACATATGTGACTGAAAGCTTTCCTGACCAAAGAAATGCAATTAAAGATCTTTTCTCCATTTTGAACAGGATCTGTCAACGAGTGTCTTCATGGCAAAAAAACTGAGTGGCTGATAACCTTAACCTGTTTATTTAACTTTTACAGGAAAGGATCCAAATGAGTTGAATTAAAACAAAATTATGTCATTATTGTTTGTCTCTAACTCCTCTTGGAACCTTTCCACAGAGAGCACTGCTGAAGTGAAGAGATGAAAATAACCTTTAGTAAAAGTGATAAGCTGGCCTGCTGGGGATTTAACTGTGGGTTTTCAGCTTAAAAGTTTACCCTCTGAAATAGATTTGGGGAAATCTAATTCGGGCTATTAAACAAGACTAAATTGAGAAGTTGATATTACCATATAATTGAAAAAAGTCGACTAGTAACGTGATCACAACGTGATTACTTTTCTTGCCATTTCTGAATTTATTTTTGACTGAGTGGACAATCAAATAAACGGTACTGACTGAGTTGACCTTTATATGCTGGAAGCCCAACGGGAAAACTGTTCGTTGAATATTAAATATGTACTAATTTTTGTGAAAAAAAATTTGCATATTGTAACATAGTCCAAAGTAACTCCACCCAGTTCTGCTGATGACATGGAAAATTGTCACAATGGTTGGGCTAATGAGCCCTGAGTCAATAAGCCCTGGAGCCATTTCCTCCATGCTCTTAGCAGAACCCTAGACTTAGGTGGATGGCTTGACCTTTTAAGGCCTAATGCAAAAGTTCCAGCAGAGAATCATGCTGCCGTGTTTACCATAGTAACCTGTATTTGGGCTGAAGCACAGCTTCTCAGCTTTCAGGAAAAGTAGGAATTTTTTTCTATTGCACAAAATTTACAGGTACTTAATTGCGGTACTTAAAAATTACACACAAATCTGTGTCAGTGACAACACGTTTTTGCGTAAAAGGGTTAATCATAGTTCATTGAGAGGAAAAAAATGTATTCCCCATTGTTTAAAAGAAGTCCTTTCTGATAATACTGCATGTCCTGGACTTAAGGACTATCAAATCCTGATATTGAAATACTTTGTTGATGGTTCAGCTGTGTTGATAGTGGCCCTCTGTAATCTACTCACTCTTCAGAAGCAGGAGAGCTCACACCAAAAATGTTGACCCAATCAGTTTGGCTGACGACTTTGCAGACAGAGAAGCAATGGCAACAGCTAAACGCACTCTTGTAGGGATATTACACCAATCTGAGGACTCAATTTCATGTGACCTGCTGTGAGCAGAGCATGATGCCGCTCCCCCCACAAGAAAAACGGACATCATATGGAACACAACACACTGATGACGGGGGGGTAGGACCCAATGGGAAGCCTATATTACCAAAATCTCTCTTCCATATTGCTGTAGATTTGGTGCATGGGCAGTGCCATGTACCAAGAGGAGGGACCTAGGGGTTAATAGATCAAAGTTACGATCACTGATTTACTAAAACAAAAGAAAAAATTCTAAGAAATGTCCAACATGACAAAGCTAAAACACATGGGGAGGGGTGGTAACACTGAAAGGGGCAATTCCTACATCCCCTGAGCCATTTCACACATAGATTAGGGAGGGGATTAGGCCGCCCGAACCTAGTCCATAACTGGCGGAGGCGGGACTGCAAAGTTCCAAGGGCACGTTACAGATGTGTTATTGTGCTGGGGAGAGGACTGAAGGCCCCCGTGTCTGGTGAAGTATGAATTGACATACTGCCGTGGTACCGTCTAGTCGGCGTGCTTGTCACATGTAAGTGTGGGCAACAAGTGGTACGTAGGTGAAAGCCCACACCTAGCAGAGGGGCGTTGGAGAGGATCTCTGTGAACAGGGGAGGCTGGTGAAAATGGTCAAAGTTTCTATACCCGGGGCGCCCCGGTGGCTCATTGGTCTAAGTCGCGCACCATAAAGGCTGTGTCCTTCCCACAGCCACCTGGGTTCGATTCCAGCTCAGGTCATTTGCCGCATGTCTTCCCCATTCTTCTCCCCAACTTTTCTGTCTATCTCCACCATATAACTGTCAAATAAAGGAAAAAATTCTCAAAAAAAAAAATTTCCATACCCATAGCGAAGTGGGGTAGGGATCAGACCGTCGGTTCCCACCTGGGTGGTTGGTAACCACTACGGGATTCAGTGATCGCTATCGACTGGGTCACCGGCCGGTCGGGTCGCAGATGGCAGCAAGACCACAGAGAGGGGTGGCCACCACGCTCTGCTCATTGTACAGTCAGGCCACCACAAGTCAAAAGCGAATGCATCAGTCAGCGAGTGGTGCTTCTGTGATCGGTGGGCTTTGAAAAGCAGACACAATGAGTGTGAATAGTACGATTAGGTGCGCTATGGCAGTGTCGACTGCTCGTAGTGGACCTCAATGGACCCCAGTTTACCCCCACTCAACATAGAAATGAACTCTGGGTTGAAGTACTGCACCGGCAGAGATGGATACCTGCAGTTTGGAAACACAAGTTCTAAAGTTCCGCTCACGGTAGTCCATTATAGTCCAGAGCAGAATTTTTGGCGATGTGTCAAAGGTAATGGCACAGTATCTGTGGGAGTAACTCAGGGGTGTCAGGGGAAATTACAGATTTTCTGTGGTTATCCACAAATAACAGAAACATCCTTTTTCACCGGCAGAGAAGACAGTCCAAATAGCACACTGTCACCCGTGGGCACCTCACTGGAATGGGACGAGAGCTGTGGATGGTTGGTATTAGTTGTGTGGACATTTGATATATGTAGCATTACCACCACATTGGGGAGGGGTACAGTTGAATGACCACATGTACATTGTGAGTGCAGAAAGGAACATCACACGACGGAGACGGGACGCAATACCCCATGAGCCGGTCTTAGGAAACAATGTTCCAGATGAGGCAAAGCTGTGGTCAGTAGGGACCAAGGTCGCCCTCTCCCTGTTCCCGCAGTTTGGAGTTGGATAGGTAATGTTGCGATTGGATACTGTGCATTATTGTCTGAGTGCACTTGTGAATGAAACTTGTAATATCACTGGCAGTATACAGGAAGAATTGACTGCCTTACGATTAATGACGCTACAATATCAAATGGTACTGGATTTGTTAACGGCTGCACAGGGAGGAGTCTGCCAGGAGGGGGGGAAGTAAAAGATCGAGCTTTAGAACGTTTAAAAGATCTATCAGATACACAATTGGCTGATTTGGTACCTGTTGGTACCTGGTGGCTGTAGCTCATAGCAGCAAGATTCCCAGTACTGCTCTTTTGTAGTTGCTGGGATTGAGATTCCAATAATTAAAACTGTCATATCAAACATGTTGAATGCTAACCCTGAGTTTCAGATGTTTATGTTACAGGACATCGACGGAGGATGTGCTCTGCCTGAGGAGCTGGAGGAGCCACATAATGATGTGATAGAAATAGGGGACGTGCTCGAACAGTAGAATATTTCCCGTAAATGAAGCACATGCTGGACATCAAGAGAAGTGGCGTGTTAGCGGAGAATCAATTATAAAGAGGATGGAAATGTTGGTGGAATTCATAAATTCCCTATTATTGCTTATTTGCTTATTGATTGTTTATCCTTGCTTGCTCTTGATTTAGTATTGATTTACTTGTTTATTCAGTCATTAAGGGGTCTATTCTCCCATGCGCGTAAGTCGAAAAAAGCGCGTAGCTGCTGTATTCTCCCCTCGACTTAAGTCTGTGCATTACGCGCCTCGAAGGCAGTTACGCACTTGGGGCGGAGCAAGGCCAAAATCGGGGCGTTTCCGGGCGTTTCTTAGGCAAAAAACACTGAGGCGTACTCTCCCCCTGGCTTACACACTTTTTCTGTTAAGCGCTTTTGAGGGCTGTATTAAGGTCAAGCGCCAACATAAAGCGAAATGGAATATTGCGTTTGATGTTGGTATTAGGCGAAATTTTAACATTAATTTTATTTTATTTAACATGGTAAAGGTTGAGACATTCAATATTTGATTGCTCTTCCTTATTTCTAAACTACATTTCTCATAGCCATAATAAATTATCAAACAAAATCATCATATGATATTACGCAACAGCCTCTTCTCCGATTAGTTCAATTACAAACGCTTAGCAATTAATTAATACGAGAATACATAAGACCATCATTCTACCATGCCCTCAAAATCTAAAACCAAAATGCCAGTCCTGCATTTGCTTGCACTCTTGCGTGATTGGAGAAGAGTAAGAGGAGCGCACCGAGCTCGAAGACGACCACGCATATATCGGCTTCATTTGGATATCCTGGGACTAACATACATCGAGTGCATCCAGCGCTTTCGTCTGGACTGTGCGTGAGGCAATCATCTATCTTTGCCGATGAACAGCTATCCAGCCACAGCAATTATCCACAAAACATACCTGTGGTCATCGACGTCACAACTGAGCTGTCGTTCCAGAGTGTGGCTGATGATGTCAAACACATATCACAGGCGTCTGTGTCAAGGTGTCTGACACAATTCGTTGACTCTCCAAGTTCTTCTCCATGCACTTCCACTGCAGAAAGAGTGGATGCCATCTCCTCCTCCAGTGCAGTGAAATGCACAGGGAGTAATGGTTGCCCACAACCTGTTGCCTGTACACTTCTCCGGTGTGCAGGGAGCCTGGCTTTTACAGTGCCCCACAGATCCCTCTATTTATGCTTTAAATCGGGGATACTGCGCTTACATCTCCCCACTGTAGCCACATCCAGAACGATTCGCAGCTTTCTTCCCCTGATCACTCTGATCAGCCTTCAGTGCTCCCTTGCCATACAACACCAACATCTGTGAAATTTGGTTTTCGGCTTTGGCTCGACGTCACCATCATTGTCTTCATGTTCTATTAACAAATGCAACTGCCCTATATGTTTGTGATAATCTGAAGTTGTGATATTCTCACGAGTGAGGAGATTGATTTTCTAATTGAGGATATCTGTATTAACTTACTAGTGTCTTTGCAATTTTTTTTTCTTTTTTACCATTGATAATACTGTGTATTTTAATGTGTGAATAAAGATATTATTAAATAGGCTACCCTAGATTGAGCCCTACCCTGCCAATACCAAAGCACTTGTTAATCAATTTTAGCCAATAAAGAATAGCCGACATGGGAAGCGTCATTATCAGTACCTTGTATCTTCAAAATGACAAACTTCACTAAAATTAAAAAAATAATAATAATAATAATTAAATAATACAAATGGATAAATATAGTTTAAAATAAAAAAATGTTTAATTTCGCATTTAAGAATAGTGGACATATGAGTTTTTGTTTCTTATCAGTTTGGAAATGCGAGGTTTTATCAGCAGGCCGACGATATTCAAATTTAAAGTCTAGTTTGCGCTTTCCATGGACTGCATTATCATGGTTAATCAAAAAATCCTTGTTCCTTGTTTTCCTGATAGCCATAATCAATGAGCTTTGTACAGAGTCTGCCTCTCTTTTGCATTAATCACACCTCTTTCATAAGGCCGCCTACATTCTGAAGTTAAGCACTGTGGGCGTGATCGAAGCGCGTAGGGGAGAATGCGCGTAACTCAAAAGCGCTTAACTCGAATCGTGTAAAACAGGACTGTTGGGAAACAGGATATTTTGGGTGTTGACAATATGAGGTGAGCCAGACGGTTTGATGAATGGGTAATGAATGTGTATTAGGAGATAAAGAGAAGCCGTCAGGTCCGGCAAAATTTGCGACTTCCATCTGGGATCTCCGTTTGTCTTCAGTTCCGACAGGACAATAGGCACTAGCACCTTGTAGTTGGAGGTTCTGTATGCCCACATATGGAGCTCACTTCCAGGGGTTGGGAATCTATTGAACCAATTAAGTTGGGTGGTGCAGGAGAGGCCCAATTGTAGAGTATTGCTTTTTATCAATCTGTAAACCCTGGAACTAATCAGCAACAACTTCTGATAACATTAAAGAAATCATATGCAAATGTCTGTACTTTAACATGTATAAAGTTTCTTACAAAATGAAGGAATTTTAGAACTCTGCATCACGCTGTTGTTCCCACGGCCGGCTGTGTAATAAACTCGTTCCTGCTTTTGCTACGAACATCAGAGTCTGCTTCTTCATCGGGACAACGTTCTTGGTTTTTTATTAATTTACCAACAGGACTAAAGCACAAATGGGAGAATAGACCCCTAAGTGTTTATCCTTGCTTGTTCTCAAGTGGCCTAGGTGACCTAGGCCATGCGTGACTGCAACTTTTATAATCTAGCTTGTTCCTATGTAGAAGCGTCATGAAGTGTGTTTACTGAAACAGTGTGTTCCTTCTGAAGCCTGAAGTGTTCGAGATGCAACCCAAGGAAACGTAAATTTCTGCGGGGGGAGAAACTTTTTAGGATTACTGGAGTCAGGCTTACGTGGGATGCGCAGGCACGCAGCTGACTCAGAAGGCGTACATCATGACGTTCTGCTTTTACATGTATCCAAAGCAGAGATTCCTTTGTCTTTTTTCTGCTGATGTAACTTTGACGCTACGTGTGCACATTGTAAAGAATATTATTATAATTACTCTCTTAGAGCTGAGCATTTTCTTTCGGGAGTACAATTTAAAATTCACACAACAGGCAGCCTCCATGAATTTGTATCTAGCACCACTGTGCAGCTTCATTTAAAATTTATGGACTGGGTCAGTACAAGCTGTGTCCTTTATTTTATATTTCTCAATGCCAATAAACTGCATGTATTTTTTTTTTTTTTTTTGGTCAATTGTGTCTACTGTATTTTGTCTCAGTTGCACATCTGTCTTATTGGTTGATATCCAGCCCAAATATTTATGGACCCAGATGTTTGTGTTATTGGTCAATATTCCCGTTTTAAGAGAGACAGGTCGACATATTTGTGGCCATAACAAATGCAAACAAGAAGGCATCAAAAAGTGTGTGACCTCCATCGTTGTCAAATGTGTTGGCGGCAGAAGTCGAATTCAGATTTTTCTTAGCATAAAGGATTTGTTCAAAGAAATAATCTGACGGCTGATGTGGGTTTTAGTGTCACGTGACAGTGGCATGTGAGAGTGCTGTCTTTATGACCATAGAAATTCTTTCAGATCTTTGATAAATAATACAAGCTGGATTTTCAACAAAATTTAATCACTTCCTCTTTAGCACAGTATCAATCAAAATGCAAATTTGGCATCCATTACAGACTTTTTGAGATATCACGATAACTGACGAATGAACTAACAAACAAGTTACAAATACTGATAAAAACAATATAACCTTGCTGGTGGAGGTAAAATGAACTATGCAGAGCTGACAGGGTCATCAGCAGCACTGAAAATTGCTGGCATAATTGTTCAATAAGAGTTTAATAGTTCTATTTTGCTTTTGACCACAGAGAATAGTGCAGGAAGCTCACATCCCTACAGACGGACTGCAGTGTGCCTGGGGCTGCTGTGTTTTCTCTTACTGGCTGCTGCGTCAGTCCTCTGTGTCCTCTGTGAGTATCACACACTGTCTGTGTCTCTCTACTGTGTCTCTCCGCTAAAATGTACTTTTTAATGTGGTTTTACCTTCTTGTAGTTTTGCTTTTCTACACCCATTCAATACACTCATTAACACATCTATACTAATGTGACTGATATAAATGTTATCAATAGCAGCACCGAACACTTAATTCTGAAGCTGACATTGTATATTATACACGATACACTACTTACGATACTCAACGAACAAAAAGACTGCTCCCAAGCCACTGAACTACTCAGCCTCTAAAACAGTAAATAAATAAGCATCAAAGCACAAGATGACATTTCAGGCCAGTTCGTAAAAACTTGTTCCCCACTTTGCCTGCCCTTCCTCATTCACAAACTAACTTAAATGAAATGCTTTGCTTTTCACTCAGTTTCTGTTACTTGAGATCAACTCCATACCTCCCAAGTTTGTAGGACCGAAATGCTGGTCCATATGGAGCGCCATTTGCATCAATATTAAATAAATAAATAAATACACATGTCTATGAAATAAATAAAAACAGCTATGAAATGAATCCTGAAATAATTAAATGAGCCAATAAATATATAAATGTCAATAAAAATATATAAATGAGTCAAAGTTCAATAAATAAATAAATAGGTTTCTATTTCAAAATGACGTTTTCAAAGGACTACTTTTATTTATTTCATTGACTTATACTTCATAATTCTGCATTTATTTATTTCCGAATGCTACATTTATTTCCCAGCTCTTTTTATTTCCATTTCTTATATTCAAATGAATGGGCGTGGTTTTATTAGATTAGACCAAAGCAACATCACCAGAACAGCACTGAAGTTATACATCAGGGGTGCCCAATCATGTGCCATGGAGGGCTGAGAGTATGCAGGTTTACGTTCAAATCAATTACGACACCTGCTGATTTGTATACTGTTGTGTGGACAAAATGGACAACATCGGTGGGCTCCCAGATGCCATGCTATCCTTGGCAGATCAAATTGATCAATATGGTTTATCAGCAGATGCTGTTTCAGAATTTCCGGCAGGCTGTAGCCGTACAGCGTAATGCTGCCTCCCACAGTTCATTACAAGACATTATTCAAATCTTCTCACCATTCGCTCTCACACTCATACCTATGGTCAATTAGGAAATGAACCTACAGTTTTGTTTTTTTTTTTTTTCGAACATTATTTAACATTATTTATCGTATGATAGATACCTGGAAATTTCATTTGGCGCGAGGTTTCAAATGTAAATTTCCAGATGTCTCGCCCACGATAAATACCGAGTGCTCGAAAAAACTGTTGGTTTATCTCCGGTCTACCATGACTCTTGTCAACACGCCTACAATAATATTGAATAAATACTGAGTGCTCGAAAAAAATGGTAGATTTACTTCCAATCTACTGTGACTCTTGTCAACACCCCTACGAAAATACTTATGGCCCGTTATTTTTACAGCAAAATTCGCTAGCTAGCGAGGGAGCTAATCTGTACCATCAATGCACTCTTAACAGACCAAGTAGCTCCATAATGCACCATGCCCCTGTCCGCGATTCGTTCAATGTAATACTGTGACCTAAGCAATGCTATACGCTGTTTGATTCATATTAATGCCAGTTATCAAGCTCAGTACCCGCGGTTCAACTCGAGCCAAGTTTGTCGGCGAAATGATTGCTATTCCCTGATCATCTGTTGCATTACATGCACCAAATACCTCTTGGCTAAGTAGGCTAGGTTAGCAAACTAGCTAGCAAACTAATGTTAGCTTGCTTTCTTGTCAGAAAGCCTTTCATTTCATTGCATTTGGCCGTTTCTCTGTATTTCATTATTTCAATAAATATTTCATATTTTATTTTAATAAAAGTGATATTACCTCAAACTAAAGTAAATGGCGTTCATCTTTGCTCTCAATGAACGAAGCGTAAAGGTGTTTATCGGTGAATAGACTCCTGGTGTCAACCGATCAAAATGCAGAATTCGCTGTAATGAATGGTAGAATTTAGTACCTCCAATTAACCTAACATGCATGTCTTTGGACTGTGGGGGGAAAACCGTAGTACCCGGAAAAACCCGCGCGAACACGGGGAGAACATGTAAACTCCACACAGAAAGGCCCCAGGCCGGAATGAGACCCGCGACCTGATTGCTGTGAGGCAACAGTGCTACCCACTATGCCACCGTGCCGCCCGTGATTCAGCGCCGTTCTGGCGATGTGGCTTTGGTCTGAATCTGTGAGATAACCACGCCCATTCATTTTAAAATAACAGATGGAAATAAAAAGAGCTGGAAAATAAATGTGGCATTCGGAAATACAAGTCCTTTGAAATAAATAAATGTGGAATTATGAAATAAAAGTCTCATGAAATAAATAAAAGTAGTCCTTTGAAAAACAACATTTTGAAATAAAAACCTATTTATATAATTATTGGCTCATTTATTTATTTCATAGCTATTTTTATTTAATTCGCAGGCATATGTATTTATTTATTTAATATTGACGCAAATGGCGCTCCATAGGTCCATAACGACAGCGTTTCATTTCCTTGAGCGAGGGGTGGGGGGGAGAGATGCCATTTCTTTTCATTCAATGGGAGGGGGGTTGAAAACGATTGATTTACTTATTTTATTTACCAGGTGGTGGAATTTGCATTTCATTTCATTGATTCATTACACATTATTACGCAAGGGGGGAGAAATAACTCATAAATCCCGCAATGTGGAAATCGCGGGTTTTTTCATTTGCTTGCGGGTCCGCGGGTTTTGCTATTCAAATGCGGGTTCGACCCACCAGAAGTTGGTCAACTGGGAGCTATGCAGCGCAGTGGTCGATATCATGATGGTGTGTAATGTAAGATGGAGAGTGCCTTTTGATGCATGCATTTACTCCTGGTGTACTAGATAAAACTCAGTACCAGAATTCACTGTTGGAGAGAAACCTGGAGGAGCTCGGAGTCAGTTACAGCACCATGATACAGGAGAGAGACCTGCTACAGAGAAACTACACCATGCTGAACAAAGAGAGAGACCTGCTACAGAGAAATTACACCATACTGAAACAAGAGAGAGACCAGCTACAGAGAAACAACACCATCTTCCGACAAACTGTATTAAAGAAATTACCCTTTATTGATCAGTACTGTCCGTACAGTTCACAGAGTGAGTGGTGCTACTCTGGTGATGCTCTGCAGAAGAGCATTTACTCTTTTACTTTAAATCTGTTCTCTATGTAAAGATAAGCCACAGAACCTGTTGTCTGTTCCTCCTGTGCAGAGAGAGAGTGTAAACCCTGTCCTCAGGGCTGGGAGCTGTTTGACTCCAAGTGTTACTACTTCTGTAATGAAAGTAAGAGTTGGACAGAGAGTCGCAATGACTGCATTAAACGGGGAGCTGACCTGGTGATTATTGAGAGTCCAGAGGAACAGGTAAAGCTCTGTGTTTGTGTGAGAGAGAGTGGATTAAGGAATGATCCATGAGCCAGTTAGTGGGTGAGTGGAGGGAAAATTGACTGGACATTCATAAGCAACCTCTGTAAAACCTATGATGTTTCCCCCATCATGTTCCTTCTTACAGTCTGATACATTTTTAATATCATTACTTCGAGTGAATCTCATTTATCAGTGCGGTGTAGCTTGTGCTGGTGCTCAGTATCTGGTTGATCCAGAATGAGTCAGTGTGGACTGTGTGTCTCTCAGTGTCTCTGTAAGATTGAGAGCCTCTCTGTGTCTGTGTTCAGGACTTCATCTCTGAAAACGCAAAATATGATTTTGCCTGGATTGGACTGAGTGACTCTGTAACTGAGGGTACCTGGCTCTGGGTGGATGGATCCCCTCTACAGGGAGGGTAAGAGTCCATGTTCACACAGTACTGGGCATAAATACACAAACTTAACTTTCATCTCAAACACACGTGATGTACATCTAAGCACATCAGAAATATGACAGCACCTTTGCTGCCAGTCAATAGTTTAGGCAGGACACTTCTGTCAGATTTAACCATTTATTACACAATGACCTGCTTTTGAGTTTGTTGGCGACTCTGCCTGAGTGATGCTGTGGAACAATCTGAGCGAGCATGACACAGACAGTCCCTGAGATCACAAACCCCACAGCAGAGCCTGAGATTCTTTTGAATCTTATTAACATTGAACAAATGCTGCTTGTGATGAACAATGATAATTATAAAGTAGGAGGCTGTGGGGTGGAGGGAGATGAGACACAGATGTCTTCGTAAACCTGAGTTAGAGTTCTGTAGAGGACACAAAGCCAGAGAAATTAATGAACTTTGCCTTGGCAATAAAAGCTCACCGATTGGGTGGGAGGAGCTAAAGTTAAGAACGACTGGAGAGAAACAGGCTTGTGACCAGCGGGACTCCCCTGCCTGACTGAACTAAGGGGAGGTTTCCTGTAACTGTAGTGCACAAATTTATGTTAATTCAAGACTATACAGGTACTCCACTATTTTAATCTGTGCACTGTTCTTGTGATATTTGGTTGTCGAAATCGACAACCAAGTCACTTCTTTCCGTAAGTCGTCTGTTTGTTACACACCTTTTTGGCATTTATATTCATTTGATCTTAATGAAACATTAACACATAATAAAGGAATGTCTGAGACACAAGCCTGTTCTTTTTAAAGTCTCTACGTAAAAGGTCGAGGTCACCGAAAACATGAAAATCACATTTTCAAATAACTTCTGAACAGATTTATTTATTTATTTATTTATTTGCACCATAAAAAGAAGGACAATTACAAAAACAGAAATAATACAAAAATAATCAGTGCAGGAGAGGTTAAAAAACCCTATTGGGCTTATAGAAAGCACCTCCCCAAAGAATATACAAAGAAATTCAAAAATAAATCAACAACAACGAGAAAGCAACAATTAATAACAAAAGAAGCAATAATACAAGTGCCATAAAATAGCGCTCACAAAAAAAATCAGAATAAAATCATGGGTATGTATAACCCTAAAAAATTGTTGTCTAAAAAGATGAGCATGTAAGACAATGATCCAATTGCAGATTATATTGAAAAATAAACTATTGGGAGTCTTGATTTATCAGTTAAGCTTTCAGTCTTAACTTAAAATTATTGAAGGATAAAGATAATTCAGCTACATGAAGATAAGTATTCCAAAGTAAGGAGCCTCTGTAAGCAAAAGAAAACTGAGTTTGAGTAGTGCGGCAAAAAAGAGGATGAAGCTTATCAGTGTGTCTTGTGTTGTAAGAATGGACCTGAGAGTTTACTCTGAAGAATTCTAGGAACGATTAGGGCAGCAAATGGGAAAACACAGATTAACATAGAGACTTCTAATGGCTCATATTGTCGGGTTCAAAGAGATCTACAAAGGTCAATAACCTTGACCTTCGGCCTTGACCTTGGATTTCTGCCTTGAGATCAATTTGAACTTGAATTTTTTTTCTTCAGAATTCAATTTGATGGTTGGATGTACTGTATAATGGGACACACATGCCCCATACCAAATCTCAACATGATGGGATCATTATAGTTTGAGATATAGGAGTTTCTATGGAATCCAAAATGTCCCCATTATTACAAAAATCTCAAATTTTTACTCAAAGCATTAAATAACTTTTGAAATTGCAAAGATAAAAACACATTTCAGCAGTAATACATCTACTCTGAAAGATTTTTCATCCGGGAACAATCAACGAAATACGTGTCAATGGCGTTGTTACTAAAATAGATGAATTATATGATATTATCTAGTTGTTCTAGGCCACTGATTTAAAGTACTAAGTGACTGTTGACCATGTTATGAAATTGACCCTAGTCTCGAGTCAGACACCAGACGATTACGACAACAGTCCCTCTAGGCGGGAGACATTCGACTGTTAGTATTGTAATTGTTAATGATCTTTCTACTATAATCTTTTAACCATCTGACCTCTAGCTTTTGACTGTCTGCAGTGTCAGCAGGTTGAGGAAAGTCATTCATTCAGTGAGCTAAAATCTGGCAAAACTCACCCTAAGTGTTTACAATCATTAATGATCTCCGATCTGTTCACTGTATTCGCACAAATCCTCTTTCATCTGCAAAACCCAATGATATCCTCACTAGAAATCATCAGTGTAACAGACACCATTTCAGAAGGACCAGACTTCGCCGTCCACAGGAATAAATCGTTTCATCACTCAGGTTGCTCGACTGGAGTACAGTGACTCAGTAACTTCCTTTATCATCACCTCTGTTAGAGTTTAACTTCTCTTTTCTTCCAAAAAACATTGAACATGATTTGAACACATGGAACCACTTACAAGTTTCTTCAATAAGCAGAACAGTAGCCCCTAAAATTAATTAATATCTTTTTGATAGAAAACTACATACAGTATGCGCTGTCCAACAGTCCAAGCACCATCCAACTGGTTCAACTACCTAGTATACTAAATTCAATTGAAAAATAGAAATTTTTATTTGAAAATTCTATTGGATATTCTATTGATAAAATAAAGGCCTGACTGCTCCTGCCTGCACTGTAACAAAGCAAATATAATCAGCCCCACATTTCCTACCGCTCATTACCAAGCAAACCACTTTCTGTAGACAGTCAAATGGGTCCTACCCTGTCCTCCATTTTGGATGTTTTACACCAACCAGGCCGTAAAGACCATTGGACATAAACAGCATCAACTCCCACACTTGTACTCATAGATTATAATAAATAAATAAATAAATAAATAAATAAATAAAAATAATAATAAAATTATTACAGGTTTATCAAGATCCCACTCATCCCCTCCACTGTGCTCTCCAGCTGCTGCCATCAGGCCGGAGACTTGCAGCCCCATTAGTGAGAAAAAATGGCTACAAGCAGTCATTCATTCCATCAGCTGTGATCATCCTTAACAAGGAACTGCCCAGATAATTTTACTCTGCAGTTAGTTTTATATTGGCACTTTATGTATTTTTATTCATGCCCTTCTATCTTTTAACTCCCCTCGGGAGAAAACTGGACTGATTTCATCATCAATTTTGTGAAAAGTGTTTTTCAAGTGAAATAGAATTCAATAAAATGTTTCTATGCTGCAGAATGGAGTGCTACAATCTACTGACATTATCTAAGCTATCAGAACAGTGTGATTAGAATTCATTAACATGTTTTGCCAAATTATAACCTGCAGACAATTTTTTTACAATCACTAGCTAAATAAAATTAATCTGCTCAGATCATTTGTATGTCAGTTGAGAAGTTGACCCTTTCTTAGTTATTTTTACTTCATATTCATCTGGCATTGTTCGATGAATGAATGAATGGCTTTGTTTGGTATCATTATTGGTCTGCCTAATAAGTACAGTACAAGCAATGAGCTGTGGCACTGTCACATTGATCTTAACTAGCTCAGTTAACCTCCTTGAAGTATTTTGAACAATTAAATTCAGAACAATTTATTTAGACTTCATAGGCTGTTTGCACAAAAGGTTGAAAAACTATCGTGAAACCATTATAAATGGCAATCAAGATAGGAGACTTGGCCCACAATGTTACTGAGGCAGAAGTTCACTTTAAGTACTTGTGTTGGACAGACATTTACTGTGTGATTTCAATCAATCAATCAATCAATCAATCAATCAATCAATCAATCAATCAATCAAACAGAACACTTTTCATGCAATAGATGCAGCCCAAAGTGCTTTACATTAAAAAAGTACAACAGACAATAAACACAAGAAAAATCCCACCCTTCTCCCATACACACATACACACACACACATGCAGATTTTAAAAAAATTGAGAAATTGAGAACAGAGGAAACGCTGTCCCACACTCACCACTTTAGAGAAAGGAAACACTAGAGAGAAGATGATAGATACTACTGCATAGAGAGATAAAGATAACTGTATAAATTAAAATTCCATAAATATTTAAAGGTAAAAATAATCAATAAAAATTCAAATATAGACCAAACTAAAAAGATAAAATAATAAAATCAATAGAATTCAATTAGAAAACCAAACTAAGAAGACAAAAATAATAAAATAAACAAAGTTCAGTTAAAAACCAGAAATAAAATTCAGTTAAAAAGCCAGACTAAAAAGGTAAAAATAGTAAAATAAATAAAATTCAGTTGAAAGCCAGACTAAAAAGGTAGGTGTTGAGTTTGCTTTTAAAAATGTCTGTGTTCTCTGTTTTATGCTTATCTTCAGGCAGACTGTTCCACAAATGTGGGCCGTAATGGTAAAACGAGGCCTCACCACGTTTTGGTAAAAATTTTTGGAATAATTAAAAGGCCGTTGCCTGAGTTTCAGGGCCAGTCTCGTAGTGGAGCAGACCAGTAACTGCAGTACCATTTGAGCACCCTGAAACAGTAGCTCAGTGCCCTGTGACAGTCCCCTAGTGGAGCAGGACAGTAACTGCACTGGCCTGTGACAGCAGTACAGTACAGTACACACAATGCCTCCTCTCGGTCTCCCTCTGTATTAACTGTAGCTGGTCAGTGCCAGACTCTGAGGTGTAATACGGTGAAAGACCCAGCATGAAGATACTGCACCACTGCTGCTGATCTGGTGTCTTTTTAGTGTTTGTATGAAGAAATGTGAAGTTTGTTCTGAAGAAAGACTGCAGAGATGCCGTCTGTCCTCAGAAGCAGTGTTTCCCAACCATCTCCTGGAGGCCCACCTATCCAGCATGCTTTAGATTTCTCCCTGCTTCAGCACAGGTGATTCAGATGATTAGCTCGTTAATCACCCCCTAAAGATTGATGACAACCTGATCATTTGAATCACCTGTGCTGGAGAGATGTAAAACAAGCAGGAAAGGGGTTGGGGAACACTGCTCAGAAGAACATCTCTGTCCTTCAGAACAGACAGGAGTGTTTCTGTGTCGTGTACATGGCCTCACCGTTTGGTCCTCAGTCTTGGGGCTGCTCTGTGCTGCCAGATTTACCACTTTATGCAGGAGCCTGCAGGCGCACTGACTCAATAGATTCTTCTCCTCCACAGTCTCTGACCTCAGAAGCAGTACCTGTGATCTCTCATCTTTACCCTCTTATGCCAGCTGGGGTTCAGTTGTCATGTGATCAGTCAGATTTGCATGGAACACAAGGATAGAAACCCCAAACACAACAATGCTGATGCTGCCATCAATAATACAACAATACCTGATATCCTCCAAACAGACATTCCTCTGAACGGTTGCCCTGATGATGGTGTGCATTTCCAGCATATCTCCAGCAGAGCATCCTTCAACATGACAGTGATGTCATCACCTCCATCTGTAGGAGAAACACAGAGCAATCGTGGCAGTACACACATCCACACTAATACTGAATACAGAAGCACTGGGACATTACGCTGTCCTCTTAGCATCAACATTTTAGGACATTATAATTGTAAATTTAAATAAAACTGACCTCCTCAGGGGGTGTTGGGGGCCTATTAAAGGTCTGCAGTGTCATACAGTGCAGTATCACAGACAGCCATAAACAAAGAATATGAAGGAGTCACTGAATCTCTGTAGGAAACAGTAGAGAAGTAGAGCATCTGTGTCTCATTCAGTGTCTCTGCTTCTGTTACAGATTCTGGGGGAGGGGAGAGCCAGATGATTATTACTGGAGTGACAGGGGGACATGGTACCGCGGTGCAGACTGTGTAGTTACTGTGCAGGGAGAGAAGAGATGGAGGGACACATACTGTAACTGGGTCTACAGGTTTATCTGTGAGACTGATGTTCTGCTCCTTTAAAAAAAAATCCTTGAATCACCAGTGATGTAATACTGAGGCATAATGGGAAATGAAGTCTTTTACCAAAGCATGTTTAACCATTTCTTTTCCTTCATATATCTGCACAATTTAGTCAGAGCAGAACTGTACTTATATTTGAGAGGCGTGGCATCAAACAACACTGAATGAGAGCACTAGCAGGGTGTAGTGTGCACTCTGTGTAGATACTGGATAGAATACAGGGGCTCATGAATCCTGTCAGTGTTTGAGTACATGACTGACACACTCTCCCCTCTGAAAGGCCAGGTTATAATTTAAGCTGGATACTGTATTTTTTCAAAAGAGCTGTTTCACTGTTATACTTGAACATGACCAATCAAGATGATCTATGTGATCTAGGTTTTCAGTCAGTATAAAAATGATGCAAAACTCATTTTCTGAGCACAAGTGGCACAAATGCACTTCCACTATCCCTCTGGATCAGTGCACACGAAACCTCGGTATTTGGTGGGAATCCAGCTCCAAATAAGTCCCATTTAGAATAGCATATAAAGGGGAAATTTATAAACACAGTCACGCTGAATCTATATTGCTACAACCACACCACTGTAAGAGTGTCAAAGGTTATTGTCCTCTGTGTTGATTGTGTGAAAACACCAACGAACAGAAAGAGCTCTCAGTGCATTTTCAAATTGATGTTACTAAAACCTGCCTACAATGGCTCTCCAACCAAGGGTTGTGAGATAAAGTCATCAATCATGTATTCAGAATTAAATAAGTCCCCTGTGAGTCTGTCATCTAAATTCTGTCTGAATTTATCCTTCCTTTTTAGGCACAAGTCAAAGCGAGTTTGAACATTTTTTGACAAACTCAGTCCAGCTGGTGAGTTTAATCACTGGTTGAATCCACCAACCTGTTTGAGTAAATAATTCTGGCTTTAAATTTAGATTCACACTTGAGTGCAGATGGTGATGGATCTTTGGTCTGTGTGTTTCCTGTGATTCTCTGTCCTTCTGTCAGTATGAGAGAAGCACAGGAAGAGTGAGTGAGTGACCTGAGTGTGTGTGAATGCTTCATTAATGATAATTATCAACACCACAGTTTTAATGTCGAAAAAATGATTTTCCCTACGTTTACATACTTATTCAACATTGGCATTCATTAGTTTTTTTTTTTTTTTGGTCAATTTTGCTTTGTTCTGTCTGCCATGTCGACGCTTCAATAAACACTTTCTGCTTTTTGCCATGTTTCAATCATCTGTTCCTCATCACTTCAACACGCCCACATCTTACTGCAAGTGTATCTGAGTGGTGAAGCGCAGACACAGTTTCCTCATTTCAATGGTGACCTGCACAACGATCCCAGAACAGGTGACTGCATTGCAGGGTTTATTTTTGATGTGCCAGTGTGTGTGTGCGTGTGTGTGTGTGTGACATGTCTGGTGTGTGGATGAGTGTTGATTAGAATGAATTACTCGTGACAGTCTGACATCAGTTCATGTTTTACTCCAGTACAGTGAGCCCATCTTCTGGGCGCCATTCTGATTTAAAGCTTCTCTGTTTGTGGTGCTGAATAACAGTGTGAGATTGGTATTGTGTTTAACAATGTGGAAAAACACTGGAACTACTGAAGAAACTGAAGTAAAAAACCCTACAGAGCTCCGCACTCCCATGTACCAACACTAATGAAACTCCTCAATATACATGAGAGTCAGTGCATCTGGGAAAGCAGTCAGTTACTGTCACTGGGCTTCTGTTGTCTGCATTTTTGATTTCTCACCTAAATGTCTGTTGTGTCTGCGAAACACAGTGTGTTAACTGCACATGAACAAGAGCCTCTACAGACACACAGCACCTCCTGTATCTGACCTGTAGCTCCCTCCCTCCCTCACTCAGGTTTAGCAGTCTGAATATTCTCCACTAGGGGGAGCTATTAATACTGAGGAGGCTGGAATTTGGAGGTGCGGTATAAGAATAGTGCTACACGTCAGTGGCTCTGTGTCCCTGTTACAAAATATGTACAATTACTGAAAAGACAAAAGACAGAAAATTAGATTTTGTACGGAGTGCTGTAGTTTACATGAAAATGAAGCGTGTTTTTTTTTTTGTTTTTCTTTTGTGTACTGGTGGATGTCCTATGCTCACCACACTCGGCTGATTGAACCAGTTTCACTCTTTGCCCTCTAACAAACTCATGCTCGGTGCGCTAGCAGACCGCAGCATGTTCACTCAAAGCGTCTCTCTCTCTCTCAATCTGCCCAATCTGTGCGCGCTCAACTTGGCCAGCGCGCTCGCTCAGGCTGTGCACCGATGTTAGAGATGAGCCACAATTCTGATTGGCTGCTTCAGCTCCAATTATTGAAACTTTATTTGTCATAAAGACGAAGGTGACAGTTGATGCGCCACTGCAAGAGAGCCTCAGCCGGTCTGGAGCCTGGGAGCTGGTGTTCGGTGGCGCACAGAGAGCTGAGGGCACACAGAGTGGGCAGAAAACAACAGTTTAGAATCAGTATAAAAAAGAAGAAATGGGTGAAGAACAAACAGTAGTTTTTTTTTTTACTCAGTGCGCCCTCTCACCACACAACCTCCACCTCAGAGAGAAAGAGACGCTTTGAGTGAGCATGCTGCGGTCTGCAAGCGCACTGAGCATGAGTTTGTGAGAGGGCATAGAGTGAAACTGAGTGAAAGGGGTTATTATTGAATTCATATTGACCTTAGCAAACAGGCAAACATTTTTTGAGCACAGAATAGATTTTTGTTCGCTCAATCGGAAGTTTTTTTTTTTTTGCTCCCGTTTAATATTTCCTCAAAACAAGACTTGCGTGCTTGCGTAGTATATTTTTCTTCGCTGAAACTCGCTCAGGATTGAGGCACAAATATATCTCCATAGAAAGCAACACCATGCCTCTGGTGATTCTCCCGATGGAGCTCTGGCCAGGGAAAAAGGGAAGACGTGGAGGTATTCATACCAGAATAAGGAAGCCTTCATTTAAACCATCACTCCGCACCATCTGTTTGTTCCCCTACTCCTCCGAGGTCCTCTGACGTATCTTCACCAAACTTGATGGGTCTATGTAGGTTGTCCCTGGAATTGTCCATGAGGGGTTAGTTTTTTGAAAGGTCAAGGTCACTGGGGTCAAAGGTCAATTTTTCGCATTTCCCATCTCCCTGGACAGATCTTCATGAAAGTTGGTACGTGGACGTAGGTCGTCACAAGAAATGACCACGAGAGGTCCGTTCCGTCAAAGGTCAAGGTCACGAGGGTCAAAGGCCACCGTATTCATGAAAGTTGATATGTGGACGTAGGTCTTCACAAGAAATTATTCTCGCCACGGGTAATTCACTAGTGTAAATTAAAGAGTGCTTCTTTGATGCATGCATTTCCTCCTGGTGTGTTAGATATAATTCAGGAACAGAATTATTCACTGTTGGAGAGAGACCAGGAGTAGCTCAGAGCCAGTAACAGCCAAAGGCCAGCTTCAGAGAGACTACAGCAGCTTCCAAAAAACTGTATTAAAGAAATTCCCCTTTATTGATCAGTACTGTCCGTACAGCTCACAGAGTGAGTGGTGCTTCTCTGGTGATGCTCTGCAGAGGAGCATTAACCCTTTTATTTTAAATTTGTTTGTTATGTAAAGATAAGTCACAGAACCTGTTGTCTGTTCCTTCTGTACAGAGAGAGTGTAAACCGTGTCCACAGGGCTGGGAGCAGTTTGACTCCAAGGGCTTTAAATTCGTAGACCCGGCGCAGGCGCGGCAAGTAGTGAGAGCGCCGCGCCAACGGGGTGTGTCCAGGTGTATGTTGCAATTTCGTGCCCGGCATAGCCTGGCACAAGTACTCCTCTGTCCCGCCTCTGTCCCTCCTTCTGGCGCAAGTGGCAAAGAGGGAGGAGAAAAGGCCTAAGTGGGTTTAACACAGTGGAGTCAACTCTTCAACAATGAAATGAGCTCCTCTCCTCTCCTTTCAAGTGTTGAAATAAAGAAGCCTCTGTCCTATATCTAGATGATGCGTTAATGTTGTATTTTACTTTGCTGCTTCAGGCTTGTTTTCTGCACCGCTTACGTCTATATTAACCTCTTAAGAACTATGCCCCAGTACCGGGGACAGTTATTAAGCATTATAAATACAGCATTTTTCCAAATCGAGACATTGTCAAGCGGCATATCCACATTTTGCGAAGAAACTCGGCCAAAAGCTCATGTAAACCATTTTTACCTCAACGGAACCCAATTCAAGCACCAAGTAAGTAAATAAGCATGCAGCAGAACATAGGATTAAATCATATCAGCGCTGAATCGCCAGGATTTCTGCTGAATTCGTGCTATGCATAAAAACGATACCTCAAATAAAAGAGGAAAGTCCACAGAATGCAACGATATGAGCCCTGTTTTAAACCGACACCACATTGACAGAACAGCAGGCGTTCACTTTACACTCTACAGAGATGAGCAGAAAAAATTCTTACCTTTCATATTTTGAAATAAAAAAACTGCTCGAGGGTAAATCTGCGCTTGTTATTGTTAGCCCAATGTGTTCGTGTTCTAACGAAACTAGACCATTCGTTGAATGGGCAATTTGACCATAGACTGTTGTCGATTGGATAAAATGCCGCGCTGCTGAAAGTAAATTGTGAAGGTAAGATTCCTGATCAGGGTGCCTTTTTAAAATTTTTTTTTGGAAATAATCGCTGTGGCCTTCTACAAATAATTGCTGGGGTGTTGTGTTCTGTGGGTCTTCGTGTTTTTGGTTAGTCAATTTTAGGTTTTATTATTTTTGTGATGTCTGTTTTTCGTCTGATGTTTTAGCGTTTCCACATTCCGTATTCCCGTTTTATTCCGGTCAACGTCTTACCCAAGTACGGTTTTTGTTTTCTCCCCGGTCGCGTCATTAGTTCGTTGCCGTTTTTGTCTTTATAGATTGTGTCACTATTTCGGGTGATTTAATGGATTCTGGGTTTCAGTCTTCCTTCCGTTCTCGTTTGCTTACTTCCCCTTGCTTTTCTATATTACTAACCCGTACTAACAGTTTGTTGTTTTCTATAATTTACCAACCGAAATTAACATTGTATATAAGACTGACGAACTAATGAGCACTCGGGATTGTACAGCTGCACTTACTAATTGACTAACGACCTTTCCGCATTTGCCCTGTTCTAGTCTCCGCCTCTTGCTTTCGCTTAATCTGCTTCACTGTGTTTCCTACAGATTCTCTGCATTAATCTCATCTGTCCTGCCTCTCACTCTATGCACTTAGGAGTCCTTATTCAGTTTATTTATCCCTCTATGGGAGAGTCTTGTGATCCTTGTCCGTGTGTTGGTGTTTTCTGTTTCATGTAATTAGGTTTCCCTCGTGTTCCGCCCCTTGTAATTTATATTATTTTCAGCACCTGTGTCTGTCCGTGCCCCTTCCCTATATATTTCCCGACGCTGCAGAGCAGTTCAGATCTGACTTCATCTCTCACTCCACTCCCCTCATTCCAGTTCTGTGTCAGCTTTGTCCGAGTGTCCCTATGCCTCCCGAGCCCTCTGTGTCCGAGTGTCCCTGTACCTGCCGAGTTGCCATCTGCCAGCTGTGCCTCCTGACTTAGCCATCTGCCAGCTGTGCCTTCCGGAGTCTGCCGTCTGCCAGTCGTGTCTTCCCGAGTCTGCCATCTGCCAGCTGTGCCTTCCGAGTCAGCCATCTGCCAGCTGAGCCTTCTGAGTCTGTCTTCTGCCTGCTGTGCCCTCCCGAGTCTGCCTTCTGCCTGCTGTGCCCTCCCGAGTCTGCCATCTGCGCCAGCTGTGCCCTCCCGAGTCTGCCATCTGCGCCAGCTGTGCCCTCCCGAGTCTGCCATATGCACCAGCGGTGACCTCCTGAGTCTGCCATCTGCGCCAGCTGTGATTTCCTGAGCCTCCTGTGTTCCCGAGTGCCCCAGTTCGTGTTACCATCCTGTGTTCCCAAGTGCCCCAGTCCGTGCTGCCCTCTAGTGTTCCCGAGTGCCCCAGTCCATGCTACCCTCTCGTGTTCCCGAGTTCCCCAGTCCGTGCTGCCCTCAGTGTTCCCGAGTTCCCCAGTCCGTGCTGCCCCCCAGTGTTTCCGAGTTTCCCAGTTTTTTTTTCTAATTAGCTTTCTTGAGTTTTTCCCCTTTTCATGCTTGTGCACGGTGGTTGTTTTGGCCTGTGTGCCACGTTTAATTTCCTCCCGAGTCTTTTAGTTTTATTATTAAAATCTGATTTCCCGCTTGTAGTGGCAAAAAACAGGTTTTGGCTCTTCCTTTAGCCCCTTGTTCCTTTCCATTTTCACCACCATGAAGAAAGCAGGTAAAGCAGCGTCAGACTCAAAACCCGTATCCATTAAATCCAAGAGAGGAGTTTGACTGGAAATTGATCTTGGTTTATTACAAACAAAAATTAAATACAAACAAAGAATGCAATGGTGTGCAGCAAAAGACTATAAAGTTCAGTTTCAGGGTCCAGGTTCAGAACGATTACGAGCTTAGGGTTCCGGGTTTAGGCTTAGGTTTAAACGGGCCTAGGTCAATGACTGTAACCTGCCATCCTGCCTTCCTCCCGTCATGCGCAATTGGCATCCATTTATGCCATTTGGTGGCACCATTCACCATCTGTAGAGGGCGCAGTCTCACAAAAATGTACAAACAACAAAATATGAGCGCAATGTAAAACAAACATAAATGCGGCTCCTACACCGCTAATGGTGTCTCTTCCCCTTGTTCCGCGTTCCCTCTCTCTGTGTTCTCTCCTTGTGTATCCGTAACATGGGGTTTTTGTAATTCCTACTTTTCTTTAACATATTTTCACATTGCCTTTGTATTTATCATTTTACTTATTTATTTTGTTTTTTAATAAATATGCTCCAGTGGAGTCAAACTTAATTTTCATTGTGTGTATTATCTTTGAATGGGAAATTGGCAGGAATAATATTTTTTAATTATAAAAATTAAAAAATGTTGTATTTGGATGGGATGGATGCCTGTAGTGATATATAAGTGAAATTTTATGTGTTTTACAGCTTGGTATCTGAGAAATCTGCAATGGAGCACAAGGTACCTAAATTGTCAAAATGGAGAAGCCACCTAGAGATTCCTCTCTAATTTTGCTCTGATTGACCTGATCAGAATAAACTTTGGCACAGATAATCATGACATTCTGTGCTGTAATTTTTTAGAGGCTTCAGACTGCAACTCAACAAATTTACAAGGGATCGAAGTAAAACTTTGTTGGGTGCAAAATGAGATCTTTCATTTACACTGTGTTCCATCTCCATTTACTCTGTATGAAATCCCAAATGGTTTTACCTTTATTACGATACCAAGATTATTCAAATGGACCAAGCAGTCACAGAGATATTGTTACATCCTGTATGTTTATTTATGTGTGTTTATATGTAGGCCTACATATTTGGTTAGATATATTGTCTTCTGTGTTGTGGTTTTGCTTTTTCCTCCCCCTTCTGTTCACCATTCTCCAATTTTCTCAGGTGCAGCTGCTTGGTTACCTGTTCATCATGATCACCTGCTCCAGATTAACAATTTAACAATCAACGTACTCCTCCCCTTTTAAATAGTCTCCTTTTTGTTTAGTTCAGGCTCTCTCTCCTGCGCTGTGGCAGGGCCAGGTGGTGAGCTGTTTGTTGGGGTTTCTTTTGGTCTGAGTTTGTTTAGTTTGGAAGCCTTTATGTGTTGACTTCTGTTTTGACCAGCCTATTTTATTGCCTTTTGATTATGTTTTGTTCTGGGGCACATGGGGGACTTAAGGTTAGTTTAGACACCCTGGGGTATACATTTTACATTCACGTAGTTTGTTTTTGTTATTTTCATTATTGTAGTGGTGTGCACCACCCTCTGTATTTTGGGGGGCCTTGCACCTGTAAAAGGGGGGGGATTTATTTTCGTATTTTGTGTTTGTTTGGTGCCTTTAGTTTATTCATTCTTTTGATCCCCTGAGTTGCTTTTTGTATAATAAAAATATTCACTCTTGAAACCCCTTTAATTGGTATTGTGTGTCTGTATGCTTCATGGAACTGTCTATTGTGTTTAATGTTGCGTCTGAGTCATCCTAAACACCAGGGGGCGTAACAGATATACACATAGACCATAAAGGTATTTCTCAAAGTTTTAGCAACAATGAGTTATGAAGCCAGATACAAAATCATGACAAGGTAACCCCAGTCTCCCCTATTACACCCTGTTGCTGCTTAAAATTTTGCCACGAACGTGCATGGACAACAATGTAAGATACGTAAGACATTTATTTTCAATATGTGATCTTAACCAGGGGCGTCGCTAGACCTAATACTGTACTGGGGCATAGCTGGGTCACAAACAATGCGAGCGCGCGAAGCGGCCGAGCAAAACTTTTTTAGCACTTATTTATCATAAAAAGCATAAATAGTGCTTCAAATTATCCATCCGTGTCAGATTATCATGTCGGATTACCCATGTTTTAACGTGAAATAGCTCATATATGCTCATTAAACATCGATAGCAATCTCCAGAAACCGAGTTGACAGTGCTAGGCTAACCATTATGAATCACCGTTATGCCTATGATGAGCCAGTTAGCTATAAGGCAGCAGCTAACGTCTGCACTAGGCTACTTCAGTTTACAGCCAGAGCTGTAAGTTGTGACATTTAAATTCCCATGGAAATGGCGACACAGAGGGGAAAACAAACAATAAGGACAAGCAGTTGCCCAGCACTAACCTGAAGACAGGTGGAGAGAATGACGGCGAGAGCAGTCAGCACTGACAGACACCGTTGTGTGTGTCACCTTGTGTTCCGAAGTTCTGAAGTGAGCACTAGCCAATCACAGCCAAAGCCACGTGAATATTAAGTAGCCACGTGCCATTGTGTACTATACGGAGTGAAGTGAATAAAGCAGCATTGAGTTACAGTTATCATATTAAGTAGTTGTGTGCCTATGCACTTTCTGTTACTGCAGATTCTCTTACTGTCGATTATGTGGACATGTAGACTTAAAATGTGTGTGTTTTTTTTTATATTATTATACTGGGGCACTGCAGACCAATACTGGGGCACGTGCCCCAGTAAAATATGTCTGGTTTCGCCGATGATCTTAACTCAGTACGAGATCATAGCAATCAGGCTGTTTTCCTTTCCCCCACTAAAAACAATAAAACCCTACAGTAAGTGACAATAAGAGTAGTATTAAGCTGCTTGCACACTGGACGTGAAACGAATTTTTCGCATGACAGATTGCGTTGCTGCGTTGATGGCAGTGTCTGTCTGACAGGGTTATAATATATCGCCTTGTCTGACAGTCGGATGGTTTCAATATAACTTTGTGTCTGACAGCCAAAAAAAAGAGGACGATTGACAACGAAATTAAGATTAAAAAAGAAACATTTTAACAACAAACCGAGCATCCAATGAACACTGCGATTTATTTATTTGCGGGCCATCTTTTTTGGATGTTCTGTTTGTTGATGGTATATTTTTATTCTTTATTTCGTTATAAATCTGTTCTCATATCAATACTTTTACTTTTTGCTGGTTGCCAGACATGGAACATTTCGCGTCGGACAGTCTTGATCGTGAATGCGATATTTAATTCACAGTGTCAATGGTCATGGAATTGATTTGGTCACTGACTACAAGCACTATTTTATCTCTGGTGTGGAAGTAAAGCGTGAATCTGTTCGATCCATCTGACTAATTTTCAAAAGAGAGACCGAATAAATACTTTTGTCTATCTTCAACGGTAGAAAACAGAAGAATAAACAAACGCTTGTATTCGCGTCTTTGCATTGACTTTGACTGTAATCAGTCGTGTGAAAAATTTGTTTCGCGTCCAGTATGCGTGGCTTTACTGAGTATAGTACGCAAGCGTTATATATGTGGTTGGCTGAGAAAGATGTGAAGTTGTTAGTTTGCATCACAGATTCAGCTGCGTTGATTAAGACAGGTCGAGTTTCCATTAGGCCCTACGTGTCCCAACCGCCTTTAATCAGACATCAGGACAATTGATATAGATACTATAATTTATGCCCTGATTCAAATAGTTATATTAAATAGTGCTTGCTGTAATTATTTATTGCATTGAAATGTGCCTGACATTCTGGAAACCTGCGTGTAAGGTTTCGGTGACGTCTGCGCGCTGTGCGCCGGTCTGCCAAATTACCACTGCACGGAAAGTAAACCAGGTTGGAGCTGGCGAGTTTTTGACGCAACTTCAGCAGAGACTTTTTCTACGAAATTGTCACTTGATGAATATGTGACAGCTCCCCCTACTACGCCACCACACCCATCTCAGTGCACGTCCCTCTACCAAATTGCCAAAGTGGCTGCGCATGGTGTTGCACCGCACGAAATTTCCACGGCTGCACAGGACGAAATTACCACTGCGTGGGCTGCGTCACGCTACGCCACGCTGCGCCACCCTGTGTACTCAGAAACTATGCAAGATATCAGCACCAAACTCGGTAAATGTATTCTATGTATAGTCTAGAAGTGCCTTTTGCTACTTTGGAAATTTCAGGATTCCTATTTTTGTCGTGTCCATGGAAACAAATCTGGACTGAGTGCACATCAGGCCTACTTCGTTTCCAGAGCAGAACTCAAAAACTGTTCATTATATCTTTCTGAAACTTTGCATGTGTATTATCCACATACTGACGAGGTGCCTTTTGATATTTTCAGATTTCTGAAAAAAAATTTTCTCGTTTCCATGGAAACAAGTTGGATGTGGACTCTGTACAGCGAGGTTTATTTCCGGAGCACAACTCAAAAATCGTTCAATATATCTTACTGAAACCTTGCATATGCATTACCTACATACTGAAGTCTTACCTTTTGGTATTTTCAGATTTCTGAAAATCATCTTTTTTTCGTGTCCATGGAAACAAATTAGATTTGGACTCTGTCCAGAGAGGTTCGTTTTTGGAGCACAACTCAAAAACCGTTCATTATATCTTACTGAAACTTTGCATGTGTATTACCCACATACTGAAGTTGTGCCTTTTGATATTTTCAGATTTCTGAAAATGTTATCTTTTTCCATTTCCATGGAAACCAGTTGCATTTGGACTCTGTACAGAGATAAGTTTCCGGAGCACAACTCAAAAACCGTTTGTTATATCTTTCTGAAACTTTGTATGTGCATTACCCAAGTACTGAAGTGGTACCTTTTCATATTTTCAGATTTCTAAATTATTACTTTTTTCCTTTCCATGGAAGTGACATGGATTTGGACTTATTCGCAGGGCTTGGTTTGTTTCCGGAGCTTTTCTTGTCTTTGCTAGATGTTGCCAGTACATAGTTCCTGATCATTCCATTGGAAAATCACTTCAAAATTCTTGTTTGAATTTCTTTCGCAAATAATCAGGGGCCGTGGGGATATGTCATCTTCTGATGACTCTTGTTGCAATCTGATACATGTTTGATATTATGACTTTGAGTGAGTCTCATTTATCAGTGTGGTGTGGCTCCTGCTTTTGCTCAGTATCTGACAGATACAGAATGAGTTAGTGTGGGCTGTGTGTCTCTCAGTGTCTCTGTAGATAAGACTGAGAGCCACCCTGTGTCTCTGTTCAGGACTTCATCTCCAGAAACTTAAAATATGACCACTAGATTGGACTGAGTGACTCTGTAACTGAGGGTACCTGGCTCTGGGTGGATGGATCCCGTCTGCTGGGAGGGTAAGAGTCCATGTTCACACAGTACTGGGCATAAATACACAAACTTAGGGTCACATTTTAGAAGAAGTGTTGCTCATAAAGGCTTTATACAGCATGTATAATGCCTGCATACAAGAGACATAATGTCTTCATGAATCATTCGTAAACAAATATCATGCTATGTAAAGGGTGAAATAACACATCCGTATTGAGCATGTGATGCCGGATGTGACGATGACAATGTCACTTAGCCGACAATGTCACCCTTTATAGAATTTAGCCACTAGCGAAGTGACATTGTCAGTTATGAGACATCTGGCACCACATGCTGAATAAGGATGTGTTATTTCACCCTTTACGAAGTATGACATTTTCTTATGTATGATTTATGATGACATTATGTCTCATTTATGATGGCATTATACATGCTGTATAAAGCCTTTATGAGCAACACTTCATCCAAAGTGTGACCAATATTAGCCTTCATCTCAAACAAGTGATGCACATCTTAACACATCAGAAATATGACCGCGCCTTTGCAGCCAGTTGTTAGTTCAGTCAAGAAACTTGCGTCAGATTTAACCATTTACTACAAGACAACCTGCATTTGAGTTTGACGGTGAATCTGCTTGAGTGATGCTCTGGAACAGTATGAGCAAGCATGACATGACACACACAGTCCCAGAGATCACAAACCCCCAGGCAGAGCCTCAGATTTTCTTGAATCTTGTTGACCTTTAAGTTAATGAACATGATTTGAGCAAATGCGGCTTGCATTGAACAATGATAATTATAAAGGAGGAGGTTGTCAAGGAGGAGGGAGATGAGAAACAGATTTCTTAGTAAACCTGAGTAGGAGTGCTGTAGAGGGCATGGAGCCCGAGAAATGAGTGAACCCTGCCTTGGTTATAAAGGCTCACCAATTGGGTTGGAGGAGCTACTTCAGAATGGATAAAAAAATATAAAAACAGGCTTGGGACCAGCCTGATTCCCATGCCTGAATGAACTAATGCAAAAGCTCAATTTTCTGTCACTGCAGCTTAACCCATGAGAGCCATCCTCTGAAGAAGGACTGACTTTATGGTTTTCCTCTGAAGAAGGATTGACTTAATGGTTTTGGCTATGTTACCTTTAACTAATATGAAGAACTACACAGGAAACAAAATAACTGTGAGGAGTGGCAAGTATTACTTCTTCCAGATGTCTTCTGCTAGCTAAGCGTTTTTTCAGACATGCAGTGTTTGACAGTGAGCAACAAATATTTGTATTTTGTGTCAAGTGTTCCAATTTTAGATATGCAACAAACTATCATCACAGGACAAACTAGCCATGATACCAGTATGTTCTCTTTACAAGTCATTTGTAACTTTAACAGCTCACCCACTGGACCGTACTCTGCCATGAGTGCACATTGTCAGCAGTGAGCCTCAATGGAAAAAAAAATTTTAAAAGTAGCTTTCTGTTCCAGGAAAATGCATGTTTAATTTTAACTGCAGTGGGGAGACACAAAACCCAACCAAATATGGACAGTCATAAAAATAATCAAAATGCTATTTCTAGAATAGAAGATGACATGAACAAAAAGGATTGTATAGCAGCAATCACATCTTTTAAAATTGATTTGCCTCTTAGTGTCACCATTCTCAAATGTGAAAATCTTTTTTGAAAAATCAACAAAAAATTGATGTTTATTTTTCTAAACTTTGATTCTGCCACATCGACCTTTGTCAACAACAGGAGTTGAAATGAAAAGGTATCAATGAACAATAAAACTCCAGACAGCCTTTTAAAGGTTGAGCTACTTTGGCCATACAGGAGACTTACAACAATCAACCAAGTGGAACATGTTTAAGAGCTCCGGGGGGCTCAGTGAATGCAAAGATTCCAATGCGCGAAGGGAAGCCTCTGCAAAAACTGACCGCAGGGAGCTAACCATATTGGAAAAAATCCTTTAACCTTATGAGAGAAACACTCTTCAGCAAGCAGGTGTGAATTAGAGAGTGACCAATATTTGCAGAAGACTTTGCAAACAGAACCACTGAAGCTGCCCTGTGGGTTAACAAGGCCAACCTTGTTTCCAGCAAAAGCAGGACAGCTAGTTTGCTACAATATGCTTTAAAAGAACGGCACAAAGATTCTTACTTTTCCAGAAGGAAAATCTTGATCCTATGAGATGCAATATTTAGGGGAAGGCTTTTTCCCATTTCAGCATGACAATGCCCCCATACTCGAGGTCCACATGTGCTTGTCAGAAGTAGAACTTGATTTACCTGTACACAGCCCTGATATCAACCCCATAAAAGACCATTGGGATCAACTGGAGAGAAAAGTCTGGCATGATCGCCCAGCATCACCTCCAGACCTCCCTAATGCAGATCTGAAGCTGTGGCAGATATAGAAAATTGAAAGGCAGGGAAGGGATGGAACCAGTATCAGCAAGGTATAGAGTACTAAAGTGATGATATCACAGCTACTTAGCCTCTGGTGCCAGAAGTGAAATCCCTGTGGGAATTTATAATGGGGTTTGGACAATTTCTGGCATTGCTCGAACTTGTATCAATTTTATGAGCCACCTTGCTCCGAGATTACCCTATGGGGTATTCAGATACTAATGATCACATCAAATTTGTTGTTTATTGCCAATAATTATACAGGTACTACTCGGAAAATTAGAATATCGTGTAAAAGTCGGTTTATTTTGGCAATTCAACATAAAAGGTAAAACTAATATATTTTATTGACTCATTACATGGAAAGTGAGATATCTCAAGCAATTGTTTGTTGTAATTTTGATGATTATGATTTACAGCTCATTAAAACCTCAAATACAAAAACTCAGAAAATTAGAATATTGTGTATATAACCAATATTGTGTGTGAAACAACACACAGGCGGATGCTGGACATGGGCTTTAAATGTCGAATTCCTGTTGTCAAGCCACTCCTCAACAGCAAGCAACGCCAGAGGCACCTTCGCTGGGCTAAAGAAAAGAAGAACTGGTCTGTTTCCCAGTGGTCCAAAGTCCTCTTTTCTAATGAGAGCAAATTTTGCATCTCATTTGGCAACAAAGGTCCAAGAGTCTGGAGGAAGACTGGAGAGGCGCATGATGGAAAATGCAAGAAGTCCAGTGTTAAGTTTCCCCAGTCTCTGATGACTGGGGGAGCCATGTCAGCTGCTGGTGTTGGTTCCCTGTGCTTTCTCAAGTCCAGAGTAAACGCAGCAGTCTACCAGAACATTTTAGAGCACTTCATGCTTGCTTCAACGAACCAGCTTTATGGGGATGCAGACTTCATCTTCCAGCAGGACTTGGCACCTGCCCACACTGCCAAAAGTACCAAATCCTGGTTCAACAACCACGAGATTACTGTGCTTGATTGGCCCGCAATCTCACCTGACCTGAACCGCAAAGAAAATCTATGGGGCATTGTAAAGAGAAAGGTGAACGAAAAGAGACCAAACAATAAAGAAGAGTTCAAGGCCGTGATTGAAGCATGCTGGTCTTCGATAACACCTGAGAAATTCCACAGGCTGGCAGCATCCATGCCACGCCGGATTGAAGCAGTCATTCGTGCAAAAGGGGCCCCAACCAAGTACTAATTACAGATACAAGATTTTCCTTTCAGAGGCCAGACATTTTTGTATTAAAAATCCTTATTTATTTATTTCTTTATTTATTTATTTATTTATTTTTTAAAATCAATTTCATGTAATATTCTAATTTTCTGAGTTTTTGAATTTGAGATTTTCTTGAGCTGTAAGTCCTAATCAGCAAAATCAAAACAAATAAAAGCTTGAAATATATTGATTTGCATGTTATTTGTCTATATAATATGTAGGTTTCACCTTTTAAGTTGAATTACAGAAATACATGAACTTTATGAGAATATTCGAATTTTTTGGGTAGTACCTGTATGCTTTGCACTTGTAGACTAGTTCGTAGTCCACTTCTACGAACTACATATCCATTGCATAAGCAGGCGAGTACCCCATGATTTGTTCCCAGCCAATGGGGTACCCCAGTTTCAGCAAATGGTCACAAAGTACAACGACGGTAGCTGATCAGTGCCTAAAATTTCCGTTGTCTATGTCCGTGGATCCGTTACCACATAGGGGGCCACCATTAGCTAGCTACATGCCTAGAAACGAATGGATCACAATGAGTTATTTTGCCATTTAGCTATGCTACTGAACCACCTATCTAGCCAGGGAATGAGCTTATTACATCTTGTGCTCATTGCTAAATAAATTGAAACAGTAAATGGTTAGTTTAATTTCACTTACTGTTATTCAGCAAGCTAGGTAGCATTTAAAATTCACGGTTTATAAATGGCTATGCTAGCAAAATTGCTAGTTCTGGAAGGACTTAAAATTTTTTACAACAAATGGCACATATGGCAGTCAATATGCATTGTGTCTTTTGAAAAATGTATGTATGAGAATAAAATTTCATCCAACCAACTCTCCATCTACTGCAGTTTTGTTCATTAATATATGATGTATATGAACTGCCAATGCAACCCATAAAGCACTGAATTTGAATAAATTTGAAGAAACAACAGCAATGACCATGGCTAGGTCTATATTCAGAGGCTGGTAATTCTGAGGCCGTCAACTCTGAACTGGTTATTCTTTATATTCTAATCAACTGTCTTTGCAGTACAGCAACTTGCATTGTGAAAATAAAAAAAAGTATTTTAACCTACTTTTTATTTCAAAAACTTCATAACTTCACTGTAAACTCAAAAAATACAGCATGAGCAAACATGCAGCAATACCAGGAACACATACAGAAACAGTAGCGGCTCTAGACCCGGGAATGGCGGGGCGCAGACACGTCCCTTTATGACAATTAGTCCTGGGTAGTTCGCAATCACTTTTCCTTCACTGACGCGTTTTCCAATTATCGTACTTGGCAACTTAAGACACGGTCTCTCCAAATGTGATCGAACAGCGATGAAATCATGGGCGAAATTCAGTACAGAAAAAAAATTTACTGATTAATAGGCCAGTGCTTCGCGTTGATTGATCAGGTCCGTGTTCCAGTTAAATATCGCCTTTCACTCTCGGTATTGTATGGGTTGATAAAAAAGTGGCACTTGGCAGTTAAATAGGCAGCGTGCTGCTCAAGCTGTTTGCGTGAGAGTTGTCAGGTATGCAAGTTTGACTAACGTTGATTTAAATACAGCAAATAATCGTCCAGATGAATGATTGTCTTCTTACGTAATCGGGGAGAACAAGCAGCAGCTGTTAACTGCGGAGTGCTCTCGGAGCGAACCTTCGGTTACTCATGAAAATGACTGAGAACAGGTTAGGACTAACGACTGTTTTAAACAGATGTTTTGTCACAATTCTCAGTTCAGGTTCCGCCACTGAGCTGAATTTCGACCATGATTTCATCGCTGTTCGATCACATTTGGAGAGACCGTGTCTTAAGTTGCCAAGTACGATAATTGGAAAACGCGTCAGTAAATGATTGCGAACTACCCAGGACTAATTGTCATAAAGGGACGTGAGTGCGCCCCGCCATTCCCGGGTCTAGAGCCGCTACTGTACAGAAATGTTTCACACATTTAACTAAATGTTTTGTACATTTAGCTAAAGATATAACTGAAAGTATAGAACATTTACCTAAATGTTTCTTACATTTAGCTAATGTTTTATACATTTTGCTAAATGTTTTATACTTTTAATTATATATTTAGCTAAATGTTTCATATATTTAGTTAAATGTTTATGCATTTAGCTAAATAATTGAAACCACTAAATAATAAAACTTTTAACTTTGATATATAATTTTGGAATAGCACATTTCACATTTTCAAGCTTTATAAATGTAGGGAAAAATCGCTAAATGTGAGAAAAAAAAATATTTTTTTTTTGTTAAATGTGGGAAAAAATGCAGTGAAAAATAACATTCTTGGAAGGAAAATAATCATCCAACCCGGACACAGCGCAACTGCATTCTTACATGCAAAATTAAATATTTTTTATGCTCTCCTGTGAAGGCAGATAAGAGATTTTATCAGCAGGCCGACGATATTTTAAAAATCACAACTATTGTGAGTACAGCAATAAGATTTGGTATGGTTCCACTACTCAAGTAGATGTATAAGTGTGAATTTTTTTTAAAGGAAATCCATGAAAAAAAACTGGGAGGCCTTAGGTGAGTTGGGATGGACTGACCCAAGTTTAATGATATTCTCACCTACTTCATGAAGTAGCTGTAGTAAATGCTTATTTGTCTTTAATTTATGCACTTTTTCTTGCACTTCCTTACCTCCACTCTCAATATCTGCTGAAAAGTTCCAGGCACAGGAAATTCTTTCTGGTCATTTAAAGATCTGCCATGACATAAGCTCCCGGGGGCCCTGTACCGCTCATGCTATACTCTGCAGTATTCACACCTGGGGCTGGAGGGGCGTCTGTTACAGCCGACTGGTGGGAGACCAGGCCTCTCCACAGAGACCGGGTGCTCCATCTCACTCCACCTCACTCCCGATAGGGGCCAATGCTCAGTCGCACATCAGATTTGAATTGCACTGCAGACACGCTGGGTGAGGAGTGGGTGGCTGGGGTGCGGCGTGAGGGGTGGCCGTACAGCTTGTTGTTTGCCTCACACCCCATTTACCCTGAGGGGGTGTTCATGCCTCTGTTGCCTAATTTAATGATTTCCTTTCAGTTGCCTTCACACACAAATACGACGCACACACTTGTACAGCTTTCAGTGGCAGGAAGGTGTAGTTTCTCTTTGTCTTATATTATAATTTGTGTGAAGATGTGAATATACTTTGTGTTGCAATAAGGTGAGCAAATAGTTTGCACTTTGTGATGAGTTCACTTAGAAGGAAACAAGCAGCAAAAGGCTCAAAAATCTACTTCCTGTCAAGATCAAAGAGGAGGTGTCATGTTTGTCAGACGTTTCATCTTGTCATTTTTAAAATATGGTGTGTAAATGTGTTAGTTTTTCAAACATGCAGAAAACTTGCTCTGATGACCCACTCTCTCCCATCAGCACTCAAACCCAAGTCTTCTCTCCTCTGTTCATTAGTGTACTGACAACTACACTGAAAGAGAACAGCTCTGAATACTGATACAGCCAGACTACTGTATCCCTTTATCTTCAACACAGGTCTATTTTACTCACTCATTTCATCTTTCTTATTCTAATTATATCCCGTCAAACACCCAACCGCCACAAAACATAGATGGAGAGATGAATAATAGCAGTAATCATGCTTTACTCAGGCTAGAGGACACAGAAAAAGTTTTGTCTTTACAAATGAGCTAATGAACTGTACTCCAACGATGGTTTAATTGCTTAAAAGTTAAAATGTATATGAAATAACAATGATTCAACAACTGAAATAGTGTTATGATGCTAACTTGAAATGAATTAAATCAGGGCTATTCAGCATTATCCAGAAAGGGCCGGTGTGGGTGCAGGCTTTCATTCCAGCCAAGCACTTACACACCTGATTACACTAATCAAGCTCTTTAGCAAAGAGTCTCAGGGTTTATTTGATGAATCAGGTGTGTAACTGCTTGGCTGAAATGAAAACCTGCACCCTCACCGACCCTTTCTATAATGTTGAATAGCCCTGAATTAAATGAAACATGAACTATAAACTATTAATAGAAATGGTGGCCTGTACTTGTAAAAAGAGACAGGGAGGGTGCGAGAGAGAGAAAGAGAATATTTGCATGCCATACGACAAAATAAAAACCAAAAGTCTGAATCGCTTCACTTCCCTCTTCCACTGACCACGTCTGCCTCACGTCTCCTTTTTCTCTGGTGCTCAGTGGTTCAGATTTACGCCTCATTTGCTCTCATGGGTGAAACTGTACTTTACTCCTCTTTGATGTTCAAGAAGGACTTGAGACACAAGACAGCAGGTGAGTTTGTTTCATGAATGTGAATTAGGTTCTAATTATGTTGCTAATATTGAATGTTTTTATTTTGTTGTTTCAAGCTTGCACACGGTAAGCCTATATAGTGTGGCAAACCCAAATATTTTGTAGTGATCTATTACCTCAAAAAAATTGTGTACACCAACTTATTATCATTGTGTGGATGGTACTTAAAGAAAATATTGCAAAAATTTTGAAAAAATTATTTTTTTAAGTGCTTTGAACGCAAAATCATGAAGTTGGCTTACCTATTTTTTGAGGTAATGTGTTTTCACAAAACAATTCAGTGCAGCACAGTATCTTGGTTTGCAGTATAATTTCTTTCTCTGTTCAAGTACTTTTGTTTTCTCATTATCATGATCCACATTTCTCATGTGGAAGTTATGTTGGTAGTGTTATGATTCTGCCATGCCTGCCTGTTTCATGCCTTGTTTAAGTTCTGTACCTCCTCGCCATGTTATTGATTTATGTGCAAAGTGACCGCTGCCTATCTTCTGACTATTCTTTGGATTATGTATTGTGATTTGGTTTCCTCGATTTGTCATATTCTGTCTTATTTTACTTTTCCATGTTTTACTTTTTGCCATAGTCATACTCCGGTTCATGTTTTCCATTTTGCTTTGCACTTTGTCTCCCCCGTCTGGTCTCTAGTCTAGCCTGTTGTTTTAGCCCCAGTCTTATGTCTCACTCTTCTGGTGATTTATTGGATTCTGGATTTCAACCTTCCTTATTTACATCAAAATGCAGCCAATTCTGGGCAGAACAGGAACAACACTATGGAGGGTGGGCAGCTAGTCCTCTGGTGGTCCCACTTCTGACCTGAATCAAACTAGAAAAGCACCAAAAGGATGAAACTTACTCTGGTTCCATGAACTGGGCCCCCACGCACAGTGCTAAAAGCACTAGAAGCTGGGGACAACAAGGGGGAAAAAATCCAGCGGTGCATTCTATGGTAGTCCATGGTATTGGCTTGACATGAATTGCACCCCCTGTCCAACTCAGACTCGGAAAGTGCAACATGCATGAAATTCACTTAGGTTGCAAGTATTACAACCCTATTCATACTGTTAGAAGTACAACCCAATTTCCAAAAAAGTTGTGTCGCTTTGTAAAATGTAAATAAAAACAATCCAATAATTTCCATACAATTTTTACTGTGTTTTTATTTAGAAATAGTACAAAGACCATATTTCAGATGTTGAAACTCATATGTTTTTTTTTTTTTTGAAACTTTGTGCTTGTTTTGAATTTGTTGCCAGCAACACATTTCATATTGGCAAATGGGCATGTTTACCACACCATTGCCTTATGTCTTCTTTAATCAACACTCTAGGTGTGTAGGAACTTAGGAGACCAACTGCTGTAGTTCTTGAAGCAAAAATGTTTTCCCATTCTAGCTTTATGTAAGATTTAAGCTGCTCAATACTTTGCATCCTCCGATGTCTTTTTTTTTTTTGTTACATAATGTGCCAAATATTCTCAGTGGGTGACAGGTCTGTACTGCTGGCGAGGGAGAGCAATGAGGAGTGAAAGGGGGCAGGGGAACAAATTACCCAATGATCTAACTAATTAACAAGAAGATGTGTCAAACCACATACTGCATCCGTCACAACAGCATGGCTTCACTGTAGAAGAGTCTGAGTGCTGAACTGGCCTACCTGCAGTTCAGACCTTTCACTGATAGAAAACAGATTGTGCATCATAAAATGAAAAATCCAGCAAGAAGACCCAGGACTGTTGAGCAGCTGGAATCGTACATCTGATGAGAGTTGGGCAACATTCCGCTCCAAAAACTTAAGCATTTGGTCTCCTCACCGCCCAGATATTTACAGACTGTTGTTAAAAAAGAGGGGATACCAAACAATGGTAAACATGGCCCTGTCCCAACTTTTTTGAGATGTGTTGCTGCCATCAAGTTCAAATGAGCTAATATATTTCATGAAATGGTGAAATGTCTCACTTTCAAGATCTGATTTGATTTTTATGTTGGACTGTGAAGAAAATGTCAATTTATGAGATTGCATTCTGTTTTTATTTTCATTTTCTACAGCATCCCAACTTTTTGTAATTGGGGTTGTATATCTTATTTATTTTGTGACATTTTCTACATTTAAATGAATGTTGTTGTTTTATTTTTTTTTTGTTATACTGTTTTTTTTTTCTTGATTTATTTTATACAAATGAAGCTTTCATGGTTCATTTTGATTTATTTTTGTCAGACCAAGGAATCTTTCCTGTCTCTTTAGTGTTAAGGAAAAACCTAGTGAGTATAATTTCAGTCAAGAGTGAGTTAGGTCCATTTTTGAACTTACTTAGCTTTGCCTCATCATTTACAGTAAAAATAAGATATATAAAAAAATAATCTGTGATTCCCTTTTGTTTTGCTATAGCAAAATCAAACAAGTTATCAATTTTTTCAAATAAAATTTTCTATTTTTTGTTATGGCAAAACTTGGCACATTGAATGAGCCAATTATGAAGCAGCATTTGTATTACATGATCTATCAGGTTAGTCCCCATGCAGGGCATTGGATGTGCAGCACATTCATGATCTGAATTTATCATTCACATACAGTCATATGAAAAAGTTTGGGCACCCCTGATCATTTTCAAGATTTTTCTTTATAAATCATTGGTTGTTCGGATCAGCAATTTCAGTTAAATATATCATATAGCAGACAAACACAGTGATATTTGAGAAGATAAATGAAGTTTATAGGATCTACAGAAAGTGTGCAAGAATTACTTAATCAAAAGTAGGCATGTGCATAAATTTGGGCACCCCAACAGAAAAATGACATCAATATTTAGTAGATCCTCCTTTTGCAGAAATAACAGCCTCTAAACGCTTCCTATAGCTTCCAATAAGGGTCTGGATTCTGGTTGAAGGTATTTTTGACCTTTTTCTTTACAACACATCTCCAGTTCAGTCAGGTTTGATGGTTTCCAAGCATGGACAGCCTGCTTTACATCACACCACAGATTTTCAATAATATTCAGGTCTGGGGACTGAGATGGCCATTCCAGAACGCTGTACTTGTTCCTCTGCATGAATGCCTTAGTAGAATTTGAGCAGTGTTTAGGCTTGTTGTCTTATTGAAGTATCCAGCCCTGGCGCAACTTCAACTTTGTCACTGATTCTTGAACATTGTTCGCAAGAATCTGCTGATACTGACTGTGCAATAACTGTGCAGAAAGGGTGCAATAATTACTTAAACAAAAGTAGGTAGGTGCATAAATTTGGGCACCCTTGTTGTGTTATTGATTTGAATACCTACATCATTGGAACACAAAATTTGTTTGGTAAGCTCATTGACCCTTGACCTACATACACAGGTGAAGCCACTCATGAGAAAGGGTATTTAAGGTGGCCAGTGGCAAGTTGTTCTCCTCTTTGCATCTTCTCTGGAGAGTGGAAACATGGGAGCCTCAAAACAACTGTCAAATGACCTGAAAACAAAGATTGTTCAACATCATGGTTTAGGGGAAGGATACAAAAAGCTAGCTCAGAGATTTCAGCTGTCAGTTTCCACTGTGAGGAACATAGTGAGGAAATGGAAGACCACAGGCACAGTTCTGGTTAAGGCCCGGAGTGGCAGGCCAAGAAAAATCTCAGATAAGCAGAGGTGAAGGATGGTGAGAACAGTCAAACTCAACACACAGACCAGCTCCAAAGACCTACGACATGATCTTGCTGCAGATGGTGTCGCTGTGCATCGTTCAACTATTCAGCGCGCTTTGCACAAGGAGATGCTGTATGGGAGAGTAATACGGCAGAAGCCTTTTCTGCGCACATGCCACAAACAGAGTCGCTTGAGGTATGCTAAAGCACATTTGGACAAACCAGCTTCATTTTGGAATAAGGTGCTGTGGACTGATGGAACTGAAATTGAGTTATTTGGAAATAACAAGGGGCTGTATGCATGGCGGAAGAAGAACACAGAATTCCAAGACAAACACTTGCTACCCACAGTAACATTTGGTGGTGGTTCCATCATGCTGTGGGGCTGTGTGGCCAGTGCAGATACTGGCAATCTTGTTAAAGTTGAAGGTCGCATAGATTCCAGTCAGTATCAGCAGATTCTTGCGAACAATGTTCAAGAATCAGTGACAAAGTTGAAGTTGCACCAGGGCTGGATACTTCAATAAGACAACAAGCCTAAACACTGCTCAAATTCTACTAAGGCATTCATGCAGAGGAACAAGTACAACGTTCTGGAATGGCCATCTCAGTCCCCAGACCTGAATATTATTGAAAATCTGTGGTGTGATGTAAAGCAGGCTGTCCAGGCCCAGAAACCATCAGACCTGACTGAACTGGAGATGTTTTGTAAAGAAGAAAGGTCAAAAATACCTTCAACCAGAATCCAGACCCTCATGGGAAGCTGTAGGAAGCGTTTAGAGGCAGTTTTTACTGCAAAAGGAGGATCTACTAAATATTGATGTAATTTTTCTGTTGGGGTGCCCAAATTTATGCACATTATGACTTAAAAAAATCACAACAAAGAAAACCAGAAAGTACAACTAAAACAAATTTATTCTTTAATAAAAAAAGTTTTGCAAAAAAAAATATCCACTATTTAATTCCTAATAACACTCTGCCACTATTTAACTGTTGCCAAAACAAAACTCTGGTCTGCTCTCTTCTGCTGTCTGCTCTCTTGTGCTTAAAATCACAGTCTTTATATAGTCTAGCAACCTACCAAAAAGATCCACAGGATTCTCGGGAAATCCCGCCCCCTCCAAGCAGGAAAGTGCCAGAAGCTTCTAGAAATCACTAGTCTTTTCTTAATGATTTTACAAATACACGCCATCAAAGGGTGCCAATGAACAAAATAAATACAGCTGACCAGCTAGGCAGCAAAACAGCATGTAACAAATCTTCATTTACAAATGAAAAATAATGCAGTACAAAAAAAATTATCATACATAACAACATGCCTACTTTTGATTAAGTAATTCTTGCACACTTTCTGTAAATCCTATAAACTTCATTTCACTTCTCAAATATCACTGTTTGTCTGCTATATGATACATTTAACTGAAATTGCTGATCCGAACAACCAATGATTTATAAAGAAAAATCTTGAAAATGATCTGGGGTGCCCAGACTTTTTCATATGACTGTAATTTGCGGGGTAATAACATTGGAAAAATTGCTTCAAGAGGGAAGCAGATGGTGGAGTTAACACGGATAAACTGTGAAACACCACTGCAGCTACATAATTGCAAGGTTTTTGCCAATCATTTTGATAATTGATATTTTACATTTTTGATGGAAAAACCTTGTCATCATATTGACATGGATGCGGAAAAAAAAGAAAATATTCCCCAACTATTTCTTATAATGCAATGAACAAATAATGGCCAATTCAGTTTCATTGTTGGACAAGAGCTTAAACCCAGAGGGATAGAGTTTGTCTTTTTCTCAAAATCTTCTTTTTGGTACTTGCTGGGTTTTTCAATAACACTCAAGATCTGTCCACATCATTGAAGGTTCTAGCTTGTTTTGTTTGTCCTGTTTTATTTCATTTATTTACTCGAACACATTTAAATACACACTCGGAAATTGAAATGAATACATGTGCAGATGCACTGCAAAAACACTGAAGGTGTTTGAAGTTTTTCATGTGGCATATTGCTTGGCAAATTTACTGGGAACAAACATATGGCAGAATGGCGGAAGTGTTTTTTGATGGGACTACAAACTGGGCCAGTTGAAGTCATTAAATTGATGTTTAGGGAATAATAAGCAGTGTAACTTCTGGAACACAGAACCAAGTTTTTAACAGCGTGCATAGGAGCCTAATCCATGGAAATACAATGAATTTCATGCATGTAGCACGCTCCTAGTCTGAGTTAGACAGGGGGTGCAATTCATGTCAAGCCAATAACATGGACCACCGTAGAATGCACCGCTGGATTTTTTCCCCTTGTTGTCCTCAGCTTCAAGTGCTTTTAGCACTGTGCGTGGGGACTTCTGTTACGAAAAACACGGGTGGAACACACTAGGGGGGAACATGAACGTGGAAACGTGAGCGTGAACGGAAGGGGGACACAAGAGGGGAGTGAGACGCCATAAGCGGGGATCCAAAATAAATTTTATTAACAAACACAGAAATAAACCGGGGGAAAAAGGGGCACTCAGGCCAACAAAAACACAACATACCAGGGGAACAGACTCCGAACAAGACATGGAACGAGACTTGACACATGGAACGAGACTTGAGACAAACAGAACTCTGGAAGCTAGACATACTCACAAGACAAGACAGTTGGCACAGCTGGCAGATGGCTAACTCGGGTGGCACAGCTGGCCAGGAGAAGGGTAAGGGAGAACATCAGGAGGGGGACAGACAGGACACAGGGCTCAGGGCAGGCAGGAACACTGGGGCTATGGCTTGGGCTATGACAATGGCTAGGGCTTGGGCTTGGGACTGTGGCTATGGCTAGGGCTTGGGCTTGGGACTGTGGCTATGGCTTGGGCTTGGGCTTGGGACTGTGGCTATGGCTTGGGCTTGGGCTTGGGACTGTGGCTATGGCTTGGGCTTGGGCTTGGGACTGTGGCTATGGCTTGGCTGGTGCTCAGGACAGGCAGGGCTTGGCTGGTGCTCAGGACAGGCAGGGCTTGGCTGGTGCTCAGGACAGGCAGGGCTTGGCTGGTGCTCAGGACAGGCAGGGCTTGGCTGGTGCTCAGGACAGGCAGGGCTTGGCTGGTGCTCAGGACAGGCAGGGCTTGGCTGGTGCTCAGGACAGGCAGGGCTTGGCTGGTGCTCAGGACAGGCAGGGCTTGGCTGGTGCTCAGGACAGGCAGGGCTTGGCTGGTGCTCAGGACAACTCGAGACAGGAGGAAGACTGGCACAAGGACACAAGACGCTGGAGGAGACAGGGGGCACCAGGGGCTTGAATGCAGAAGGGCAGGCTGGACAGGGAAGGAGGCTGAACTCGAGACACAGAAAAACCTGAGGAGACCAGAGGATAAGTGCACGAGGGGGAATGCGTGCGAGCGTGATACGTGGGTGGTGCGTGAAGTCAGATCTGCTGACGTGCAGATACTGCTCAAACATATAGGGCAGGGGCACACACAGACACAGGTGTAGAAACTTAATCTAATTAACAAAGGGTGGAACATGAGGGAAACCAATTACATGAAAACAGATAAACATTAACACACAGACAAGGATCACAAGACAATCCCAAAGATGGGATAAATAAACTGGATAAAAAAGACTCCGAAGTGTACAGAAAGAGCCAGAATAGATTAAAAGAATGCAGAGATTCTGCAGGAAACTTTAGCAAAGTCAATGAACAGTAAAGCGAGGGGCGGAGACTAGAACAGAGCGACTGCTGAGAGATAATTAGTCAATTAGTAAGTGCAGCTATACAATCCCGGGTGCTCGTTTGTAGATTAGTATTATATACAAGGTTAGTTTGGTTAGTAATTTTAGAAAACAACAAACTGTTAGTAATGTTAGTATGTATAGAAAAGCAAGGGGAAACTAGCAAACGAGAACAGAAGGAAGAATGAAACCCAGAATCCATTAAATCACCCGAAATTGTGTCACAATCAATTAACACAGAAACTGATACAAACAATGACGTGACCGGGGAGAAAGCAAAGACAGTACATGGGTAAAACGTGGACTGGACTACACAGGAGAGGAATGAAATGTGAACACTAAGACATGGACTAAAAACTGACATACCAAAATGATAGAAACCTAAAATTGACTAACCAGACACTCAGACCACGGAACACAACAACTTCATAGAACCAGAGTAAGTTTCATCCTTTTGGTGCTTTTCTAGTTTGATTCAGGTCAGAAGTGGGACCACCAGAAGACTAGCTGCCCACCCTCCATCGTGTTGTTCCTGTTCTGCTCAGAATTGGCTGCATTGTCTGTTTTAAGTAAAAATAGTTCATTAAAGAAGTCTGGATTGATTTTTTTTTTTTATTTAATCATTCATTCCTTCGTGCACTTAATTTAATTTTGTTAAGACCTGAGACAAATATTTGACTTCTCAAAAAGAAGAACATCTGATGGGGTGGACATATACGCGTATCCAGCAAATACTTTTCAACCTACATAATAGTAATGCAATTTAGCCGCGAAACGCCTACTTGCTCATATCATCAGAACTTCATTTTATAATTAGCCTGGTTATACATTTCCTCAAAACCGATGTCGTGAAATACAAAGGCTAGAAATAAGATCATTTTGAGTTCGTTATCACTCGTATCACGTGCTTTAGGATGTTATGTCGCAAAGCAATACCATGTGTTATTTACTGTCAGCACCTCCTTCGCAAAAATTAAAAATATGATAGTGGTTCACACTTTTTAGCACTTTGATTGGTTGCGAAATTAAAGAGGTAAATCCTTGGTAAGAATTTAACATATGAAACGGTGTTATTTTCTTTGATTGATTGCGAATGCGAAATAAAAGCGACCTGGATCACTTTGTATTGGAATGACGTGTGCGCGCTCCCGCGAAGGGGGTGCAATCTACGGACTGGGTGCATGGAGTATTTTGCATTTTGCGTCCGACAGCCTTGATCATGCAAGCGATATTTCATTCACAATGTCAATGGTCATGGAATTGATTTGCTTACTGACTACAATTACTATTTTATCTCTGATGTGGAAATAAAGCGTGAATCTGATCAATCTGACTCATTTTCAAAAGAGAGACCAAATAAAGACTGTTGTCTATCTACAACGGAAGAAAACAAACAAATAAAAAGACCAAGAAAAGTCGATAGCTGTCAATTTGCATTTAGTGAACATGGCCAAGTTTGTACGTCTAATTGCTGGAATACTCAAAAAATTAAAAACAACAAGAGAAATTAAAAACAATAATCGACTGTTGGACACGGAGTTATATTGAAACCGTCCGACTCCGACTGTTGGACACGGAGAACTCTTTCCGACTTTCGGACACATAGACACTGCGTATACCCCAACCATCCGACTGTCGGACACGGAGCTATATGAAAACCCTGTCTGACTTTCGGACACGCTGCCTTGTCTTTTAGGTTATTCAATTATTTCGCCTTTTCTTAGTTGGTGGCACACATTTAGCGGTAACCTCACATGCAGTTGTCGAAACTGATTTACCTGCTTTTTAACCGAGTCGCAGTTTTGAAAGGAAATCCGTTATTTTGCGGGCATTTATCAAGCGATCTACAGTTAGACAGAACCTAACTCAAGGTACACTGGTAACAATTTAACACTGCTGAGTTAGCTAGCAAGCTACCTAATTCGCTGCTGGGTGAAGTAAAGTGAATCATAATCTTAATTGACTAGATGGCTAAATTTAAGAGGAATTATGCCTGTATTTAAGGTATAGTGCACAGTAACCTGAACATTGCACTTTGTCATCACTTAAAATAAGCTTTGTCGGTAGGTGTTTTCATAAATAAACGTTGTCTTGTTGAATATTTTGAGTGTGACACCCATGGCTTCTCTGTCGTGTAGACAGCTGTCAATGTTGATGCAGCTGAAGAAAGAGCTTATCAGCAAAATTGATCTATCATACCTGTGCAGAGTGGTTAGGACCTGGCCGCAAACTGGGAATAGTACTGATTTTTATTGGTATCTTTGTAAATAATATGTCCTATTTAGTGTAGGCCGCAAAGACGCTGCACAAATGAAAAGCAAAAATACGTTTTACAACCATTTATGTATTGAATGTGTCAATCAAAAGTTTATCTTTCTCTAATGTGACGTGTTTGTTTAGTTAAATACTGTATATGGGAAATACTGACATAAAAGCCCCATCAAGAAAATCTTATATAACATCAATGGGTTTTCACATCCATTTCACATGGATGTGTCATAATACTGACTCTGTGTAAATGTTGATGTTCATGGACATATAATGGTGGGTGACATTCTGACTGTTTAAGTCATAATAGTGACAGAGGTAAGTGGTACAATTTTGAAAGTCTGCTATGTTGTCAGGTGGGTAAAAGTGATCAGAATTGCCATGTTTATCACTAAAATGATGTTCATAAAAGTAAAAGTCTTTGTACTAAATGGAAAAATTATGAAAACCCGGGAGCTTCAGGGGACCCCACTATGGTTCCATCCTGGACCCGCCTGGGCACCTGTGGCCCCAGACCCCCAGCTATTTTTCAGACTTTTTCAGAATTGCCCAATCACTTCTGCGTGTTTTTCCGTCGGGTTCTCCAGTTTCCTGCCACAGTCGAAAGATAGGCAAGTCAGGCTAACTGGAGACTCTGAATTGCGCATACATGTGAAAGGTGTGCAAATGTTCTCCGTGGAAAAGCTGTAAACTCCAGACCTGGTACGGCACTGACAAACTGACTCACTTAATGCACTTTTTACTGAGAAAATCCTGAGCATTAGGTAACATACCCAGTAGCTTTAAATGTCATCTTACGTTAAACATCATTCTTAGGAATGTTACCTCTCTATCTAAGGAAGTTTATGTCTCTCAGATGTCAAAGTGCAAATAGTTTTGAGATATGTCAATGCTACGGTGACAATTCTGTAATGTTGCAAATATATTTTTTAAGTGATTTTCCCTTTTTTCATATGATTTTTTTTTATTGTTATTGTTTCACTCATTGTTAAAGTCTTAGTTACTGATTCAGAAGAGTTGGGACTGCTTCCACCCTCCTCTCTAAAGTACAGGATCAGCAAAGTTTGGAACAGTAATGTTTGGTGTGCGGAACGTGTGCTGTAGCCAACATATCTGTCAGCTGATGGGGTATAGAATACACAGCTGGCGAGAGGTAGAGACCGAATCTCAGTCAGTGATCTAAACTTAACTGAAGAGGGGTGATGCCTGTGCCCAAGGCCTTTCACTGAGGGTTGTGGACTTCTGACATTGAAGTTATTCAAATGCTTTCCCTCTGATCCAGTCAAAATAAGTCTCCCTTGATTCATATGCAAATTTTTCATTCATTCTATCATAACGAAGGGATATTGTTAAATTCAGGAAATGTGTTTTGGAACAAAGTCACGCTGGACATCATAGGAAAATTGGTACAAAAGTCACATAAAGTAATGCAGCTATTTTATTGGAGCCCATGCAAGTCTGATATGCCTACATATGTCACTGCATACAGCAGACAAAACTAACCACACTAATCCATAAAAGTCAAGTGATTACATCATACTTTCATGCAGCTGCACCTGAAAAGCGGTTTTGGATCACAGTAGCTAAATTCACTCAAGCAGTATTTTTTTTTTAATGGCAACTTGTTTCATAAACATTATCATTAGATATTTAGTACTTTAAAACATTCTGAGTTTGCCTCATCAGAGTTTCTCATTATAGAAGGAATTGAGGATTAACTGTCAGGAGATATGACTGGGACTTCAGTTACAATGTCTCCCAACCATAGACTGTATAAAAGATGGATGAAGCAACCGTGATGTCACCCATTGGTTTCAGCATACCATTTAGGAAGCCTCAATTTTGGCAAATGAATTGCGCCATTTTTTCATTTTGAAACCGGATGTGATTCCTATTGGACGAGAGCGTGAATTGTACATACGGGGAGGAGGAAGAGGTGGATCTACAGGCGGATCTGACTGTGTCAGACAAGGACCAGAGGAGAGCCACGCCCCTAATGCATATTCTGGCTTTGTCCTTTATTTTAGTCTATTTGAGACCATAATTTACAAAAATGAACCTCAAAATATATTGGAGGAGACTTGAAACTTGCGATAGATACAATAAAGTAATGTGGAAAATCATTATTTAAAGAATAAATCAGGTGGGAAAGTAGGGTCATTTTCTCTAGACTTCTATTAGATTGAACTTCTTTCTGCAACTATCAACGTCGCCATCTGCTGGCCATTAAATAGAATGCAAATTTTGAGATTTCTGCATTGGCCTCAGTTTCCAGACCCGAGTGCTGCATCCATCTTTGTATACAGTCTATGCTCCCAACAGGAACAACAAGTGCGTCTGTCACAGCTGTGACAATGAATTTAAAAAAAAAAAAAGATTTTGCTCATAATACCGCTGTAATGTGGAAAGAAGCCACTAGATGGCACTAGATGACCTTTTTTTTGTTAAGCCCAGTCTGGAGCTAGGTTTGGGCATGTCCTGGGTAGGGATGCTCCGATCCGATATTTGTATCTGGTATCGGCCCCGATATGGAAAATAAACTAGATCTGTGGCAATGGTCCCAATCTACAGAGGCTTATACGAAATCTTCTAAATAGGCATCAATCCAAGAGCCTTCTGCCCCATCTAGTGGTGGAAAAAAAGAACTTGACAAGTTAATTACTTCCTCTGTTTGAATAAGTTTTTTCATACCAAACTAGTTAAGCTGCTGCTTTATTAATCTGCTTTTGTATTTGTTAAATTCCAGTTTGCCCCAACTAGTGGTGGAAAAAAACAACTTGATAAGTTTATAACTACCACTGTTTGAAATACTTTGTTCTTACCAAACTAGTGAAGCAACTGCTTTATTCATCTGCTAAATTCCTGTTTGCACCAAACCATTACAAAGAGCTGTTTCCTATTTATTTTAAATGTGTACCAAGCTAGTGAAGCTGTTTTATTCTAAGTCACAGCTTCTGTTTTTTTTTTTTTAATTTTACATTGGATTTTAAGTCCCTATTTGCACTATTCCTATTTGCACTGACAAATCCATTAGAGAGTGGTTTTGTTCCTGATTATTGTTATATTTTGTGTTACCAAGCTAGTGGAGCTGTTGGTTAATTTACAACCGTTCCACTGTTGCACATTTATTTAATAAACAATTCATAGCACTTATTTTTTTTCCCTGTTTACAAAGTTGGGGTGGGGGGATCGGTATCGGTATCGGCAGATACTGAACCCAAGGTATTGGTATTGGTATCGGTAGTGAAAAAGGCGGATCAGAGCATCCCTAGTCCTGGGCATGTCTGAGAGGGGAAAGTCCCAGAGAATAAAAAAAGTCTAAAAGGTGGGAGGGGTCTGCAAAAGAGTATATAAGGAGAGAAATTGAGAGAGTAAAGTGGTGGGAGAAATTGCAAGGAGAAGGATACATTTGACCAGACCTGTCACTCTTTTCAAGACCTGTGAAGCTTTTTGTGGATTTTTGCCTGTGTTGGAGCATTTTCCTCACCCTGAACATCACCAAACAACCCCATCTTAAGGGACTGTAAATATTTTTTTTTTTCTTGTATATTATCAATCTTGGTCAGTAGTATAAATAGTAGGTTAGTTGTCAGTCTTTGTTTAATTAATTGTGTTTAAGTTTTAAAATTTTGTCTGTCATCCCTTGCTGTCATATATGTCATAACAAATTGGGGCCATAACACAGCAAATTAAATGGGTTATTTTTACACTGTTATATCAATCATAATGTTCCACTGACAACAGGTGATCATGTTGACTAGATGATGACCTGAGTAAGAGGGCAGGGTATACTTCTTGTGTTGGCTAATAACCTATATAGCTACCAATATATAGAATAGCACAAAGTACCCAGAATATACTTTCGGGCCAGTGTCCATGAAACAAGTATATAATTTCAAACATGGCTGCAGTTACCTAGAATGCTCTACATGCATTTGATATATAGAAAAAGACAAAAATGCTCCCAGGATGTGTCTTTAATGTAAACTGATATTGCAATTTATAAAATGTTTAATTAATGCCCACAAAATAATAGCAAGTGCCTTAGGTGTCAGAACTATTATAGGCAAACTCATTTAGGCATGGAGTGTCTCCTGTGCATATATCAGAGCCCCAGCACAGGATAGCTATATGAATATTGATATGAGCCTGCCTCACGAGGGATCAGTGCTCTTCATATCAAGGCTACTTGCAGCTGTCTCATGGATATGTTTAAATAATCTCAGAAGAATCTATCCTGTTGATGGATCTTGGATGAGGCTGCAATAACTTGAGAAAACAATGCATTTTACATCAGTACGTTGCATGGACTAAAACAATAGTCACCCACCTTAGCTACTATATACACTCTCATGCATTGAGTACAGGATGGAAAACAGAAACACACTTTATCGCATTACTCTCCTCAAAGTGATATAACAGGACCCGCACAGGATAAGCCAGTACATAAGTAGCCCCTCGCCTGTGTATAAAAACTAGAACATGTACAGTTTTGTTGAACTAATGTTAAATCAAAGCTTATCGTCTTCTCTCCTCGTGTCTATGTGTGCATGTTGTCCTTTTTGACATTTTTCTCCCCATTTATGTACCTCAGAATGCTGATAAAAATAATGATCAAATGAAATTAATTGAAAATGAAAGGATTGTATCCCCATCCTCTCAGTCACTCAGGATGAAGAAGTGATCTACGCTAAGGTCAGATCCACCAACCCCACCTCTTGCGACACAGTGTCCCAAAGTGCTCCAGCAGGTCAGTCTCAGAATTATTTCCTGAGTCTCATGAATTATGCTGAAGAAAATAATTATGCAAAAAAATTTAAATCATTGCCAAGACAAGTGGCAGAATTTTTCATTTTGGATCTGGACATGTTTGACCTACAAAGACATACTATTCAGCTGATTTCACCGGTTAGTTCGGTCTCCTAGCTAAAATGTTGTGCTAAACGGTAAATTTTGGAGGTTTGAAGAAACCCTGGGGAGACTTATACTGGTTGCCCCCCCCCCCTCAAAAAAAAGACCCCAACTGAAACATAGTGCAAAAACTAATTCACTTTAGTGAGATGGAGAGGTCCTGCCAAATGTATTTCTTATCAACTGTATGAAATAAATATCTTGTCTTATCCACTGTTTGGTTGGGTTTTTACTCCATCTCACTTGAGTGATTTAGTTTTTGCACTGTTTCGGGTTTTGGTTTCTTTTTTTTTGGGCCACCCTGTACATTCTCAATCTGGATTTCAGATCACTGAGTTAATGTTGACTTGTAATATAAGTGTGGAAAAAAGAAACTTGTTATTCACTGATTTATTAACAAGTGAGGTAACTGCTTGAGGTTAAACATGTCCAGGAAAAAAAATCCAAAGCCTCCATACCTCCACTACCCCCAAAATCATTCCTCTCTGGAACTTCCACACCACCTTTTTAGCCCGTCGGGCGATCTAACCTGTGCTTTATTATTGTTTAAGAGCCATATTCTGAGTGAATGGGACTTTTGAGGTACTTAGTGGAGTTGAAGCCTCAGAATTGCATGAAATTTGGCAGAATGGTGCCCATGTATGTGCAACAGAAAATCCCAGAGTTTGCGCTCACAATTTTTATCGATATGGCTACAGCACCACCCGGAAGTGGACAAGTCAGGTACCAAATGGAGCATTTCTGAGGAAAAATTCCCATTTTTGAAGGGATATTGTTGTGGAAGGAATATTGTGATTACTGCTTCAATTTGCCAAAGAAGTTGCGATTGCATCTGATACTGGAATACCCAAATTTTTAAAATGTGAAAGTTCCACCTGGTCATCATGTTAGTTATGCCTGAAATGACAAGAAATCTGTGAATGACGGGAAAAAATATTTTTACAAATTCAGGCTTATTTTAAATTTTAAACCAGACCAGTGCCAAATTCATCTTACCCATTTCCTTTTCAGACATTAAAGTTGAGAAAAATTTTGAGGTATTTAGTCTGACACTTTTTTGGGTTTTTTTGAGATATGTACTCCCAAAGTTGGGTGAGGGCCATTTTATTCCTGTTTGTACAATGGATTAACATTAATAACCAGACACCTGTGGGGATGGGTTGCCCATTAATTTGAACCTTCCTTTCAGCTAAACAAAGGACACCAGAAACATCTTTGGCACTATGCTCCACCTTCGAGCAGCGGCCATGGACATTTTGAAAAAAATCTCCAATTTGCCTATTGGCAGTGATATTCAGGGGCCCATAAAAATATTAACCAAGATGATGTAGCCTTGAAATTAGCTGAATCTCCAGCCCTGTCAGGACACTGTAATATACCAAAAGAAGTTTTATGGCACTCTTTGCCAATGTCTGGATATAAGGGGATGAATGTTCAAAAATATATCAGTATAGGGGGCGCTGTTACCAATATGTCAGATCTACCAAAATCAGACATGTACCACTGAAAAGTTTCAGGAAATGGAATATGTGTCTTATTTACATTGTGAAAACGCTGATTTTGTTTTGCCATCATGTTGGGTTCACTAGTAATGCCAATAGGTGGCACCCCACCGTACCACGTTATTCAGATCTCACAAAACCAGACATGTGCCACAGAGAAATTTCTTGAAATGAAATATGTGTCATGTATACACCGCGAAAACGCTGATTTTGCTTTGGCAGTGGATGGTTTAAGTAGTTACATGGTTTAAGTAGTTACAGAGATAGGTGGTGCCCAGAGAGGTACTGGTACAAGATAAATTTTAAGGTTTCAAACAGAGGTAAGCAACATATTATTTTGATACTTATGTATAGTATATTGGAACAATAACTACGACAGAGAAAATTCATGAGAGTTCAGTTTGTTGGTTGTGGTATATGTGAAAAAATCATTAAATTCTAGACACCTGTACGGGAAACAATTAGCATTGTGCAGTCACTTAATACTTCTCAATACTAGCCTTTTCCCAGCTATCCCTTGAGGGTTCTACTTTTTACTAGTGTTAAGGAGTATTAAGTGAATATACTGAAATAATACGTTGCTTACCTCTGTTTGAAACTGTAAAAATGATCTTGCACCAGTCCCTCTATGGGCACCACCTATCTCTGTAACTACTTAAACCAGCCAACTGCCAAAGCAAAATCAGTGTTTTTCACTATGTATACGTGACACATATTTCATTTCAAGAGTTTTCTCTGTGGCACATGTCTGGTTTTGTGAGATCTGAATAACGTGGTACGGAGGGGTGCCACCTATTGGCATTACTAGCGAAGCCAACATTGGGCCTGATTTACTAAGACCTTTATCACATGCAAAATCTTTTCGCCCATGCAAAACCAATTACATTGCCTATGACTGGCCAGGGTACTTGCTTTGCACCAATCAGTAGCAAGGTTTCTGGTTTTGCACGGCAAAAAGATTTTGCATGTGCCAAAGGTCTTAGTAAATCAGGCCCATAGTGGCAAAACAAAATCAGTGTTTTCAAAATGTACATAAGACACATATTCCATTTCCAGAAACTTCTCCATGGTACATGTCTGGTTTTGTTAGATCTGTTATATTGGTAACAGTGCCCAGTATACTGATATATTTTGGAACATTCGTCCCCTTACATACAGACTTTGGCAAAGAGTGCCATAAAACTTCCTTTGCATGTTAAAATATCCTGAAAGGGCCAGAGACTCAGCTAATGTCAAGGCTCCATCTTCTTGGTTAACATTTTTATTGGCCCCTGAATATCACTGCAAATTGGCGAATTGGAGATTTTTTGAAAATGTCTGTAGCCACCGCTCCAAGATGAAGCATAGTGCCAAAGATGTTTCTGGTGTCCTTTGTTGAGCCCAAAGGAAGGATCAAATTAATGGTCTACCCATCCTCACAGGTGTTTGGTTATTAATGTTAACCCACTGTACAATCAGGAATAAAATGGCCTGCATCCAACTTCGGGAGAAAATATCTCACAAAGCAAAAAAAAAGTTCCTGACTAAATACCTAAAAAATTTTCTCACCATTTAATGTCTGAAAGCAAGACAGGTGAGATGAATTTGGCACTGGTCTGGTTTAACCCTCTATGAACCACCGTAGCATATCTGCAACATTAAGTGAAAGGGTTAACAGCCTGGACACCTGCTGGTTTTGTTTCTTATTGCCAAATAAACATTTGAGAATAACTTGAATGGTCCGTCAAGTTAAAATTTTTAAATTAAAAAAAAAAATGTAAATAAAAAAAAAAAATACTTTTTTTTTTTTTTTTTAACTATTTTTCCAAATATTGGCCAACGATCCAAGAGTATTTGGATTATTTGAGTATTTGCTTGGCAAGTGAAAATTTCTTTTTTTATTGGCAAGCTAGTGAAAATTTGTCTTTCTAAAAAAAATTGTGATAGAAATAAGTGTTTAAAGTCTTAAAATAAGTAAACTCATCTCACCTAGTATTTTTATCTTTCACTTTTTGCAGTGTAATATAGCACTAGGCAGATATATTATAGTTATTCATTTCTAATGCCTTTGCCCGTAGTCAGCTGGGATAGGCTACAGCTGTGCCCATGACCCTAGCGAGGAATAAGCGGGTATAGAAGATGAATGAATGAATGAATTTCTAATGCATTAACGTAATTTATTTACTAGCTGTCGAATCTGATGACTGATCTCACGTGACTTTAAAGGCGGATCGCTTGTGCATATTATGCAGTGGGCACGTCGAAATGGCTGCGGTCCAGCGGCCACAATTGCTGATCGTAACACACAAATCTTTTTTTTGAAACAGCCTGGCAAATTATGCAAAAAAAAGTAGAGGATAAGGAGCAATTTGGTCACCTTTAAGCTTGATCCTTTCTGCAGCCTTGACCATCCTGACACTAACTTGTGCTCATGTCAGTCTTTTCCATGTCTTATGACCCAAGTAATGAGGCTCACTCAGCAGATGGCAAACTCTAGTGGTTACCAGTGGTATTGCAGTTAGTTAAGCCTCTTGTCTCCATGAAGTTATGCCATAAAGCACGGACAAAACTTATTTCATATTTGACAGTACTTTTAAATTCTAAAATTGATTTTCACTGAATTAATTGCTCTCTAGTGGTAATGTTTTTCCATGAATTAGAGAGATGAAAATTCAGGAATTGTTTTCATTCTTATTCATCTTTCCCAGAAAGCCTCATAGCTAAATATGGCAGCCTCTATGAATTGCTGTATTTTGCCAATTGCTGTATTGCGTCTTGGTTACACTTCTGTGTTATTGGTCGATATTCTGTCCAAATATTTATGGACCCAAATGTTTGTGTTATTTGCCAATATCCCTGGTTTAAGTGAGACAGGTCGAGATATTTGTGCCCCTAACAAGTGTAAACTAGTAGGCATCAGTGCATAACCTTCAAAGGTGTGAAATTCAAAGTTGAATTAAAATTTTTTTTTAGTATGAAGGATTTTTTCAATGAAGTAATCTGACAGATGATGTGGGTTTTAGTGTCTTGTGACAATGGTACGTGAGAGTGTTGTCTTAACGAACATAGGAATTCTTTCAGATCTTTTAAAAAGATTGAGTTGGATCTTCAACAAAATATAATCACTTCATCTTTAGCACAGTATTTTAGCAAGTAATTAAGTTAACTGGCATCAGGTGTGTAACATGATTGGCTATAAAAGGGATGTCTTAGAGAGGCTGAGTCTCTCAGAAGTAAAGATGGCCAGCGGCTTCCAACCCGTGAAGCCTTGCGTAAAAAAATTGTGAAATACTTTCAAAACAATGTTCCTCAATGTCAAATTGCAAAGGCTTTGAAGGTCTCGTCATCGACAGTGCATAATATCATCAAAAGATTCAGAGAAACCAAAAATCTCTGTGCGTAAGGGGCAAAGCTGAAGACCTTTACTGGATGCCTGTGATTTTTGGGCCCTCAGACGCCACTGCATCACTCACTGGCATGATTCTGTCATTGACATCACTAAATGGGCGCAGGAATACTTCAAGAAACCACTGTCTGTAAACACAGTCCGCCATGCCATCCACAGATGCCATCTAAATATCATGCAAAAAGGAAGCCATTGTTCAGAATGGTCTTGAAGGCCCGCCGTGTTGTGTGGGCTAAGGCTCATTTAAAATGGACTGGAGCAGAGTGGCAAAGTGTCCTGTGGTCAGACGAGTCCAAATTTGACATTCTTGTTGGAAATCATAGGCGTCGTGTCCTCCGGGCTAATGAGGAGAAAGACCACCCCTCCAGTTTTCAGCGTTCAGTTCAAAAGCCAGCATCTCTGATGGTATGGGAATGCATTAGTGTATATGGTGTGGGACACTTGCATGCTTTCAAAAGTACCACGAATGCTGAAAGGTATATAAAGGTTTTAGAGCAACATATGCTCCCCTCCATACGACATCTATTCCAGGGATTGCCTTGAGTATTTCAGCAGGACAATGCAAAACCACATACTGCAGTTATTACGACTGCATGGCTTCTTAGAAGAAGAGTTTGTGTGCTGAACTGGCCTGCCTGCAGTCCTGATCTTTCACCGATTCTGAACATTTGGCGCATAATTAAACGAAAAGTCCATCAAAGAAGACCCAAAACTTTCCAGCAGCTGGAAGCCTGTATTAAACAAGAGTGGGATCAAATTCCAATGGCTAAACTCAAGTAACTTGTCTCCTCAATGCCAGTTTCCTCCACTCTGTGTTAAAAAGGAGAGGGTATGCTACACCATAGAAAACAGGCCCCTGTCCCAACTTTGAGAACTGTAGCAGCCATCAAATTTGATCCAATTTTGTGGATTAAATTGTAAAATTTTTCAGTTTCAACATTTCAGTTTGCTACGTTATCTCTGTTCTATTGTGAATAAAATAATGGCTGGTGTGATTTGAAAGTCTCGATTCGATTTCGATTTTATTCATAATTTACACTTTGTCCCAACTATTTCAGAATTGGGGTTGTAGAATATTCATTGCTTTCAGGGTTATAGAAACATATTTATTTAACATGAATTGCCCAAGTAGCGCCAAGCGCTACTCGAGGGGCTTTCCAGTACAAAATCAGGGTTATCAGGGGCACTAACTATGATTGTCATCATAATTATTTAAAAAAAAACATTTGTAATTTTACTCTGTCCCTGATTGTGACCACAGAGAATAGTGCAGGAAGCTCACATCCCTACAGACGGGCTGCAGTGTGCCTGGGGCTGCTGTGTTTTCTCTTACTGGCTGCTGCATCAGTCCTCTGTGTCCTCTGTGAGTATCACACACTGTCTGTGTCTCTCTACTGTGTCTCTCCGCTAAAATGTACTTTTTAATGTGGTTTTACCTTCTTGTAGTTTTGCTTTTCTACACCCATTCAATACACTCATTAACACACCTATACTAATGTGACTGATATAAATGTTAATGAGAGCAGCATTAAACTTGAAATGCTGAAATACATATTGTATATTATACACAGTACACTGCTTACAAAGCCCAGCTAACAAAATGACTGTTCCCAAACCACTTAAACAGTGAATAAATAAACACCACAGATTTTCAAAGCACAAGTTCACATTTCAGGCAACTACTTTTTGAATTGTTTCCCAGTTAGTCCAAATTTCTTCTTTCACAAACAAAATTAAAAGAAGTGGTTTGCTTAGTCCTCAAAGGTTCTGTTACTTGAGATGAACAAGTAACTGGGTTTGGGTACTCAGAGTGTATACTCTGGTGCCAGAAAGCCTCATCGTTAAATATGGCAGCCTCTATGAATTGCTATCTTGCACCACTGAGTAGCTTCATTTAAATTTGTGGACTAAGGTCAACACAAGCTATGTCTTTTTATTTCCTGTGGTGTGTTAGATACAAGTCTGTCTCAGACCTATTCTCTGTCGGAGAGAGACCTGGAGGAGCTCAGAGCCAGTAACAGCACCATGATACAAGAGAGACACCTGCTAAAGAGAAACTATACCATACTGAAACAAGAGAGAGACCTGCTACAGAGAAACTACACCATACTGAAACAAGAGAGAGACCTGCTACAGAGAAACAACAGCATCTTCCAACAAGCTGTATTAAAGAAATTCCCCTCTATTGATCTGTACTGTCCGTACAGTTCACAGAGTGAGTGGTGCTACTCTGGTGATGTTCTGCCGAAGAGCATTTACTCTTTTACTTTAAATCTGTTCTCTATGTAAAGATAAGCCACAGAACCTGTTGTCTGTTCCTCCTGTGCAGAGAGAGAGTGTAAACCCTGTCCTCAGGGCTGGGAGCTGTTTGACTCCAAGTGTTACTACTTCTGTAATGAAAGTAAGAGTTGGACAGAGAGTCGCATTTACTGCATTAAACGGGGAGCTGACCTGGTGATTATAGAGAGTAAAAAGGAACAGGTAAAGCTGTGTGTGTGTGTGTGTGTGAGAGAGAGAGAGAGAGAGTGAATGAATGAATGAATGAATGATGCAGTTAGTGGGTGAGTGGAGAGAAATTTGACAGTACAATCATTGTTAGCCTCTGTAAAACTAATGATGTTTCGCATATCACGTTCCTTTATACAATCTGATACACGTTTCATATTATTACTTCGAGTGAGTCTTCGTTAACAGTGTGGTGTAGCTCATGCTGTTGCTCGTATCTGACAGATCCAGAATGAGTCAGTGTGGACTGTGTGTCTCTCAGTGTCTCTGTAGATAAGATTGAGAGCCTCTCTGTGTCTGTGTTCAGGACTTCATCTCCAGAAACTTAAAAGATCATGAGTACTGGATTGGACTGAGTGACTCTGTAACTGAGGGGACCTGGGTCTGGGTGGATGGATCCCGTCTACAGCGAAGGTAAGAGTCCATGTTCACACAGTACTGGGCATAAAAACACAAACTTAGCTTTCATCTCAAACTCACATGATGTGCATGTTAGCACATCAGAGATATGACAGCACCTTTGCCGCCAGTCTTTAGCTCAGTCAGGACACTTTTGTCAGATTTAACCATTTATTACAAAATGACCTGCTTTTGAGTTTGGTGGTAACTCTGCATTAGTGATGCTCTGGAACAATCTGAGCGAGCATGACACAGACAGTCCCTGAGATCACAAACCCCTCAGCAGAGCCTGATATTCTTCTGAATCTCGTTAACATTTAAGTTACTGAACATGATATGAACAAATGCTGCTTGTGATGAACAATGATAATTATAAAGTAGGAGGCTGTGGGGTGGAGGGAGGTGAGACACAGATGTCTTCGTAAACCTGAGTTAGAGTTCTGTAGAGGACACAAAGCCAGAGAAATTAATGAACTCTGCCTTGGTAATAAAAGCTCACCGATTGGATGGGAGGAGCTAAAGTTAAGAATGACTGGAGAGAAACAGGCTTGTGACCAGCGGGACTCCCCTGCCTGACTGAACTAATGCTCAATTTCCTGTAACTGTAGTGCACAAATTTATGTTCATTCAAGACTATACAGGTACTCCACTATTTTAGTCTGTGTACTGTTCTTGTGATAGTGATTATTTATCTGTTAGTGTCGTAATCATGAATAATCTTTCTACAATGATCTTTTGTCCATCTGATCTCTAATTCCTTTTTGACAGTCTGCAGTGTCAGCAGGTTTAGGAGAGTCATTCATTCAGTGAGCTAAAATCTGGCAAAACTCACCCAAAGCATTTACAAGCACTAATGATCTCCGATCTGTTCACTGTATTCGCACAAATCCTCTTTCATCTGCAAAACCCAATTATATCCTCACCAGAAATCATCAGTGTAACAGACACCATTTCAGAAGGACCAGACTTCGCCGTCCACAGGAATAAATCATCTCATCACTCAGGTTGCTAGACTGGAGTACAGTGACTCAGTAACTTGCTTTTATCATCACTTCTGATTGTGTTTAACTTCCTTCATTTTCTCAAAAACATTGAACATGATTTGAACACTTGGAACCACTTACATGTTTCTTTAATAAGCAGAACTATGCCCATAAAATTAATATCCTTTTGAAAGAAAACTACATACAGTATGCGCAGTCAGCCTGGCCCAAGCACTATCCAACTGGTTCAACACTCTAGTATACTAAATTCAATTGTAAAATAGACATTTTTATTTGAAAAATTCTATTGGATATTCGATTGGATAAAATAAAGGCCTGACTGCACCTGCATGCACTGCAACAAAGCAAATATTCTGGGGGATCATCAGCCCCAGATTTCCTCTGCTCATTACCCAACAAACCACTTTCTACAGACAGTCACATGGGTCCTACCCTGTCCTCCATTTTGGATGTTGTACACCAACCACATCATAAAGAATCATCCCCAGTGACCTGTCTGGTTTTGGGAAAATAGCTGAGCAGGTATGTTGACCCTGAAGAACCTGTCAAAGAATGAATTTTAACTCCCTAAATCACAACAGAGAAGTCCCCTGAGTCAAGTTTCACTTAGTAAAAAAGACTCCACATTATTTTAATGAGTGTTCTGATGTTTCTCAATCTTTTGTTTACAAGTGGATTTTGTCTCCTCTTAATTGTAAAAGGTGATAAGTCATTTTACCTTAATGACTTATCACCTAATTAATGACTTAATTATGTTTGTTGTGGTTCCTGGTGTTAAATCTAAGTATCACATAGATTTTATTCAGTCTATATTTATTATCTTGCCATTGGAGGATTATAGCCAGTTCTACCTGAGATTTGTTCTGTCTGTGGAAAATTTTCTCACCACTGTTTGAGGATTTTTCTCTCCACTGGGACTTCTTTGCCTCAATCACTATTTTGGGGGTAAGGTTGAGCACCACCCTTTTTTTTTACTCTGTAAAACATCTTTTTGGCAGGCAGTCTGTGAAAAATGTTTAATAAATGAAGTGGAATTGAATAAAATGTTTTTATGCTGCAGAATGGAGTGCTACAATCTACTGACATAAACTAAGCCAACAGGACAGCGTGATTAGAATTCATTCATGTGTTTTGCCAAATTATAACCTGCTGACAATCTTTTGTTTACATTGACAAGCTAGATAAAATTAATCTGCTCAGATCATTTGTATGTAAATTGAGAAGCTGATCCTTTCTCAGTTATTTTTATTTCAATTCATCTGGCATTGTTCGATGAATGAATGAATGACTTTGTTTGGTATCATTAGCCAGCTTATTGTTATGCCTAATAAGAACAGTACAAGCAACGAGCTGCAGCAATGTCGCATTGATCTAAACCAGCTCAGTTTACCTCCTTCAAGTTTTTTGAACAATTACATTCAGAGCAATTTATTTAGACTTGGTAGGCTGTTTGCACAAAAGGTTGAAAAACTATTGTGAAACCATTATAAATGGCAATCAAGATAGGAGACTTGGCCCACAATGTTACTGAGGCAGAAGTTCACTTTTAGTACTTGTGTCAGGCAGACATTTACTGTGTGATTTCAGGGTTCTGAGACAGTCCTACTGTCTAAATCCAGTCTCGTAGTGGAGCAGACTAGTAACTGCAGTATTATTTGAGCACCCTGAAACAGGAGCTCACTGCCCTATGACAGTCCCCCAGTGGAGCAGGACAGTAACTGCACTGGCCCATGACAGCAGTACAGTACTGTACACACAATGTTACAGCCCCCTCTAGGTCTCCCTCTGTATTAACTGTAGCTGGTAAGTGCCAGACTCTGAGGTGTAATACGGTGAAAGACCCAGCATGAAGATACTGCAACACTGCTGCTGATCTGGTGTCTTTCTATTGTTTGTGTGATAGACTGCAGAGATGCTGTCTGTCCTCAGAAGAACATCTCTGTCCTTCAGAACAGACAGGAGTGTTTCTGTGTCGTGTACATGGCCTCACCGTTTGGCCCTCAGTCTTGGGGCTGCTCTGTGCTGCCAGATTTTACCACTTTATGCAGGAGCCTGCAGGCGCACTGACTCAATAGATTCTTCTCCTCCACAGTCTCTGACCTCAGAAGCAGTACCTGTGATCTCTCATCTTTACCCTCTTATGCCAGCTGGGGTCCTGGTGTCATGTGATCAGTCAGATTTGAATGGAACACAAGGACAGAAACCCCAAACACAACAATGCTGATGCTGCCATCAATATCACAACAATACCTGATATCCTCCAAACAGACATTCCTCTGAACGGTTGCCCTGATGATGGTGTGCATTTCCAGCATATCTCCAGCAGAGCATCCTTCCACATGACAGTGATGTCATCACCTCCATCTGTAGGAGAAACACAAAGCAAGCGTGGAAGTACACACATCCACACTAATACTGAATACAGAAGCACTGGGACATTATGCTGTCCTCTTAGCATCAACATTTTAGTACATTTTAATTGTAAATTTAAATAAAATTGATCTCCTCGGGGGATGTTGGGGGGCCAATTAAAGGTCTGCAGTGTCATACAGTGCAGTATCACAGACAGCCGTAAACAGAGAATATGAAGGAGTCACTGCATCTCTGTAGGAAACAGTAGAGAAGTAGAGCATCTGTGTCTCATTCAGTGTCTCTGCTTCTGTTACAGATTCTGGAGGAGTAAAGAGCCAGATGATCGGTACTGGAGTTACGGTGTGAAATGGTACCAGGGTGCAGACTGTGCACTTTTTGTGGATAGTGAGAACACATGGAAGGACAATTACTGTAACTGGGCCTACAGCTTTATCTGTGAGACTGATGCTCTGCTTCTTTAAAACATCCTTTAATCACCAGTGATGTAATACTGAGGCATAATGGGAAATGAAGTCTTTTACCAAAGCATGTTTAACCATTTCTTTTGCTCAGGTCCTTCATATATCTGCACAGTTTAATCAGAGCAGAACTGTACTTACATTTGAGAGGTGTGGCATCAAACAACACTGAATGAGAGCACTAGCAGGGTGTAGTGTGCACTCTGTGTAGGTACTGGAGAGAATACAGGGGCTCATGAATCCTCAGTCAGTGTTTGATCACATGACTGACGCACACCTCCCCTATGAAAGGCCAGGTTATAATTTAAATTGGATTATGTGTTTTAAATAAGAGCTGTTTTGTTCTTATGCTTGAATATGAACAATCAAGATGATCTTTGTGATCTAGGTTTTCATTCAGTATAAAAATGATGCAAAACTCATTTTCTGAGCACAAGTGGCACAAATGCACTTCCACTATCTCTCTGAATCAGTGCACATGAAACCTCGGTATTTGGTGGGAATCCAGCTCCCCATAAGTCCCATTTAGAACAACATATAAAGGGGAAATTTACAAACACAGTCACTCTGAATCTATATCACTACAAACACACCACTGTGTCAAAGGTTATTGTCCTCTGTGTTGATTGTGTGAAAACATCAGTGAACAGGAAGAGCTCTCAATGCATTTTCAAATTGATGTTACTAAAACCTGCTTTCAATGGCTCTCCAACCAGGGTTGTGAGATAAAGTCATCAATCATGTACTCAGAAATAAACAAGTCGCCTGTGAGTCTGTCATCTAAATTCTGTCTGAATTTATCCTTCCCTTTTAGGCACAAGTCAATGCGAGTTTGAACATTTTTGACAAACTCAGTTCAGCTGGTGAGTTTAATCACTGGTTGAATCCACCAACCTGTTTGAGTAAATAATTCTGGCTTTAAATTTAGATTCACACTTGAGTGCAGATGGTGATGGATCTTTGGCCCGTGTGTTTCCTGTGATTCTCTGTCCTTCTGTCAGTATGTGAGAAGCACAGGAAGAGTGAGTGAGTGACCTGAGTGTGTGTGAATGCTTCATTAATGATTATTATCAACACCACAGTTTTAATGTCGAAAAAATTATATTCCCTAAGTTTACATACTTATTCAACATTGGCATTCATTTGTTTTTTTTTTTTTTTTGGTCAATTTTGCTTTGTTCTGTCTGTCATATTGACGCTTTAATAAACACTTTCTGTTGTTTGCCATGTTTCAATCATCTGTTCCTCATCACTTCAACACGCCCACATCTTACTGCAGGTGTATCTGAGTGGTTATGCGCAGACACAGTTTCCTCATTTCAATGGTGACCTGCACAATGATCCCAGAACAGGTGTCTGCATTGCAGGGTTTTTTTTTGATGTGCCAGTGTGTGTGTGTGTGTGTGTGTGTGTGTGTGTGTGAGTGATATGTCTGGTGTGTGGATGTGTGTTGATTAGATATGAATTACCTGTGACAGTCTGACATCAGTTCATGTTTTACTCCAGTACAGTGAGCCCATCTTCTGGGCGCCATTCTGATTTAAAGCTTCTCTGTCTGTGGTGCTGAATAACAGTGTGAGATTGGTATTGTGTTTAACAATGTGGAAATCCACTGAAACTACTGAAGAAACTGAAGTAAAAAACCCAACAGAGCTGCACACTCTCATGTACCAACACTAATGAAACTCCTCAATATACACTCAACAAAAATATAAATGCAGTATAAGGTACACCTGTGCTCTAATCATGGTGTCTGATGAGCATCTTGATGTGGCACACCTGTGAGGTGGGATGGATTGTCTCAGCAAAGCAAAAGTGCTCACTATCACACATTTAGACAGATTTGTGAACAATGTTTGAGAGAAATGGTAATATTGTGTATCTGGAATGAATTTTAGATCTTTGAGTACATCTCATGACAAATGGGAGCAAAAACAAAAGTGTTGCGTTTATATTTTTGTTGAGTGTACATGAGAGTCAGTAACTGACTGCTTTCCCAGATGCACTGTCACTGGGCTTCTGTTGTCTGCATTGTTGATTTATCACCTAAATGTCTGTTGTGTCTGTGAAGCACAGTGTACTAACTGCACATGAACAAGAGCCTCTACAGACACACAGCACCTCCTGTATCTGACCTGTAGCTCCCTCCCTCCCTCACTCAGGTTTATCAGTCCGAATATTCTCCACTAGGGAAGCTATTAACACTGAGGAGGCTGGAATTTGGAGGTGCAGCATAAGAATAGTGCCACACGTCAGTGGCTCTGTGTCCCTGTCACAAAATAGGTACAATTACTGAAAAGACAAAAGAGAAAGAAACAGAAAGAGCTGTAGTTTACATGAAAATGAAGCATAATCATGATGGCACCCGCTCTGCTGCAACAGCACAGTCGGTACTCCTGTTGACTTTTCATTTGTCTAAGTGGTTCTTTCTTTCTTTTCTCTTTCCTTCAATTGCTTTTTCTTTTCTGTACTGGTGAATGTTCCATGCAAACCACCCTCAGCTGATTGAACCAGTTACACTCTATGCCCTCTCACTAACTCATGCTCGGTGCACTGGCAGACCGCAGCATGTTCACTCAAAGCGTGTCTCTCTCTCTCTCTCAATCTGCCCACTCTGTGCGCGCTCAACTTCGCCTGCCCTTTTTCCTTTCTTATCATTTAAAAACTCAGAACAATTAAACTAAAAAGAAACCTTGCTTTTAAATGCAGAAAGGTGTCATGTTTCACTTTATTTATTATTATTTTGAAAAATGTAAAAAGATAAAGATTATTATTGCTTTAAAATGTGATGAAATGTCATCTTTTTATTTTTTTTAATTTTTATTTATTTATTTATTTATTTTATTCCTTCCATGAAAATGCCCAAATTATTTTATGAAATTGGTTCAAAATTCCACAATACATATCTCAAATCAATGCATCTCATGACTGGAAAGGAGCAGAAAGAAGAATATAATTCTTATCTTTTTATCTGCCCCTTGCTTGAACACAAAAAAAACTTCGATGGTCTATCAGTTACCCACTTTCCAATTACGCATCATCCCCCTACACCATCAGCCACACCCTTGATTATCCACCTACACCGTCTGTCACACCACTGACCATACAGCACAGAACAAAAACAACCCACATAGCAATATTTACAAGCTTAAAACAATAAAGGTAATGAAGATAAACATCCTGTTAAACTTCAGATGCATATTTTCTTATTTGTCTCTCTTTATACATTTTTTAAAACTGAACATTATCTGTACAACCCTTTAAGTCATTCTGTTGAGAATTCCAAAGTTTTACACCGGCAGTGGAAATGCACATCTGTTGCTTCAAATCAAATTTCCTTCCGTGATTCTCATCTTCTGATGTAAACATAAAAAATTTTTGCATGTTCTCTGGCAATACTTTGTATTTGGCTTTAAACATAACTAATAATGTCAGCAGTTCTATTATCTCGTAAAGCTTCAATAACCCTGACTTAACAAATAATCTATTAGTATGCTCTCTAACTTCAGCTTTGTGAATGGTTCTAATTGCTCTTTTCTGTAATAAAAATAATGGCATTAAGTTACATCTATATGCGTTTCCCCACACTTCTGCACAGTAACTAAAATAAGGCAGTATAAGTGCACAATACTGCATTCTCATTGTGTTACAATCTAAAACAGACTTAGCTTTGTTCAAAATAAAAATATTCTTAGACGCCTTCTTTTCTAACATATGATATATGAGATTTCCATGTCAAATTTTCATCCATTATAACTCCCAAAAACCTAAACTCGGATACTTTCTCAATATTGACTCCATCAATAGATATTAAGACTTCATCCTTTCTTCTATTAGCAAAAACCATAAACTTAGTTTTTTTCAAATTTAGTGATAACTTATTTTCATCAAACCAAGATTTAAGCTTCACCATTTCATTTTCAAGATTTTCAGATAACGTTTTTAAGTTATCTCTTGAACAGAAGAAATTTGTGTCATCTGCGAACAAAACAAACTGCAATAATTTTGAGACTTCACAAATGTCATTGATGTATAAAATAAAAAGTTTAGGCCCCAAAACCGAACCTTGCGGTAACCCACATTCAATTTTCATACATTCTGATGTATGACCAGCAAATTGCACATATTGTGTCTATTATGGAAATAACTAGTTAACCAGTTTAGAGCAACTCCTCTCACACCATACGTATTCAACTTTGAAATTAAAATGGAATGATCTATTGTGTCAAATGCTTTTTTTAAATCAATGAATACCCCTATTGTAAATTTCTTTCTGTCAATTGCTGTTGTGATTTCTTCTATTATTTTCATTATTGCTAGACCTGTAGACCGGTTTGTCCGAAAACCATATTGGCTGTCACTCAATAAATTATTGTTTTCAATAAAGCGATCTAATTTTTTCACAAACAATTTTTCTAGCACTTTTGAGAATTGTGAAAGTAGTGATACTGGCCTGTAATTGTTAAAGCTATGTATATCTCTCGTTTTAAAAATTGGAATAACCTTAGCTGTTTTCATCCTATCTGGAAAAACTCCGGTTCCAAGTGAAAGATTGTGAACATAACATAATGGTTTAATTGTACAATCAATTGTCATTTTTATAATTTTTATATTAATTCCATCACTATCAGTCGATGTCTTGTTTTTTGTTTTAGCGACAACAGAAATTATTTCATTTTCACTCACCTCACCAAGGTACATTGACTGCATCACTTTACTTTCCCCCTTCCAACCACTTTGTGTATGCCCATTTTTTTTTGTGATGTCACTTGCCAGACTAGGCTCAATATTGACAAAAAAAGAATTAAATTCATTGACCACTACATTCATATTTTTGATCACCTTGTCGTCCTTAATAAAGTGGTTAGGTAGATCTGTTGATCCAGATTGGTTCCCAATTACATTGTTCAAAATTTTCCATGTACCCTTAATGTTATTTTTATTTACTTGTAAAATGTTATTATAATAATCCTTTTTAGCTTTTCTCAATATGTTGGTTAACTTGTTTTTGCACACTTTGTATTGTTTTCCAGCTATCTCTGTTCTAGATTTGATAAAATCTCTAAACAATTTGTTTTTCTTTTTGCATGCATTTAGTAAACCCTTAGTTATCCAGGGTTTTTTATTATAACTACGTTTATGTATACATAATACTGTTGGACAATGTTTATCATAGAGAGCTAAATAACAATTTAAGAATGAATCATATGCAGTATTTGCCTCATCTGTATAAACCCCTCTCCAGTCTTGTTTTAAGAGGTCATTTCTGAAGGCGTTAATTGCTTCATCAGTCCTTACCCTTATATATCTGAAGCAATTTTCAGCTTTCTTTCTCTGTAATTGATAGTTAAGCGTGGCAAATACCGGTAAATGGTCACTTATATCATTTATTAGTAGACCACTATTTATACTATTCTCCAAAACATTTGTGAAAATATTATCAATTAAGGTTGCACTAGTTGTGGTTACTCTTGGCTTTGTGATCAGTGGGTACAACCCTCTACTATATAATGCATCCAGAAAATCTGATGTTTGTTTATGTGCAGACACCTTTAAGAGGTTGATGTTAAAATGTAAAAAAAAGTGTCCACATTTGACCCTGGTTTCCTGTAAACACATGCAACAACAATGTTTCTTGTTCTTTCTAACTCAATTTCCATAGCAATACACTCCATTAAATCATCAATTACAGATGTCATACATTCCACTGGTCTACATTTTAAATCACTGTCCACATAGAGGGCCACACCACCTCCACACCTGTTAGCTCTACTTGTAACATATAAATCATAACCACTAATATGCTAATCAATATCTTTCTCCTTATTTATCCATGTCTCAGATAAAGCGATCGACTTAAATTTACTTTATGTGTGCAAATATTCATTGATTTTAGTAAAATTTTTAGGTAGGCTTCGATAGTTGAAATGTATAATTGAAAATGCATTATCAAGTTCAACTCCATCATTAACTTGTTTGTCAGTATAATATTTACAAGAGTCATTTATATGATTAAAAACATGATTCTCCGGATCCACATCATTTTCAAAATCATTAATTGTATGTTCTGTATATTCAGATCTTGAAAACACTTGACTCTTGAATAAATCAGTCATTTAACAGAATGAACACATTTCCTTAAAACTATTCTCAACTAAAGTATCTTCATTCTCAGAAAGCTCATCACTATCTTTCTCTGCAGAAAAGCAAATGTATTCTTTATCTACCATTTTAAAGGGAAATTTATTTAAAATATGTAAAGAAAAAAAAAAAAAAACAAACAAACAGATTTCACTGCAAGCTACCTGACATTGTTACTTGTATTGACCCAAGTCTCTCAAATGTCTTACCACAAGCACCTTAGATTGCTCTGGTGGTCCATTTAAACGTATGAACACTTTTCCATTCCTTGTCCAGGTTGCTTGTATTTTATTTTGCTTCCTGAGGATACGGCCATTCCAAGCTATTTCAGCATTTTTCTTTGTCAAATTTTCATTTACATACACCCCAGTTCCTTTAAGCTTTTTCGCCTGTTTCAGCACTTCCACTTTCTGCTTCCTGTTTACAAACTTGACAACAATTCTAGACTTGGTTTTTTTATCCTTAGCTGGAAGAGTGTGACAGGCTGAAATGTGTTGGCTCTCCAGGTAAATGTTTTTACTAGTCATGAATTGAACAACTTGCTGCTCCAGAGTGTGCAGCTCCTCAGGTGGTGCTTCCTCACCTTGTTGGTCACCAGCTGGGCTAGCAGCTCTAGCATAGCTTTGGTGTTCAGTCTCCAGTCCAGTGATTACAAGGTCATAAGCTGGGTAATACTGCTCCAGTTCATCAACCCTTTGTTCCAGCAGTTCAATCCTCTGGTCCTTCTGCTTGATTGTAGCCTTCAGCTCATGGATCTCCTTCATCAGGCCTGTGAGGGTCTTTTGTTGCTTCACAACTTCACTGATCTCCTCAGACATAAAGTTGAGAGAGTTTTTAATCTCTGCCAACTCCTCTGCCAGCTTTGTGGTGGTAGTTGACATCTTGATTCAAGAAAGTCACAAAATAAAGAAAAAGAAGACTCTGGGTAGGCTCAGCACTGCTCTGTTACCAAACACCTGGTGCTCCCAGAACCTTGTCCTTGATCACAAAACACCACTTCGTCAAAATTTCAAAAGTTGAAATTACACCAATACTGTGCATACAGCAATGATTTGATTTTGACTGGATGGCACCGTATTTTGGTGATTTTTGATAGATTGTATCAAGCCTCTGTGCAGAGGAAAAAAATGTGTCGGCCATCTTGCTTCCAAGTCACATGACTTTCACTTTGTAGCATTTACTGTTCAGGTTTGCTATCAATCACTTGGAGATTAATTGTAATAGACATTTAAACCAGGGGTGTCCAAATTTTTGCATCCCACTGTAGGGTTAGACCAGAATAAAATTTGCTGATAGATTAGTCTCACAAAAATAAAGAATCACTAAGTTTAAGCCAAAAAAAAAAAAAAAAAAACACCTCAACCCCAGGCTAACCACACTGTATAGAAACCAGTCTAAAATTTATTTGGGAGGCCAGGCCCAGATACTACAATGTAAACGCTTTAATTTTGCTTATTAATGAACATTTCATATCTATAGACTGACAGCAACAGTATTCAGTATAGAAACACTGAGAATTCTTAATGCACCATGGGACGGGTTTCCAATTGCCGTGCTTTTGGGTTTGCTGCCACCTGGCGGTGGAATGCAACAATACCCTACATCAACCAACAAAAAGAACTCGTGCACTTTCTCTGAGTGCTCTTGTTTTATTGGTTTTCATTATCGGCAAAAAATCCGATGTCTTTTTCCATATTACATTTTTATGCAAATATTGGCTAATAATAGCGGTCCACCGATATTATCAGACATCCCTACTACATTTAAAAAAAAATTTTTTGTTCACTCACCATGGATGTTACTTCTTGATGAGGAAAGTGTTGCTCCTTGTAACCGTGTGCTTAATAAAGTGGTTTGGGATTTCATTTAGGTCCCTAATTATAATTTCACCTTTTAGGTAGCTAGCTAGCATTCACATGCTCCAAATGTAACAAGCAAAGTCAGCAAAAATGCTAGTGTAGCTGGCTAATTGTTACATTTGGTGCATTGTTTACTACTCAAAAGTCTAGCCTACTTAGTTTGACTTACCTAGCTTGCAAGATTTTAGTGTTTTGCGACTAAATTTGGCCAACTATCTTCGGCCAATGAAAGTGCAAAAACTCGGTAGCTAGCGAACAAGCTAACCAGCCTCGCGGATGTTTCACTGACCAAGCTACCGGCTAATTCATGACTACTTGCTAATCCAGTACTAGTTAAGTAGTTAAATAATCGTGATTCGCTGTTTTATTGGTTTATATGTACCAAAATTAGCTCGCAGAGCAGAGGAACTAGCTTGCGAGCCTAGCCCATGAGTTAGTTAATTGGTTTCTTGGTTTCTTTTGTCATCAATATTTGATGCCTGTTAATGCCAGCTTACTATCTAAATGCTCACGGTTCAATTCTAGCTAAGTTAGTCAGCAAAATAATGGTGAATCATTTATGTTCTTTTGCATTACAAGCACCAAAGAAGGCTTTTAGCTCGCTAGGCTTGCAAACTACCTAGCTAAGCAAGCTAACCAATATTGGCTCGCTTGCTCGCTAAAAAGTTTGGAGCACTTCAGTTGTGTTGATGTGGATACGCAGCATTTTTGTTTTTGCAGCACCTTGCACCAATTGGAGGTGTTTTTGGCCATTCTGTTGCATTTTTCCAATTGGAGATGTTTTGGGCTTGTAGCAGTGCATTTGTCCCTGTCAGCCACCAAGAATAAGTGATTCTTTATTAAAGCTGGCACATGTGCTCGGGCCTCTAAGCACCCACGGAATCAGCAGATATGCCCTCTTGAGTTTAAAGTGATGACCCTGTGTTTCATGAACTCAGTTGTCAGAAATATCTGTGCAGGCCTAGCAGTCATAGAAAAGATCAAAACATCAAGCAAGCTCGCAACATTTCACTGGATAACCTACATCTGATTCTCCTGTTAACGCTTTTTACACCTATCATCTGCATCATCGCAAATGCGTCGGCAGACTTTGTCTTAGTCTAATGGAAAACAAACCCCCAGAAAAGTACCCCATACCAAGGCAGCAGGAGTGGAGTAGAGCCAGTACCACATAGTGGAGGAGCACCAATAGAAAACTTTATATCAAAGCAGACCATGACATAAGTTCATCTGATCTTTGACCAGGTGGGCTAAAAATCAATCAAGCAGGAGAAAAAATGGTCTCAGTTTAGTTTAGTCTCAAGCCAAAAAATCAGAGTTGCGAAATGGAAGGGCAGAAAGGAATGAGACTTCTAAGCCATCTTGCCACGTCAAGCCACTCTACCATGTGATGGTGTTTTGTTTTGTTTTTTTTGAATGGGCAAACTAAATTGGATGAGATAAGGCTCACGCTTTGTGAGAATTATAATGATTTTTATAATTATTATAATTGTGATGTACTTGCACACTAGTAATATGTTTAAGCAGGCAATTGGAAAAACACGACGGCAGATAAGCAAAAAACACAAACTCTATTTATTTACTATAGCCACTGTACATTGTGCTCTGCGCGACACATCAATGTCCGGAGTGGGAGAGAGCGCGGCGCCTAGTGGCACAGTAGCTTTTATACAGCAGTGAACAGCCAGTGAGAATTCCTCCTTACCAGTACCAACATAAGTGATAACTCACCCAATACAGAATTATATTTCTTGGTGTTGGAACACCACAGCTCCTTCTCTGTAAATCATAATCTCTTTCCTTTTTAATACCTCTTTTCTTTTATATCCTTAAGGTACCTTAGTTCTTGAACTCATAACATACATGAAACTCATAAAGTACATACTCAGTACATCAGTTTTCTTTTCAACATTTTTTTTTTTCACTCAACATCTGCAGTTACAAGTTCAGTCTCAACATCTGCAGTTACAAGTTCAGTCTGTCGGGAGGACGCCTGTTTCTAACAGGACGTGTACGGCGCTCCACCCCTGGCACTGGTGAAGGTACTCTGGCTTGCTCTTCCACAGCCACCGGCATAGGCTGTACCATGTCAGTCTCAGCGTCGGACTCCTCAAAATCCAAAACTGCACAAGAATCCTCTTGTGTCAGCTGAACCGTACACAACATTTGGTTTACATGTCTTTTCACACATTTTCCATTTACTTCAACATTGTAAGTCACAGGACCCAACACTTCACGTATGACCCCATTCAACCATTTCTCCCCTCCCCTGTAATTCTTTACCAAAACCTGCTGGCCAACGGTAAAAACCCTAACACGAGGAAGGTTTGGTTCTGTCTCAGTTTGCATTCTTTGGGAAAACTCAGGTTTAATCATAGATAACCTGGTTTGCTCCTGTCTCCGTAGAAACAGCTCTGATGGCGTATTGCCTGTGGTTGTGTGGGGTGTGTTTCTGTAACCAAACAAAAAATTAGCAACACAATGCTCCAATGTCATACCACCAATCACTCTGTTCTTTGCAAGTGATTTCTTAAGATTCTGTACAAGTCTCTCAGCTAAACCATTACTTGCAGGGTGATATGCAGGTGAAGTTATGTGTTTCACTCCATTCTTAGCAAGAAAAGACTCAAATTCTTGTGACACAAATTGCGGTCCGTTGTCTGTAACTATTTCTTTTGGTAACCCATAAGCTGAAAACAATGTTCTCAGTGCCTCAATTGTTTTCGCTGATGTAGTGGTGTGCATAGGAATAATCTCAGGCCATCTAGCATAAGCATCCATCACTACTAAGAACATTTGCTTGTGGTCTTCAGCAAAATCAAGGCGTATTCTCTCCCATGGACTAGAAGACCATTTCCAAGTATGTACACGTATAGGAGCAGGCATGCTACGCTGCTGTTGGCAAATACTACACTCACTCACCACTTGTTTGATACATTCATCTAATGTAGGCCACCAGAAGAGACTTCTGGCAAGGGATTTCATTTTAACTATTCCCCAGTGGTGTTCATGAAGCTCAGACAGTAGTCTATCCTTCAGTTTCTCTGGAACTACCACTCGTAATCCCCACAATAGACAATCATCTTCAACAGTAAGCTCATACTTTCTCTGAAAATAAGGCTTCGGTGCTTCATCTTGCACATGCTTTGGCCATCCTGTTAAAACCAGTTGCTTAACTACTTTCAGCACAGGGTCTTTATTGGTCTCTTTAGCTATTTCTTTAGCTGTGACGGGCAATTCTTCAAGATATGCAACTCTGTACACTGGATTAGACGCAACATTCACAGTAGACTTCACGGGTAACCTCGACAACGCATCAGCATTACTATGCTGCTCTGACCTTTTGTATTGGATTTCATAGGTATATGTGGCTAAGATTAGAGCCCACCGTTGCATCCTCGCTGCGCCTAGATTAGGAACTCCAGTTTTTGGTCCTAAGATTTTTATCAATGGCTTTTGATCCGTCAGCAACAGAAATTTCCTACCATAAAGGTATTCATGGAACTTCATAACGCCAAAAACCAAACCAAGAGCCTCCTTCTCTATCTGTGAATAATTTTGTTCAGTTTTTGTCAGCATTCTTGAAGCGAAGGCGATTGGTCTCTCGCTTCCGTCCTTCATTTGGTGACTGATTACAGCACCGACTCCATACGGAGAAGCATCGCATGCTAAAATGAGCGGTAAATCAGGGTCATAATGAACAAGCAACTTGTCCTGCTGAAGAGATTGCATTGCATTTTCAAACGCTCTTTGACAGTTCTCTGACCATTGCCATTCAACATCTTTGTGCAGTAGCACTGTCATGGGCTGAATCAGAGTAGACAGATTAGGAATGAACTTCCCATAGTAGTTTAGCAGTGCTAAAAACGACCTGAGCTCAGTCACATTTTTCGGAACTGCAGCTTTCTGGATTGCATCTGTCTTTTCCTTCATTGGATGAATATCCGTTGCATCAATGACATGTCCTAAGTATGACACGCTGTTCTTCATGAATTCACACTTCTCTTGTTTCACTCTGAGATTGTAAGACTCTAGTCTCCTAAGAACTTCTTCCAAGTTAGCTAGGTGACTGTCTGTATCCTTTCCAGTAACCAGTATGTCATCTAAACAGCAGATAACACCATCCATGCCCTGAAGTACTTGATCCATTATCTTTTGGAAAATCGCAGGTGCGCTGGCAACACCATATGGTAGTCTGTTGTAATGGTACAACCCCTTGTGCATATTGATAGTGAGGTAACGTCTTGAGTTTTCCTCTTACTGCACTTGCTGATAGGTTTGTGATAAGTCAAGTTTGGTAAACTGCTGACCTCCAGCTAATTTAGCAAACAGATCTGGGGTTCTGGGTAACGGATATTGTTCAACATTTAACCAAGGATTAATCGTAACCTTGTAGTCCCCACATATACGTACACTGTCATCCTTTTTTGGCACACAGACTATGGGAGCTGCCCATTCAGTGTAGTTGATTGGTGAAATTACCCCTTCAGCTTGTGATTTGGCTAATTCTCTCTCCACAGCTTCTCAAAGTGCATAAGGTACATTTCTTGGCTTACAGAAATTGGGCACAGCCTTCTCAGTTACATGTAACTTTGCCTCAATGCCCTTTAGTTTTCCTAAACCAGGTTTGAACACAGCCGCATGTCTGGCACACACGCTGTCCACTGTTTCACGAGCTACTCTGTTGACTTTTGACCAATTTAGCTGTAACTGGCTAATCCAGTCTCGTCCCATCAAGGCAGGACCTTTTCCTTTCACCACTAGCAATTCTAGCTTTTTAGTGACATCCTTACATTTCACTTTAGCTGTGAATTTTCCCATCAATTTCAATGATTCTTGACTGTACGTTTTCAGTACACAATTAGCTGGGCTAAGTTTCACTGACTTGAACCTGCGCTGGTACAGACCTTCAGAGATCACTGATACGGCTGCGCCAGTGTCTACTTCCATTTTTACTCTGGTACCATTAACACTCACATACACATTATATGGTTTCACAATGTCACCTGTAGTTGTGTCCATTGCAAACAAATCAACACCTCCACCATCAAAAGTCTGACCGGTGTTGATACTCGGCTCCTCAATTGTGCAACTGGATGGCGCACCGACGAGTTGCAGCTTGGCACAGTCACCACCTGTCTGCACATGATGATCACTGCTGCGCTCCTGGGGAGCGTTGGAAACAGGGTCTCCGTCGCGCTGTGAAACGTAGCAACCGTGGCTCGCCTGCTGCTTGTGAGCGCTGGCACCGTGGCATGTCTCGTGTTTGAGAGCGTTACACTGTCCCTTGCTCACTGAATGGCGCGGCCCCTTTTCCTCCAGGCTTGCGTGAGCGGCATGCTTTAGCAATGTGCCCCCTTTTCTTACATTCGTAGCACTCCACATCCTTGAATCTGCAGTCATCTGGCCTATGTCCTTTACCACTGCAATGATAGCATGGCTTCCCACCAGCTGTAGGCTTTTCCATAGCTTCTCGCTGCTTTGCTTTGGCTGCCTTATCAACAACATTCGCCTTGTATGTTTTCTGTGAAAACTGTTGCGCACTGTCTTTTGTGAGCGCCCTCTCGACTGCGATCGCCAAAGTTAATTCTTTATCTTTATTGTGAGCTGTGCTGAACAAACGATCTCTCAATTCAGTGCTCTTAACACCACACACGAATCTGTCACGCAATGCTTCATTTAAGAATGCTCCAAACTTACACGTGGCAGCTAACTTTCTTAAACTAGCAATGAACTCACTTATAGTTTCGTTGTCCCTTTGGTTTCTTCCGTGGAATTTGCGTCTTTCTGCAATGAAATTGGTTTCAGGAACGTAGTGTTTCTCTAACAGTCCCACCAACTTATCGTAAGTTTTCTCAGACAGCTTTATTGGAGCACACAAGTCCATTAGCAAGCTACGCACCCTTTTCCCTACCACCGTAAGAAAAACCGCCTTGGTCTTCTCTTCTTTGGTGTCTAGGCCATTAGCTGCAAAGTGCTGCTCTAGCCTCTGACAATAACTTTCAAAACTTTCCTCACTTTCCTCGAAGTGGAAGTCTTCTGGCTTTCCAAATGCCATTTTCGTTTCAACGGTGCTTTCACTGGCCGAACGTCTCTGTGGCTCTGCTGGTGGTGGTTGTCCAACGTGCACCACCCGTGCTTCTTGCTCTGCGGGCCTTTCCTCTGTAACCCCTGCCTCGCTGTCGCTGCTAGACATGCTAACGTGTCTTCCAACTTAAACATCCCATCCTCGTTGCCATTCTGTGGTGTGCTTGCACACGAGTAATATGTTTAAGCAGGCAATTGGAAAAACACAACGGCAGATAAGCAAAAAACACAAACCCTATTTATTTACTATAGCCACTGTACATTGTGCTCTGCACGACATATCTACGTCCGGAGTGGGAGAGAGCGCGGCGCCTAGTGGCGCAGTAGCTTTTATACAGCAGTGAACAGCCAGTGAGAACTCCTCCTTAAGAGTACCAACATAAGTGATAACTCACCCAATACAGAATTATATATCTTGGTGTTGGAACACCACATCCCTGTTAAAGGTAAATTATTACCAGTTGAAAAAACATTGAGTGCCCTTTTTTAAGTTCAGCCTTTGGGTGCCAACTCACCATCTCCAAATCTCTTCATATTTCATAATTATTGAGTTTGGGGCTGGGAATAGGGAAATCAGTCATGACCTTGGTAATCAACCCCTCCCCTGCTGAGCAGAACACGCCCACTTTTCTCTGCCCTATTGAGTGGTAACAAATTTAACTGCTACAAATTTCAACCTACATGGAGGTCCCAAGTTTTTATCAATTATTCTTGAAACTAGAGTTAGTGGACTACAACTTGAAATGAAAAAATTCTGGGACCTCCACGTAGGTTGATGCTAGCGCCACCTGAAGTCATAAGCGATGCCATTTCCGACACATGGAAATTCGGTCCCGGTTCCGTCGTACATAAAGGTCCCAAACAAATCACAACTGTTTTTCAATCTTTGCATGCCAGACATCAATAATCAGCAATAAAAGTTTTGGGACCTCCGTGCAGGAAGGAGAATAAGGAACCAAAAACTGGGAAGATGTGCAAGGTAACCCAACCTCGAGCCACGCCCACTTTAACCTTCATGGCCGCCCAGGTGGACCAGTATCTGCTTCATCCACATATGAACTTTCATTTTGCAAATAAAAAGCTTTGGATCTTTTCATTCCATGCAGATATTAACCCTTTTTGTTATGATTCTGCTCTGTCTGTCATGATTCTAATCTGCTTTGCCATGTCCCTGATCCGTTTGCCATGATTTGTTACATTTGGTCTTATATGGTTTCTGATCTCTGCAATGTCTGACTATGCCTTGGGATATGTATTGTGATTTGGATGCTTGATTATGTTCATGTCTTGTCGAGTTTAGTTTTGCCATGTTTTGTATTTTGCTATTTTCCATTCCTGCAGTTACACTCCGGTCCATGTTGTTGTTTTTGCCATGCATTGCACTTTGTCTCCCCCAGTCTGGTCTCTTGTCTTGTCATTGCTCACAGCCCCAGTATTGCGTGCCACTCTTTCGAGTGATTTAATGGTTTCTGGATTTCAACCATTCCTTCCAGTCTCGTTTACTTCCTTCGCCTTGCTTTTCTATTTTACTAACCAATACTAACCATCCATCCATCCATTTTCTATACCCGCTTATTCCTCACTAGGGTCACGGGGCGAGCTGGAGCCTATCCCAGCTGACTACGGGCAAAGGCAGGGATAACCAATACTAACAGTTTGTTATTTGCTAAAGTTACTAACCCAGTCTAACTTTGTATATAATACTAACTTACTAACGAGCACTAGGGATTGTATAGCTGCACATTACTAGTTGATTAACAAGCTCTCAGCACTCGCCTTATTCTAGTCTCCGCCTCTTGCCTCTGCCGAATCATCTTTGATGCATTTCAGCGGATCCTCCACACCTGTTCACTCTGTCCTTTCTCTCATTATCTATGCACATTAGAACTCCCTTATCGAAGCCGTATTTCTGTCTTTAAGCTGCCTTGTGATCCCTGTCCGCGTTTTGGCTTTTGCCTATTTCATGTGATTAGGTTCTCCCTTATGTTCCCTCCTTTGTAATTAGTCTTACTTCCTGCACCTATGATCTGTTAAGCATGTGACTTCCCGTATGTGTATATTAGGAGTTTTCTCACAGCAGTTCCCCGTCAGAACGTTTCTCTTGTGTACCTGTGCTGCTCTCATTCGATTTTTGGCTCTGTTTTTTGGTACTTTTGTCTGCATCTGTTTACGAACCCTTTGTGCCCGACCATGAGTTTTGTCTCTGCTGCCCTATTAACGGTTCGTATTACGCCCACTGGATTTTGGCTTTTGCTTCTCTGACAAACCTGTGCCTGTGTACCGAACCTGTTTTGCCCGACTACGAGTTGTGTTTGCTGCCCTGGTTTTTCGATTCAGATTCTGCCCTGTGGATTTTGTGTGGCGTTGGTTTTTTTTGGGGGGGGGGAATTGTGGACTTTGTACTGCTGCCTTGGGCCCTGCGGGGGTTTTCCCCCTCCCTTAATAAAAACACTTTCATTACAATCCTGGATTCTCGCGACTGGCTCCTGAACGCAACCTCACTCTTATTTTTCATATTTGAATATTTCATCAGTATCTGTGTACACACAAATTGAGTAGGTTATGTACATGCATTTTTCAAGCCAAGTCTCATTTCATACTTCTTTTAAATCAGAGTTCAATAATCCTCAAAAGGCCATTTTAGCTCCAATAAATTTTGATATTAACCCTTTCTTTTTATTCATTTTGGTTAAAATCTGGGCACACATCTGGGCTTCTGCCTCACAAGGTTTTTCAGCTGTAACTTTTGGCCCACATCCAGTTTCACACTTCTGTTATCAGGTGTCGAGACATTTATAAATAGGTATTCCTAATCCTTTTGGTGTTGCCCACAGGAATGACCTACATTGCCTGGCTTAAATCCATCCACATTATCACTTGTTGAGGCTAGCGGGGGCCTGTTGTTCATGGCAGTGCACATCATACATGATTTGGATAAAGAAGAAACTACATGGTATGTAACTCTGGTTCCAAGTGCTTTTTGCCAATTTTATGATGACTGTTTACTTTTGCACACATGATACAATGCACGTTTCAATTCCAAATTTCTCTTTCACCAGAGGCTGTATAAATTTGAAATGCTTGGACATGTGCATTGAAATGCCAACCTCCTGAAACTACTGTTCTCATTAGTCTTCAAAAGATGGCCGACAATAATGAATTTTTTGTGGTTGTTGTGAATCTGTTTCTGCTTTGCCTAGTTCTTGTTCTGACTGTCTCATATGTGTATTTTGATTCCTTGTGATCTCTGACTACTCTTTGATATATGTATTTGGATTTGGTGACTTAGATTTGGTTATTTATTGTCTTAGTTTTACTTCTCCACATTTTTCATTTTACCAGTTTTATTCCAGTCCATGTTTTGATTCTCTCTGTATTGCACTTTGTCTCCCCCCGTCTTGTCATTAGTCTTTCCTTTGCTCACCGCCCCAGTAAATTGTCTCACTACTTCAGGTGATTTAATGGTTCTGGGTTCTAGTCTTCCTTCTTGATCTCGTTTTCTTCCTTCCCCTTGCTTTTTGCTATATTACTAACACCTATTAACAGTTTGTTATTTTCGTTAATTTACTAATCCAAACTAACATTGTATATATTACTAACTTAACTAACGAGCACTCGGGATTGTATAGCTGCACTTACTAATTAACTAACGAACTCTCAGCATTCGCCCTGTTTTAGTCTCCGCCTCTTGCTTTGGTTCAATCTGCTCTGCTGTGTTTCTTACAGACTCTCTGCACCTGTCTCCTCGCTGTTCTGGCTCTTATTCTGTGCACTTAGAAATCCCTGACCGGATCCGTGGTTCTGTCTGTAGGAATGTCTTGTGCTCCCTGTCCGCGTTTTGGCTTTTGCCTGTTTCATGTAATTAGGTTCTCCCTCGTGTTCCACCCTCTGTAATTATTTTCATTTCCAGCACCTGTGTCTATGTAGCATTTGTTCTCCCTCCCTTGTGTATTTATTTTGGGAAAAAGGTTCAGATGGTAGACGGGACTTCGCGAGGGGACTCTGCTTTCTTGCTGCTGCTTGGTTGCCATGCGGGCGGCATCCTGCAGCAGCTGGGTGTCCGCTGTGTCTTCTGAGCCATCTGTGCCTTCCGAGCCATCTGTGCCAGCTGTGCCTTCCGAGCCATCTGTGCCAGCGGTGCCTTCCGAGCCATCTGTGCCATCCGAGCCATCCGAGTCCGCTGTGCCATCCGAGCCATCCGAGTCCGCTGTGCCATCCGAGCCATCCCAGTCCGCTGTGCCATCCGAGCCATCCGAGTCCGCTGTGCCATCCGAGCCATCCGAGTCAACATTGCCTTCAGTGCCCCCTTCCTTGTTTTGTTCCAGAGTACCCCAGGCTTTTTGTTTTTCTACTGAGTACCTTAGTTTTTCCCTGTTCAGTGCGTGGCACGGTGTTTTGTTTCGGCCTGGGTGCCCTGTTTTTCCCGAGTACCTTAGTTTTCCCGGTTCAGTGCTTGGCACGGTGTTTCGTTTTGGCCTGTGTGCCACTTTTTTTCCCCTTGAGTTTTTTGATGTTTAATTAAATCTGTTCCAACAAATGGTGTCTCAGCCGTCTGTCCCCGCCTTCATAACAGTGGTGAAGTGAAATTGTTTTGGCATTCATCACCTCTGTCTTGTGAAGATTTGACACATACTTCCTGTTGAAATCCTAGTCAAGACAGCAACACAAGGACTTATATCTAAGGCATCACTCAGTGCAGTGGTTCTCAAACTCGGTCCTGCCGCCCCACTGCATAGGCTGGTTTTTGTTCCTACCACGACTGCAGTCTTAGGAATTTAACAAGCTGTTGATTTGTCTTAATTAGGTGCAGTTATCTTAAGAACAGTTCTTTATCCTCTTAAGGCACATCTTAAAAACCTATAAATGCCAAGAAGAATAAAAATTTCACATCCACTTTGAGATTTAGTAGAAACTTGTATAAATTACTGCAGAGGAAAACAATTTAACTGAACATTTATTAAACATTCAATCAATAGGTTCCTCATTGGTGAAACTGTTGACACATTGTTGCAAAAGCTAACAATTTATTGGGGAAAACAATAGAGTCACACCCATTTTGTTTCATGTTTATTTGATGAAGTTCAGGCAAATTATTTTGAAAGAAAGCAAAACACCTGTGGTCAACTACCAAATTTAAAGCTTACTGATTTTCTCAGTCTAATTTGATCTATTTAGAAATGTTTTTACCTGAAAATTCTTACAATATAAAAAAATAAGCACTTATGTTCAAGGGTTTTTATTATAAAATGTAGCCTAAGATGTAGCATATAGCTGTCCCAGACATGGAATGCAGCTAATTTAGACAAATCAAGGGCTTGTTGAAATGCTAAAATTGCTATTGTTGTTGGAAAAAAAACCAGCATCTCTGTGGACGCCAGGACCGAGTTTGAGAACCACTGACTTAATGATACCCTTTCTTTCACAAGTTGTTGATGAGGCTCACGGAACACGCTGACAGTTCAAATTCTTTGTTGACCTGAGCTTTTGCACTTGATTTCAGGGAAGTGCTACACTATTACTGGGGACTGTAAAGGGTTAAAATATTTGCAAATTTGACAAATAGAGTTGAAATTAGGAGGCTTGAATGGAGCTCCCAGAAATATCCATTAACTCAACCTGACAAAAGAATTTTCAATTGTGAATCAAACTTGCATTGAAATAAATGGGAATGCATTTCCTATGTACATAATTTACACAATTCGTATGTACACAGATACTGATGAAATACTCAAATGTGACAAATAAAAGGGTTAATTTCTGCATGGCATGAAAAGGTCCCAAGCTTTTTAGAGGCAAAATTGAAAGTTCATATAAGGATGAAGCAGATTCTGGTGATGGTCCACCTGGGGGCCATGAAGGTTTTAGTGGGCGTGGCTTAAAGTTGGGTGACCAAACAAATCTTTTGGTTCCTTATTCTCCTTCCTGCACAAAGGTCCCAAAACTTTTATTGCTGATTATTGATGTTCGGAATGCAAAGATTGGAAAACAGTTGTAATTTCTTTGAGACCTTTATGTAGGATGGAGCCAGGACCCAATTTCCTGTGTCGGAAATGAAATCGGTAATGATTTCAGGTGGTGCAAGCGTCAGCCTACATGGAGGTCCCAGGATTTTTTTTCATTTTAAATTGCAGTCCACCAAATTTAGTTTCAAGAATAAATGATGAAAACTTGGGACATCCCTGTAGGTTGAAATTTGGAGCAGGCAAATTTGTTACCACTCAATACGGCACAGAAAAGTGGGTGTGACCCGCTCAACAGGGGAGGGGTATATTACCAAGCTCATGACGGATTTCCCCATTCCCAGCCTCAAGCTCAATAATAATGAAGTACGAAGAGATTTGGAGATGGTGAGTTGGCACCCAAAGGCTGAACTTAGAAAAGGGAACTCAATGTTTTTTCAACTGGTAACCCAACATTTCGGCCCACAGATTCATCAGAATGTGACTCAACTCAATGTGACCTGATTTATTGAATGATGCTATCGTAAGACTATCCAGGAGATGAACAACTTACCTTCTTTGAAATGGATTGGGAAAGAGTTCCAGATCCAACCACCACTTTTGTTACGGCTATTTATTTTCCAGAACGATTTTAAAAAGCTGCACAAATATATTTTACGGGCGTTCATTAATGGGAAGGGGGTTTAGAATTTAATATTTAATATTGCAAATCCAAGTGCTGCGCATGCATTCATAATATGGCTATCGCTGTTACTTTCTTTTAAAACATATGGCAGCAGTAATCAACTGAAAAGCTAATTTTGGGTGTTACAACTACATTTCTTGGAAGTTAATATGCCAATTGAAGCATTATGTACTCCATGCTCACACCTGGCTTGAATAAAAACGTTTCTTTTATCACGTGGTAGAAAAAATGGAAAAGTTGGTTTTGCCACTGATTTCATGGATGAAATCAACATAAAATTGTTTATTTCACAATTTTCGCTGACCTAATATAAGATTTGAAATGTTATATTTTGCGTTGTGGCTACAAACACACAAAAAAAAGACGAATTCACGGGAAACGCATATATTCGCATCTTTGCATTTACTTTCAATGTGTTGAGGATTATATTTCAATATTTCTCATCATATTCATCAGTAAATCAGTAACTAAATTAATTTGTCTCACATCCAGTGTGAAAGCGGCTTAAAGGCGTTAACGGGAGAATCCGATGTAAGTTACCCAATGAAATGTTGCGAGCTTGCTTCATGTTTTGATCATTTCTATGACTGTTAGGCCTACATGCTTTTGTTGCGCCGCAAGTACATTTGCTTTTATTTTCGGTTGCCTTCTCCACTGTGTGCATGTGGATCGCCTAAGACAATGGCCTGGTAGTGAGTGGTGTAAACAAACTGAATCGAAACGAAACATATCATTCAGGCTCCAAACAAGATGTAAAAACATAGTTGAACAAGTCGGATATGGGCCTCAAAATCCGATCCATATCCGATCTGGGCAACAAGACTTGCAGTGTAAATCCAATCTATGGCACTCAGCCACACGAATTGGCATTGATAACATCAGCTGTTGATCGAGGTAAGGTACTATTTTTTCTTATTCATGAACATTGAAAAAAACAGCGTAATTGATTTCCAGCTATCAGCCGATTATCTACTGGTTGGATGGTTAAAGTGGCGGTGAAGAGTAAAAGGACTGAATATATTATGTTAACATCGTTAATCTACGAACGTGTAATGCTTTTATCGTCTTTCCTGTCTCATATTGTCATTTGTATTGGATTATTTAACCACGTGGAGGTTAGCTAGCTTTGCTGTTCCACGGCGTTTCCTATCCATTATCTTACTGTTGCTGAAAGGTAATAGAACAGTTACAAATATTAAATTTCACAGGAAAATCCTCCTTAAGAGTGTTTTTGATTCTCTTGACCGGGCGGCTCTGTTGTCTTGGTCTTCAGATTTCAAGTGGGATCTTTGGTCGTAAATAGTCGCAGGTCCGTAACGGACCAATCAGCATTCATTAGCAGAATGCTTGCGTGTTGTGGTCAACAGTAGCCCAACCTGTAGGAAATCGAAAGGAACTTCTGGGCAATTTCAATTTTAACCTATAATCCATATCGAACTTGCAGAAAATGCAACAGTATTTGCGATTTCTCAACGATTACCAGGTGAAAGGGACAAATTTGGCCTTCTAGCTCCATAGGACTCCATTCATTCTGCACTCGCCTGCAATCACTCCTAGTGGAATTCTGGTGGAACTGCAACCAAGTTCGATAAAATGGGGCTAAATAGAGAGTGGTCAGGCTCCTCGTAGATAAGCTCTGATATTACTTACCTCACTTTGGCTCGTTATACAGGTATATCTTTAGTCAGGGGTTTGCCTTTTTATTTATATTTTCTCTGTTTCTGGGAGGCTTTGCTTCTTCAGGTTATTAGGCCCTATTGTACGGTGCCTTGTTAGTTTTCTCTTTTATTGATATTTCTTTTTTCTATCATGTTGCACGTTTCGTTTCAGGCACTTAAGCCTTTCGTTGATTCAGAAACGCGAGCTTGTCTCCGCTCTAATTTTGCCCTATCACTTTCAGTTGCGCCGGCTCTCTGCTTGGTGCAGCTTCACCTGCCGCGGCATCTGAAACTCCTCTCTTTCCAGCCATTACAGGCGGATTGTGAAAAGCAAACAAACAGAGTTTTCACTGGAGCAAGACAGTTGAGAATATTGTTAAAACTATTGTTATATAGAGAAACCAGGTCATCTGGGGTGGAGAAATAGTCTGGAATCAGAATACTGTTAATAGCAGCGGAAAAGACATCCATATTAATTTCCATAAGATTCCTTGAGATTTTAATAATCACGGTCGAAATCAATTGGGTCCATCCCTGATGTAATAGCGACCACCCACAAAATTTAAGAGATATCTGTTGAGTACTTTTTGAGTTATGTTGTTCACGTCGCGGCCAAATTCTTTGACTGATTGTGGTGAAAAATCAATAGGATCCATCCCTGATATAATAGCAATCCACCCACGAAATTTCAGACAAATCCATGCATTACTTTTTGAGTTATTGCGTATGATAGGATTTCAAGATGTTTGTCGTGGCGGCCATATTGTTTCAGTTACCATGGTAAAAATCAATAAGGTCCATCCTTGATGTAATAACAATCCACCCACCAAATTTCAGACAAATCTGTGTAGTACTTTTTGAGTTATGTTGTTCACAAACAGACAAACAAACAAACAGGGGCGAAAACATAACCTTCCCCAACTTCATTGGCGGAGGTAATTATCCACCAAGATGTGTGAAAGCTGGTAAACCGCCATTGGGACTTTGTCCCTCCTTCAACTATACTTCCCTTTTCTGTTGAGTACCAAAAATAATAGACAGAAACTATAAATACAACAGTTTAGACATTAGTTTTCAGAGATGGCAGCATCTACAGTCTCCAAGGATTCAGAGGGCATCTATACTGAACTAGTTTTTCCTGACCAAGATGTGTACAGCACATTGGACCATACCTCACCCAACAACCCAAGAGACCAGCACCAAGGTAATTTTAGCTCAGTTTTTTAATGATCTGTTATGATTACACTGTTCTAGTAAAACTTCTTTTCATTTACAGTTCAGTTTTTATTAGATTCTCATTTATTTATATTTCATTTTAATTTTGTGGATATAGTTCTTATAGTTTTTATTTAGTTAAATGTGGAAGCCTCTAAAAGGCTAAAAACAACAAAAAAGAAATTATTTTGATGACCAATAAACATTTTATATCAATGGTCTGAAAGTAACAATATTCAGTGTCAAAACTCTGAGAATTTGTATCGCATCACAAAATACAAAACACTATACAGATCAAACTGTTTTCCAGCCCTATCAAGATGTGGGGAATATTGCAGATGAAATTCCATTTCTGTCCATAACTCATAAGCTAAACTCAAAATGCATTTGGAGTTCATGCCAACACCAAGTGTCATGGTAACAGCACCTTAGAGCACAGCTTGAGCAATTGTCTTTCACAGTAATTCTGTAATTAGTGACTCCCCAACACTCGAGTTAACAAATATTTCACTCCTTTGGTGATTTTGCATTCCAAATACTGCAAACTGAAATAAAAAATAAACATTATAAACTTATATTGCATTCTTTCCAGTTGTTCAACTTTTGATACCTATTTAGTTTTCTGAAAGTCACTGTCCCCTTTTGAAAGTTTTAATGTGGCATATCTGTGTTTTCTGAATTGAGCTCTCAGAAATAACTACACATTCTTTGAGGAGTTAAATGTTTTATTTGCCTTTAGTCCTCAGCAATCCGCCAACACACTTGTCCTGTGATGAATTCAGCAAAAATAATTACTCAAAAATAAACTGCCTGTCATAGATTAAGAGGAAGTGCTTTGCTTCCTGAATTTATTGTTTTTTCATTATACAGGAATGTGATGAGGCAATTCTGTAAAAGTCTGAAAAATAGCTGGGGCTTTAGGGCCACTGGTCCCTAGCTGAGTACAGGGTGGAACCCCACTGGGGGGACATGGGGGGGGGGGGGGGGGGACCCAGAAGCTCTTGACTTTTTCATCTTTCTTCCATTGAAAAAGCACAAAAGTCTTATACTTCCATGAACATCATTTTAGATATAAACATAGGCAATTCGGATCATTTTTACCCATCTGACAGCATGGCCAACTCCCGTCAAAACGTCACTCGATGGGGGTTTGATTTCATTATTTGCCACAAGTGTTAATTGACTATAAACAAATACATCACATAAGCAAAAGATATACTTTTGATTGACATTTTTAATCCATTAATTGTTGTAAACCTTCTTTATGCTTTTCATTTGTGCAGTCTTTGTAGCCTGTATTGAATCAATTACATATTATTTACAAAGGAAGAAATGCAAATCTTTAATATTTAGGTTTAAGGCCAGACCTTGACCATCTGTGCACAGATCTGATATATTAATTAAGGCACTATATTAAGGCACTGCCTTGATGGGAAACTGCTTTTTCCGGAAGTACTGCTCATGGAGGAGAAAGCGTTGAGATGGCTGAGGTTACTGAAGCGATTTTACTGCCTACCCCAGACAGAATGCCACAGTTAATATTGTAAGTCAAATCACAGCAACTGAAATTATTAAAAAGTAATGTCACATACACGGTGGTCATTAGCTAGCATGCATTTGCCATATCTGAATTTACTCGCTAGCTATCTACCATATTTATGGAGCTAGAATGGTCTCAAAATAGATAAATGCACGGAAAAAAGTTCACAAATGTATTTGAGGATATGACTCAAAACACAAATTCATTTCCAATGCACACACAAATATGTTTCATACACAAATACATTTTCAATGCACACATGTATAAATATAGTAAAAAAAAAAATCCACATATAAAAAATAAGATTCATGAGCATATTTTCCATGCGGTCAAAAATAGAAAAAAAATCACAAATATATGCATGTAAAAGTATTTGCAATCTTCATCAAATACATATGTGGAGCTTGTTACATTCATATATGAACTGTTGGATCTGCATTTACAAATTGCTTTTAATTTGTAAACTTCATTGCATTTGTGTGGGAGACGTTTACCCTTACGTGACTCCAATCCACAAATGCATTTTTTCTAAGAGGGATCGTCTGGAGCCAATCAGACGTCTCACTCCTTTACAGCCAATCACCTGAGTGCCTCCCCACAAGAGGTGTTTTATGACGTCATTAAAACACGCGTCGGCGGCCAGAGGCTGGAGGATTTTAGCCATAGATCCATGTTTTTAGCCCGTCAGATTTGGAAAAAAAGAAGACAGGGGCGTATTGCACAAAAGTCGAATCCTGAGATCCTGGATCAACGCCAAAGTGAGGATTGCCACATCCCATACAGCGCGTCGCTGGCTTAATTGATTGCGTAAAGCCAACAGCGGGTGGAAGAGATCGGCTGAGTAAAGCCCGCTGCCGCTGATCCTGCTGAGTGCGCGCACATGGCTGCCTCAAATAGAGATCGATCACAGAATCGCTGATCATCACCATGGACACTAAGTAGCTGCAGCAGATGCATGCGCCAGCAACACTCAAAGACCTCGTTCAGACAGAGATCAGATCTCTGAAATGCCTCTGCTTGCTATTCCTTTAGTTTCAGTCTGAATGGTGCAAGACGTTTGAGAGGAGTATCAAAGTGAGCTAAACTCAAGTGAGAGTAAACTCGGGAGGTGTTTCAGCGCCGTCAAACAGCTGATGCACTTCGGCGTTACCGTAAACGAGATAAGGCATTGCTGCCAGACAGATTTAATATCGAGCGAGAGTCTGAACATTTGAGCTTGTGTGTGCCATGCGCACAGTGAAGGCATAGCTAAAATCGACAAAGCTATAGAAGTAAATTTGTGTCCCATATATGCCTATCCTATATGTCCTATACAAACTGAAGTGATAGTCCGATCTAGAAGACGTTTACAGATAAGTTGAGTTTACTTTCTGCTTTTAATTACCTCTGATGGAGGTATTCTCAAATTTAAAAGTAGAACGTTAGCATCAGAAAATTACGTCAAGGAGCCTCCTGAAAATGTTTGATTCCAGTATCGAGAAGCGAGGGATTTTGCACTCGTCCAGCACGACTCTGCCTCACCCGTCGCAGTCTGAATAAAGACGAAGAAAAGTAGCAGCAGTGCTGTAGGTGGGGGGTTAAGACCGCGCTGAAACACGGTATCCTACTTCATGCAGCACTGCTCATTTTTTACTCTGATGGAGGTCTCAACTTACACTGAAAAAAGTGAGACTTTGGATCAAAGTGAAAAAATTGCTTCAACTTGTTACCGAAATTTTTTTTGTTTTTCTCAATTGAAAAAAATGACCTTTGTATTTTTCAATAGAGAAAAACTAAAAAAAATTATCTGTCAGCTAAACTGTGAATCACAATAAGCACATTTTTAACAAAATGCAGAGTTTTGCCTTTGATACCAGAAGCAGGATGGACGGTTTGCAGGTACTTTATTCAGAGATCAAGTTGGATTCAAAATTGATTTTGAGGTGTTTGGGGGTAATGGGGTGATCCATGCCAAACTGTGACCTGCCTTATCCAAATGTAGCCCATTTACACGTTACCCTTTGAAGGAGAGGGAACATATGCTATTGATTCTGGTTTTATTATCAATGGTGTCTAACATTTGGGTTCTGCAAACTGCTTTACACCATGAACGCATGCGGGTTTACTCACCCTGCTAGGTTTGGAAATTCTTCTAGGTTCTATAAGGTGGTTGGAAGTATTAATTTAAGGTGCCTGTTGATTAGCCTATATTTACAGTATTTTAAGGGAGCACGGATAGGTGTAAGGTCAACGTGCAAAGTCAGGGAACAGAGGATAATGCATTGTAGTATTAAACAGATGTGACTGAAAGCTTTCCTGACCAAAGAAATGCAATTAAAGATCTTTTCTCCATTTTGAACAGGATCTGTCAACGAGTGTCTTCATGGCAAAGAAACTGGGTGGCTGATAACCTTAACCTGTTTATTTAGCTTTTACAGGAAAGGATCCAAATGAGTTGAATTAAAACAAAATTATGTCATTATTGTTTGTCTCTAACTCCTCTTGGAACTTTTCCACAGAGAGCATTGCTGAAGCGAAGAGATGAAAATAACCTCTAGTAAAAGTGATAAGCTGGCCTGCTGGGGATTTAACTGTGGGTTTTCAGCTTAAAAGTTTACCCTCTGAAATAGATTTGGGGAAATCTAATTCGGGCTATTAAACAAGACTAAATTGAGAAGTTGATATTACCATATAATTGAAAAAAGTCGACTAGTAACGTGATCACAACGTGATTACTTTTCTTGCCATTTCTGAATTTATTTTTGACTGAGTGGACAATCAAATAAACGGCACTGACTGAGTTGACCTTTATATGCTGGAAGCCCAATGGGAAAACTGTTCGTTGAATATTAAATATGTACTAATTTTTGTGAAAAAAAATTTGCATATTGTAACATAGTCCAAAGCAACTCCACCCAGTTCTGCTGATGACATGGAAAATTGTCACAATGGTTGGGCTAATGAGCCCTGAGCCAATAAGCCCTGGAGCCATTTCCTCCATGCTCTCAGCAGAACCCTAGACTTAGGTGGATTGCTTAACCTTTAAAGGCCTAATGCAAAAGTTCCAGCAGAGAATCATGCTGCCGTGTTTACCATAGTAACTTGTATTTGGGCTGAAGCACAGCTTCTCAGCTTTCAGGAAAAGTAGGAATTTTTTTCTATTGCACAAAATTTACAGTAATTGCGGTACTTTCAAAATTACACACAAATCTGTGTCGGTGACAACACGTTTGGCGTAAAAGGGTTAATCATAGTTCATTGAGAGGAAAAAAATAAAAAATGTATTCCCCATTGTTTAAAAGAAGTCCTTTCTAATAATACTGCATGTCCTGGACTTTAGGACTATCAAATCCTGATATTGAAATACTTTGTTGATGGTTCAGCTGTGTTGATAGTGGCCCTCTGTAATCTACTCACTCTGCAGAAGCAAAAGAGCTCACACCAAAAATGTTGACCCAATCAGTTTGGCTGACGACTTTGCAGACAGAGAAGCAATGGCAACAGCTAAACGCACTCTTGCAGGGATATTACACCAATCTGAGGACTCAATTTCATGTGACCTGCTGTGAGCAGAGCATGCCGCTCCCCCCACAAGAAAAACTGGCATCATATGGAACACAACACACTGATGACGGGTGGGTAGGACCCAATGGTAAGCCTATATTACCAAAATCCCTCTTTCATATTGCTGTAGATTTGGTGCATGGGCAGTGCCATGTACCAAGAGGAGGAACCGAGGGGTTAATAGATCAAAGTTACGATCACTGATTTACTAAAACAAAAAAAAAAAATTCTAAGAAATGTCCAACATGACAAAGCTAAAACACATGGGGAGGGGTGGTAACACTGAAAGGGGCAATTCCTACACCCCCGAGCCATTTCACACAGAGATTAGGGAGGGGATTAGGCCGCTCGAACCTAGTCCATAACTGGCGGAGGCGGGACTGCAAAGTTCCAAGGGCACGTTAAAGATGTGTTATAGTGCTGGGGAGAGGACTGAAGGCCCCCCATGTCTGGTGAAGTATGAATTGACATACTGCCGTGGTACCGTCTAGTCGGCGTGCTTGTCACATGTAAGTGTGGGCAACACGTGGTACGTAGGTGACAGCCCACACCTAGCAGAGGGGCGTTGGAGAGGATCTCTGTGAACAGGCGAGGCTGGTGAAAATGGTCAAAGTTTCTACACCCGGGGCGCCCCGGTGGCTCATCGGTCTAAGTGCGCGCACCATAAAGGCTGTGTCCTTCCCACAGCGACCTGGGTTCGATTCCAGCTCAGGTCATTTGCCGCATGTCTTACCCATTCTTCTCCCCAACTTTCCTGTCTATCTCCACCATATAACTGTCAAATAAAGGAAAAAATTCTCAAAAAAAAAATTTCTAAACCCATAGCGAAGTGGGGTAGGGATCAGACCGTCGGTTCCCGCCTGGGTGGTTGGTAACCACAACGGGATTTAGTGATCGCTATCGACTGGGTCACCGGCCGGTCGGGTCGCAGATGGCAGCAAGACCACAGAGAGGGGTGGCCACCACGCTCTGCTCATTGTACAGTCAGGCCACCACAAGTCAAAAGCGAATGCATCAGTCAGCGAGTGGTGCTTCTGTGATCGGTGGGCTTTGAAAAGCAGACACAATGAGTGTAAATAGTACGATTAGGTGCGCTATGGCAGTGTCTACTGCTCGTAGTGGACCTCAATGGACCCCAGTTTACCCCCACTCAACATAGAAATGAACTCTGGGTTGAAGTACTGCACCGGCAGAGATGGATACCTGAAGTTTGGAAACACAAGTTCTAACGTTCCGCTCACGGTAGTCCATTATAGTCCGGGACAGTATTTTTGAGGATGTGTCAAAGGTAATAGCACAGTATCTGTGGGAGTAACTCAGGGGTGTCAGGGGAAATTACAGATTTTCTGTGGTTATCCACAAATAACAGAAACATCCTTTTTCACCGGCAGAGAAGACAGTCCAAATAGCACACTGTCACCTGTGGGCACCTCACTGGAATGGGACGAGAGCTGTGGATGGTTGGTATTAGTTGTGTGGACATTTGATATATGTAGCATTACCACCACATTGGGTAGGGGTACGTGCTTTTGTACAGTTGAATGACCACATGTACATTGTGAGGGCAGAAAGGAACATCACACGACGGAGACGGGACGCAATACCCCATGAGCCGGTCTTAGGAAACAATGTTCCAGATGAGGCGAAGCTGTGGTCAGTAGGGACCAAGGTCGCCCTCTCCCTGTTCCCGCAGTTTGGAGTTGGATAGGTAATGTTGCGATTGGATACTGTGCATTATTGTCTGAGTGCACTTGTGAATGAAACTTGTAATATCACTGGCAGTATACAGGAAGAATTGACTGCCTTACGATTAATGACACTACAATATCAAATGGTACTGGATTTGTTAACGGCTGCACAGGGAGGAGTCTGCCAAATTATAGGGCCTTCATATTGCACCTGCATTCCAGCGAATGATGAAGGGGGGGGAGTAAAAGATCAAGCCTTAGAACGTTTATGATATGGGATCAGGTAGACACCAGAAGCGAGGTGAAGGGGAATGAGGATTTATTGAAAAACAAAACAGGCACGAGGGCCAACGAAAAACTTGGCCCAAAGGGTTGCAAAAGGACAAACTAAAGTACGCTACACAGAGCTATAAATAAAGAATGCAAATGACAAAAAACAAAAGGCACTGGAAACTCCAGGCAAGAAAATGAAGAAAAATAAATAACAAGACATACATATATATATATATATATACATATATATATATATATATATATATATATATATATATATATATATATATATATATATATATATATATATATACACAAGGCAAGAGGCTAGGACAAGACTTGAAACTAGAAATGCTAGGGAACTTGACAACAAGAACTTGGCTAAACTTGAACATGCAACGAGACACTGTCTGCCAGCCAACTTCCACCGCATCCAGATAAAGGCTTAGTAATCAAGGACACATGAGGGGTAACACCTGGAGAGGCAGAAACAAGAGGCATGGCAAGATCAAGACATGGACAGAGATTGGATGACATGACCTGCTCATTAAGAGAATGAGCGTGCTCAGCTTAAGTACCAATTAAGTATGCAGCTTGGAAGCAAGCATGAATGTTAAGAACAGAAAAGCACAGCAAGATCTTGAAATAGCAAAGCAGGAATCATGACAATAAACTCCCTGTCTAAATTAGTAATATTAGTAATGTGCCTATCTAAGAATTACACCACCCAGTGAGTGTTAGTAAATGTTAGTAACTTAAAAACAGTTAATTGCCAATTAAGCTTAGAAAGGCCCGAAGCCAGCACAGCACAGAAGGAAGCGGAAATACCAAAGCCAACCCAGAGCTCTGAAATGTGCAACAACGAAGGCACGGGGCGGAACGCAGACAAGCGGTGGAGTGGCATGGCAGACCTGGCAAAAACAAAAACATGGAAAAGTAAAAACATGGACAAGGAATGAAACTTGAAGTGTAAAATCCTGAAACAAGAAACTGTTAAAACTGTGACATGAACATGAACTATGAACTATGGAATCTTGGAACATGAAACTGTTAAAACCATAAGCAATACTGTTCTGGCCAAAGGCCAGAACCCTGGAACACAACAGTTTAAAAGATCTATCAGATACACAATTGGCTGATTTGGTACCTGTTGGTACCTGGTGGCTGTAGCTCATAGCAGCAAGATTCCCAGTACTGCTCTTTTGTAGTTTCTGGGATTGAGATTCCAATAATTAAAACTGTCATATCAAACATGTTGAATGCTAACCCTGAGTTTCAGATGTTTATGTTACAGGACATCGACGGAGGATGTGCTCTGCCTGAGGAGCTGGAGGAGCCATATAATGATGTGATAGAAATAGGGGACGTGTTCAAACAGTAGAATATTTCCCGTAAATGAAGCACATGCTGGACATCAAGAGAAGTGGCGTGTTAGCGGAGAATCAATTATAAAGAGGATGGAAATGTTGGTGGAATTCATAAATTCCCTATTATTGCTTATTTGCTTATTGATTGTTTATCCTTGCTTGCTCTTGATTTAGTATTGATTTACTTGTTTATTCAGTCATTAAGGGGTCTATTCTTCCATGCGCGTAAGTCGAAAAAAGCGCGTAGCTGCTGTATTCTCCCCTCGACTTAAGTCTGTGCATTACGCGCCCCGAAGGCAGTTACGCACTTGGGGCGGAGCAAGGCCAAAATCGGGGCGTTTCCGGGCGTTTCTTCGGCAAAAAACACTTACGCGTATTCTCCCCCTAGCTTACGCGCTTTTTCTGTTAAGCGCTTTTGAGGGCTGTATTAAGGTCAAGCGCCAACATAAGGCGAAATGGAATATTGCGTTTGATGTTGGTATTAGGCCAAATTTTAACATTAATTTTATTTTATTTAACATGGTAAAGGTTGAGACATTCAATATTCGATTGCTCGTCCTTATTTCTAAACTACATTTCTCATAGCCATAATAAATTATCAAACAAAATCATCATATGATATTACGCAACAGCCTCTTCTCCGATTATTGCAATTACAAATGCTTAGCAATTAATTAATACGAGAATACATAAGACCATCATTCTACCATGCCCTCAAAATCTAAAACCAAAATGCCAGTCCTGCATTTGCTTGCACTCTTGCGTGATTGGAGAAGAGTAAGAGGAGCGCACCAAGCTCGAAGACAACCACGCATATATCGGCTTCATTTGGATATCCTGGGACTAACAAACATCGAGTGCATCCAGCGCTTTCGTCTGGACTGTGCGTGAGGCAATCATCTATCTTTGCCGATGAGCAGCTATCCAGCCACAGCAATTATCCACAAAACTTACCCGTGGTCATCAACGTCACAACTGAGCTGTCGCTCCTAGCATCTGGGTCGTTCCAGAGAGTGGCTGATGATGTCATACACATATCACAGGCGTCTGTGTCAAGGTGTCTGACACAATTTGTTGACTCTCCAAGTTCTTCTCCATGCACTTCCACTGCAGAAAGAGTGGATGCCATCTCCTCCTCCAGTGCAGTGAAATGCACAGGGGGTAATGGTTGCCCGCAACCTGTTGCCTGTACACATCTCCGGTGTGCAGAGAGCCTGGCTTTTACAGTGCCCCGCAGATCCCTCCATTTATGCTTTAAATCGGGGATACTGCGCTTACATCTCCCCACCATAGCCACATCCAGAACGATTCGCAGCTTTCTTCCCCTGATCACTCTGATCAGCCTTCAGTGCTCCCTTGCCATACAACACCAACATCTGTGAAATTTGGTTTTCGGCTTTGGCTCGACGTCACCATCATTGTCTTCATGTTCTATTAACAAATGCAACTGCTCTATATGTTCGTGATAATCTGAAGTTGTGATATTCTCACGAGTGAGGAGATTGATTTTCTAATTGAGGATATCTGAATTAACTTACTCGTGTCTTTGCAATTTTTTTTCTTTTTTACCATTGATAATACTGTGTATTTTAATGTGTGAATAAAGATATTATTAAATAGGCTACCCTAGATTGAGCCCTACCCTGCCAATACCAAAGCACTTGTTAATCAATTTTAGCCAATAAAGAATAGCCGACATGGGAAGAGTCATTATCAGTACCTTGTATCTTCAAAATGACAAACTTCACTGGAAAATTAAAAAAAAAAAATTAATAATAACTAAATAATACAAATGGATAAATATAGTTTAAAATAAAAAAATGTTTAATTTCGCATTTAAGAATAGTGGACATATGAGTTTTTGTTTCTTATCAGTTTGGAGATGCGAGGTTTTATCAGCAGGCCGACGATATTCAAATTTAAAGTCTAGTTTGCGCTTTCCATGGACTGCATTATCATGGTTAATCAAAAAATCCTTGTTCCTTGTTTTCCTGATAGCCATAATCAATGAGTTTTGTACAGAGTCTGCCTCTCTTTTGCATTAAGGGTTAGGGTTAGGTCCAGCAAAATTTGCGACTTCCATCTGGGATCTCCGTTTGTCTTCAGTTCCGACAGGACAATAGGCATTAGCACCTTGTAGTTGGAGGTTCTGTATGCCCACATATGGAGCTCATTTCCAGGGGTTGGGAATCTATTGAACCAATTAAGTTGGGTGGTTCAGGAGAGGCCCAATTGTAGAGTATTGCTTTTTATCAATGTGTAAATCCTGGAACTATTCAGCAACAACTTCTGATAACATTAAAGAAATCATATGCAAATGTCTGTACTTTAACATGTATAAAGTTTCTTACAAAATGAAGGAATTTTAGAACTCTGCATCACGCTGCTGTTCCCACGGCCGGCTGTGTAATAAACTCGTTCCTGCTTTTGCTACGAACATCAGAGTCTGCTTCTTCATCGGGACAACGTTCTTGGTTTTTATTAATTTACCAACAGGACTAAAGCACAAATGGGAGAATAGACCCCTAATTGTTTATCCTTGCTTGTTCCCAAGTGGCCTAGGTGACCTAGGCCATGCGTGACTGCAACTTTTATAATCTAGCTTGTTCTTATATAGAAGCGTCATGAAGTGTGTTTACTGAAACAGTGTGTTCCTTCTGAAGCCTGGAGTGTTCGAGATACAACCCAAGGAAACGTACATTTCTGCGGGGGAAGAAACTTTTTAGGATTACTGGAGCCAGACTTACTTGGGATGCGCACGCGCGCAGCTGACTCAGAAGGCGTACATCATGACGTTCTGCTTTTACATGTATCCAAAGCAGAGATTCCTTTTCTGCTGATGTAACTACGTGTGCACATTGTTAAGAATGTTATTATAATTACTCTCTTAGAGCTGAGCATTTTCTTTCAGGAGTACAATTTCAAATTCACACCACAGGCAGCCTCCATGAATTTGTATCTAGCACCACTGTGCAGCTTCATTTAAAATTTATGGACTGGGTCAGTACAAGCTGTGTCCTTTATATTTCTCAATGCCAATAAACTGCATGTATTTTTTTTTTTTTTTGGTCAATTGTGTCTACTGTATTTTGTCTCAGTTGCACATCTGTCTTATTGGTTGATATCCAGCCCAAATATTTATGGACCCAGATGTTTGTGTTATTGGTCAATATTCCCGTTTTAAGAGAGACAGGTCGACATATTTGTGGCCATAACAAATGCAAACAAGAAGGCATCAAAAAGTGTGTGACCTCCATCATTGTGAAATGTGTTGGCGGCAGAAGTCGAATTCAGATTTTTCTTAGCATAAAGGATTTGTTCAAAGAAATAATCTGACGGCTGATGTGGGTTTTAGTGTCACGTGACAGTGGCACCTGAGAGTGCTGTCTTTATGACCATAGAAATTCTTTCAGATCTTTGATAAATAATACAAGCTGGATTTTCAACAAAATTTAATCACTTCCTCTTTAGCACAGTATCAATCAAAATGCAAAATTGGCATCCATTCCAGACTTTTTGAGATATCACGATAACTGACGAATGAAGTAACAAACAAGTTACAAATACTGATAAAAACAATATAACCTTGCTGGTGGAGGTAAAATGAACTATGCAGAGCTGACAGGGTCATCAGCAGCACTGAAAATTGCTGGCATAATTGTTCAATAAGAGTTTAATAGTTCTATTTTGCTTTTGACCACAGAGAATAGTGCAGGAAGCTCACATCCCTACAGACGGGCTGCAGTGTGCCTGGGGCTGCTGTGTTTTCTCTTACTGGCTGCTGCATCAGTCCTCTGTGTCCTCTGTGAGTATCACACACTGTCTGTGTCTCTCTACTGTGTCTCTCGGCTAAAATGCCATTTTTAATGTGGTTTTACCTTCTTTTCGTTTTGTTTTTCTGCATTCAATACACTCATTAACACACCTATACTAATGTGACTGACATAAATATTATCAAGAGCAGCACCGAACACTTTTCACTCAGTTTCTGTTACTTGAGATCAACTCCATACCTCCCAAGTTTGTAGGACCGAAATGCTGGTCCATATGGAGCGCCATTTGCATCAATATTAAATAAATAAATAAATACACATGTCTATGAAATAAATAAAAACAGCTATGAAATGAATCCTGAAATAATTAAATGAGCCAATAAATATATAAATGTCAATAAAAATATATAAATGAGTCAAAGTTCAATAAATAAATAAATAGGTTTCTATTTCAAAATGACGTTTTTCAAAGGACTACTTTTATTTATTTCATTGACTTATACTTCATAATTCTGCATTTATTTATTCCCTAATGCTACATTTATTTCCCAGCTCTTTTTATTTCCATTTCTTATATTCAAATGAATGGGCGTGGTTTTATTAGATTAGACCAAAGCAACATCACCAGAACAGCACTGAAGTTTTACATCAGGGGTGCCCAATCATGTGCCATGGAGGGCTGAGAGTATGCAGGTTTACGTTCAAATCAATTACGACACCTGCTGATTTGTATACTGTTGTGTGGACAAAATGGACAACATCGGTGGGCTCCCAGATGCCATGCTATCCTTGTCAGATCAAATTGATCAATATGGTTTATCAGCAGATGCTGTTTCAGAATTTCCGGCAGGCTGTAGCCGTACAGCGTAATGCTGCCTCCCACAGTTCATTACAAGACATTATTCAAATCTTCTCACCATTCGCTCTCACACTCATACCTATGGTCAATTAGGAAATGAACCTACAGTTTTGTTTTTTTTTTTTCGAACATTATTTAACATTATTTATCGTATGATAGATACCTGGAAATTTTATTTGGCGCGAGGTTTCAAATGTAAATTTCCAGATGTCTCGCCCACAATAAATACCGAGTGCTCGAAAAAAAAGTGTAGATTTATCTCCATTCTATCATGACTCTTGTCAACACGTCTACAATAATATTGAATAAATACTGAGTGCTCGAAAAAAATGGTAGATTAACTTCCAATCTACTGTGACTCTTGTCAACACCCCTACGAAAATACTTATGACCCGTTATTTTTACAGCAAAATTCGCTAGCTAGCGAAGGAGCTAATCTGTACCATCAATGCACTCTTAACAGACCAAGTAGCTAACTGTTACCCCCATAAGGCACCATGCCCCTGTCCGCGATTCGTTCAATGTAATACTGTTACCTAAGCAATGCTATAAGCTGTTTGATTCATATTAATGCCAGTTATCAAGCTCAGTACCCGCAGTTCAACTCGAGCCAAGTTTGCTGGCGAAATGATTGCTATTCCCTGATCATCTGTTGCATTACATGCACCAAATACCTCTTGGCTAAGTAGGCTAGGTTAGCAAACTAGCTAGCAAACTAATGTTAGCTTGCTTTCTTGTCAGAAAGCCTTTCATTTCATTGCATTTGGCCGTTTCACTGTATTTCATTATTTCAATAAATATTTCATATTTTATTTTAATAAAAGTGATATTACCTCAAACTAAAGTAAATGGCGTTCATCTTTCCTCTCAATGAACGAAGCGTAAAGGTGTTTATCGGTGAATAGACTCCTGGTGTCAACCGATCAAAATGCAGAATTCGCTGTAATGAATGGTAGAATTTAGTATCTCCAATTAACCTAACATGCATGTCTTTGGACTGTGGGGGGAAAACCGTAGTACCCGGAAAAACCCGCGCGAACACGGGGAGAACATGGAAACTCCACACAGAAAGGCCCCAGGCCGGAATGAGACCCGCGACCTTCTTGCTATGAGGCCGTGCCGCCCGTAATTCAGCGCTGTTCTGGCGATGTGGCTTTGGTCTGAATCTGTGAGATAACCACGCCCATTCATTTTAATATAACAGATGGAAATAAAAAGAGCTGGAAAATAAATGTGGCATTCGGAAATACAAGTCATTTGAAATAAATAAATGTGGAATTATGAAATAAAAGTCTCATGAAATAAATAAAAGTAGTCCTTTGAAAAACAACATTTTGAAATAAAAACCTATTTATATAATTATTGGCTCATTTATTTATTTCATAGCTATTTTTATTTAATTCGCAGGCATATGTATTTATTTATTTAATATTGACGCAAATGGCGCTCCATAGGTCCATAACGACAGCGTTTCATTTCATTGAGCGAGGGGTGGGGGGGGGAGAGATGCCATTTCTTTTCATTCAATGGGAGGGGGGTTGAAAACGATTGATTTACTTATTTTATTTACCAGGTGGTGGAATTTGCATTTCATTTCATTGATTCATTACACATTATTACGCAAGGGGGGAGAAATAACTCATAAATCCCGCAATGCGGAAATCGCGGGTTTTTTAATTTGCTTGCGGGTCCGCGGGTTTTGCTATTCAAATGCGGGTTCGACCCACCAGAAGTTGGTCAACTGGGAGCTATGCAGCGCAGTGGTCGATATCATGATGGTGTGTAATGTAAGATGGAGAGTGCCTTTTGATGCATGCATTTACTCCTGGTGTACTAGATAAAACTCAGTACCAGAATTCACTGTTGGAGAGAAACCTGGAGGAGCTCGGAGTCAGTTACAGCACCATGATACAGGAGAGAGACCTGCTACAGAGAAACTACACCATGCTGAACAAAGAGAGAGACCTGCTACAGAGAAATTACACCATACTGAAACAAGAGAGAGACCAGCTACAGAGAAACAACACCATCTTCCGACAAACTGTATTAAAGAAATTACCCTTTATTGATCAGTACTGTCCGTACAGTTCACAGAGTGAGTGGTGCTACTCTGGTGATGCTCTGCAGAAGAGCATTTACTCTTTTACTTTAAATCTGTTCTCTATGTAAAGATAAGCCACAGAACCTGTTGTCTGTTCCTCCTGTACAGAGAGAGAGTGTAAACCCTGTCTTCAGGGCTGGGAGCTGTTTGACTCCAAGTGTTACTACTTCTGTAATGAAAGTAAGAGTTGGACAGAGAGTCGCACTGACTGCATTAAACGGGGAGCTGACCTGGTGATTATTGAGAGTCCAGAGGAACAGGTAAAGCTCTGTGTTTGTGTGAGAGAGAGTGGATTAAGGAATGATCCATGAGCCAGTTAGTGGGTGAGTGGAGGGAAAATTGACTGGACATTCATAAGCAACCTCTGTAAAACCTATGATGTTTCCCCCATCATGTTCCTTCTTACAGTCTGATACATTTTTAATATCATTACTTCGAGTGAATCTCATTTATCAGTGCGGTGTAGCTTGTGCTGGTGCTCAGTATCTGATTGATCCAGAATGAGTCAGTGTGGACTGTGTGTCTCTCAGTGTCTCTGTAAGATTGAGAGCCTCTCTGTGTCTGTGTTCAGGACTTCATCTCTGAAAACGCAAAATATGATTTTGCCTGGATTGGACTGAGTGACTCTGTAACTGAGGGTACCTGGCTCTGGGTGGATGGATCCCCTCTACAGGGAGGGTAAGAGTCCATGTTCACACAGTACTGGGCATAAATACACAAACTTAGCTTTCACCTCAAACACACGTGATGTACATCTAAGCACATCAGAGATATGACAGCACCTTTGCTGCCAGTCAATAGTTTAGGCAGGACACTTCTGTCAGATTTAACCATTTATTACACAATGACCTGCTTTTGAGTTTGTTGGCGACTCTGCCTGAGTGATTCTCTGGAACAATCTGAGCGAGCATGACACAGACAGTCGCTGAGATCACAAACCCCTCAGCAGAGCCTGAGATTCTTTTGAATCTCGTTAACATTTAAGTTACTGAACATGATATGAACAAATGCTGCTTGTGAAGAACAATGATAATTATAAAGTAGGAGGCTGTGGGGTGGAGGGAGGTGAGACACAGATGTCTTCGTAAACCTGAGTTAGAGTTCTGTAGAGGACACAAAGCCAGAGAAATTAATGAACTCTGCCTTGGTAATAAAAGCTCACCGATTGGGTGGGAGGAGCTAAAGTTAAGTACGACTGGAAAGAAACAGGCTTGTGACCAGCGGGACTCCCCTGCCTGACTGAACTAATGCTCAATTTTCTGTAACTGTAGTGCACAAATTTATGTTAATTCAAGAGTATACAGGTACTCCACTATTTTAATCTGTGTACTGTTCTTGTGATAGTTGGTTGTCGAAATCGACAACCAAGTCACTTCTTTCCGTAAGTCGTCTGTTTGTCTGTTTGTTACACACCTTTTTGGCATTTATATTCATTTGATCTTAATGAAACATTAACACATAATAAAGGAATGTCTGAGACACAAGCCTGTTCTTTTTAAAGTCTCTACGTGAAAGGTCGAGGTCACCGAAAACATGAAAATCACATTTTCAAATAACTTCTGAACAGATTTATTTATTTTATTTATTTGCACCATAAAAAGAAGGACAATTACAAAAACAGAAATAATACAAAAATAATCAGTGCAGGAGAGATTAAAAAACCCTATTGGGCTTATAGAAAGCACCTCCCCAAAGAATATACAAAGAAATTCAAAAATAAATCAACAACAACGAGAAAGCAACAATTAATAACAAAAGAAGCAATAATACAAGTGCCATAAAATAGCGCTCACAAAAAAAATCAGAATAAAATCATGGGTATGTATAACCCTAAAAAATTGTAGTCTAAAAAGATGAGCATGTAAGACAATGATCCAATTGCAGATTATATTGAAAAATAAACTATTGGGAGTCTTGATTTATCAGTTAAGCTTTCAGTCTTAACTTAAAATTATTGAAGGATAAAGATAATTCAGCTACATGAAGATAAGTATTCCAAAGTAAGGAGCCTCTGTAAGCAAAAGAAAACTGAGTTTGAGTAGTGCGGCAAAAAAGAGGATGAAGCTTATCAGTGTGTCTTGTGTTGTAAGAATGGACCTGAGAGTTTACTCTGAAGAATTCTAGGAACGATTAGGGCAGCAAATGGGAAAACACAGATTAACATAGAGACTTCTAATGGCTCATATTGTCGGGTTCAAAGAGATCTACAAAGGTCAATAACCTTGACCTTCGGCCTTGACCTTGGATTTCTGCCTTGAGATCAATTTGAACTTGAATTTTTTTTCTTCAGAATTCAATTTGATGGTTGGATGTACTGTATAATGGGACACACATGCCCCATACCAAATCTCAACATGATGGGATCATTATAGTTTGAGATATAGGAGTTTCTATGGAATCCAAAATGTCCCCATTATTACAAAAATCTCAAATTTTTACTCAAAGCATTAAATAACTTTTGAAATTGCAAAGATAAAAACACATTTCAGCAGTAATACATCTACTCTGAAAGATTTTTCATCCGGGAACAATCAACGAAATACGTGTCAATGGCATTGTTACTAAAATAGATGAATTATATGATATTATCTAGTTGTCCTAGGCCACTGATTTAAAGTACTAAGTGACTGTTGACCATGTTATGAAATTGACCCTAGTCTCGAGTCAGACACCAGACGATTACGACAACAGTCCCTCTCGGCGGGAGACATTCGACTGTTAGTATTGTAATTGTTAATGATCTTTCTACTATAATCTTTTAACCATCTGACCTCTAGCTTTTGACTGTCTGCAGTGTCAGCAGGTTGAGGAAAGTCATTCATTCAGTGAGCTAAAATCTGGCAAAACTCACCCTAAGTGTTTACAATCATTAATGATCTCCGATCTGTTCACTGTATTCGCACAAATCCTCTTTCATCTGCAAAACCCAATGATATCCTCACTAGAAATCATCAGAGTAACAGACACCATTTCAGAAGGACCAGACTTCGCCGTCCACAGGAATAAATCATCTCATCACTCAGGTTGCTCGACTGGAGTACAGTTACTCAGTAACTTCCTTTATCATCACCTCTGTTAGAGTTTAACTTCTCTTTTCTTCCAAAAAACATTGAACATGATTTGAACACTTGGAACCACTTACAAGTTTCTTCAATAAGCAGAACAGTAGCCCCTAAAATTAATTAATATCTTTTTGATAGAAAACTACATACAGTATGCGCTGTCCAACAGTCCAAGCACCATCCAACTGGTTCAACTACCAAGTATATTAAATTCAATTGGAAAATAGAAATTTTTATTTGAAAATTCTATTGGATATTCTATTGATAAAATAAAGGCCTGACTGCTCCTGCCTGCACTGTAACAAAGCAAATATAATCAGCCCCACATTTCTTACCGCTCATTACCAAGCAAACCACTTTCTGTAGACAGTCAAATGGGTCCTAGCCTGTCCTCCATTTTGGATGTTTTACACCAACCAGGCCGTAAAGACCATTGCACATAAACAACATCAACTCCCACATTTGTACTCACAGATTATAATAAATAAATAAAAATAATAATAAAATTATTACAGGTTTATCAAGATCCCACTCATCCCCTCCACTGTGCTCTCCAGCTGCTGCCATCAGGCCAGAGACTTGCAGTCCCATTAGCGAGGAAAAATGGCTACAAGCAGTCATTCACTCCATCAGCTGTGATCATCCTTAACAAGGAACTGCCCAGATAATTTTACTCTGCAGTTAGTTTTATATCGGCACTTTATGTATTTTTATTCATGCCCTTCTATCTTTTAACTCCCCTCTGGAGAAAACTGGACTGATTTCATCATTTATTTTGTGAAAAGTGTTTTTCAAGTGAAATAGAATTGAAGAAAATGTTCTATGCTGCAGAATGGAGTGGTACTGAGATAAACTAAGCTAACAGAACATTGTGATTAGAATTCATTAACATGTTTTGCCAAATTATAACCTGCAGACAATTTTTTTTACAATCACTAGCTAAATAAAATTAATCTGCTCAGATCATTTGTATGTCAGTTGAGAAGCTGACCCTTTCTCAGTTATTTTTACTTCATTTTCATCTGGCATTTTTCGATGAATGAATGAATGGCTTTGTTTGGTATCATTATTGGTATGCCAAATAAGTACAGTACGAGTAATGAGCTGTGGCATTGTCACATTGATCTTCACTAGCTCAGTTAACCTCCTTGAAGTATTTTGAACAATTAAATTCAGAACAATTTATTTAGACTTCATAGGCTGTTTGCACAAAAGGTTGAAAAACTATCGTGAAACCATTATAAATGGCAATCAAGATAGGAGACTTGGCCCACAATGTTACTGAGGCAGAAGTTCACTTTTAGTACTTGTGTTGGACAGACATTTACTGTGTGATTTCAATCAATCAATCAATCAATCAATCAATCAATCAATCAAACAGAGCACTTTTCATACAATAGATGCAGCCCAAAGTGCTTTACATTAAAAAAGTACAACAGACAATAAACACAAGAAAAATCCCACCCTTCTCCCATACACACATACACACACACACGTGCAGATTTTTAAAAAATTGAGAAATTGAGAACACAGAGGAAACGCTGTCCCACACTCACCACTTTAGAGAAAGGAAACACTAGAGAGAAGATGATAGGTACTACTGCATAGAGAGATAAAGATAACTGTATAAATTAAAATTCCACAAATATTTAATGGTAAAAATAATCAATAAAAATTCAAATATAGACCAAACTAAAAAGATAAAATAACAAAATCAATAGAATTCAATTAGAAAACCAAACTAAGAAGACAAAAATAATAAAATAAACAAAGTTCAGTTAAAATCCAGAAATAAAATTCAGTTAAAAAGCCAGACTAAAAAGGTAAAAATAGTAAAATAAATAAAATTCAGTTGAAAGCCAGACTAAAAAGGTAGGTGTTGAGTTTGCTTTTAAAAATGTCTGTGTTCTCTGTTTTATGCTTATCTTCAGGCAGACTGTTCCACAAATGTGGGCCGTAATGGTAAAACGAGGCCTCACCACATGTTTTGGTAAAAATTTTTGGAATAATTAAAAGGCCGTTGCCTGAGTTTCAGGGCCAGTCTCGTAGTGGAGCAGACCAGTAACTGCAGTACTATTTGAGCACCCTGAAACAGTAGCTCAGTGCCCTGTGACAGTCCCCTAGTGGAGCAGGACAGTAACTGCACTGGCCCATGACAGCAGTACAGTACAGTACACACAATGCCTCCTCTCGGTCTCCCTCTGTATTAACTGTAGCTGGTCAGTGCCAGACTCTGAGGTGTAATACGGTGAAAGACCCAGCATGAAGATACTGCACCACTGCTGCTGATCTGGTGTCTTTTTAGTGTTTGTATGAAGAAATGTGAAGTTTGTTCTGAAGAAAGACTGCAGAGATGCTGTCTGTCCTCAGAAGCAGTGTTTCCCAACCATCTCCTGGAGGCCCACCTGTCCAGCCTGCTTTATATTTCTCCCTGCTTCAGCACAGGTGATTCAAATGATTAGCTCGTTAATCACCCCCTAAAGATTGATGACAACCTGATCATTTGAATCACCTGTGCTGGAGAGATGTAAAACAAGCAGGAAAGGGGTTGGGGAACACTGCTCAGAAGAACATCTCTATCCTTCAGAACAGACAGGAGTGTTTCTTTGTCTTGTACATGGCCTCACCGTTTGGTCCTCAGTCTTGGGGCTGCTCTGTGCTGCCAGATTTTACCACTTTATGCAGGAGCCTACAGGCGCACTGACTCAATAGATTCCTCTCCTCCACAGTCTCTGACCTCAGAAGCAGTATCTGTGATCTCTCATCTTTACCCTCTTATGCCAGCTGGGGTTCAGGTGTCATGTGATCAGTCAGATTTGAATGGAACTCAAGGACAGAAACCCCAAACACAACAATGCTGATGCTGCCATCAGTAATACAACAATACCTGATATCCTCCAAACACACATTCCTCTGAACGGTTGCCCCGATGATGGTGTGCATTTCCAGCATATCTCCAGCAGAGCATCCTTCCACATGACAGTGATGTCATCACCACCATTTGCAGGAGAAACACAAAGCAAGCCTGGCAGTACACACATCCACACTAATACTGAATACAGAAGCACTGGAACATTACGCTGTCCTCTTAGCATCAACATTTTAGGACATTATAATTGTAAATTTAAATAAAACTGACCTCCTCAGGGGGTGTTGGGGGCCTATTAAAGGTCTGCAGCGTCATACAGTGCAGTATCACAGACAGCCATAAACAGAGAATATGAAGGAGTCACTGCATTTCTGTAGGAAAACAGTAGAGAAGTAGAGTATCTGTGTCTCATTCAGTGTCTCTGCTTCTGTTACAGATTCTGGGGGAGGGGAGAGCCTGATGATTATTACCAGAGTGACAGGGGGACATGGTACCGCGGTGCAGACTGTGTAGTTACTGTGCAGGGAGAGAAGAGATGGAGGGACACATACTGTAACTGGGTCTACAGGTTTATCTGTGAGACTGATGTTCTGCTCCTTTAAAACATCCTTTAATCACCAGTGATGTAATACTGAGGCATAATGGGAAATGAAGTCTTTTACCAAAGCATGTTTAACCATTTCTTTTGCTTAGGTCCTTCATATATCTGCACAGTTTAAGCAGAGCAGAACTGTACTTACATTTGAGAGGCGTGGCATCAAACAACACTGAATGAGAGCACTAGCAGGGTGTAGTGTGCACTCTGTGTAGATACTGGATAGAATACAGGGGCTCATGAATCCTGTCAGTGTTTGAGTACATGACTGACACACTCTCCCCTCTGAAAGGCCAGGTTATAATATAAGCTGGATACTGTATTTTTTCAAAAGAGCTGTTTCACTGTTATACTTGAACATGACCAATCAAGATGATCTATGTGATCTAGGTTTTCAGTCAGTATAAAAATGATGCAAAACTCATTTTCTGAGCACAAGTGGCACAAATGCACTTCCACTATCCCTCTGGATCAGTGCACATGAAACCTCGGTATTTGGTGGGAATCCAGCTCCACATAAGTTCCATTTAGAATAGCATATAAAGGGGAAATTTATAAACACAGTCACGCTGAATCTATATTGCTACAAACACACCACTGTAAGAGTGTCAAAGGTTATTGTCCTCTGTGTTGATTGTGTGAAAACACCAACGAACAGAAAGAGCTCTCAGTGCATTTTCAAATTGATGTTACTAAAACCTGCCTACAATGGCTCTCCAACCAAGGGTTGTGAGATAAAGTCATCAATCATGTATTCAGAATTAAATAAGTCCCCTGTGAGTCTGTCATCTAAATTCTGTCTGAATTTATCCTTCCTTTTTAGGCACAAGTCAAAGCGAGTTTGAACATTTTTTGACAAACTCAGTTCAGCTGGTGAGTTTAATCACTGGTTGAATCCACCAACCTGTTTGAGTAAATAATTCTGGCTTAAAATTTAGATTTACACCTGAGTGCAGATGGTGATGGATCTTTGGTCTGTGTGTTTCCTGTGATTCTCTGTCCTTCTGTCTGTATGAGAGAAGCACAGGAAGAGTGAGTGAGTGACCTGAGTGTGTGTGAATGCTTCATTAATGATTATTATCAACACCACAGTTTTAATGTCGAAAAAATGATTTTCCCTACGTTTACATACTTATTCAACATTGGCATTCATTAGTTTTTTTTTTTTTTTTGGTCAATTTTGCTTTGTTCTGTCTGCCATGTCGACGCTTCAATAAACACTTTCTGCTTTTTGCCATGTTTCAATCATCTGTTCCTCATCACTTCAACACGCCCACATCTTACTGCAAGTGTATCTGAGTGGTGAAGCGCAGACAAAGTTTCCTCATTTCAATGGTGACCTGCACAACAATCCCAGAACAGGTGACTGCATTGCAGGGTTTATTTTTGATGTGCCAGTGTGTGTGTGCGTGTGTGTGTGTGTGTGATATGTCTGGTGTGTGGATGAGTGTTGATTAGAATGAATTACCTGTGACAGTCTGACATCAGTTCATGTTTTACTCCAGTACAGTGAGCCCATCTTCTGGGCGCCATTCTGATTTAAAGCTTCTCTGTTTGTGGTGATGAATAACAGTGTGAGATTGGTATTGTGTTTAACAATGTGGAAATCCACTGTAACTACTGAAGAAACTGAAGTAAAAAACCCTACAGAGCTCCGCACTCCCATGTACCAACACTAATGAAACTCCTCAATATACATGAGAGTCAGTGCATCTGGGAAAGCAGTCAGTTACTGTCACTGGGCTTCTGTTGTCTGCATTTTTGATTTCTCACCTAAATGTCTGTTGTGTCTGCGAAACACAGTGTACTAACTGCACATGAACAAGAGCCTCTACAGACACACAGCACCTCCTGTATCTGACCTGTAGCTCCCTCCCTCCCTCCCTCACTCAGGTTTAGCAGTCTGAATATTCTCCACTAGGGGGAGCTATTAATACTGAGGAGGCTGGAATTTGGAGGTGCGGTATAAGAATAGTGCTACATGTCAGTGGCTCTGTGTCCCTGTTACAAAATATGTACAATTACTGAAAAGACAAAAGACAGAAAATTAGATTTTGTACGGAGTGCTGTAGTTTACATGAAAATGAAGCGTGTTTTTTTTTTTTGTTTTTCTTTTGTGTACTGGTGGATGTCCTATGCTCACCACACTTGGCTGATTGAACCAGTTTCACTCTTTGCCCTCTAACAAACTCATGCTCGGTGCGCTAGCAGACCGCAGCATGTTCACTCAAAGCGTCTCTCTCTCTCTCAATCTGCCCACTCTGTGCGCGCTCAACTTGGCCAGCGCGCTCGCTCAGGCTGTGCACAGATGTTAGAGATGAGCCACAATTCTGATTGGCTGCTTCAGCTCCAATTATTGAAACTTTATTTGTCATAAAGACGAAGGTGACAGTTGGTGCGCCACTGCAAGAGAGCCTCAGCCGGTCTGGAGCCTGGGAGCTGGTGTTCGGTGGCGCACAGAGAGCTGAGGGCACACAGAGTGGGCAGAAAACAACAGTTTAGAATCAGTATAAAAAAGAAGAAATGGGTAAAGAACAAACAGTAGTTTTTTTTTTTTACTCAGTGCGCCCTCTCACCACACAACCTCCACCTCAGAGAGAAAGAGACGCTTTGAGTGAGCATGCTGCGGTCTGACAGTGCTCTAAGCATGAGCTTGTGAGAGGGCATAGAGTGAAACTGAGTGAAAGGGGTTATTATTGAATTCATATTGACCTTAGCAAACAGGCAAACATTTTTTGAGCACAGAATAGATTTTTGTTCGCTCAATCGGAAGTTTTTTTTTTTTTGCTCCCGTTTAATTTTTCCTCAAAACAAGACTTGCGTGCTTGCGTAGTATATTTTTCTTCGCTGAAACTCGCTCAGGATTGAGGCACAAATATATCTCCATAGAAAGCAACACCATGCCTCTGGTGATTCTCCCGATGGAGCTCTGGCCAGGGAAAAAGGGAAGATGTGGAGGTATTCATACCAGAATAAGGAAGCCTTCATTTAAACCATCACTCCGCACCATCTGTTTGTTCCCCTACTCCTCCGAGGTCCTCTGACGTATCTTCACCAAACTTGGTGGGTCTATGTAGGTTGTCCCTGGAATTGTCCTTGAGGGGTTAGTTTTTTGAAAGGTCAAGGTCACTGGGGTCAAAGGTCAATTTTTCGCATTTCCCATCTCCCTGGACAGATCTTCATGAAAGTTGGTACGTGGACATAGGTCGTCACAAGAAATGACCACGAGAGGTCCGTTCCGTCAAAGGTCAAGGTCACGAGGGTCAAAGGCCACCATATTCATGAAAGTTGATATGTGGACGTAGGTCTTCACAAGAAATTATTCTCGCCACGGGTAATTCACTAGTGTAAATTAAAGAGTGCTTCTTTGATGCATGCATTTCCTCCTGGTGTATTAGATATAATTCAGGAACAGAATTATTCACTGTTGGAGAGAGACCAGGAGTAGCTCAGAGCCAGTAACAGCCAGAGGCCAGCTTCAGAGAGACTACAGCAGCTTCCAAAAAACTGCATTAAAGAAATTCCCCTTTATTGATCAGTACTGTCCGTACAGCTCACAGAGTGAGTGGTGCTACTCTGGTGATGCTCTGCAGAGGAGCATTAACCCTTTTATTTTAAATTTGTTTGTTATGTAAAGATAAGTCACAGAACCTGTTGTCTGTTCCTTCTGTACAGAGAGAGTGTAAACCGTGTCCACAGGGCTGGGAGCAGTTTGACTCCAAGGGCTTTAAATTCGTAGACCCGGCGCAAGCGCGGCAAGTAGTCAGAGCGCCGCGCCAACGGGGTGTGTCCAGGTGTATGTTGCAATTTCGTGCCTGGCGTAGCCTGGCGCAAGTACTCCTCTGTCCCGCCTCTGTCCCTCCTTCTGGCACAAGTGGCAAAGAGGGAGGAGAAAAGGCTTAAGTGGGTTTAACACAGTGGAGTCAACTCTTCAACAATGAAATGAGCTCCTCACCTCTCCTTTAAAGTGTTGAAATAAAGAAGCCTCTGTCCTATATCTATATGATGCCTTAATGTTGTATTTTACTTTGCTGCTTCAGGCTTGTTTTCTGCACCGCATACGTCTATATTAACCTCTTAAGAACTATGCCCCAGTACCGGGGACAGTTATTAAGCATTATAAATACAGCATTTTTCCAAATCGCGACATTGTCAAGCGATTTGTCAATCCACATTTTGCGAAGAAACTCGGCCAAAAGCTCATGTAAACCATTTTTACCTCAACCGAACACAATTCAAGCACCAAGCAAGTATATAAGCATGCAGCAGAACATAGGATAAAATCATATCAGTGCTGAATCGCCAGGATTTCTGCTGAATTCGTGCTATGCATAAAAACAATACCTCAAATAAAAGAGGAAAGTCCACAGAATGCAACGATATGAGCCCTGTTTTAAACCGACACCACATTGACAGAACAGCAGGCGTTCACTTTACACTCTACAGAGATGAGCAGAAAAAAATTCTTACCTTTCATATTTTGAAATAAAAAAACTGCTCGAGGGTAAATCTGCGCTTGTTATTGTCAGCCCAATGTGTTCGTGTTCTAACGAAACTAGACCATTCGTTGAATGGGCAATTTGACCATAGACTGTTGTCGATTGGCGCAGCCAATTGGATAAAATGCCGCGCTGCTGAAAGGAAATTGTGAAGGTACGATTCCTGATCAGGTTGCCGTTTTTTTTATTTTTTTTGGAAATAATCGCAGTTGCCTTCTACAAATAATCGCTGGGGTGTTGTGTTCTGTGGGTCTTCGTGTTTTTGGTTAGTCAATTTTAGGTTTTATTATTTTTGTGATGCCTGTTTTTCGTCTGATGTTTTAGTGTTTCCACATTTCGTATTCCCGTTTCCGGTCCACGTCTTACTCATGTACGGTTTTTGTTTTCTCCCCGGTCGCGTCATTAGTTCGTTGCCGTTTTTGTCTTTATAGATTGTGTCACTATTTCGGGTGATTTAATGGATTCTGGGTTTCAGTCTACCTTCCGTTCTCGTTTGCTTACTTCCCCTTGCTTTTCTATATTACTAACCCGTACTAACAGTTTGTTGTTTTCTAGAATTTCCTGCTGTGCCCTCCCGAATCTGCCTTCTGCCTGCTGTGCCCTCCCGAGTCTGCCATCTGCGCCAGCGGTGCCCTCCCGAGTCTGCCATCTGCGCCAGCTGTGCTTTCCCGAGCCTCCTGTGTTCCCGAATGCCCCAGTTCGTGTTACCATCCTGTGTTCCCGAGTGCCCCAGTCCGTGCTGCCCTCTAGTGTTCCCGAGTGCCCCAGTCCGTGCTGCCCTCTAGTGTTCCGGAGTGCCCCAGTCTGTGCTGCCCTCTATTGTTCCCGAGTGCCCCAGTCTGTGCTGCTCTCTAGTGTTCCCGAGTTCCCCAGTCCATGCTGCCCTCTAGTGTTCCCAAGTGCCCCAGTCCGTGCTGCCCTCTAGTGTTCCCGAGTTCCCCAGTCCGTGCTGCCCCCCAGTGTTTCCGAGTTTCCCTGTTTTTTTTTCTAATTAGCTTTCTTGAGTTTTTCCCCTTTTCATGCTTGTGCACGGTGGTTGTTTTGGCCTGTGTGCCACGTTTTATTTCCTCCCGAGTCTTTTTAGTTTTATTATTCAAATCTGGTTTCCCGCAAATGGTGTCTCTTCCCCTTGTTCCGCGTTCCCTCTCTCTGTGTTCTCTCCTTGTGTATCCGTAACATGGGGTTTTTGTTATTCTTACTTTTCTTTAACATATTTTCACATTGCCTTTGTATTTATCATTTTACTTATTTATTTTGTTTTTTAATAAATATGCTCCAGTGGAGTCAAACTTAATTTTCATTGTGTGTATTATCTTTGAATGGGAAATTGTATAGGCAACAAAACTGGCAGGAATAATATTTTTTTTATTATAAAAATTAAAAAATGTTGTATTTGGATCGGATAGATGCCTGTAGTGATATATTAGTGAAATTTTATGTGTTTTACAGCTTGGTATCTGAGAAATCTGAAATGGAACACAAGGTACCTAAATTGCCAAAATGGAGAAGTCACCTTGACATTCCTCTCTAATTTTGCTCTGATTGACCTGATCAGAATAAACTTTGGCACAGATAATCATGACATTCAGTGCTGTAATTTTTTAGAGCTTTCAGGCTTCAACTCAACAAATTTACAAGGGATCGAAGTAAAACTTTGTTGGGTGTGTTATGGCCCCAATTTGTTTTTACATTTATAACACAACAGCAACAGCAAGGGATGACAAACACAGTTTTAACAACCTCAACACATTTAATTAAACAGACAAAGACAACAACTACTCACTACAACTAAGACCAAGATTGATAAATAAGAAAAAACTGAAATAATTACAGTCCCTTTTTAGTGGGGTGGCTTGGTGATGTCCTGGATAATGAAAATGCTCAAACACAGGCAAAGAAATCCACAAAAGAAACGTCACAGGTCTTGAACAGAATGGCAGGTCTGGTCATCTTCTTGCAATTTCTCCTACTACTTTACTGTCTCAGTTCTTTTCCTTATATACTCTTTTGCAGACCCCACCCACATTTAGACCTCTTTTTTTTTACTTTCTGAGACTTGCCCCAGACATGTCCAGGACATGTCTAAACATGACTCCAGTCTGAGCTTAACAAAAAAAAGGTAAATACTGCCATCTAGTGGCCTATATTCACATTACACCTCCATTCCAAAAGGGAAAAATTTTGACTCATAAAGGCAAAATTTTTCTTTTCAATACAAAATGGTTAAGTGAACACTTGTCTATATATACATATCATACAATATTCAAACACATGATATATATATACACATTCAAACTCGGGATAAGCAATCAGCAATTACATTGTCTGTACCCTTCACATGCTTAATTTCCAAGTCAAACTCCTGTAAAATCAAACTCCAATTCAACAATCTCCGATTCTTGTTTTTCATCTTACTCAAAAACATTAACGGATTGTGGTCAGTGTACACAATCATTGGCTTTTGTCCTGTACAAACATAAACCTCAAAGTGTTGTAAAGAAAGGACCAGAGCCAACAGTTCCTTCTCTATTGTGGAATAGTTCCTTTGGTGGCGATTGAACTTCCTGGAGAAGTATGCCACGGGATGCTCAATGTCATCAGAGTCACTTCTCTGTAGGAGCACAGATCCACAAGCTTGGTCGCTAGCATCGACCGCGATGGAGAACGGTTTGTTGAAGTCAGGAGATTTGAGCACGGGGAAGTGACACAGCAGAGACTTCAGGTGATCGAAGGCTCTCTGGCATGCATCATCCCAGGTGAACTTTAAGCCTTTCTTCAGTTGGTTAGTTAGACTGAGAGCAATCTCAGCAAAGTTCTTGCAGAACTTGCGGTAGTACCCGATCATTCCAAGGAAGCGGCGCAAAGCTTTTTTGTTGTCAGGAACTGGAAAGTCCATGATGGCTTGGACTTTAGCATTTATGGGTGCCACCTTACCCTGGCCTATGACGTAGCCAAGATAGGTGACAGTAGCACAACCAAAGTCACTCTTGCTCAGGTTAACAGTCAGGTTAGCCTGGGTCAGGCGCTGGAACAACGTCACTACATCTTTTAGATGTTCTTCCCAGGAGTCACTCCATGTGATCAGGTCATCGATGTACGCACCCGTGTGTGGCAATCCGGCGATTGTAGACTGTATCATCCTTTGGAACGTGGCTGGGGCATTTTTCATGCCAAAGGGTAGGACTTCATACTGGTACAATCCAGATGGTGTGGCAAAAGCAGAGATGCTCTTGGCCCTCTCAGTTAAAGGCACACACCAATAACCCTTCAATAAATCAATCTTGGTCAGAAACTTTGCTTGCCCTACACTATCAATACAATCATCAATCCTAGGTATTGGAAACACATCAGTTCTAGTTACAGCATTGACTTTGCGATAATCTGTACAGAATCTAGTACTTCCATCAGGTTTTGGAACTAGCACACAGGGTGAACTCCAATCGGAGTTGGAGGGTCTGATAATATCATGTTTTAACATGTACTCAACCTCTTTCTCAGCAATCTTTCTCTTTTCAGGATTCATCCGGTATGGATGCTGTTTTATTGGTTTGGCATCACCAACATCTACATCATGAGAGGCTATAGTAACTCTCTTTGGAACATCAGGAAACAAATCCTCATATTTCTTGATCAACCTTTCAAACTGATCTCTCTGTGAGGGTTCTAAGTGCTGGAGTTTTACATCAAGATTTTGCAACACTTCAGAATTTGACAATTTACATGAAAGAACTTCAGCTTTAATTCTTGGTTCATCATCTTGAAACTCCCCCTCATCTTCACACGTTTCGACCATTGGAGAATCTGAAGTGACAGCTGCAACCCTAGCATTTCTGTCATGATAAGGCTTTAGCATGTTAATATGACACAATTGTTTTAGTTTTCTCCTATCTGGAGTCTTCACAATGTAATTGAGATCATTGAGTTTTGTCAGAATTTCATAAGGACCATGAAATCTAGCCTGCAATGGATTGGACTGCAAGGGAAACAACACAAGGACCTTTTCTCCTGGTTTAAACTCACGGCTTCTAGCCTTATGATCATACCAAGTTTTCATTTTTCCCTGACTTGATTTCAAGTTCTCTTTGGCAAGGTCACAAGCTGCACGCAATCTTTCCTTGAACTTGCTAACATAGTCTAACAGACTGATATGCGGCTCTTTCTCTTGCCATTGTTCACTCAATAATAGCAAAGGTCCTCTCACTTCATGACCAAACACTAGCTCAAATGGACTGAATCCAGTAGACTCCTGCACTGCTTCTCTAGCTGCAAACAACAGCAAATGAACCCCTTCATCCCAGTCTTTCTCATGGTCATAACAATAAGTCCTCATCATTGTCTTGAGAGTGGAATGAAACCGCTCTAAGGCACCCTGACTTTCTGGATGATAGGCACTAGAAAGAATCTGCTTTGCACCTAGTTCATACACAACCTGCTGAAACAATCCTGAAGTGAAATTGCTACCCTGGTCTGACTGAATTTCCCTGGGAAGGCCAAACAACGTGAAGAACTTTATCAAAGCCTTCGAGATTGCAGTTGCCTTGATGTTACGTAGAGGTATGGCTTCGGGGAATCTGGTAGATGCACACATGATTGTCAACAAGTACTGATTTCCAGATCTAGTCTTGGGTAATGGACCAACGCAATCAACAATGACCCTAGAGAATGGCTCCCCAAATGCTGGGATAGGCTGCAATGGAGCTACAGGTGGGTCTAACTGGTGTTTTCCAACTACCTGACAAGTGTGACAAGTTTTGCAAAAGTTGGAAACGTCTTTCCGAAGCCCAGGCCAAAAGAAGTGTTTCATGATCTTATCAACAGTCTTGTTAACACCAAGATGACCTCCTAAAGGTAAACTATGAGCCATTGTTAAGATCTCATTCCTGTAGACCTTCGGAACAACAATTTGCCTGACCACTGCCCAATCTGCATTGGCAGGGATATCAGGAGGGCGCCACTTCCGCATCAACACACCATCCTTGAGATAATACCCAACTGGAACTGCGTCTATTTCTTTATCAGGAAGGGCTCTCCTCTTTAGTACACAAATTTCAGGATCATTAGTTTGCTCCTCAATCAACCGCTTTCTGGACAGAGACAAGTCTCCAGACACATCAGAATCACCAGACCCATCCGGCTGGCTGAATAGAGAACTGATAAAAGTATCTGATAAGTCCTCAAACGGAGAAACCATAGTAGGCCAATCAGAGTCATGAGGCGAACCACCTGAGTCCTGACTATTCAATGTACTGGACGGCACCACATCATCTTTTTCTTTAGCCTTTTTGGCCATAGCACGAGTTACTGCGCAAGAAGGATACAGAGATGGGTCCTCATCCCCATCTTCAGTGCTCGGCTGTGAAGTAAGATGAACAGGGGGAATTACTTTGCCCCCAGCCAGGTCATTGCCCAGCAACAGAGAAACACCCTTTATAGGTAGACTTGACATAAGTCCCACCTTTACCTGTCCTGTAACTAAATCTGACTTCAAGAATATAGAGCGCAGGGGTACAGATACAGTCCTCCCTTCAATACCTTGTACAAGTATGAAATCCCCTGAAGCGGTCTCATCACGTAACTCCAAGGAGTCCATCAACAAAAGTGACTGAGAAGCTCCGGTATCCCTTAGGATATATATGGGGACAGGAGTAGTATGCTCATTCAGAGCCACAAATCCCTCTGACACAAATGGAAGAAATTCCTCCCTCACGAAGTCAGCTGTATCAGGCTTTTTAGCCCCACAAGAAGCAGGCAATTTAGCAGATTGGTTATCTACTACAGGGGTTACTAACCTTGTTTTCACAAAGGCATTTGGTTTGGTATCCTTTTCTTTTTCTTTATTAGCTTTAAGGAACCAACAGTTAGTTGTAACATGACCAGATTTCTTGCAATATCTGCAAACTAGACCACTTCTGTCACTGTCAGCTTTCACACTTTGATCAGACCTGTTACTGGATTTCTGAGCACCATCACCAGATTTGTCTTTGTCTTTGGGTGAGGAATCTTGGGTATCACCATAACCCTTTTTCTGAAATTGGGACCATCTATTGTTACTGCTAGACTGAAATTTGGACTTATGTGTGAGAACATATTCATCTGCAAATTTGGCAGCTGATTGCAAATTCAGTGCTTGCTTCTCATTAAGGTAGGTCTTAACATCATCCTTAACACAGTTCTTGAATTCTTCAACTAACACCATCTCTTTTAGTGAGTTGAAATCATCCTTGACCTCCATAGAAGTACACCAGCGCTCAAAGCAAACCTGCTTTTCATTAGCAAATTCAACATAAGTCTGATTTTCAGATTTCTTCAGACCTCTGAATTTTTGTCGGTAAGCCTCTGGAACCAACTCATAAGCTCTCAAAATAACCTTTTTGACAACCTCATAATCAGAGGAATCATCTGCAGACAAAGCCGAATAGGCTTGTTGAGCTTTACCCTTGAGGACAGTTTGCAACATCAGAGGCCAGTGTTCCTTTGGCCACTGGCAACTCTTTGCTACCTTTTCAAAACACTGGAAATAGTTGTCAACATCCTTTTCCGAAAATGGAGGCACCAGTTTTACCTCCTGGCTAGCCCGAAATTTATTTTCAGTTTGAATTTTTATTTTTAGTTGCTCCATTTGGAGTCTTTCTTCTCTATCGAGTTTCTCTAATTCAAAATCTCTCTGTCTTGCAAATTTTTCTAACTCAAATTCTCTTTGTTTTTCTTCTCTTGCTAATTTTTCTAACTCAAACTGCCTTTGTTTTTCTTTTTCTTCCCTCTCAAATTCTCTTTGTTTTTCTTTTTCCTCCCTTTCTTTTTCTCTTTCCTCCCTTTCAATCTCTAGCATTTTTAATTTAAGTTCCATTTCTATATTTGGATTTTCCACTGGAAACTGTTCCAGATCTCCTGGTGCAAACACATTTTCATCAATGTAATATTCAACTATCTCTCTAGCCAGTCTTGCTTTTCGCATGGCTGGTTTTACCTCTGTCAACTCTAAATGTCTGCAAATTTCTAGCAGTTCTGTCTTTTTAAAAGACTTCAAAACCCCTACGGTTGGTGATGCCAAGAAATCATCCATTGCTGTTGTCAATATATATCTAGGAAAATTCACAAAAACAATTTCACAATTTGGAATGTTAGATTTTCAATAAATTACTCACACAATGGTCTATCCCGGACCTTGAGCCCCCAATTTGTTATGGCCCCAATTTGTTATTACATTTATAACACAACAGCAACAGCAAGGGATGACAAACACAGTTTTAACAACCTCAACACATTTAATTAAACAGACAAAGACAACAACTACTCACTACAACTAAGACCAAGATTGATAAATAAGAAAAAACTGAAATAATTACAGTCCCTTTTTAGTGGGGTGGCTTGGTGATGTCCTGGATAATGAAAATGCTCAAACACAGGCAAAGAAATCCACAAAAGAAACGTCACAGGTCTTGAACAGAATGGCAGGTCTGGTCATCTTCTTGCAATTTCTCCTACTACTTTACTGTCTCAGTTCTTTTCCTTATATACTCTTTTGCAGACCCCACCCACATTTAGACCTCTTTTTTTTTACTTTCTGAGACTTGCCCCAGACATGTCCAGGACATGTCTAAACATGACTCCAGTCTGAGCTTAACAAAAAAAAGGTAAATACTGCCATCTAGTGGCCTATATTCACATTACAGGTGCAAAATGAGATCTTTCATTTACACTGTGTTCCATCTCCATTTACTCTGTATGAAATCCCAAATGGTTTTACCTTTATTACGATACCAAGATTATTCAAATGGACCAAGCAGTCACAGAGATATTGTTACATCCTGTATGTTTATTTGTGTGTGTTTATATGTAGGCCTACACATTGGTTAGATATATTGCCTTCTGTGTTGTGGTTTGGCTTTTTCTCCCCCTTCTGTTCACCATTCTCAAATTTTCTCAGGTGCAGCTGCTTGGTTACCTGTTCATCATGATCCCCTGCTCCAGATTAACCATTTAACAATCAACTTACTCCTTCCCTTTTAAAGAGTCTCCTTTTTGTTTAGTTCAGGCTCCCTCTCCTGTGCTGTCGCAGGGCCAGGTGGTGAGCTGTTTGTTGGGGTTTCTTTTAGTCTGAGTTTGTTTAGTTTGGAAGCCTTTATGTGTTGACTTCTGTTTTGACCAGCCTATTTTATTGTCTTTTGATTATATTTTGTTCTGGGGCACATGGGGGACTTAAGGTTAATTTAGACACCCTGGGGTATACATTTCACATTCACGTAGTTTGTTTTTGTTATTTTTATTATTGTAGTGGTGTGCACCACCCTCTGTATTTTGGGGTGCTTTGCACCTGTAAAAGGGGGGGGGATTTATTTTTGTATTTTGTGTTTGTTTGGTGCCACTAGTTTATTCATCCTTTTGTTCCCCTGTGTTGCTTTTTGCATAATAAAAACATTCACTCTTGAAACCCCATTAATTGGTATTGTGTCTATTTGCGTCATGCATCTGTCTGCTGTATTTAATGTTGAGCCTTAGTCATCCTAAACACCAGGGGGCGTAACAGATATACACATAGACCATAAAGGTATTTCTCAAAGTTTTAGCAACAATGAGTTATGAAGCCAGATACAAAATCATGACAAGGTAACCCCAGTCTCCCCTATTACACCCTGTTGCTGCTTAAAATTTTGCCACGAACGTGCATGGACAACAATGTAAGATACGTAAGACATTTATTTTCAATATGTGATCTTAACCAGGGGCGTCGCTAGACCTAATACTGTACTGGGGCATAGCTGGGTCACAAACAATGCGAGCGCGCGAAGCGGCCGAGCAAAACTTTTTTAGCACTTATTTATCATAAAAAGCATAAATAGTGCTTCAAATTATCCATCCGTGTCAGATTATCATGTCGGATTACCCATGTTTTAACGTGAAATAGCTCATATATGCTCATTAAACATCGATAGCAATCTCCAGAAACCGAGTTGACAGTGCTAGGCTAACCATTATGAATCACCGTTATGCCTATGATGAGCCAGTTAGCTATAAGGCAGCAGCTAACGTCTGCACTAGGCTACTTCAGTTTACAGCCAGAGCTGTAAGTTGTGACATTTAAATTCCCATGGAAATGGCGACACAGAGGGGAAAACAAACAAAAAGGACAAGCAGTTGCCCAGCACTAACCTGAAGACAGGTGGAGAGAATGACGGCGAGAGCAGTCAGCACTGACAGACACCGCTGTGTGTGTGACCTTGTGTTCCGAAGTTCTGAAGTGAGCACTAGCCAATCACAGCCAAAGCCACGTGAATATTAAGTAGCCACGTGCCATTGTGTACTATACGGAGTGAAGTGAATAAAGCAGCATTGAGTTACAGTTATCATATTAAGTAGTTGTGTGCCTATGTACTTTCTGTTACTGCAGATTCCAACTGTCGATTATGTGGACATGTAGACTTAAAATGTGTGTGTTTTTTTTTTATATTATTATACTGGGGCACTGCAGACCAATACTGGGGCACGTGCCCCAGTAAAATATGTCTGGTTTCGCCGATGATCTTAACCCAGTACGAGATCATAGCAATCAGGCTGTTTTCCTTTCCCCCACTAAAAACAATAAAACCCTACAGTAAGTGACAATAAGAGTAGTATTAAGCTGCTTGCACACTGGACGTGAAACGAATTTTTCGCATGACAGATTGCGTTGCTGCGTTGATGGCAGTGTCGTGTCTGACAGGGTTATAATATATCGCCTTGTCTGACAGTCGGATGGTTTCAATATAACTTTGTGTCTGACAGCCAAAAAAAAAGAGGACGATTGACAACGAAATTAAGATTAAAAAAGAAACATTTTAACAACAAACCGAGCATCCAATGAACACTGCGATTTATTTATTTGCGGGCCATCTTTTTTGGATGTTCTGTTTGTTGGTGGTATATTTTTATTCTTTATTTCGTTATAAATTTGTTCTCATATCAATACTTTTATTTTTTGCTGGTTGCCAGACATGGAACATTTCGCGTCGGACAGTCTTGATCGTGCATGCGATATTTAATTCACAGTGTCAATGGTCATGGAATTGATTTGGTCACTTACTACAAGCACTATTTTATCTCTGGTGTGGAAGTAAAGCGTGAATCTGTTCGATCCATCTGACTAATTTTCAAAAGAGAGACCGAATAAATACTTTTGTCTATCTTCAACGGTAGAAAACAGAAGAATAAACAAACGCTTGTATTCGCGTCTTTGCATTGACTTTGACTGTAATCAGTCGTGTGAAAAATTTGTTTCGCGTCCAGTATGCGTGGCTTTACTGAGTATAGTACGCAAGCGTTATATATGTGGTTGGCTGAGAAAGATGTGAAGTTGTTAGTTTGCATCACAGATTCAGCTGCGTTGATTAAGACAGGTCCAGTTTCCATTACGTGTCCCAACCGCCTTTAATCAGACATCAGGACAATTGATATAGATACTATAATTTATGCCCTGATTCAAATAGTTATATTAAATAGTGCTTGCTGTAATTATTTATTGCATTGAAATGTGCCTGACATTCTGGAAACCTGCGTGTGAGGTTTCGGTGACGTCTGCGCGCTGTGCGCCGGTCTGCCAAATTACCACTGCACGGAAAGTAAACCAGGTTGGAGCTGGCGAGTTTTTGACGCAACTTCAGCAGAGACTTTTTCTACGAAATCGTCACTTGATGAATATGTGACAGCTCCCCCTACTACGCCACCACACCCATCTCAGTGCACGTCCGTCTACCAAATTGCCAAAGTGGCTGCGCATGGTGTTGCACCGCACGAAATTTCCACGGCTGCACAGGACGAAATTACCACTGCGTGGGCTGCGTCACGCTACGCCACGCTGCGCCACCCTGTGTACTCAGAAACTATGCAAGATATCAGCACCAAACTCGGTAAATGTATTCTATGTATAGTCTAGAAGTGCCTTTTGCTACTTTGGAAATTTCAGGATTCCTATTTTTGTCGTGTCCATGGAAACAAATCTGGACTGAGTGCACATCAGGCCTACTTCGTTTCCAGAGCAGAACTCAAAAACTGTTCATGATATCTTTCTGAAACTTTGCATGTGTATTATCCACATACTGACGTGGTGCCTTTTGATATTTTCAGATTTCTGAAAAAAAATTTTCTCGTTTCCATGGAAACAAGTTGGATGTGGACTCTGTACAGCGAGGTTTATTTCCGGAGCACAACTCAAAAATCGTTCAAAAAATCTTACTGAAACCTTGCATATGCATTACCTACATACTGAAGTCTTACCTTTTGGTATTTTCAGATTTCTGAAAATCATCTTTTTTTCGTGTCCATGGAAACAAATTAGATTTGGACTCTGTACAGAGAGGTTCGTTTTTGGAGCACAACTCAAAAACCGTTCATTATATCTTACTGAAACTTTGCGTGTGTATTACCCACATACTGAAGTTGTGCCTTTAGATATTTTCAGATTTCTGAAAATGTTATCTTTTTCCATTTCCATGGAAACCAGTTGCATTTGGACTCTGTACAGAGATAAGTTTCCGGAGCACAACTCAAAAACCGTTTGTTATATCTTTCTGAAACTTTGTATGTGCATTACCCAAGTACTGAAGTGGTACCTTTTCATATTTTCAGATTTCTAAATTATTATTTTTTTCCTTTCCATGGAAGTGACATAGATTTGGACTTATTCGCAGGGCTTGGTTTGTTTCCGGAGCTTTTCTTGTCTTTGCTAGATGTTGCCAGTACATAGTTCCTGATCATTCCATTGGAAAATCACTTCAAAATTCTTGTTTGAATTTCTTTCGCAAATAATCAGGGGCCGTGTGGATATGTCATCTTCTGATGACTCTTGTTGCAATCTGATACATGTTTGATATTATGACTTTGAGTGAGTCTCATTTATCAGTGTGGTGTGGCTCCTGCTTTTGCTCAGTATCTGACAGATACAGAATGAGTTAGTGTGGGCTGTGTGTCTCTCAGTGTCTCTGTCGATAAGACTGAGAGCCACCCTGTGTCTCTGTTCAGGACTTCATCTCCAGAAACTTAAAATATGGCCACTGGATTGGACTGAGTGACTCTGTAACTGAGGGTACCTGGCTCTGGGTGGATGGATCCCGTCTGCTGGGAGGGTAAGAGTCCATGTTCACACAGTACTGGGCATAAATACACAAACTTAGGGTCACACTTTAGAAGAAGTGTTGCTCATAAAGGCTTTATACAGCATGTATAATGCCTGCATACAAGAGACATAATGTCTTCATGAATCATTCGTAAACAAATATCATGCTATGTAAAGGGTGAAATAACACATCCGTATTGAGCATGTGATGCCGGATGTGACTATGACAATGTCACTTAGCCGACAATGTCACCCTTTATAGAATTTATCCACTAGCGAAGTGACATTGTCAGTTATGAGACATCTGGCACCACATGCTGAATAAGGATGTGTTATTTCACCCTTTATGAAGTATGACATTTGCTTATGTATGATTTATGATGACATTATGTCTCATTTATGATGGCATTATACATGTTGTATAAAGCCTTTATGAGCAACACTTCATCCAAAGTGTGACCAATATTAGCCTTCATCTCAAACATGTGATGCACATCTTAACACATCAGAAATATGACCGCGCCTTTGCAGCCAGTTGTTAGTTCAGTCAAGAAACTTGCGTCAGATTTAACCATTTACTACAAGACAACCTGCATTTGAGTTTGACGGTGAATCTGCTTGAGTGATGCTCTGGAACAGTATGAGCAAGCATGACATGACACACACAGTCCCAGAGATCACAAACCCCCAGGCAGAGCCTCAGATTTTCTTGAATCTTGTTGACCTTTAAGTTAATGAACATGATTTGAGCAAATGTGGCTTGCATTGAACAATGATAATTATAAAGGAGGAGGTTGTCAAGGAGGAGGGAGATGAGAAACAGATTTCTTAGTAAACCTGAGTAGGAGCGCTGTAGAGGGCATGGAGCCCGAGAAATGAGTGAAACCTGCCTTGGTTATAAAGGCTCGCCAATTGGGTTGGAGGAGCTACTTCAGAATGGATAAAAAAATATAAAAACAGGCTTGGGACCAGCCTGATTCCCATGCCTGAATGAACTAATGCAAAAGCTCAATTTTCTGTCACTGCAGCTTAACCCATGAGAGCCATCCTCTGAAGAAGGACTGACTTTATGGTTTTCCTCTGAAGAAGGATTGACTTAATGGTTTTGGCTATGTTACCTTTAACTAGTATGAAGAACTACACAGGAAACAAAATAACTGTGAGGAGTGGCAAGTATTACTTCTTCCAGATGTCTTCTGCTAGCTAAGCGTTTTTTCAGACATGCAGTGTTTGACAGTGAGCAACAAATATTTGTATTTTGTGTCAAGTGTTCCAATTTTAGATATGCAACAAACTATCATCACAGGACAAACTAGCCATGATACCAGTATGTTCTCTTTACAAGTCATTTGTAACTTTAACAGCTCACCCACTGGACCGTACTCTGCCATGAGTGCACATTGTCAGCAGTGAGCCTCAATGGAAAAAAAATTTTTAAAAGTAGCTTTCTGTTCCAGGAAAATGCATGTTTAATTTTAACTGCAGTGGGGAGACACAAAACCCAACCAAATATGGGCAGTCATAAAAATAATCAAAATGCTATTTCTAGAATAGAAGATGACATGAACAAAAAGGATTGTATAGCAGCAATCACATCTTTTAAAATTGATTTGCCTCTTAGTGTCACCATTCTCAAATGTGAAAATCTTTTTTGAAAAATCAACAAAAAATTGATGTTTATTTTTCTAAACTTTGATTCTGCCACATCGACCTTTGTCAACAACAGGAGTTGAAATGAAAAGGTATCAATGAACAATAAAACTCCAGACAGCCTTTTAAAGGTTGAGCTACTTTGGCCATACAGGAGACTTACAACAATCAACCAAGTGGAACATGTTTAAGAGCTCCGGGGGGCTCAGTGAATGCAAAGATTCCAATGCGCGAAGGGAAGCCTCTGCAAAAACTGACCGCAGGGAGCTAACCATATTAAAAAAAATCCTTTAACCTTATGAGAGAAACACTCTTCAGCAAGCAGGTGTGAATTAGAGAGTGACCAATATTTGCAGAAGACTTTGCAAACAGAACCACTGAAGCTGCCCTGTGGGTTAACAAGGCCAACCTCGTTTCCAGGACAGCTAGTTTGCTACAATATGCTTTAAAAGAACGGCACAAAGATTCTTACTTTTCCAGAAAGAAAATCTTGATCCTATGAGATGCAATATTTAGGGGAAGCTTTTTCCCATTTCAGCATGACAATGCCCCCATACTCAAGGTCCACATGTGCTTGTCAGAAGTAGAACTTGATTTACCTGTACACAGCCCTGATATCAACCCCATAAAAGACCATTGGGATCAACTGGAGAGAAAAGTCTGGCATGAACACCCAGCATCACCTCCAGACCTCCCTAATGCAGATCTGAAGCTGTGGCAGATATAGAAAATTGAAAGGCAGGGAAGGGATGGAACCAGTATCAGCAAGGTATAGAGTCCTAAAGTGATGATATCACAGCTACTTAGCCTCTGGTGTCAGAAGTAAAATCCCTGTGGGAATTTATAATGGGGTTTGGACACTTTCTGGCATTGCTCGAACTTGTATTAAGTTTATGAGCCACCTTGCTCCGAGATTACCCTATAGGGTATACAGATACTAAGGATCACATCAAATTTGTTGTTTATTGCCAATAATTATATGCTTTGCTCTTGTAGACTAGTTTGTAGTCCACTTCTGCGAACTACATATCCATTGCATAAGCAGGCGAGTACCCCATGATTTGTTCCCAGCCAATGGGGTACCCCAGTTTCAGCAAATGGTAAAACGACGGTAGCTGATCAGTGCCTAAAATTTCCGTTGTCTATGTCCGTGCATCCGTTAGCACATAGGGGGCCACCGTTAGCTAAGCTACATGCCTAAAAACGAATGGATCACAATGAGTTATTTTGCCATTTAGCTATGCTACTGAACCACCTGTCTAGCCAGGGAATGAGCTTATTACAGCTTGAGCTCATTGCTAAATGAATTGAAACAGTAAATGGTTAGTTTAATTTCACTTACTGTTATTCAGCAAGCTAGGTAGCATTTAAAATTCACGGTTTATAAATGGCTATGCTAGCAAAATTGCTAGTTCTGGAAGGACTTAAAATGTTTTACAACAAGTGGCACATATGGCAGTCAATATGCATTGTGTCTTTTGAAAGATGTATGTATGAGAATAAAATTTCATCCAACCATCTCTCCATCTACTGCAGTTTTGTTCGTTAATATATGATGTATATGAACTGCCAATGCAACCTATAAAGCACTGAATTTGAATAAATTTGAAGAAACAACAGCAATGACCATGGCTAGGTCTATGTTCAGAGGCTGGTAATTCTGAGGCCGTCAACTCTGAACTGGTTATTCTTTATATTCTAATCAACTGTCTTTGCAGTACAGCAACTTGCATTGTGAAAATTAAAAAAAGTATTTTAACCTACATTTTATTTCAAAAACTTCATAACTTCACTGTAAACTCAAAAAATACAGCATGAGCAAACATGCAGCAATACCAGGAACACATACAGAAATGTTTCACACATTTAACTAAATGTTTTGTACATTTAGCTAAAGATATAACTGAAAGTAAAGAACATTTACCTAAATGTTTCTTACATTTTGCTAAATGTTTTATACTTTTAATTATATATTTAGTTAAATGTTTATGCATTTAGCTAAATGATTGAAACTACTAAATAATAAAACTTCTAACTTTGATATATAATTTTGGAATAGCACATTTAACATTTTCAAGCTTTACAAATGTAGGGAAAAATCGCTAAACGTGAGAAAAAACAAATATATATATATTTTTTGTTAAATGTGGGAAAAAATGCAGTGAAAAATAACATTCTTGGAAGGAAAATAATCAACCAACCCGGACACAGCGCAACTGCATTCTTACATGCAAAATTAAATATTTTTTATGCTCTCCTGTGAAGGGAGATAAGAGATTTTATCAGCAGGGCGATGATATTTTAAAAATCACAACTATTGTGAGTACAGCAATAAGATTTGGAATGGTTCCACTTCTCAAGTAGATGTATAAGTGTGAATTTTTTTTAAAGGAAATCCATGAAAAAAAACTGGGAGGCCTAAGGTGAGTTGGGATGGACTGACCCAAGTTTAATGACACTCTCACCTACTTCCTGAAGTACCTGTAGTAAATGCTTATTTGTCTTTAATTTATGCACTTTTTCTTTCACTTCCTTGCCTCCACTCTCAATATCTGCTGAAAAATTCCAGGCACAGGAAATTCTTTCTGGTCATTTAGAGATCTGCCATGAGAGAAGCTCCCAGGGGCCCGGTCCCGCTCATGCTGTACTCTGCAGTACTCACACCTGGGGCTGGAGGGGCGTCTGTTACAGCCGACTGGTGGGAAACCAGGCCTCTCCACAGAGACCGGGTGCTCCATCTCACTCCACCTCATTCCCAATGGGGGCCAATGCTCAGTCGCACAGCAGATTTGAATTGCACTGTAGACACGCTGGGTGAGGAGTGGGTGGCTGGGGTGCGGCGTGAGGGGTGGCTGCACAGCTTGTTGTTTGCGTCACACCCCATTTACCCTGAGGGGGTGTTCATGCCTCTGTCGCCTAATTTCATGATTTCCTTTCAGCTGCCTTCACACTTATGTACGACACACACACTCAAACAGCTTCCAGAGGCAGGAAGGTGTAGTTTCTCCTTGTCTTAAATTATAATTTGTGTGAAGATGTGAATATACTTTGTGTTGCAATATAGTGAGCAAATAGTTTGCACTTTGTGATGAGTTCACTTAGAAGGAAATCTACAAGCAGCAAAAGGCTCAAAAATCGACTTCCTGTCAAAATCAAAGAGGAAGTGTCATGTTTGTCAGACGTATCATCTTGTCATTTTTAAAATATGGTGTGTAAATGTGTTAGTTCCTCAATCATGCAGAAAACTTGCTCTGGTGACCCAGTCTCTCCCATCAGCACTCAAACCCAAGTCTTCTCTCCTCTGTTCATTAGTGTACTGACAACTACACTGAAGGGGAACAGCTCTGAATACTGATACAGCCAGCCTACTGTATCCCTTTATCTTCAACACAGGTCTATTTTACTCACTCATTTCATCTTTCCTATTCTAATTATATCCTAACAAACACCCAACCGCCACAAAACATAGATGGAGAGATGAATAATAGCAGTAATCATGCTTTACTCAGGTTAGAGGACACAGCAAAAGTTTTGTCTCACCAAATGAGCTAATGAACTGTACACCAACACTGGTTTAATTGCTTAAAAATCAAAATGTGCATGAAGTAAAGATGATTCAACAACTGAAATAGTGTTATGATGCTGACTTGAAATGAATTAAATCAGGGCTATTCAACCTTATCCAGAAAGGGCCGGTGTGGGAGCAGGCTTTCATTCCAGCCAAGCACTTACACACCTGATTCCACTAATCAAGCTCTTTAGCAAAGAGTCTCGGGGTTTATTTGATGAATCAGGTGTGTAACTGCTTGGCTCGAATGAAAACCTGCACCCTCACTAGCCCTTTCTAAATGTTGAATCGCCCTGAATTAAATGAAACATGTAAAAACTATTGATAGAAATGGTGGCCTGTACTTGTAAAAAGAGACAGGGAGGATGCGAGAGAGAGACAGAGAATATTTGCATGCCATACGACAAAATAAAAACCAAAAGTCTGAATTGCTTCACTTCCCTCTTCCACTGACCACGTCTGCCTCACGTCTCCTTTTTCTCTGGTGCTCAGTGGTTCAGATTTACGCCTCATTTGCTCTCATGGGTGAAGCCGTACTTTACTCCTCTTTGATGTTCAAGAAGGACTTGAGACACGAGACAGCAGGTGATTTTGTTTCCTGAATGTGAATTAGGTTCTAATTATGTCGCTAATATTGAATGTTTTTATTTTGTTGTTTCAAGCTTGCACACCTAAATAGTGTGGCAAACCCAAATATTTTGTAGTAATCTATTACCTCAAAAAAATTGTGTACACGTACTTATTACCATTGTGTGGATGGTACTTAAAGAAAATATCGCAAAGATTTTGAAAAAAATTTTTTTTAAGTGCTTTGAACACAAAATCATGAAGTTGGCTTACCTATTTTTTGAGGTAATGTGTTTTCACAAAACAATTCAGTGCACCACAGTATCTGGGTTTACAGTATAATTTGAAGAGTTTGGTTCCAAAATGCAATATATCCATTTAAGTCATTTTGAGTAAATCAGCTTTTTCTATGTTGGCGACCATTGCATTTTATAAAGAAACACAAACTTTGACTATGAAAAAATATGCATCTAAGTATGCATCTCTAATGACGGGTTTTTGCACCATGTGTAAGAAGCGCAGGACTATCGCTCTATGGTATTATCTCAATTTTTGTAATTTTGGCACTTATTGTGTTTTGGAACCAAACTCTTCATTTCTTTCTCTGTTCAAGTACTTTTGTTTTCTCATTATCACGATCCACATTTTTCATGTGGAAGTTATGTTGGTAGTGTTATGACTCTGCCATGCCTGCCTGTTTCATGCCTTGATTAAGTTCTGTACCTCCTCGCCATGTTATTGATTTATGTGCTAAGTGACCGCTGCCTATCTTCTGACTATTCTTTGGATTATGTATTATGTATTGGTTACCTCGATTTGTCATATTCTGTCTTAGTTTACTTTTCCATGTTTTACTTTTTGCCATAGTCATACTCCGGTTCATGTTTTCCATTTTGCTTTGCACTTTGTCTCCCCCGTCTGGTCTCTAGTCTCGCCTGTTGTTTTAGCCCCAGTCTTATGTCTCACTCTTCGGGTGATTAGTTGGATTCTGGATTTCAACCTTCCCTCCTATCTCGTTTACTTACTTCACCTTGCTTTTCTATCTACAAACAATACTAACAGTATATTATTTTCTTCTGAGATTACTAACAATAACTAACCTTGTATATAATACTAACTTACTAACGAGCACCTAGGATTTGTATAGTTGCACTTACTAATTGACTAACTAGCTCTCAGCACTCGCCCTGTTCTAGTCTCCGCCTCTTTGCTCTCCCTGATTACCTTTGCTGGATCTCCTGTGTAAGCTCACACCTGATCACGCTGTCCTGTTCTCATTATCTATGCACATTAGAAACTCCGTGACTGGAGCCGTATGTTTGTTTATAGGAATGTCTCCTGTTCCCTGTCCGCGTTTTGGCTTTGGCCAATTTCATGTGATTAGGTTCTTCCTCATGTGCCTTCCCCTTGTAATCAGTTTGATTTCCTGCATCTGTGATTCTCCCCATGTGATCTTCCCAGAAGTGTATATTAGGTGTTTTTTCACTGCCAGACCTTGTCAGATTATTTCATCTGTATGTCTTGTGCTGCTATTTCTCCGCCTTGATTTCATTGAGTTTCTGATTCTGACTGGATTGCCCGACTCCTGATTCTTGGTTTGCCCTTTTGGATATCGTTGCATCTGTGTATTTTTGACCTTTTTCCCGACCTCGATTTTGTGGATTGCTGCCCTGTTTACGATTCAGACTGTCCTTTGGCTTATGAGTTTGCTTCTCCCTTTTGTCTTTTTGGTTATTTAACTATTTCGCCATGTCATGGTTGGTGGCACACATTTAGCGGGAACCTCACATGCAGTTGTCGAAACTGATATACCTGCTTTTTAACCAAGTCGCAGTTTTGGAAGGAAATCCGTTATTTTGTGGCCATTTAAGTTATCAATCGATCTACAGTTAGACAGAACCTAACTCGAGGTACACTGGTAAGAACTTAACACTTAAGTTGGCTAGCTCATTCACTGCTGAGTGAAGTGAATCATCTTAATTTACTCAATGGCTAAATTTAAGAGATTATGCCTGTATTTAACGTATAGTTCACAGTAACCTGAAGATTGCACTTTCATCACTTAACACCTACCGATAAAGGTCATTTTTTTCAAAATTAAACGTCTTGTTGAATATTTTGAGTGTGACACCCATGGCTTCTCGGTCATGTTGGCAGCTGTGAATGTTGATGCGGCTGATGCTTTCATTGTGCGTTTCAAAGCGTCAAGGCAACGTTTAGAGTTTGACACGACTCTTCGCGGTCAGTGGGCGCTGGGCTTTACTTTTCGCCACTGCACAATTTCTGGAGCGTCAACACAATATAAACGCATTTGTCTTTTCGCAGTGTCTACGTGTCCGAAAGTCGGACAGGGTTTTAATGTTACATGTCTGACAGTCGATTGTTTTTAATTTCTTAAAATCTTCTGAATCTTTTAGATATTAAATGTGAATGTTTTGATCAGAGGGCTCTGTTATTCTAGACGAGTACCGAGAATTTCAGTCAATGTTTCCGTTTAAGCTCTGCTCAATAAAGTAAGTCGACATTGGCGTGGGACTTTTTGCATTTATGACGAATTAAAGGCCCAGTCACACAGCGAAAACGCATGAATTACGCACAGATTTTCGTTTCTGCGCGGAGCGTACGTCGTATGCGTAATTCGTAGGTGGAACGAACGTGGACTGTCAGTGATTGTAAGTGGATGTGCGTCGAAGGCGGTTTGTGCGTGATTTTGAGTTTTGAACGGTTCAAAAATTTTCCGACGCACAACTGTGCGTTGGTGTGCGTAATTCATGAGTCGGCATGCGTAGTTTATTCGTCGAGTATGCGTAACTATGCGCGGGACACTCGTCGGCCGTCAGTGCTTATGCGTCAGAACTGGTTTGAATCCGCGCACGTCCACGTCCGTCCACTGATGCCCCACGTTCATATCACGCATGAAACGCGCACGTATCACGTTCATTCCACTGACATCCACTGACAATACGTGAAGCGTTCGTGTTTCGACGTGCTCCATCGGTGATTCATGCGTCGGGCGTGCGTCGAATGTTCGTGGAATACTGCACCGTGTTTGCTATTATGCGTCGACGTGCGCGATATGTCAGTGATTGTAAGTGATACATGCGTGGTTCATGCGCGATTCATGCGTGATTCGTCCGAGATTTCTACCCCCGACACCCCGAAAAATTGGTCAATTTCTCAAAGCACAAGCACGCACAAACCCAATCTGTGCGTGATTTGTGAGTGATTCGTGCGTGATCGGCTGTGTGACTGGGCCTTTAGGGACTGTCGGACAGAGATCCTATAATACTGTGTCCGAAAGTCATAAGTTTTAATTTTTCGAGTATCCCAGCAATAATTAGACACACTTGGCCATGTTTGCGTTCGACCTCCACAAAATGCACATTGATAGCTATCGACTTTTCTTGAACTTTTTATTCATTTGTTGTCTTCCTTTGAAGATAGACAAGTCTTTATTCGATCTCTTTTTTGAAAATTAGTCAGATCGATCAGATTCACACTTTATTTCCACATCAGAGATAAAATAGTGATTGTAGTCAGTAAGCAAATCAATTCCATGACCATTGACATTGTGAATGAAATATCGCTTGCATGATCAAGACTGTCGGACGCGAAATACAAAATACTCCATGCACCCAGTTCGTAGATTGCACCCCCTTCGCGGGAGCACGCACACGTTATACCAATACCAAAGGGATCCAGGTCGCTTTTATTTCGCATTCGCAGTCAAAGAGAATAACACCTTTTCATATAGGCCATTAAATTCTTGCCAAGGATTTACCGCTTTATTTTCCCAACCAATCAAAGTGCTAAAAAGTGCGAACCACTGTATCATATTTTTAATTTTTGCGAAGGAGGTACGGACAGTAAATAGGCTAAATGGTATTGCGTCGCGACATAACATCCTAAAGCTACGTGATACGAGTGATAACAAACTCAAAATGATCTTATATCTAGCTTTCGTGTTTCACAACATCGGTTTTGAGGAAATATAGGCCTATAGCCAGGCTAATTGTCCCCAGTTGCCCCGCGGAACGGGGGACATAGAAATGCTGTTCGTCCGTCCGTGCGTCTGTCTGTTCGTCCGGGAACAGTGTACTCGCAATAACTTTTGACAGCTTAGATGGAGGATCACCAAATTCACACCACATATGCCTGTCATGAAGGCCTTGCTCAAGGTCAATGATGATTGATCTTAACCTAGTTTTCAAGGTCACTGAGCAAAAACGTGAAGAACACTGTCCTCACTATAACTTTAGACAGCTTTGACTGAGGACCACCAAATTCACACCACATATGCCTCTCATGAAGGCCTTGCTCAAGTTCAATGATCATTGACCTTGACCTAGTTTTCATGGTCACTGAGCAAAAACGTGAGGAACGCTGTACTCGCAATAACTTTTGACAGCTTTGATGGAGGCTCACCTAATTCATATGACATTCTTATTGGCCTGTTAGGTTGATCTCAGCCATGGGCACAAAATTATGCCTTGGCGATGCGTCCATCATCCACAAGGCATGAAAATTGTAATCTCTCTCATAACCCATGGTTAAATTTAGCTCATATCACAATGATCCATCCCTCATCCATCTTTCTGTTCAACCAATGACTAATGAGCTACAGTGTCATTGTACTTCACATTATTAGTGGTACAGTGCACCACATTTTTTTCAGCCATCAAAACAGTTTTTGCCACATGTTTCTGGTCACTTCTGCGACGGGGGACACAAGGCCTTCAGGCCAGCAGGCCATTTTTACAAAATGAAGTTCAGATGATGTGAGCAAGTAGGCGTTTTGCGGCTAAATTGCATTACTATTATGTAGGTTGAAAAGTATTTGCTGGATACGCGTATATGTCCACCACATCAGATGTTCTTCTTTTCGAGAAGTCAAATCTCTAAAGGCAGCTGTGGCTACAAAAATGAAGTTTACCACCATCAGAGCGTGAATGTGTGAGTGAATGAATAATGCCTCCATTGTAAAGCGTCTTTGAGTGTCCAGAAAAGCGCTATATAAAATTGATGTATTATTTTTATTATTATTATTATTAAATGTTTGTCTCAGGTCCTAACAAAATTAAATTAAGTGCACGAAGGTATGAATGATCAAATTTTTAATGAACTATTTTTACTTAAAACAGACAAACTCATACAAATATACCTATATGAACTGAAGACAATATTTACATCAAAATGCAGCCAATTCTGGGCAGAACAGGAATAACACTATGGAGGGTGGGTAGCTAGTCTTCTGGTGGTCCCACTTCTGACCTGAATCTAGAAACTAGAAAAGCACCAAATGGATGAAACTTACTCTGGTTCCATGAACTTGGCCCCCACGCAAAGTGCTAAAAACACTAGAAGCGGAGGACAACAAGGGGAAAAAAAATCCAGCGGTGCATTCTATGGTAGTCCATGTTATTGGCTTGACATGAATTGCACCCCCTGTCCAACTCAGACTCGGAAAGTGCTACATGCATGAAATTCACTTCGGTTACAAGTATTACAACCCTATTTATACTGTTAGAAGAACAACCCAATTTCCAAAAAAGTTGTGTCACTTTTTAAAATGTAAATAAAAACAATCCAATCATTTCCATACAATTTTTACTGTGTATTTATTTAGAAATAGTACAAGGACAATATATCAGATGTTGAAACTCATATGTTTTTTTTTTTTTTTTGAAACTTTGTGCTTGTTTTGAATTTGTTGCCAGCAACACAATTCATATTGGCAAATGGGCATGTTTACCACACCATTGCCTCATGTCTTCTTTAATCAACACTCTAGGTGTGTAGGAACTTAGGAGACCAACTGCTGTAGCTTGTTGAATATTTTGAGTGTGACACCCATGGCTTCTCTGTCGTGTAGACAGCTGTCAATGTTGATGCAGCTGAAGAAAGAGCTTATCAGCAAAATTGATCTATCATACCTGTGCAGAGTGGTTAGGACCTGGCCGTAAACTGGAAATGGTAATGATTTTTATTGGTATCTTTGTAAATAATATGTCCTATTTAGTATAGGCCACAAAGACGCTGCACAAATAAAAAGCAAAAACACGTTTTACAACCATTTATGTATTGAATGTGTCAATCAAAAGTTTATCTTTCTCTAATATGATGTGTTTGTTTAGTTAAATAATGTGTATGGGAAATACTGACATAAAAGCCCCATCAAGAAAATCTTATATAACATCAATGGGTTTTCACGTACATTTCACAATGATGTGTCATAATACTGACTCTGTGTAAATGTTGATGTTCATGGACATATAATGGTGGGTGACATTCTGACTGTTTAAGTCTTAATAGTGACAGAGGTAAGTGGTACAATTTTGAAAGTCTGCCATGTTGTCAGGTGGGTAAAAGTGATCAGAATTGCCATGTTTATCACTAAAATGATGTTCATAAAAGTAAAAGTCTTTGTACTAAATGGAAAAATTATGAAAACCCAGGAGCTTCAGGGGACCCCACCATGGTTCCATCCTGGACCCGCCTGGGCACCTGTGGCCCCAGACCCCCAGCTATTTTTCAGACTTTTTCAGAATTGCCCAATCACTTCTGCGTGTTTTTCCGTCGGGTACTCCAGTTTCCTCCCACAGTCGAAAGATATGCAAGTCAGGCTAACTGGAGACTCTGAATTGCGCATACTTGTGAATGGTGTGTGAATGTTCTCCGTGGAAAAGCTGTAAACTCCAGACCTGGTACGGCACTGGCAAACTGACTCACTTAATGCACTTTTTACTGAGAAATCCTGAGCATTAGGTAACATACCCTGTAGCTTTAAATGTCACCTTACGTTAAACATCATTCTTAGGAATGTTACCTCTCTATCTAGGGAAGTTTATGTCTCTCAGATGTCAAAGTGCAAATAGTTTTGAGATTTGTCAATGCTACGGTGACAATTCTGTAATGTTGCAAATATATTTTTTAAGTGATTTTCCCTTTTTTCATATGATTTTTTTTATTGTTATTGTTTCACTCATTGTTAAAGTCTTAGTTATTGATTCAGAAGAGTTGGGACTGCTTCCACCCACCTCTCGAAAGCACAGGATCAGCAAAGTTTGGAACAGTAATGTTTGGTGTGCGGAACGTGTGCTGTAGCCAACATATCTGTCAGCTGATGGGGTAAAGAATACACAATTGGCGAGACGTAGAGACCGAATCTCAGTCAGTGATCTAAACTTAACTGAAGAGGGGTGATGCCTGTGCCCAAGGCCTTTCACTGAGGGTTGTGGACTTGTGTCATTGAAGTTATTCAAATGCTTTCCCTCTGATCCAGTCAAAATAACAGTCTCCCTTGATTCATATGCAAATTTTTCATTCATTCTATCATAACGACGGGATATTGTTAAATTCAGGAAATGTGTTTTGGAAGAAAGTCACACTGGACATCATAGGAAAATTGGTACAAAAGTCACATAAAGTAACGCAGCTATTTTATTGGAGCCCATGCAAGTCTGATATGCCTACATATGTCACTGCATACAGCAGACAAAACTAACCACACTTATCCATAAAAGTCAAGAGATTACATCATACTTTCATGCAGCTGCACCTGAAAAGCAGTTTTGGATCACAGTAGCTAAATTCACTCAAGCAGTTTTTTTTTTAATGACAACTTGTTTCATAAACATTATCATTAAATATTTAGTACTTTAAAACATTTTGCCTCATCAGAGTTTCTCATTATGGAAGGAATTAAGGATTAACTGTCAGGAGAGATTGCTGGGACTTCAGTTACAATGTCTCCCAACCATAGACTGTATAAAAGATGGATGAAGCAACCGTGATGTCACCCATTGGTTTCAGCATAGCACTTAGGAAGCCTCAATTTTGGCAAATGAATTGCGCCATTTTGTCATTTTGAAACCGGATGTGATTCCTATTGGACGAGAGCGTGAATTGTACAAACAGGGAGGAGAAAGGGGTGGATCTACAGGTGGATCTGACTGTGTCAGACAAGGACCAGAGGAGAGCCACGCCCCTAACGCATACTCTGGCTTTGTCCTTTATTTTAGTCTATTTGGGACCATAATTTACAAAAATGAACCTCAAGATATATTGGAGGAGACCTGAAACTTGCGATAGATATAATAATATGGAAAATCATTATTTAAATTATAAATCAGGTGGGAAAGTAGGGTCATTTTCTCTAGACTTCTATTGGATTGAAGTTCTTTCTGCAACTATCAACGTCGCCATCTGCTGGCCATTAAATAGAATGCAAATTTTGAGATTTCTGCATTGGCCTCAGTTTCCAGACCCGAGTGCTGCATCCATCTTTGTATACAGTCTGTGCTCCCAACAGGAACAACAAGTGCGTCTGTCACAGCTGTGACAATGAATTAAAAAAAAGATTTTGTTCATAATACAGCTGTAGTGTGGAAAGAAGCCTCTAGATGGCAGTATTGACCTTTTTTTTTGTTAAGCCCAGTCTGGAGCTAGGTCCTGGTCATGTCTGAGAGGGGAAGGTCCCAGAGGAAAAAAAAGTCTCAATGTGGGAGGGGGCTGCAAAAGAGTATATAAGGAGAGAAATTGAGAGAGTGAAGTGGTGGGAGAAATTGCAAGGAGAAGGATACATTTGACCAGACCTGTCACTCTTTTTTCGAGACCTGTGAGGCTTTTAGTGGATTTTTGCCTGTGTTGGAGCATTTTCCTCACCCGGAACATCACCAAACAACTCCATCTCAAGGGACTGTAAATATTTTTTTTTTCTTGTATATTATCAATCTTGGTCAGTAGTATAAATAGTAGGTTAGTTGTCAGTCTTTGTTTAATTAAATGTGTTTAAGTTTTAAAATTTTGTCTGTCATCCCTTGCTGTCATATATGTCATAACAAATTGGGGCCATAACACAGCAAATTAAATGGGTCATTTTTACACTGTTATATCAATCGTAATGTTCCACTGACAACAGGTGATCATGTTGACGAGATGATGACCTGAGTAAGAGGGCAGGGTATACTTCTTGTGTTGGCTAATAACCTATATAGCTACCAATATATAGAATAGCACAAAGTACCCAGAATATACTTTCGGGCCAGTGTCCATGAAACAAGTATATAATTTCAAACATGGCTACAGTTACCTTATAGAATGCTTTACATGCATTTGATATATAAAAAAAGACACAAATGCTCCAAGGATGTGTCTTTAATGTAAACTGATATTGCAATTTATAAAGTGTTTAATTAATGCCCACAAAATAATAGCAAGTGCCTAAGGTGTCGGAACTAATATAGGCAAACTCATTTAGGCATGGAGTGTCTCTTGTGCATATATCAGAGCCCCAGCACAGGATAGCTATATTGATATTGATATGAGTCGGTCTCTTGAGGGATCAGTGCTCTTCATATCACGGCTACTTGCAGCTGTCTCATGGATATGTTTAAATAATCTCAGAAAAATCTATCCTGTTGATGGATCTTGGATGAGGCTGCAATAACTTGAGAAAACAATGCATTTTACATCAGTACTTAGCGTGGACTAAAACAATAGTCACCCACCTTAGCTACTATACGCTCTCATGCATCGAGCACAGGATGGAAAACAGAAACACACTTTATAGCATTACTCTCCTTATACTGATATAACAGGACCCTCACAGGATAAGCCAGTGCAGAAGTAGCCCCTCGACTGCGTTTAAAAACTAGAACATGCACAGTTTTGTAGAAATAATGTTAAATCAAAACTTATCATCTTCTCTCCTTGTGTCTATGTGTGCAAAATGTCTTTTTTGACATCTTTCTCCCCATTTATGTACCTCAGAATGCTGATAAAAAAATAATGACCATATTAAATTAATTGAAAATGAAAGGACTGAATCCCCATCCTCTCAGTCACTCAGGATGAAGACGTGACCTACGCTGAGGTCAGATCCACCAACCCCACCTCCTGCGACACAGTGTCCCAAAGTGCTCCAGCAGGTCAGTCTCAGAATTCTCTCCTGAGTCTCATGAATTATGCTGAAGAAAATAATTATGTAAAAAAATTTTAATCATTGCCAAGACAAGTGGCAGAATTTTCCATTTTGGATCTGGACATGTTTGACCTACAAAGACATACTATTCAGCTGATTTCACCGGTTAGTTCGGTCTCCTAGCTAAAATATCGTGCTAAACGGTAAATTTTGGAGGTTTGAAGAAACCCTGGGGAGACTTATACTGGTTGCCCCCCCCCCAAAAAAAAAGACCCCAACTGAAACGTTGTGCAAAAACTAATTCACTTTCGTGAGATGGAGAGGTCCTGCCAAATGTATTTCTTATCAACTGTATGAAATAAATATCTTGTCTTATCCACTGTTTGGTTGGGTTTTTACTCCATCTCTCTTGAGTGATTTAGTTTTTGCACTGTGTTTCGGTTTGGTTTCTTTTTTTTTGGGCCACCCTGTACATTCTCAATCTGGATTTCAGATCACTGAGTTAATGTTGACTTGTAATATAAGTGTGGAAAAAAGAAACTTGTTATTCACTGATTTATTAACAAGTGAGGTAACTGCTTGAGGTTAAACATGTCCAGGAAAAAAAATCCAAAGCCTCCATACCTCCACTAGCCCCAAAATCACTCCTCTCTGGAACTTCCACACCACCTTTTTAGTCCGTCGGGCGATCTAACCTGTGTTTTTTTATTGTTTAAGAGCTATATTCTGAGAGAATGGGACTTTTGAGATACTTAGTGGAGTTGAAACCTCAGAATTGCATGAAATTTGGCAGAATGGTGCCCATGTATGTGCAACAGAAAATCCCGGAGTTTGCGCTCACAATTTTTATCGATATGGCTACAGCACCACCCGGAAGTGGACAAGTCAGGTACCAAATGGAGCATTTTTGAGGAAAAATTCCCATTTTTGAAGGGATATTGTTGTGGAAGGAATATTGTGATAACTGCTTCAATTTGCCAAAGAAGTTGCGATTGCATCTGATACTGGAATACCCAAATTTTTAAAATGTGAAAGTTCTACCTGGTCATCATGTTAGTTATGCCTGAAATGACAAGAAATCTGTGAATGACGGGAAAAAATATTTTTACAAATTCAGGCTTATTTTAAATTTTAAACCAGACCAGTGCCAAATTCATCTTACCCATTTCCTTTTCAGACATTAAAGTTGAGAAAAATTTTGAGGTATTCAGTCTGACACTTTTTTGGGTTTTTTCAAGATATGTACTCCCAAAGTTGGGTGCGGGCCATTTTATTCCTGTTTGTACAATGGATTAACATTAATCACCAGACACCTGTGGGGATGGGTTGCCCATTAATTTGAACCTTCCTTTCGGCTAAACAAAGGACACCAGAAACATCTATGCTCCACCTTCGAGCAGAGGCCATGGACATTTTGAAAAAAATCTCCAATTTGCCTATTGGCAGTGATATTCAGGGGCCCATAAAAATATTAACCAAGATGATGTAGCCTTAAGATTAGCTGAATCTCCAGCCCAGCCTGTCAGGACACTGTAATATGCCCAAAGAAGTTTTATGGCACTCTTTGCCAATGTCTGGATATAAGGGGACGAATGTTCAAAAATATATCAGTATAGGGGGCGCTGTTACCAATATGTCAGATCCACCAAAATCAGACATGTACCATTGAAAAGTTTCAGGAAATGGAAGATGTGTCTTATTTACATTGTGAAAACGCTGATTTTGTTTTGCCACCATGTTGGGTTCACTAGTAATGCCAATAGGTGGCACCCCACCGTACCACGTTATTCAGATCTCACAAAACCAGACATGTGCCACAGAGAAATCTCTTGAAATGAAATATGTGTCATGTATACATAGCAAAAACACTGATTTTGCTTTGGCAGTGGATGGTTTAAGTAGTTACAGAGAGAGGTGGTGCCCAGAGAGGTACTGGTACAAGATAAATTTTAAGGTATCAAACAGAGGTAAGCAATGTATTATTTCCATACTTATGTATAGTATATTGGAACAATAACTACGACAGAGAAAATTCACGAGAGTTCAGTTTGTTGGTTGTGGTATATGTAAAAAAATCATTAAATTCTAGACACCTGTACGGGTAACAATTAACATTGTGCAGTCACTTAATACTTCTCAATACAAGCCTTTTCCCTGCTATCCCTTGAGGATTCTACTTTTTACTTGTTTTAAGGAGTATTAAGTGAATATACTGAAATAATACATTGCTTACCTCTGTTTGAAACTGTAAAAATGATCTTGCACCAGTCCCTCTATGGGCACCACCTATCTCTGTAACTACTTAAACCAGCCAACTGCCAAAGCAAAATCAGTGTTTTCGCTATGTATACGTGACACATATTTCATTTCAAGAGATTTCTCTGTGGCACATGTCTGGTTTTGTTAGATCTGTTATATTGGTAACAGTGCCCCGTATACTGATATATTTTGGAACATTCGTCCCCTTACATACAGACATTGGCAAAGAGTGCCATGAAACTTCCTTTGCATGTTAAAATATCCTGAAAGGGACGGAGACTCAGCTAATTTGAAGGCTCCATCTTCTTGGTTAACATTTTTATTGGCCCCTGAATATCACTGCAAATTGGCGAATTGGAGATTTTTTGAAAATGTCTGTAGCCACCGCTCCAAGATGGAGCATAGTGCCAAAGATGTTTCTGGTGTCCTTTGTTGAGCCCAAAGGAAGGATCAAATTAATGGTCAACCCATCCTCACAGGTGTCTGGTTATTAATGTTAATCCACTGTACAATCAGGAATAAAATGGCCTGCATCCAACTTCGGGAGAAAATATCTCACAAAGCAAAAAAAAAGTTCCTGACTAAATACCTAAAAAATTTTCTCACCATTTAATGTCTGAAAGCAAGACAGGTGAGATGAATTTGGCACTGGTCTGGTTTAACCCTCTATGAACCACCGTAGCATATCTGCTACATTAAGTAAAGGGTTAACAGCCTGGACACCTGCTGGTTTTGTTTCTTATTGCCAAATAAACATTTGGGAAAAACTTGAATGGTCCGTCAAGTTAAAATTTTTAAATTTAAAAAAAAAATGTAAATAAAAAAAAAATACTTTTTTTTTTTTTTTTTTTTCACTATTTTTCCAAATATTGGCCAACAATCCAAGAGTATTTGGATTATTTGAGGATTTGTTTGGCAAGTGAAAATTTCTTTTTTTATTGGCAAGCTAGTGAAAATTTGTTGTCTTTCTAAAAAAAATTGTGATAGAAATAAGTGTTTAAAGTCTTAAAATAAGTAAACTCATCTCACCTAGTATTTTTATCTTTCACTTTTTGCAGTGTAATATATAGCACTAGGCAAATATATTATAGTTATTCATTTCTAATGCCTTTGCCCGTAGTCAGCTGGGATAGGCTCCAGCTCTGCCCATGACCCTAGTGAGGAATAAGCGGGTATAGAAGATGAATGAATGAATGAATGAATTTCCAATGCATTAACGTAATTTATTTACTAGCTGTCGAATCTGATGACTGATCTCACGTGACTTTTAAGGCGGATCGCTTGTGCATATTATGCAGTGGGCACGTCGAAATGGCTGCGGTCCAGCGGCCACAATTGCTGATCGTAACACACAAATCTTTTTTTTGAAACAGCCTGGCAAATTATGCAAAAAAAAGTTGAGGATAAGGAACAATTTGGTCACCTTTAAGCTTGATCCTTTCTGCAGCCTTGACCATCCTGACACCAACTTGTGCTCATGTCAGTCTTTTCCATGTCTTATGACCCAAGTAATGAGGCTCACTCAGCAGATGGCAAACTCTAGTGGTTACCAGTGGTATTGCAGTTAGTTAAGCCTCTTGTCTCCATGAAGTTATGCCATAAAGCACGGACAAAACTTATTTCATATTTGACAGTACTTTTAAATTCTAAAATTGATTTTCACTGAATTAATTGCTCTCTAGTGGTAATGTTTTTCCATGAATTAGAGAGATGAAAATTCAGGAATTGTTTTCATTCTTACTCATCTTTCCCTGTTTTGGTACCCAGAGTGTATACTCTGGTGCCAGAAAGCCTCATAGCTAAATATGGCAGCCTCTATGAATTGCTGTATTTTGCCAATTGCTGTATTGTGTCTTGGTTGCACTTCTGTGTTATTGGTCGAAATCCTGTCCAAATATTTATGGACCCAAATGTTTGTGTTATTTGCCAATATCCCTGGTTTAAGTGAGTCAGGTCGAGATGAATATGCCCCTAACAAGTGTAAACTAGTTGGCATCAGTGCATAACCTTCAACTGTGTGAAATTCAAAGTTGAATTAAAATTTTTTTTTTAGTATGAAGAATTTTTTCAATGAAGTAATCTGACAGATGATGTGGGTTTTAGTGTCTTGTGAGAACGGTACGTGAGAGTGTTGTCTTAACGAACATAGAAATTCTTTCAGATCGTTGAAACAGAATGAGTTGGATCTTCAACAAAATTTAATCACTTCATCTTTAGCGAAGTATTTTAGCAAGTAATTAAGTTAACTGGCATCAGGTGTGTAACATGATTGGCTATAAAAGGGATGTCTTAGAGAGGCTGAGTCTCTCTGAAGTAAAGATGGCCAGCGGCTCTCCAACCTGTGAAGGCTCGTGTAAAAAAATTGTGGAATACTTTCAAAACAATGTTCCTCAATGTCAAAATGCAAAGGCTTTGAAGGTCTCATCATCGACAGTGCATAACATCATCAAAAGATTCAGAGAAACGAAAAATCTCTGTGCGTAAGGGACAAAGCCGAAGACCTTTACTGGATGCCTGTGATTTTTGGGCCCTCAGACGCCACTGCATCACTCACCGGCATGATTTTGTCATTGACATTAATAAATGGGCCCAGGAATACTCCAAGAAACCACTGTCTGTAAACACAGTCCGCCATGCCATCCACAGATGCCATCTAAATATCATGCAAAAAGGAAGCCATTGTTCAGAATGACCTAGAAGGCCCGCCGTGTTGTGTGGGCTAAGGCTCATTTAAAATGGACTGGAGCAAAGTGGCAAAGTGTCCTGTGGTCAGACGAGTCCAAATTTGACATTCTTGTTGGAAATCATAGGCGTCGTGTCCTCCGGGCTAAAGAGGAGAAAGACCATCCCTCCTGTTATCAGCGTTCAGTTCAAAAGCCAGCATCTCTGATGGTATGGGGATGCATTAGTGTATATGGTGTGGGACACTTGCATGCTTTCAAAAGTACCACGAATGCTGAAAGGTATATAAAGATTTTAGAGCAACATATGCTCCCCTCCAGATGACATCTATTCCAGGGATTGCCTTGTGTATTTCAGCAGGACAATGCAAAACCACATACTGCAGCTTTTACAACTGCATTGCTTCTTAGAGGAAGAGTTTGTGTGCTGAACTGGCCTGCCTGCAGTCCTGATCTTTCACCGATTCAGAACATTTGGCGCATAATTAAACGAAAAGTACGTCAAAGAAGACCCAAAACTTTTCAGCAGCTGGAAGCCTGTATTAAACAAGAGTGGGATCAAATTCCAATGGCTAAACTCAAGAAACTTGTCTCCTCAATGCCAGATGCCTCCACTCTGTGTTAAAAAGAAGAGGGTATGCTACACCATAGAAAACAGGCCCCTGTCCCAACTTTTTTGAGAACTGTAGCAGCTATCAAATTTGAGATGAGCTCATTTTGTGACTAAAATTTTTCAGTTTCAACATTTCAGTTTGCTACATTATCTCTGTTCTATTGTTAATGAAATAATGGCTGGTGTGATTTGAAAGTCTCGATTCGATTTCGATTTTATTCACAATTTACACTTTGTCGCAACTATTTCAGAATTGGGGTTGTAGAATATTCATTGCTTTCAGTGGCAATAACTATAATTGCTATCATAATTATTATAAAAGATTTATAATTTCACTCTGTCCCTGATTGTGACCACAGAGAATAGTGCAGGAAGCTCAGATCCCTACAGACGGGCTGCAGTGTGCCTGGGGCTGCTGTGTTTTCTCTTACTGGCTGCTGCATCAGTCCTCTGTGTCCTCTGTGAGTATCACACACTGTCTGTGTCTCTCTACTGTGTCTCTCCGCTAAAATGTACTTTTTAATGTGGTTTTACCTTCTTGTAGTTTTGCTTTTCTACACCCATTCAACACACTCACTAACACACCTATACTAATGTGACTGATATAAATGTTAATAAGAGCAGCCTTAAACTCAAAATGGTGAAATTTATATTGTATATTATACACAGAACACTACTTACAAAGCCCAACTAACACAATGACTGCTCCCAAACCACTAAACTAGTGAATAAATAAACACCACAGATTTTCAAAGCACAAATTGACATTTCAGGCAAGTACTTTTAGAATTGTTTCCCAGTTAGCCCAACTTTCTTAATTCACAAACAAAATTACAAATTAAAATTAAAAGAAGTGGTTTGCTTAGTCCTCAAAGGTTCTGTTACTTGAGATGAACACTGTGGTTGGTGTCATACTAAAGAGTAGCGGTAATGAAAGATAGAGAGTGCTTTGTTGATGCAGGTTCTGGGTTGAGGAAGGCATTAAAACTTACACACAAATCTTTTTTTTGGAACAGCCTGGCAAATTATGCAAAAAAAAGTTGAGGATAAGGCACAAACTGGTTACCTTTAAGCTTCATCCTTTCTGCAGCCTTGACCGTCCTGACACCAACTTTTGCCAATGTCAGTCTTTTCCATGTCTTATGACCACAATGAGGCTCACTCAGCAGATGGCAAACTCTAGTGGTTACCAGTGGTATTGCAGTTAGTTAAGCCTCTTGTCTCCATGAAGTTTTGCCATAAAGCACAGACAAAACTTTGTCTTAAGTGTGGCAAACTTATTTCATATTTGACAGTACTTTTAAATTCTAAAATTTATTTTCACTGAATTAATTTCTCTCAAGCGGTAATGTTTTTCCATGAGTTAGAGAGATGAAAATTCAGGAATTGTTTTCATTCCTATTCATCTTTTCCTGTTTGGGTACTCAGAGTATTTACTCTGGTTCCCGAAAGCCTCATAGTTAAATATGGCAGCCTCCATGAAATGCTATTGTGCACCACTGAGCAGCTTCATTTAGAATTTGTGGACTGGGTCAACACAAGCGGTGTCCTTTATTTCCCCTGGTGTGTTAGACACAAGTCTGTCCCAGACCTATTCTCTGTTGGAGAGAGACCTGGAGGAGCTCAGAGCCAGTAACAGCACCATGATACAGGAGAGAGACCTGCTACAGAGAAACTACACCATACTGAAACAAGAGAGAGACCAGCTGCAGAGAAACTACACGAGACAGAACACAGAGAGAGACCAGCTGCAGAGAGACAACTATAATCTGAAACAAGAGAGAGGCCAGCTCCAGAGAAACTACAGCATCCTCCAACAAACTGTATCAAAGAAACTCCTCTTTATTCATCAGTACTGTCCGTACAGTCCGTACAGTTCACAGAGTGAGTGGTGCTACTCTGGTGATGCTCTGCAGAGCATCTACTCTTTTACTTTAAATCTGTTTCTATGTAAAGATAAGTCACAGAACCTGTTGTCTGTTCCTCCTGTACAGAGAGAGAGTGTAAACCCTGTCCACAGGGCTGGAAGGAGTTTGACTCCAAGTGTTACTACTTCTCTACTGAAAGGAAGAGTTGGACAGAGAGTCGCAATGACTGCATTAAACGGGGAGCTGACCTGGTGATTATTGAGAGTGCAGAGGAACAGGTAAAGCTCTGTGTGTGTGTGTGTGTGTGTGTGTGTGTGTGTGTGTGTGTGTGTGTGTGTGTGTGTGTGTGTGTGTGTGTGTGTGTAAATCAATGAATGAATGAATGAATGAGGCAGTTAGTGAGTGAGTGGAGAGAAATTTGACTGTACAATCATCATTAGCCTCTGTAAAACTAATGAGGTTTCACATATCACATTCCGTTATACAAATCTGATACGATTCATATTATTACTTTGAGTGAGTTTAATTTATCAGTGTGGTGTAGCTCGTGCTGTTGGTCAGTATCTGACAGATCCAGAATGAGTCGGTGTGGACTGTGTGTCTCTCAGTGTCTCTCTAGATAAGATTGAGAGCCTCTCTGTGTCTGTGTTCAGGACCTCATCTCCAGAAACTTAAAATATGACCACTGGATTGGACTGAGTGACTCTGTAACTGAGGGGACCTGGCTCTGGGTGGATGGATCCCCTCTACAGGGAGGGTAAGAGTCCATGTTCACACAGTACTGAGCATAAATACACAAACTTAACTTTCATCTCAAACACACGTGATGTACATCTAAGCACATCAGAGATATGACAGCACCTTTGCTGCCATTCGGTAGTTCAGTCAGGCCACTTCTGTCAGATTTAACAATTTATTACAGGATGACCTGCTTTTGAGTTTGATGGTAATTCTGCTCTTGTAATGTTCTGGAACAATCTGAGCAAGCATGACACAGACAGTCCCTGAGATCACAAACCCCTCAGCAGAGCCTGAGATTCTTTTGAATCTCGTTAACATTTAAGTTACTGAACATGATATGAACAAATGCTGCTTGTGAAGAACAATGATAATTATAAAGTAGGAGGCTGTGGGGTGGAGGGAGGTGAGACACAGATGTCTTCGTAAACCTGAGTTAGAGTTCTGTAGAGGACACAAAGCCAGAGAAATTAATGAACTCTGCCTTGGTAATAAAAGCTCACTGATTGGGTGGGAGGAGCTAAAGTTAAGAACGACTGGAAAGAAACTGGCTTGAGACCAGCGGGACTCCCCTGCCTGTCTGAACTAACGCTCAATTTTCTGTAACAGTAGTGCACAAATTTATGTTATTTCAAGAGTATACAGGTACTCCACTATTTTAGTCTGTGTACTGTTCTTGTGAAAGTGATTATTTGACGGTTAGTATTGTAATCGCGAATGATCTTTCTAGTATGATCTTTTAAACATCTGATCTCTACTTGCTTTTTGACAGTCTGCAGTGTCAGCAGGTTTAGGAGAGTCATTCATTCAGTGAGCTAAAATCTGGCAAAACTCACCCAAATCATTTACAAGCACTAATGATCTCTGATCTGTTCACTGTATTCGCACAAATCCTCTTTCATCTGCAAAACCCAATGATATCCTCACCAGAAATCATCAGAGTAACAGACACCATTTCAGAAGGACCAGACTTCGCCGTCCACGGGAAAAAATCGTCTCATCACTCAGGTTGCTTGACTGGAGTACAGTGACTCAGTAACTTGCTTTTATCATCACTTCTGATTGTGTTTAATTTCTCTCTTCTTCTCAGAAACACTGAACGTGATTTGAACACTTGGAACCACTTACAAGTTTCTTTAATAAGCAAAACAGAAGCCCATAAAATTAATATCCTTTTGAAAGAAAACTACATACAGTATGCGCCGTCAGCCTGGCCCAAGCACCATCCTACTGGTTCAACACTTTAGTATACTAAATTCAATTGGAAAATAGACATTTTTATTTTTAAATTCTATTGGATAAAATAAAGGCCTGACTGCACCTGCCTGTGCTGCAACAAAGAAAATATTCTGGGGGATCTTCAGCCCCAGATTTCCTCTGCTCAAACTACTTTCTATAGACAGTCACATGGGTCCTACCCTGTCCTCCATTGTTGATGTTGTGCACCAACCACATCATAAAGAATCATCCCCAGTGACCAATCTGGTTTTGGAAAAACAGCTGAGCAGCTATGTTGACCCTGAAGAATCGGTCAAAGAATGAATTTTAACTTCCTTAAATCACAATTCCAGGGAGGTACTTTTAACCTGGGAATTTTAAGTCCTGGGAGTCAAGCTTCCGCAGTAATAAAAGACTTCCTATATCATTTTCATGAGTGCTCTGACATTTCTCAATCTTTTTATTACAAGTTGATTTTTTCTCCTCTTTTATAGAGTATGCAATCTTGGAACAGCTAGCAATATTTGAATGTAGCCTCACCTCTAAACCCATCCCTTCCCCTCAAGTCTCTGACCAAAACCACGCCCCCTGATTCACATGCAAGAGCGCGAGTCTTGCATCCTGTTACCTGGATCCAGTGTCGTATGCCTGAATCGTCAGCGGAGCTGTGTGAACGCAAGGTGCAAACACAGCGGAATATGTACATTTTACCATCAACAAGTATCCTAAGAATGTGGCCTCAGGTCAAAGACCAAACCAATACGACTACCTGGGCATATTAGAAATAGAGTAACAGCATATTACCTATAAAACACAGCTAGCCTCTGAGCTAGCCTTAGCACTGGAAACAAGCTAACGTCAGCCCCGAGCACTATGTTTGTAACACGAGACATTCTCAACGGAGTGTAACTGTAACCATTGACATCTTACATATGAAGCTACACGGCATTGCAGAATGTTGGTTGACGATATGCGCCAAGATACTTCCAAGTGGCAGAACGCGAGCGGCTTCCTACTGACCTGAAGAGATCCAGCCAAGAAAGTCTCTCTTAAATTAATAAGTTTGGGGTTTATGACTTGATATTTTGTAAAATGAGACGAGAAATGTTGACTGCTAAATACAAAAACATAGGTTTTGGAACCAGAAAATACATCTGTGGTGTTATACGATGTATCTACCAGCCACCCACTTGCGTTAGCAACCAACTACCAACGAAGTTACTGTTTTGAAGCAAGCTTGCAACGGCTATCGGTGGCAAGTATAGCCTGGTTTATCCCTTTGGCTTTTGCAGCTAATGTGACAGCAGAGCCCCTGGTGACAGCATTCTCTGGTGACAGTCAGGGACAACAGCATCCACCGAGGAAAAAGCACATAAATATTTATTTTTAACAATATTAAAATGGTGAAAAAGGTAAGCAAATAAATTCTTGCGCTGAAATGTTAAGTAGACAAGAACGCAACTGTCTCAAACAGCAGATTCAGCGTACCGTGTCCTCGCGTTCTTGGAAGTTTGTACTCCTGTTCTCAACAGGCTCTGATTGGTTGTTTTGTCCCGGTCGCGGAAGACACGTCCCTCTTAGTCCTGGCTAGATCTCAATCATTTTCCTTTATTGACGTCTTTTCCAATTATCGTAATTGGCAACTGAAGACACGGTTTCTCACTGTATGCGATCAATCAAATGCGATCAATCAAAATTGTGCTGACGAACAATTTTGCGTCCTGGTATGGAAACCTATACCGGAAACAAAAGAACAAACTGGCAAAAATCATCAATCAGGCCGACAAGACCATTGGGGAAAAAAAAAGATCACTTCAGGATTTATATTCCCATGTAATAACCAAAAAAGCAACCCAGATGTACCATGATCCCACCCACCCCCTCCATTCTGCTGTTCGGATGCTGCTATCAGGGCGTAGACTGATGGTCCCACTGGCCAGGAAAAAGGGCAACAAAATGTCCTTTATTCCATCAGCTGTGGCCACTCGCAACAAGGCTCTGTTTAAATAGGTTCTGCAGGACCTGCCCCAGTACACAGACATGCCCCTGAGTTTTTGCATTTTATTTACAACCCAATTCTGAAATAGTTGGGACAAAGTGTAAATTGTGAGTGTAAAGTGTAAATTGTGGGACAGGGGCCTGCTTACCATGGTGTGGCATCTCCTCTTCTTTTTAACACAGAGTGGAGGCATCTGGGCATTGAGGAGACAACGTTCTTGAGTTTAGCCATTGGAATTTGATCCCACTCTTGTTTAATGCAGGCTTCCAGCTGCTGGAAAGTTTTGGGTCTCCTTTGACGGACATTTCCTTTAATTATGCGCCAAATGTTCTCAATCAGTGAAAGATCAGGACTGCAGATTGGCTAGTTCAGCACACGGACTCTTCTACTACTGCTGAAAATACACAAGGCCCTCCTTGGAATAGATGTTGTCTGGAGGCGAGCATATGCTGTTCTAAAACCTTTATATACCTTTCAGCATTCATGGTGTTTTTTAAAACATGCAAGTGTCCCACACCATATGCACTAATGCATCCCCATACCAACCGAGATGCTGGCTTTTGAACTGAACGCTAATATCAGGTGGGATGGCCTTTCTTCTCTTTAGTCCAGAGGACACAACGCCCATGATTTCCAACAAGAATGTCAAATTAGGACTCGTCTGACCACAGGACCCTTTGCCACTTTGCTACAGTCCATTTTAAATGAGCCTTGGCCCACAGAACTTGGCGGCACTTCCAGATCATGCTCAACAATGGCTTCCTTTTTGCATGATAGAGTTTTAGGTGGCATCTGTGGATGGCACAGTGGACTGTGTTTACAGACATTGGTTTTTTGAAGTATTCCTGGGCCCATTTAGTAATGTCAATGACAGAATCATGCCGGTGAGTGATGCAGTGGCGTCTGAGGCCCCGAAGATCACAGGCATCCAGTAAAGGTCTTCGGCCTTGTCCCTTACGCACAGAGACTTTTCCAGTTTCTCTGAATCTTTTTATGATGTTATGCACTGCCGATGATGAGACCTTCAAAGCTTTTGCAATTTGACGTTGAGGAACATTGTTTTTAAAGTATTCCGCAATTTTTTTTACGGAAGCCTTCACAGGTTGGAGAGCCTCTGGCCATCTTTACTTCTGAGAAACTCGGCCTCTCTAAGACATTCCTTTAATGGCCAATCATGTTACACACCTGATGCTAGTGAACTTAATTACGTGCTAAATGTTCTTTCAGCTGATTCTCTTCTTTATTAATTGCTTTTTCAGCCCCCCCCTTTTTTTTTGCCTGTGTCCCAACTTTTTTGAGACCTGTTGCAGCCTGAAAATTTGACATGAGCTCATTTTGTGGATAAAAATGTAAAATGTCTCAGTTTCAACATTTGAAATGTTATCTGTGTTCTATTGTAAATAACATTTTGGCTCATGTGATCTGAACGTCATTGCATTTTGATTTTATTCGCAATTTACACTTCGTCCCCACTATTTCGGAATTGGGGTTGTGTATTTATTGTCATTATCTTTGCCCCATGAATCTAATCCCCTCTTAAATTTTTAGGTTACTGTTACCTGCTCATTTAGCACTATATTTTAGAACACAATTGGACTTCAGTGGGACGTGTTGCTTCACTGTTTTAGTCTCTGTCTTATTAATTTTCTTGTGATGTTTTAAAATGTCTTGTGTTATGTATTGCCTTGCTGTCTTCATGCCAGAGCCAAAGACAAATTTCCATTTTTATGAATTTTAAATGGACAATAAAGTCATCTGAGTCTGAGCCTGAAGAACATCTCTGTCCTTCAGAACAGGCAGGATAGTGGAGCGGGTAACTTGAGAATAGCAGGGAAAAAGTGCAAATAGTGATACAAGCATGAAATTCGGCATAACTATTCTTCTTTGTCTCCCGTCTCATAATCAACCTCCGGCCACACAGAATTTGACAGTTTTTCAAAATGGCTTCCTTCCGATATATGAATATGGACATTTAATTCCTTAATCACTTAAACATTTCTTTATCATTGTCAGTTTATGCTAAAATATTGAGAGCAAGGCTACAAGTACTAAGATTATGTAAAATAGTTTCTTGAAACATCCAAGATGGCTGTCATCATATCCATGGCCGCCAAACAGCAAAATATTTGCGTAAGTTCATATGTGCGCTAAAAGTTCAGGTAATAGATTGATCTGGGGTAAATCTAGCTGGATCAGTTTATTTTTGCAAGTAAGAAAATAATTAAGCTCTTTTTAATTAATTTTCATTCTAATTTGAAAACATGAACATAAAGGTAAATATAACATTGTAATAGTGTACTGTCATTGCACTACCAGGGCACACTGGTTGACACTATAGCTGTGAAAGCTGTTCAATGCTAGCTAAGGTAGAAATTTGTCATTAGTTTCCCAAATGCTGTTTCTCTAGCCCCATTTTAAAGTTAAACAGCCGCACCTGAATTGTCAGGATGTGCCAGCGCGGGAGAGCCGAGCCAAAGAATACTGGGCTATAGTCTTCTGGAAGGTGTACAGATCACACAGGAATTAAATAGCATTGGATGAATGATCGGGCTAGGGGTAGGATTGTAACATATCTGAGCCTAGTTGTATCCCATATCTGAAAGTGCTTACATGTTGTATAGGTGGTGAAAGGATAAGGATTGGAAGGGTTGGTGTAGTTTATCTCTTTATGACTGTAAGAATGCTAAGATATATGAATTCACAATGATTGTGTAAAAAATATGCAATTTTTGTGGCTTATAGGCTGAAAATATTCAAAATATAGTGGAAATTTGCTACCATTTTGAAAACGTGTCGGCCATCTTGGATATACAAAACCCAAAACCAGTGAAGTTGGCACGTTGTGTAAATCGTAAATAAAAACAGAATACAATGATTTGCAAATCCTTTTCAACCTATATTCCATTGAATACACTGCAAAGACAAGTTACTTAATGTTCGAACAGGTAAACTTTGTAATTTTTTGCAAATATTAGCTCATTTGGAATTTGATGCCTGCAACATGTTTCAAAAAAGCTGGCACAAGTGGCAAAAAAGACTGAGAAAGTTGAGAAATGCTCATCGAACACTTATTTGGAACATCCCACAGGTGAACGGGCTAATTGGGAACAGGTAGGTGCCATGATTGGGTATAAAAGTAGCTTGCTTGAGATGCTCAGTCATTCACAAACAAGGATGGGGCGAGGGTCACCACTTAGTGAACAAATGCGTGAGCTGATTGTTGAACAGTTTAAAAACAACATTCCTCAATGAGCTATTGCAAGAAATTTAGGGATTTCATCATCTACAGTCCGTATATCGTCAAAAGGTTCAGAGAATCTGGAGAAATCACTGCACGTAAGCGACAAGGCCGAAAACCAACATTGAATGCCCGTGACCTTCGATCCCTCAGGCGGTACTGCATCAAAAACCGACATCAGTGTGTAAAGGACATCACCACATGGGCTCAGGAACACTTCAGAAAACCACTGTCAGTAACTACAGTTCGTCGCTAAATCTGCAAGTGCAAGTTAAAACTCTACAACGCAAAGCAAAAGCCATTTATCAACAGCACCCAGAAACACCGCCGGCTTCGCTGGGCCCAGGCTCATCTAAGATGGACTGATGCAAAGTGGAAAAGTGTTTTGTGGTCTGACGAGTCCACATTTCAAATTGTTTTTGGAAACTGTGGACGCCGTGTCCTCCGGACCAAAGAGGAAAAGAACCATCCGGACTGTTATAGGCGCAAAGTTCAAAAGCCAGCATCTGTGATGGTATGGGGGTGTATTAGTGCCCAAGGCATGGACAACTTACACACATGTGAAGGCACCATTAATGCTGAAAGGTACATACAGGTTTTGGAGCAACATATGTTGCCATCCAAGCAACGTCTTTTTCATGGACGCCCCTGCTTACTTCAGCAAGACAATGCCAAGCCACATTCTGCACGTGTTACAACAGCATGGCTCCGTAGTAAAAGAGTGCGGGTACTAGACTGGCCTGCCTGTAGTCCAGACCTGTCTCCCTTTGAAAATGTGTGGCGCATTATGAAGCGTAAAGTACGACAACAGAGACCCCGGACTGTTGAACAACTTAAGCTGTACATCAACCAAGAATGGGAAAGAGTTCCACCTGAAAAGCTTCAAAAATTGGTCTCCTCAGTTCCCAAACGTTTACTGAGTGTTGTTAAAAGGAAAGGCGATGTAACACAGTGGTAAAAAGGCCACTGTGCCAACTTTTTTGCAATGTGTTGCTGCCTTTAAATTCTAAGTTAATGATTATTTGCAAAAAAAAGTAAAGTTTCTCAGTTGGAACATTAAACATCTTGTCTTTGCAGTGTATTCAATTGAATATAAGTTGAAAAGGATTTGCAAATCATAGTATTCTGTTTTTATCTACGATTTACATAACGCGCCAACTTCACTGGTTTTGAGTTTTGTAACTATAAATTTAAGTGGCCGGAGGTTGATTTTGATTTATGGGGATATTAAGAGTTCTCATGCAAAGTCTGTTGCTTGTATCACCATTTGCACTTTTTTTCAACTACCCCGCTCCACTAGGAGTGTTTCTGTGTCGTGTTCATGGCCTCACCGTTTGGCCCTCAGTCTTGGGGCTGCTCTGTGCTGCCAGAATTTACCACTTTATGCAGGAGCCTGCAGGCGCACTGACTCAATAGATTCCTCTCCTCCACAGTCTCTGACCTCAGAAGCAGTACCTGTGATCTCTCATCTTTACCCTCTTATGCCAGCTGGGGTCCTGGTGTCATGTGATCAGTCAGATTTGAATGGAACACAAGGACAGAAACCCCAAACACAACAATGCTGATGCTGTTTTCAATAATACAACAATACCTGATATCCTCCAAATAGTCATTCCTCTGAACGGTTGCCCTGATGATGGTGTGCATTTCCAGCATATCTCCAGCAGAGCATCCTTCCACATGACAGTGATGTCATCACCTCCATCTGTAGGAGAAACACAAAGCAAGCGTGGAAGTACACACATCCACACTAATACTAAATAGCAAAGCACTGGGACATTGCGCTGTCCTCTTAGCATCAACATTTTAGGACATTTTAATTGTAAATTTAAATAAAGCTGCCCTCCTCAGGGGGTGTCGGGGGCCTATTAAAGGTCTGCAGTGTCATACAGTGCAGTATCACAGACAGCCGTAAACAGAGAATATGAAGGAGTCACTGCATCTCTGTAGGAAACAGTAGAGAAGTAGAGCATCTGTGTCTCATTCAGTGTCTCTGCTTCTGTTACAGATTCTGGAGGAGCAAAGAGCCAGATGACTATTACCAGAGTGACAGGGGGACATGGTACAGCGGTGCAGACTGTGCAGTTACTGTGCAGGGAGAGAAGACATGGAAGGACACACACTGTAACTTGTCCAACAGGTTTATCTGTGAGACTGATGCTCTGCTCCTTTAGAACATCCTTTAATCACCAGTGATGTAATACTGAGGCATGATGGGAAATGAAGTCTTTTACCAAAGCATGTTTAACCATTTCTTTTGCTCAGCTCCTTCATATATCTGCACAGTTTAATCAGAGCAGAACTGTACTTACATTTGAGAGGCGTTGCATCAAACGACACTGAATGAGAGCACTAGCAGGGTGTAGTGTGCACTCTGTGTAGGTACTGGAGAGAATACAGGGGCTCATGAATCCTGTCAGTGTTTGATTACATGACCGACACACACACCTCCCCTCTGAAAGGCCAGGTTATAATTTAAGCTGGATTAGGTGTTTTTCATAAGAGCTGTTCTGCTGTTATACTTGAATATGAACAATGAAGATGATCTATGTGATCTAGGTTTTCATTCAGTAAAATAATGGCACAAAACTCATTTTCTGAGCACAAGTGGCACAAATGCACTTCCACTATCTCTCTAGTTCAATGCACATGAAACCTTGGTATTTGTTGGAAATCCAGCTCCCCATAAGTCCCATTTTGAATAACACATAAAGGGGAAATTAACAAACAGAGTCGCATTGAATCTATATTGCTACAAACACGCCACTGTAAGAGTGTTAAAGGTTATTGTCCTCTGTGTTGATTGTGTGAAAACACCAGAGAACAGAAAGAGCTCTCAGTGCATTTTCAAATTGATGTTACTAAAACCTGCTTTCGATGGCTCTCCAACCAAGGGTCATGAGCAGTCCTGCATTAACCTGCCGTTTGACCCTGGGGCTGAGAAGCTATATAGGCCCCCCTAGTTGCATTTATCTACAGCGCAAAACATATTAGTTTCCCTTTCTGAGCCAGAAAACTCCACAGTATTAATATTAACAGACAAATTTACTCAGGCCCATACTAGAAACTCAAAATAAACTCAATTGTCTGTGTAAGACTGAGCATTTTTTGATCACAACCACACACACGGCGACTTGTAAGTGAAAGAGTAAATTGTTTCATGATGAAATCAAGATCCATGAAATTTTTTTACCTCTCCATAACATAGTAACAACAAATCAAAGTTGATGAAAATAGCCATTTGCATTTAAAAATGATAAAATTCTACTAATGGTTTAATTTGGGGTTTTAACTGTATTTCTTTTCAATTATAAGTGGGGGTTTTTGAACTGTAAAATGAGCCCATCAACGAGAAAGACAAAAAAAAATCGCTACTCGACTCTCATAAAGGTGATATCTTGGGCTCCTGTTTGATGTCAAATGTCAGCGAATGAAATATGATGTATGCTTCTAGTTGGCGGTCTATTCAGGTCAATGCGATGAATAATTTGCCAGCAAGCATGCAAACACATTTTGCCTTTGAATTCATAAATTAATGTTTCTACAACAACTGTTACACATTTAACTAATTGCTCTAATGGGGAGAAGAGTTTGCATGTTGGCTAGCGAATTATTCATCACATTGACTTGAACAGACCGTCAATTAGAAATGGTAATCAGCATGACTGGTAGCTTTACCTTGGCATAGACTTTGGCTAAATTTTGCCTATGAATATAATCTGTCCAATCGCGACACAAGAAAGATGGATTACACGTATGTAAGACCAAACATGTACATATGATATGGCTGTCATAGACCAATTTTTGATCATTTATGGAATAAAATATCATTTAATCATTCAAGAGACTACTGGTGGCAATGCAGTTCTGTCGACTCGACGATCGAGTCGTGTTTTAGGGGTGGGCATATTCCACTCATCAATGTCAGCCATGCACATGGGTAACAAAGTTGCTTTCGGCAGACTTCAGTGTTTCAATGTTCAGAAAAGATTTTTCTAATTTGACACGCTACTGTACGGCAGTAAAAAGTTCCTTCTGTGCCGGGAATGAATAGGGAGGGCAGCAAGGTCCTCAGCCAGCTGTGCAAATAGGACGGCAGTCTTTAATCTTAAATTAAGGCTGTTACCGACTAAAGGGTGTTTGGACTCCTGTCTCTAACTTCAGTGTAATGCGAATAGAAGCCACTAGATGGCAGTATTGACCTTTCTAATGTTCAGCCCAGACTGGAGCTTGGTTTGGGCATGTCTTGGGCATGTCTGGGAAAGTCCCAGAGAATAAAAAAAAAAAGAGGTCTAAATGTGGGAGCGGTCTGCAAAAGAGTATATAAGGAGGAAAATTGAGGGAGTGGAGTAGTAGGAGAAATTGAAAGGAGAAGGATACATGTGACCAGACCTTTCATTCTGTTCAAGACCTGGGAAGTTTTTAGTGGATTTTTGCCTGTGTTGGAGCATTTTCCTCACCCAGGACATCACCAAGCAACCCTACCAAAGCGACTGTAATATTTTTGTTCTTGTATTTAACAATCTTGGTCAGTAGAGTACTTCGTTGTTAGTTGCCTTTGTTTAATTAAATCTGTTGAAGTTTTTAAAGTTGTGTCTGTCATCCCTTGCTGTCGTAAATGTAATAATAAATTGGGGCCATCACAAATTGGGGGCTCAAGTCCGGGATAGACCATTGTGTGAGTCATTTATGGAAAATCTAACATTTCAAATTGTGAAATTGTTTTTTTAATTTTCCTAGATATATATTGACAGATCAACAGCAATGGATGATTTCTTGGCATCGCCAACCGTAGAGGTTTTGAAGTCTTTTAAAAAGACAGAACTGCTAGAAATATGCAGACATTTAGAGCTGACAGAGGTAAAATCAGCCATGCGAAAAGCAAGACTGGCTAGAGAGATAGTTGAATATTACATTGATGAAAATGTGTTTGCACCAGGAGATCTGGAACAGTTTCCATTGGAAAATCCAAATGTAGAAATTGAACTTAAATTAAAACAGCTAGGGACTGAAAGGGAGGAAAGAGAAATACAAAGAGAATTTGCGAGGGAAGAAAGAGAGAAAGAAAGGGAAGAAAAAGAAAAACAAAGACAGTTTGAGTAAGAAAAATTAGCAAGAGAAGAGATAAAGGAAAGGGAAGAAAAAGAAAAACAAAGAGAATTTGAGAGAGAGCAGAAAGAGAGAGACAGAGACAGAGAGATTTTGAATTAGAGAAGTTGGATAGAGAAGAAAGACTCCAAATGGAGCAACTAAAAATTAAAATTGAAACTGAAAATAAATTTCTGGCTAGCCAGGAGGTAAAACTGGTGCCTCCATTTTTGGAAAAGGATGTTGACAACTATTTCTAGTGTTTTGAAAAGGTAGCAAAAAGTTGCCAGTGGCCAAAGGAGCACTGGCCTCTGATGTTACAAACTGTCCTCAAGGATAAAGCTCAACAAGCCTATTCGGCTTTGTCTGCAGATGAGTCCTCTGATTATGAGGTTGTCAAAAAGGTTATTTTGAGAGCTTATGAGTTGGTTCCAGAGGCTTACCGACAGAAATTCAGTCTAAATTTCAGTCTAGTAGTAATAATAGATGGTTCCAATTTCAGAAAAAAGGTAACGGTGATACCCAAGATTCCTCACCCAAAGACAAAGACAAATCTGGTGATGGTGCTCAGAAATCCAGTCTCAGGTCTGATGAAAGTGTAAAACCTGACAGTGACAAAAGTGGTCGAGTTTGCAGTTAATTGCAAGAAATCTGGTCATGTTACAACTAACTGTTGGTTCCTTAAAGCTAAGAAAGAAAAAGAGAGGGATACAAAACCAAATGCCTTTGTGAAAACAAGGTTAGAAACCCCTGTAGTACAGATGACCGATCTGCTAAATTGCCTGCTCCTTGTGGGGCTAAAAAGCCTGATACTGTTGACTTTGTGAGGGAGGAATTTCTTCCATTTGTGTCCGAGGGATTTGTGGCTCTGAATGAGCATTCTACTCCTGTCCCCATATATATCCGAAGGGATACCGCAGCTTCTCAGTCACTTTTGTTGATGGACTCCTTGGAGTTACGTGATGAGACCGCTTCTGGGGATTTCATACTTGTACAAGGTATTGAAGGGAGGACTGTATCTGTACCCCTGCGCTCTGTATTCTTGAAGTCAGATTTAGTTACAGGACAGGTAAAGGTGGGACTTATGTCAAGTCTACCTATAAAGGGTGTTTCTCTGTTGCTAGGCAATGACCTGGCTGGGGGCAATGTAGTTCCCCCTGTTCATCTTACTTCACAGCCGAGCACTGAAGATGACGACGAAGACCCATCTCTGTATCCTTCCTGTGCAGTGACTCGTGCTGTGGCCAAGAGGCCTGAAGAAGAAGGTGATGTGCTGTTGTCCAGCACATTGAATAGTCAGGACTCAGTTGGTTCGCCTCATGACTCTGTTCAGCCTACTATGGTTTCTCCGTTTGATGACTTATCAGATATTTTTATCAGTTCTTTGTTCAGCCAGCCAGATAAGTCTGGTGATTCTGATGTGTCTGGAGACTTGTCTCTGTCCAGAAAGCGGTTGATTGAGGAGCAAACTAATGATCCTGAAATTTGTGTACTGAAGAGGAGAGCCCTTCCTGATAAAGAAATAGACGCAGTTCCAGTTGGGTATTATCTCAATGATGGAGTGTTGATGCGGAGGTGGCGCCCTTCTGATATCCCTGCCAATGCAGATTGGGCAGTGGTTAGGCAAATTGTTGTTCTGAAGGTCTACAGGAATGACATCTTATCAATGGCTCATAGTTTACCTTTAGGGGGTCATCTTGGTGTTAACAAGACTGTTGATAAGATCATGAAACACTTCTTCTGGCCCGGGCTTCAGAAGGACATTTCCAACTTTTGCAAAACCTGTCACACTTGTCAGGTAGTTGGAAAACACCAGTTAGACCCACCTGTAGCTCCATTGCAGCCTATCCCAGCATTTGGAGAGCCCTTCTCTAAGGGCATTGTTGATTGTGTTGGTCCATTACCCAAGACTAGATCTGGAAATCAGAACTTGTTGACAATAATGTGTGCATCTACCAGATTCCCTGAAGCCATACCTCTACGTAACATCAAGGCAACTGCAATCTCGAAGGCTTTGATAAGTTCTTCACGTTGTTTGGCCTTCCCAGGGAAATTCAGTCAGACTAAGGTTGAAATTTCACTTCTGGATTGTTTCAGCAGGTTGTGTATGAACTAGGTGCGAAGCAGATTCTTTCCAGTGCCTATCATCCAGAGAGTCAGGGTGTCTTAGAGCGGTTTCATTCCACTCTCAAGATAATGATGAGGACTTATTGTTATGACCATGAGAAAGACCTGGATGAAGGTGTTCATTTGCTGTTGTTTGCAGCCAGAGAAGCAATACAGGAGTCTGCTGGATTCAGACCGTTTGAGCTAGTGTTTGGCCATGAAGTGAGAGGACCTTTGCTATTGTTGAGTGAACAATGGCAAGAGGAGAGCCGCACATCAGTCTGTTAGACTACGTCAGCAAGTTCAAGGAAAGACTGTGTGCAGCTTGTGACCTAGCCAAAGAGAACTTGAAATCAAGTCATGGAAAAATGAAAACTTGGTTTGATCATAAGGCTAGAAGCTGTGAGTTTAAACCAGGAGACAAGGTTCTTGTGTTGTTTCCCTGGCAGTCTAATCCATTGCAGGCTAGATTTCATGGTCCTTATGAAATTCTGACAAAACTCAATTATCTCAATTACATTGTGAAGGCGTCAGATCGGAGAAAGCCAAAACAGTTGTGTCACATTAACATGCTGAAGACTTATCATGACAGAAATGCTAGGGTTGCAGCTGTCACTTCAGATTCTCCTATGGTCGAAACGTGTGAAGATGAGGGGGAGTTTCAAGATGATGAACCTAGAATTAAAGCTGAAGTTCTTTCATGTAAATTGTCAAACACTGAAGTGTTGCAAAATCTTGATGTAAAACTCCAGCACTTAGAACCCTCACAGAAAGATCAGTTTGAGAGGTTGATCAAGAAATATAAAGATCTATTTCCTGATGCTCCAAAGAGAGTTTCTATTGCCTCTCGTGATGTAGATGTTGGTGATGCCAAACCAATAAAACAGCATCCGTACCGGATGAATCCTGAAAAGAGAGACATTTCTGAGAAAGAGGTTGAGCACATGTTAGAACATGATATTATCAGACCCTCCAACTCAGATTGGAGTTCACCCTGTGTGCTAGTTCCAAAACCTGATGGAAGTACTAGATTCTGTACAGATTATCGCAAAGTCAATACTGTAACTAGAACTGATGTGTTTCCAATATCTAGGATTGATGATTGTATCGATAGAGTAGGGCAAGCAAAATTTCTGACCAAGATTGATTTATTGAAGGGTTATTAGTGTGTGCCTTTAACTGAGAGGGCCAAGAGCATCTCTGCTTTTTCCACACAATCTGGGTTGTAGCAGTATGAAGTCCTAAAAATGCCCCAGCCACGTTCCAAAGGATGATACAGTCTACAATCGCCGGATTGCCACACATGGGTCCGTACATCAACGACCTGATCACATGGAGTGACTCTTGGGAAGAACATCTGAAAGATGTAGAGACGTTGTTCAAGCGCTTGACTCAGGCTAACCTGACTGTTAACCTGAACAAGAGTGACTTTGGTTATGCGACTGTCACGTATCTTGGCTACGTCATAGGCTAGGGTAAAGTGGCACCCATAAATGCTAAAGTCCAAGCCATCATGGACTTTCCGGTTCCTGACAACAAAAAAGCTTCGTGCCGCTTCCTTGGAATGATCGAGTACTATCGCAAGTTCTGCAAGAACTTTGCTAAGATTGCTCTCAGTCTCACTAACCAACTGAAGAAAGGCGAAAAGTTTACTTGGGATGAAGCATGCCAAAGAGCCTTCGAACGCCTGAAGTCTCTGCTGTGTCACTTCCCCGTGCTCTAATCTCCTGACTTCAACAAACCGTTCTCCATCGCGGTCGATGCTAGCGACCAAGCTTGTGGATCTGTTCTCCTACAGAGAAGTGACTCTGATGACATTGAGCATCCCGTGGCATACTTCTCCAGGAAGTTCAATTGCCGCCAAAAGAACTATTCCACAATAGAGAAGGAGCTGTTGGCACTGGTTCTATCTTTACAACACTTTGAGGTTTATGTTTATACAGGGCAAAAGCCAATGATTGTGTATACTGACCGCAATCCGTTAATATTTTTGAGTAAGATGAAAAACAAGAATCGGAGATTGTTGAATTGGAGTTTGATTTTACAGGAGTTTGACTTGGAAATTAAGCATGTAAAGGGCATTGACAATGTAATTGCTGATTGTTTATTCCGTGTTTCAGTATGTGTATATATCATATGTTTATTAGCATATTGTGTTATATGTATATATATATATACAAGTGTCTACTTAACCATTTTTGCATTGAAAAAAAAAAATTTTGCCTTTATGAGTCAAAATTTCTCCCTTTTGGAATGGAGGTGTAATGCGAATAGAAGCCACTAGATTAGAGTCTTTAATCTTAAATTAAGGCTGTTACCGATTAAAGGGTGTTTGGACTCCTGTCTCTAACTTCAGTGTAATGCGAATAGAAGCCACTAGATGGCAGTATTGACCTTTCTTATGTTCAGCCCATACTGGAGCTAGGTTTGGGCATGTCTTGGGCGTGTCTGGGAAAGTCCCAGAGAATTAAAAAAAAAAAAGAGGTCAAAATGTGGGAGGGGTCTGCAAAAGAGTATATAAAGAGGAAAATTGAGGGAGTGGAGGAGTAGGAGAAATTGCAAGCAGAAGGATACATGTGACCAGACCTGTCATTCTGTTCAATGCTGTGTTGCAGCATTTTTCTCACCCAGGACATCACCAAGCAACCCAACCAAAGGGACTGTAAATATTTTTGTTCTTGTATTTAACAATCTTGGTCAGTAGAGTAGTTCGTTGTTAGTTGCCTTTGTTTAATCAAATCGGTTGAAGTTTTTACAGTTGTGTCTGTCATCCCTTGCAGTCGTAAATGTAATAACAAATTGGGGCCATATCATCAGTTAGTTTTTAGCTAAGGAGGTTTGGCATGGTCTTCAGGAGAGAAGGACAGTTGTTTGGAACGGCAGAAGTTCCATGCATTGTCTGGGATTCTGTTAATGAATGCCAATTCCATATGGGTGCGTCTCAAAGCAAAGACTGCAGCCTTCGAAAGCTGCATTTTTAGGGTCATCACTTACTTTCATCCGCCAAACAAACATTGAGGGGTGGCGATATGGATAAATTTCAGGTTAAGGGTTGGTTTAGGGCTAGATTTGGGGTGGGGTAAGAGTAAACGTGAGGGTGAGAGAAACCAGTGACGACTTGCTTAAAACAAAGCTGTTTGTCGTTGATGATATGATGTCATATCAGTTTGGCGAATGGATTTAAGTGACGACCCCAAAAAATACAGCCTTCGAAGGCTGCAGCCTGCGCTTTGATATGCAGCCCATGACTTTGTCCACGATTCTGCGATCACGAAAAATCGGTACACCTCCATTTGAATGTGTCACACGCAAAAACTATCCCTCAGCATTCCGATAGGTTGTTCTGTCACTGGGCCCCCGTGGATTACTGGAAAATTCGACCAATCAGCCGCTACAAAGAGGAATATCAAGTGACTGACAAAAATTTTGTAAAAATTTTTTTGATTAACTCATGATAGTCCCCTGATCCTCGTAGGCCCGGTGTTGTGTTCTGGGGTCCTGGCCTTTGGCCAGGACAGCATTTATGGTTTTAACAGTTTCATGTATCAAGATTCCATAGTTCATAGTTTCATAGTTCAAGTTCATGTTCATGGCCATAGTTTTAACAGATTCTTGTATTAGGATTACTCATTTCATAATTCATGTTTATTGTCCATGTTTTTACTTTTCCATGTTTTTGTTTTCGCCAGGTCTGCCAAGCCACTCCACCGCTTGTCTGCGTTCCGCCCCATGCCTTCGTTGTTGCACATTTCAGAGCTCTGGTTGGCTTTGGTATTTCCCTCTTCCTTCTGTGCTGTGCTGATTCGGGGCTGTCTAAGGTTAATTGGCAATTAACTGTTTTTAAGTTACTAACATTTACTAACACTCACTGGGTGGTGTAATTCTTAGATAGGCACATTACTAATACTACTAATTTAGACAGGGAGTTTATTGTCATGATTCCTGCTTCACTATTTCAAGTCTTGCTGTGCTTTTCTGTTCTAAACATTCATGCTGCTTTCAAACTGCACACTTAATTGGTACTTAAGCTGAGCACGCTCATTCTCTTAATGAGCAAGTCTTGTCATCCAATCTCTGTCCATGTCATGATCTCGCCCTGCCTCTTGTTTCTCCTCCTCCAGGTGTTGCCCCTCATGTCTTGATTTCTAACCCTTTATCTGGGTGCGGTGGAAGTTGGCTGGCAGACAGTGTCTCAAGTTTTGTTTCAAAGTCAAGTTCTCGCTCATGTTTCCTTGTCCGCGTCCTTGTCCGCGTCCTTGTCCGCGTCCTTGTCCGCGTCCTTGTCCGCGTCCTTGTCCGCGTCCGCGTCCGCGTCCTTGTCCGCGTCCGCGTCCGCTAGCTCATTTTCCAAAGTCTCGTTTTCTTAGTCATTTTGTACATAGCCTTAGTCTTGTTGTTTATTTTCGTTCTCGGATTTCTGCCTGGAGTTTCCAGTGGTTTTTTGTTCTTGCGGTTTTTGCTATTTAGTTTTCCAGCTCTGTGTAGCTTACCTTAGTTTGTCTTTTTGCAACCCTTTGGGCCAAGTTTTTCGTTGGCCCTCGTGCCTGTTTTATTTTGTTTTAAATAAATCCTCATTTCCCTTCACCCCGCTTTTGGTGTCTCTGATCTCACATCACCCGGAGGCTTCAGCCCAGGAGAGCCCATGCATTAAGGCAGCCCTGGTTATGAGATAAAGCCATAAATCATGAACTCGGACTGAAGCAAGTGGCCTGTGAGTCTGTCATCTAAATTCTGTCTGAATTTATTCTTCCCTTTTAGACACAAGTCAAAACGAGTTTCAACATTTTTTGACAAACTCAGTTTAGCTGGTGAATTTCATCACTGGTTGAATCCTCCAGCCTGTTTGAGTAAATAATTCTGGCTTTAAATTTAGATTCACACTTGAGTACAGATGGTGATGGATCTTTGGTCTGTGTGTTTCCTGTGATTCTCTGTCCTTCTGTCAGTATGAGAGAAGCACAGGAAGAGTGAGTATCTGAGTGTGTGAGAATGCTTCATTACTATGTTTAATAATAATGAGAATGATTATTATCAACACCACAGTTTTAATGTCGAAAGGATGATTTCTCCTAAGTTCATTTGTTTATACATACATGTTCAAAACATTGGCACTAATTCGTTTTTTTTTTTGGTCAATTTTGCTTTGTTCTGTCTGCCATATTGACGATTCAATGAACACTTTCTGTTTGCCATGTTTCAATCATCTGTTCCTCATCACTTCAACATGCCCACATCTTACTGCAGGTGTATCTGAGTGGTGAAATGCAGACACAGTTTCCTCATTTCAATGGTGACCTGCACAATGATCCCAGAACTGGTGACTGCATTGTAGGGTTTATTTTTGATGTGTGTCCAGTACAGTGAGCCCATCTTCTGGGCGCCATTCTGATTTAAAGTTTCTCTGTTTGTAGTGATGAATAACAGTGTGAGATTGGTATTGTGTTTAACAATGTGGAAAAACACTGGAACTTCTGAAGAAACTGAAGTTAAAAACCCAACAGAGCTGCGCACTCTCATGTACCAACAGTAATGAAACTCCTCAATATACATGAGAGTCAGTAACTGACTGCTTTCCCAGATGCACTGTCACTGGGCTTCTGTTTTCTGCATTGTTGATTTATCACCTAAATGTCTGTTGTGTCTGTGAAGCACAGTGTACTAACTGCACATGAACAAGAGCCTCTGCAGACACACAGCACCTCCTGTATCTGACCTGTAGCTCCCTCCCTCCCTCACTCAGGTTTAGCAGTCTGAATATTTTCCACTAGGGGGAGCTATTAACACTGAGGAGGCTGGAATTTGGAGGTGCGCATAAGAATAGTGCTACACGTCAGTAGCTCTGTGTCCCTGTTACAAAATATGTACAATTACTGAAAAGACAAAATACAGAAAATTAGATTTTGTACTGAGTGCTGTAGTTTACATGAAAATGAAGCGTAATCATGATGGCACCTGCTCTGCTGCGACAGCACAGTCTGTACTCCTGTTGACTTCTCACTTGTCTAAGTGGTTCTTTCCTTTCTTTTCTTGCGTGTTTTTATTTTTTTGGTTTTTCTTTTGTGTACTGGTGAATGTTCTATGCTAACAACACTCGGCTGATTGAACCAGTTTCACTCGATGCCCTCTCACAAACTCATGCCCTCCCCCCAGACCCTGAAGAATCGCCCCCCTTCACTGAGGAGGAGGTACGGTGACAGCTTAGCCGATGGAAGCCTGGAAAGGCCCCGTGACCTAACAGCATCTCAGCTAGGGTGCTGAAGACCTGTGCCTGGGAGCTCTCTCCAATGCTTCACTCACTCTTCTGCGAATCCTACCCGACTGCCACCATACCCACCCACTGGAAAACTACTGCCATATTCCCTGTACCCAAGAATCACGGCCAAGAGATCTCAGCCACTGTCACCCTGTTGTCCTTACATCCATAATCATGAAGTGTCTGGAGAGGCTGCAGCTGAACATCATTCTTCCACTTGTTACCCCACATGTGGATCCCCTCCAGTTTGCCTACAAGGCCAGAAGGGGCACAGAGGAGGCTGTAGCTGCCTGCTGCACCTCCTCCTCTAGCACTCAGATTCCCCAGTCAACTTCACCAGGATTCTCTTCGTGGACCTCAGCTCTGCTTTTAATGCTGTCCAAAGCCATCTGATGATCCAGAAGCTACACCACCTCAACGTTCCCGTGCACCTGATCCACCTCATCCATAACTTCCACAGCAAGCGGTACGGGTGGCACCATCACATCACCTGCACTCACTTCTTGTACACCATCTACACCAATGACTACACCAGCCCGTTTCCCATCACTGCTTACCTGAAATATTCAGATGACACAGTCATTCTTCCACTGCTCACTGACAACCACAAAAATTCAACAAAGAGCCACCAATGACTGTCAGCCATCCGCAAACTTAAAGGACTTTAATTTGTTCCCCCATCTTCTCCTCCTTCTATACCAGAGCATCATTCAACCAATCTAACTGTTCTGTTTCGCCTGTTTGTTCACCATGCTATCTGTCACTAACCGCTGCAAACTCACACCCATCACCCACAACGCTGATAAGATATTCGGTCTCCCTGCACCCAGTCTCACTGAGCTAAATGACAGGTCCATCACACGCATCACAACCTCAATAGAACAGGATATCTCCCACCCACTCATCCAGTACCTCACTCCACTACCCTCAGGATGCAGATACAGGACTTTAAAATTCTGGAGGGAAAGCTATGGCAAGAGTTTAATCCCAACGGCCATAGCTACTCTCACTAACCAACCTGTTAAATCTGATGATTTACAACTTTTTAAAAAATTATTATTCATTGCATTTGTTGTTGTGTCTGATGGCATTGCGGTCTGCGTATGTGTTAGGTCTGTCATTTTTATGATGCTATCAGTGATGTCAACTGTGGACGCACAGCAACTGTGAATAACTATTTCCCCTTGGGGACAATAAAGTCTAAAGTCCAAGCTTTGAATAGAAAGAATCACAAAAACAGAGTTTCTACAAGACTGCATTACTTAAACATGCAGGTAAAACTAATTGTACATGAATATGGGAGAAAGCTTGCAAACTGTTCAAAACTGTCACTCCTCTAACCACATTTCCATTTCTGCGTAAAGACCATTGACCACATCGACACAAATGATAAAGAAGGGCATTTAGAGAAAACAGAGTTATAGCAGAAGTTTTCAGAGATAGCGGTATCTATAGTGTCCAGTGGTACAGAGGGTATTTATGCTGGACAAGTTTCTCCAGAACAAGATGTGTACAGCACAGTGGACCCATACCTCACCCAACAGCCCAAGATCTCAGCACCATTTTTAAGAATCATTTTGTATTCTGCAGTTTTCTGTCAAACTTAATTTCATTTGCAGTTTAGTTTAAATACTGAAGATTCTCATTTTTTTCTATTTCACTTTGTTTTTGAAGACAAATATTTAATGCAATTTTTTTTTTTTTTTTTAGTTGATGAAAGGATATGTGAAAGCTTCAAAACGACCAGACAATGGAATGTCAAAGTTTTAATTTTGCTCATTCATGAATATTTCATATCTATATACTGACAGTATCTCTATTCAGTGTAGAAATAGTATTAAAAAGATCACAGTGAACACTAGCCATTGCTAAAGTTCTTATTGTTCATAAAATAGAGTTTCCATATCTTCAATACGTACACTGCATAAGCATTCATGTAGCCGGGGCTCACGTGAATTAATGATATCTAGAACGATTAGGCTATGAGTGACCCCCAAAGGTGAAATGAGGTGACTAACATTTTGTTGTCTGGATCCAGAGATGAGTTACTCCTCACTATAGCAAGATCACAAATCTGACTAAGTGTAACAGAAGCAGGATTAAGAGGCATTACAGGTGGTTGGTACTTACCTTTTACATAAAAAATGACTCAATACACCAGATGGGACTGTAAACACCTCATAGCTATACCAACGAGGGAAATACCCGGAGAGGAAGACACAACGCATTCTGCCTTGGCAGGTGTGAATCAAGGCAAAAACCTAAATCAACCTTCTCCATCCACAAACCGGGCCATGCTGCAATCACAGATATATTTAATCTGCCGCCGTGCTGTGAATAATCCAATATGAGCATTAGAATATTACACGGAACGGAGCAAGACATCAGGCAAAATAAACTATGCGGTGCCAACAGGGTCCTCTGCAGTACTGACAATTATTGCTGTCACATTTGTGTAATAAGACATTAGTAGTTTTATTCTGTCCCTGATTGTGACCACAGAGAATAGTGCAGGAAGCTCACATCCCTACAGACGGGCTGCAGTGTGCCTGGGGCTGCTGTGTTTTCTCTTACTGGCTGCTGCATCAGTCCTCTGTGTCCTCTGTGAGTATCACACACTGCCTGTGTCTCTCTACACTGGTCCTGCTAAAATGTACATTTAAATGTGGTTTTGCCTGCTTGTAGCTTTGTTTTTCAACACCTGTTCAGTACACTCACTAACACAACTCATACGGATATAAATGTTCATAAGAGCAGAAACAAACTCTTAATGCTGTACAGGGAGAGAGTGTAAAACCTGTCCACGGGGCTGGGAGCAATTTTATCTCCAAGTGTTACTACTTCTCTCTTGAAAGTATGAGTTGGACAGAGAGTCGCATTGACTGCATTAAACGGGGAGCTGACCTGGTTATTATAATTAGTCCATTGGCCATAGGCCAAAATTTCACTTTTTGGTCTCACTCAAAGAGACGAAGGCTACCTATATTTTTTGGAAAGATACATGTCTGTTGATAATTTTTTTCTATGATAGCCTTTCCTGGTGAGTAGCAAAATTTTGGTTATCAGCTCATGAAGTTAACCACCCCCTTAGGAAAATTGCATGGTAGACGCAGGTGCATAGCCTGGTTTTCCCTCATGGTTAGAACTTTTCTCAATGTTCAGTAATATTATGTGTGGTGTCATTTTAAAGGGGACATTTTAAGCTTTCTTTTAAACCCAATTGTGAACCTTTCTGATAAATATGGAGTTCACTGTAGCTCCTCAAACCGTCAAAAGCATAAATTTTTTTTGCAATTTGCGCCTAAACTATGTTCTTTCTTTCAGTCCTGTAGCATCAACAGTGGCTCCAATAAGTATTTGTACACTACTTGAAAATTCGACTACATAACAGCTTTTGTATATTCGGCTAAATGCTTGCTATTGTGTGTAAAAGTGATTAAAATATTTGATAATCAATATGTTTTAAACAAATATTTAATGTCAAAATGGCGTATTTGGTAAGAAAGGCGATTATCTGACCCAATAAGTATCTGTACAGTTCCATTAGTGAGTCACAAAACTTATAATACTCACCTAAAATTGACTCAAGATGTTTACAGGACATGGTTGACTCACTTGGTCTGATTTGGTCAAGCGTGACCATACTGGACACTCCCTCTGTACACAGACTGGCCTATGTAAATGGCCTGACCATGCCCATAATGTATTCCTGTGATATATGGCTAAGACAGGCGAGATACCCCGTCGAATGCAGGAGCAAATCATTCAGCTACATAAAGATGGCCAAAGCACCAGAAAAATTGGAACTCCCCTATCGTTACGCCACACGACCGTGCAATACATCATCAAGAAGTACAAACAGTCTGAACGCATAGCCAATGCAGCCAGGAAAGGACGTCCCAGGAAGACCAGCCAGCGCACTGACCGGTACATCTCCCTACTGGTACAGAGGGAGAGACAGTCCTCGGCCTCCAGTCTTGCCACTAAAGTGGAGGAAGCAACTGGAAGCCATGTTTGTGCCCAGGCCATCCGTAACCGGCTCCATGAAGTACAGTAGTGCGCAAATACTTATTGGAGCCACTGTAAATCCTTATTTTTTGAAGATTGGTATGAGAGGAATATATGGTCTATAGTTGACTTGATGGACACGAATGGCAATTTCTTAACTTATGAACAATTCTGGATGAACCAAATCAGACCAAGTGAGTCAACCATGTCCTGTAAACATCTTGAGTCAATTTTCGGTGAGTATTATAAGTTTTGTGACTCACTAATGGAACTGTACAGAATCTTATTGGGTCAGATAATCGCCTTTCTGACCAAATATGCCATTTTGACATTAAATATTTGTTTAAAACATATTGATTATCAAATATTTTAATCACTTTTACACACAATAGCAAGCATTTAGCCGAATATACAAAAGCTGTTATGTAGTCGAATTTTCAAGTAGTGTATAAATACTTATTGGAGCCACTGTAGGAACATCAGAAACACAAAAGACAAGTACCACAACACTCAACTGGTTATAAGGTTTCAGAAAATATATAACATACCTATACAATTTCATTGTGAAAATTCAAGATGGCGCCGTGGTCCATCGTTACCCATTTTAAACTTTAGATCTTGACAACCTAGATGGTCGTGTAATACCTCTTTTTAACGATTAATGGGGGTGGGAAGTCCATCTCAAAAGTTATTTTTGAGGATCAAGGTCAAATTCAAGGTCCACTGAAGGTCAAAGGGCAAATTTGGAATCATAGGCTACTTTGCTCCGGTTAGAAGTTACCGCAGTCCACCACAGCAGAAAGAATCAGAGCACCAGGTAAACGATCACAATCCAAAACAAGCAATCCAAGGTTGGTTTACTTCTATGATTATTCTATTAACACACACATAAACATCAATTGTTGCGTCCTGCGGGGCGGTTAACAATAGGTACTCAAGCGGTAATGACTGTAAATATTGTAGCAGCGAAGTAATCAGGCTTCATTCGTTTAACGATTGTAATTGTGTACGGTTACAAATGAAGCTGACGTGTCCACTTCATGTATCAGCGACTGCTGACAGTTCGCTAGCTACGTGCTATGCCAGCAGACTCATTTCAGCTCACTTACTCTACGGAGTTCATAAGTTCATTGTAATTGTGGGTAGCAAGTTAGCTACAGTCTGCATAATCGCGCATAATGTTGTGTTGTGTCCGTTGTTATGCTGGACAACGAGAGGGGCCACCACAAACCAAATGTACAGATGTTGATACTGCTGCCAATTGTCATCTTGCCTAAGAGAAGAACCTTGTGTGGGTCATTGCATGCATTTCACAGCAAGAACACCAGTCATTCAGCAATTGGACTGGCTTCAACATCCTGATTCGAGGTGATATAATCATTGTCCCAGACAATGTAGGCTACCTGTCTACCATCAATGCTCCAGCGACACAAATGTCTACGGTCAATGAAGTGCTCAACCAGTCACTGATCATCATGCAAGACTTAGGCCTGAAAGAGATTGTCTGTGTGTTTGACCAAGCCATGTATGCAAAGGCTGCTGAGATCATATGGAAACATCACGACAAGTTTCAGAACATTATCATCAGGCTTGGGGTATTCCACACCATCTGCACACTGATGGCAGTCATTGGAAAACGTTTCCAAGATGCTGGACTCCGAGACGTCTGCATTGAGTCTGGTGTAGTTGCAGAAGGCTCCGTTTCTGGTGTTATGGATGGCCGCAAGTACAACAGGGGCGTGCAACAACACAATCTCCTGTATGAAGAACTCATGCGACTGACATGGATTGGGTTCTTGTCTTAGTTGGAAGCAACTCACATGAATGACCTGTTTCACCTGAAAGAGACACTGAAGGCAATTGACTGTCTTGGGAGCAACGTCTCCCACGAAACTTTGAAGGAGGTTCTCGACAGAAACTCCTGCACAGGCGTCATTGAACTGTTTGAAGTCTACCGCAAGTTCCTCAGAGGTGGAAACGGCAGCTTCTCATCCTCCTGGATGTCCTATTTGGACATGGTGGAAATCTTGTTGGGGCTCATCCGAAGCATCCAGAGAGGGAGACTGGATGCTACACCTGACAAGTATTTGTGCAATGATCCCATGGTGTTTTGCATATGATAGGATGAATCATGTACGGTACCTCCCATATTACTACGCCCAGATGTCACAGTTGCCCACCAAACACCCAAACCAAACATGTATTCATGGAATTCATGAACGGGGGCTTCTTAGTTCAACTAGGTCCCAAAAATCCTTTTGGTCGAATCCCTGTTGACCAAGCCATAGAAGAAACGGTGAACAAAGACACCAAGACAGCTGGAGGGACAAAGGGATTCAGCTTGAAGCCAGGGGCTGTGAGTAAATATTATCTAACTGCTGAGTACAGAAGCATGTACCTCAGACAGCTGAGAGACCTGACAGGCCAAAGCATGTCCAAACTTTCCCACTCAGATCTACAGGATCCAAGGATCCAAAGAGATGAGGCAGATGTCCAGTCCAGAAGCTCTGTGTGTGAATGAATGACTGAATTAATGAATGAGGCAGTTAGTGGGTGATTGGAAAGAAAATTGACTGTACAATCATCGTTAGCCTCTGTAAAATTAATGATGTTTTGCTAATCATGTTCCTTTTTGCAATCTGATACATGTTTCATATTATGACTTTGAGTGAATCTCATTTATCAGTGTGGTGTGGCTCCTGTTGTTGCTCAGTTATCTCACAGATCCAGAATGAGTCAGTGTAGACTGTATGTCTCTCAGTGTCTCTGTAGATAAGATTGAGAGCCACTCTCTGTCGCTGTTCAGGACTTCATCTCCAGAAACTTAAAATATGACCACTAGATTGGACTGAGTGACTCTGTAACTGAGGGTACCTGGCTCTGGGTGGATGGATCCCGTCTGCAGGGACGGTAAGAGTCCATGTTCACACAGTACTGGGCATAAATACACAAACTTAGGGTCACACTTTAGATGAAGTGTTGCTCATAAAGGCTTTATGCAGCATGTATAATTCCTGCATAAATGAGACATAATGTCTTCATGAATCATTCGTAAGCAAATGTCATGCTTTACAAAGGGTGAAATAACACATCCTTATTCACTATGTGATGCCGGATGTGACAATGACAATGCCACTTAGCTGACAATGTCACCCTTTATAGTATTTAGCCACAAGCAAAGTGACATTGTCAGTTATATGACATCTGGCACCACATGTTGAATAGGGATGTGTTATTTCATCCACAAAGCATGACATTTGCTTATCTTATTATCTAATTTATGACATGCTGTATAAAGCCTTTATGAGCAACACTTCATCCAAAGTGTGACCAAACTTAGCCTTCACCTCAAACATGTGATGCACATCTTGGCACGTCAGAAATATAACCGCCCTTTGCAGCCAGTTGTTAGTTCAGTCAAGGAGCTTGGGTCAAATTTAGCCATTTATTACAAGACAACCTGCATTTGAGTTTGGCGGTAATTCTACTTCAGCGATGCTCTGGAACAATATGAGCAAGCATGACACATGCAGTCCCAGAGATCACAATCCCCCTGGCCTGAGATTTTCTTGAATCTTGTTGACGTTTAAGTTACTGAACATGATTTGAACAAATGCAGCTTGCAATGAACAATAATTACAAAGGTTGAGAAACAGATTTCTTGGTAAATCTGAGTTGGAGCGTTGTAGAGGGCATGGAGCCAGAGAAATGAGTGAACACAGCCTTGGTTATAAAGGCTCGCCAACTGGGTAGGAGGAGCTAGTTCAGAACGGTTGGGAAAAAAAAAAAAAACAGGCTTGTGACCAGCCTGATTCCATTTGTTACGACCAGCCCACTGACTAATCGCAACATGAAATAGGAGAACAACATGGTTGTAAAAGAAAGGATCTAATTTCTAAAAACACTTCATCTGAAGAAACAGCTGGCCCAAAAATGAGGAGAGCTGGTCAGGGCAACGAGTGGCTACTGGAGAACAGACTGGCAGTTGAGAGCCTCTTTGCACAACACCAAACTCTTCTTATAGGGTGTAGCCAGGTGCCACCAATCCTGCAATTAAACACTTAAGATAGACAAAAGGTCCTCCTGCCACTAGGGGCAGCATAAATGCACTGGGTTGTAACACCTTGCCTGAATGAACTAATGCAAAAGCTTAATTTTCTGTCACTGCAGCTTAACCCATGAGAGCCATCCTCTGAAGAAGGATTGACTTTATGGTTTTGGCCATGTAACCTTTCTCTATTCTGACAGAAAACAAAAAATAAACTATCATCGCAGGACAAACTAGTCATAATTAGTGGCGACTGGTCATTAGGGGCACCTGGTGTCACCAGAAAGGACCGCAGGCAAATGTCATTATTAATTCTCAAACATTATGTTATTATCAGCTAAAATGTATTGTCTATAAATTTTGCATTTTGCTAAATTGCATTAAATTTGTGTTTGGATTTTAGTTCATGTTTGTTGGTCTCTGTTTTGCTGCTTCAGACTGATCTCCTGATCTATGTCCGCATGAATTGGGCTAGCCCCCCTTATGCAATGCAGTGTTTAAGATACGTGTGAAAATAATAATTCAGTGTCTCGCCAAAGCTAAGCAAACAGCTATGGCAGTTGGCAAGGTGCAGGTAATTTGCTCGATCTGCCTGGGAATCAGGAGGATCATGGGACATGTAGTTTTTTAGATGACAAATAGGATTAGCATGGTGGCGAAAAATTAAAATGATTTAAATTATAGCGGACTCTGGTTAAAAAAAAAAAAAACATTTTTTGTTACTCAGAAACATGACATAAAATCTATGGAGACTGGGAAACAATAGAAAGTGTTTCAAAAGTGAACTGAAAAAAACATTGACGAGAAAATGAATGGGAAATACGTTACGTATTTACGTTATGTCATCACTTTAGTACTCTCTTGTACTCTTCCCTATTATGGGCGGGGGGATGAACTGGAGGGACTAAAAATGTCTTACAACAAATGGCACATATGGCAGTCAATATGCACTGTGTCTTTTGAGAAATGTATAAGAATAAAATTTCATCCACCCATCTCTCTATCTAGTGCAGATTTGTTTGTTAATATATGATGTATATGAACTGCCAATGCAACCCACAAACCACTGAATTTGTACAAATTGGTAGAAACAACAGCAATGACCATGGCTAGGTCTATATTCAGAGGCTGGCAATTCTGAGGCCATCAACTCTGAACAGGTTATTCTTTTTATTCTAATCAACTATCTTTGCAGTACAACAACTTGCATTGCAAGTCAAAATAAAAAAGTACTTTAACATACATTTTATTTCAAAAACTTAATTACTTCACTGTAAACTTAAAAAATACAGCATGACCAAACATGGAACAATACCAGGGACACATACAGAATGCATGTAGATGAGCTGGTCTAGAATTTCTTGCTGACTTAAACCCAGAAAATGTATATAGCTGATGGCATCGTCCTATTATTTTTAAGAACTTCAATAGCCTATCGTACTGGATACTATGAAACCCCCCCTTTCACCCTTCCAACACCCACTTCTTCTACCTGCAACCTGTGTTTCACCTCAGCTCCATAGAAAGTTCTGCCAGAACAGGTCGCTGTGCAGCACTGCAGGGTAAATTTGCCAATCTATTTTTAAAATCTGTTATTTCTGTTGCATTTCCTGAATTGCTCACGAACAATCACGTTAACCTGTTTTTTTTTTGTCTCAAAATTCAACCTCGTACTGTTACCTTATATATGATTACATCCCTGAAGCACTGGAATTGCACACCCCTGATGTAAGTGAAGAAGAACAGTGGTCCTAGCATTAATCCCTGTGGGACTCAACTTCCAAAAATGCCTACCTCCAATGAGATCCCTCAGACCGCCACTCTTTACAGTCTATCCTGTCAGCAGTTCCAAAATCACTCCAAAACACCTCTAATTATTCTGACCATACCCATTTTAATATTCAGTATCACATGTGGTACCTTATCAGATGTTTTTTGAAAATACAAATATCTGATATCATGAGCTGTGCCCTGGCCATAAGTCTTATTGTTCTTTTTATGACCTTCCCTTACTAAAATCATGTTGCCTTTTCCTGAGGGTGTTGCCATTTTCAAGAAATAATTCTGACTTCTCTATGAAATTAAATTACTGTGTCATGCATGGAATACAAGTTAAGTAGGCAGGTCTGTAATTTTCTGGTTCTGTAGGGTCTTCTTTCATATGAAATATCGGCATTATTTTACTTTGCTTCCAATCATTTGGTATTTCTCCTATTTTTCGTGACTGCCTGCCTAAAAATAGCTGTCAGTGGTGGGTCATTCCATGCCAACTAACGTAAATTTTTGAACTTTTCCTGGTTCATGTCATGGATTTTCCTGAAGAAATTCATGCTGGTACTCCTTCCTGAGAAATGAAAGCGTGCCAAATCTTACTGATATATTGCAAATATATAGTTTTAGAGTTATAATTTTCTGAAACATGACAAAAATGACAAAATTTGCAATATTTTCACTTAGAAAATGTCTTGCTTTTGAGCCTCCCCAGGAGCAAGCATTTAATTGGAAAGAGCTGAAATCTTTGCTGAACATACAAATGTCTCATGATATGTTCTGATTCAATACTTGACCATTTCAATACAAATCCCTATATTATATAGGGTTTCAAATGGAACATAGTTGGTTTTCGTTCTCAAGTGCCTAAATGTCAATTTTTTAAATTCAGTATCTCAGCAAGTTTTGAGAATTCTTGCTCCAAATTTATAATTAAACAGTTCAAGCACAGCTCATTAAAGTTGAGAAACCATTTTGATATACATGCAATATTAACGGCTACACAGTGGTTTAAATTTGGCCTCAGAACTGAAAATGCTGTTTTATGATGATTTTAGACTATAATTGTGAAAGGGGAACAAGTGGTACGTTTATGATTTTTTTAATATATTAGTAATGTAGATCTTAAATAAGAGCATAGCACATTTTCAGAGATGCTACTTGTCTTCAATATTTATAATTTCTTTGAAAAATAGTCTTTTTTAACTTCAATAATGCAGCAAGCTGATATTTAATTAGCTTCTTGTGCTTATTTGTGCATTGCCAAAGCCAAAAATGAATAAAACTGATGATATTCAGTCTAAGATATGATCATATTGGTGAAACATGCTATCTGATCAGTATGATTGTCATGATTATTGCACCATAATGCCATCACTATGAATGGGTCTGGGCTTGAATCCATTAGATTCATTATTATGAATGTCAGAATTGTGATCTAAATATAGGCTGACATCATTAATGACAAGTCATGGAATGTCCAGAGAAAAGCAAGGTCCAGCAGATTAACATGATTGCATCACAGCTGGGAGTATATAAGGCTTGGATGAGGATAATCTCAGTTATCAGTTGAAAGGAAGCACTACAGATGTCATGGAGCCTTGTTCCGTTGGGACAAGTCCTAAAGAAGAATATAACTGTCATAAGGCAACTTACACTCATGGAAAGTCTGCTTAGATAACATTTGGTGATCTGGGAAGTGAGAAGGACTTACTCAAGAGGCTGCGGTGATCAACGAGATGATGCTACTGTCTGCCGACACCATCAAAAGGTGTTTTTGACAAAATATACCTTTCTTCAAAGATCCTGTTGTGATTCATTTGGATTTTTTAAAAATATTCATTGATGCGGCTCCTTGGGACTAATCAGAGAGAACAAGGCAATTGATCATGACTCCTTGATGTAAAATTGATTACATGTGTTTTTTAAATTGTCCATGATTCCAACATTAAAATGACAGTTACAAATATGTGATGTGACTTTACCTGTAATGATAGCAGTTCATAACATTTATTGTAATATTTGTTTAATTTTTATTTATTTATTTATTTATTTTTGTAGTTAGGAATGAGTTCTGTCGAACAACTGACATTTTGTGAAAGTTACGAAGTTAAAGCTAGGTTTTTTGCTGCCAGATTGGTTGATTTAAACTGCTTTTAAGATCAGGTTGATATCTCAGCATTTTTTGGTTCACAATAGTAAATATTCATGAATTTTAAGATGTCATATTGATGGAATATTTTGTTGATTTTATGGGATTACTGTAAAATTTGGAAAAATAGTAAATAGTAAAAAAAAAAAAAAAAACCACTTGTCCCCCTTGCAGAACTGAAGTCTAAAATCATCAAAAAAAAAAACAAAAAACAAAAACAAAAACAGCATTTTCAGTTCTATGGCCAAATTTAAAACACTGTGTTGCCCTTAATATTGCACGCACATCAAAATAGTTTCTCAATCTTAAACACCTGTGCTAGAACTATATCATGATAACATTTGGGGCATGAATTCTCAAAACTTGTTTTGAGTTTGGACACTCGAGCACTAAATGCAAAAATTTTCAATGAAAGGCCACATAGAAAACGGCCATTTGCTTCAAAATAGCGAAACATGAATCAACGCGCATTATGGGAGTGTTTTTTATGTTCAGGATAAATTTCAGCTCATTCCAGTCAAATACCTTATACTGAGGGGGCTCAAAAGAAAGACAGTTTCTAGTGAAAATCTTGTCATTTTTGTCATATCTTAGGCCTGCTGATAAAACCTTGTATCTCCAAATTTTATAAGAAACAAAAACGTGTATGTCCACGATAATACATAAACATTCCAAAATACTAAATTTTATTTAATGGAAACATTCTTGAAAGAAAAATAATCATCCAACCCGGACACAGCTCAACTGCATTCTTACATGCAAAATTAAACATTTTTTATGCTCTCCTGTGAAGGCAGATACGAGGTTTTATCAGCAGGCCGACGATATTTTAAAAATTCACAACTATTATGAGTACAGCAATAAGATTTGGAATGGTTCCATTTCTCAAGTAGATGTATCAACGTGCATTTTTTAAAGGAAATCCATGAAAAAAAACTGGGAGGCCTTAGGTGAGTTGGGATGGACTGACCCAAGTTTAATGATATTCTCACCTGCTTCCTGAAGTAGCTGTGGTAAATGCTTATTTGTCTTTAATTTATGCACTTTTTCTTGCACTTCCTTACCTCCACTCTCAATATCTGCCGAAAAATTCCAGGCACAGGAAATTCTTTCTGGTCATTTAGAGATCTGCCATGACAGAAGCTCCCGGGGGGCCCTGTCCCACTCATGCTATACTCTGCAGTACTCATACCTGGGGCTGGCGGGGAGTCTGTTACAGCCGAATGGTGGGAGACCAGGCCTCTCCACAGAGACCGGGTGCTCCATCTCACTCCATCTCACTCCCGATGGGGGCCAATGCTCAGTCGCACAGCGGAATTGAATTGCACTGCAGACACGCTGGGTGAGGAGTCGGGGGCTGGGGGGCGTGAGGGGTGGCCGTTCAGCTTGTTGTTTGCCTCATACCACATTTACCCTGAGGGGGTGTTCATGGTTCTGTCGCCTAATTAAATGATTTCCTTTCAGCTGCCTTCACACACAAATACGACACACACACTCATACAGCTTCCAGAGGCAGGAAGGTGTAGTTTCTCCTTGTCATATATTATAATTTGTGTGAAGATGTGAATATACTGTGTGTTGCAATATAGTGAGCAAATACTTTGTGATGAGTTCACTTAGAAGGAAACAAGCAGCAAAAGGCTCAAAAATCTACTTCCTGTCAACAGGAAGTGTCATGTTTGTCAGACGTATCATTTTATCATTTTAAAATTTGGTATGGAAATGTTTTAGTTCCTCAAACATGCAGAAAACTTGCTCTGATGACCCACTCTCTCCCATCAGCACTCAAACCCAAGTCTTCTCTTCTCTGTTCATTAGTGTACTGACAACTACACTGAAGGGGAACAGCTCTGAATACTGATACAGCCAGCCTACTGTATCCCTTTATCTTCAACACAGGTCTATTTTACTCACTCATTTCATCTTTCATATTCTAATTATATCCCGTCAAGCACCCAACCGCCACAAAACATAGATGGAGAGATGAATAATAGCAGTAATCATGCTTTACTCAGGTTAGAGGACACAGCAAAAGTTTTGTCTTTACAAATGAGCTAATGAACTGTACACCAACACTGGTTTAATTGCTTAAAAGTCAAAATATGTTTGAAATAACAATGATTCAACAAGTGAAATAGTGTTGTGATGCTGACTTGAAATGAATTAAATCAGGGCTATTCAGCATTATCCAGAAAGGGCCGGTGTAGGTGCAGGCTTTCATTCCAGCCAAGCACTTACACACCTGATTCCACTAATAAAGCTCTTTAGCAAAGAGTCTCGGGGTTTATTTGATGAATCAGGTGTGTAACTGCTTGGCTGAAATGAAAACCTGCACCCTCACCGACCCTTTCTATAATGTTGAATAGCCCTGAATTAAATGAAACATGAACTACACTGCCCGGCCAAAAAAAAAAGTCGCACACTCAAATATTTCGTTGGAACCCCTTTAGCTTTGATTACAGTGCACATTCGTCTTGTCATTGATTTTACAGCCATATGCAATGCCAGAACATTTATTTTCGACCAGAAATGCCATAATTTTTGGCCGAGATCTTGTCTTCTCGACGTAATGGTTGAACCACTAGGTTGTCTTTCTTGAGCTCACCCCAATAACTTTCAATGTGGTTAATGTCAGGACTTTGTGGTGGCAAATTTGTCTGTGAAAATTATTTCATACTTGTTTTTGTCATTCATGGTTTTCTTTGCTAAATACAGGTCAATAACATGGCCGTTCTGAAATACTGTGGCATCGTTTCCACCATCAAGGGATGTGTCTTCCGACATGATTTTTTAAAGAAATGAGTAGCAAATCGCTTCATCAGTCAGGGTAAAAATGATTATTGCCAGCTGAAACATATTAATAACCGCAATAATGATCCAATTATAGAATTTCTTCTGTCATTTCCAAACGGTGACTTTTTTTTGGCCGGGCAGTGTATAAACTATTGATAGAAATGGTGGCCTGTACTTGTAAAAAGAGACAGGGAGGGTGTGAGAGGAAGAGAATATTTGCATGCCATACGACAAAATACAGACCAAAAGTCTGAATCGCTGCACTTCCCTCTTCCACTGACCACGTCTGCCTCACGTCTCCTTTTTCTCTGGTGCTCCGTGGTACAGATTTACGCTTCATTTGCTCTCATGGGTGAAGCCGTACTTTACTCCTCTGTGATGTTCAAGAAGGACTTGAGACACAAGACAGCAGGTGAGTTTGTTTCATGAATGTGAATTAGGTTCTAATTATGTTGCTAATATTGAATGTTTTTCTTTTGTTGTTTCAAGCTTGTACACGGTAAGCCTAAAGAGTGTGGCAAACCCAAATATTTTGTAGTGATCTATTACCTCAAAAAAATTGTGTACACCAACTTATTATCATTGTGTGGATGGCACTTAAAGAAAATATTGCAAAAATTTTGAAAAAATAAAAAAAATTTTCAGTGCTTTGAACATAAACTTTGTTACTCCCAACAGTAACAACGAGTGCGTCTGACACAGCTGTGACAATGAATTAAAAAAAAAAAATTATATAAGTCATACTGCAAATTAAATGTGTTATACTTATGCTGATATATCAATCACGATGTTCCACTGACAACAGGTGATCATGTTCAGTTGGTGATTACGTAAATAAGAGGGCAGAATATACTTATTGTGCAAATATCCTATATAGCTACCAATATATGGAATAGCACAAAGTATCCAGAATATATTGGGCCAGTATCCACTAAACAAGTACTGTATATAATTTCAAATATTGCTGCAGTTACGTTATAAAATGCTCTACTAGCATTTGAAATAAAAAAAAGACAAAACGGCTCCCAAGATGTGTCAATGTAAACTGATATTGCAATTTATAAAGTGCTTAATCAATGCCCACAAAATATTAGCAAGTGCCTTAGGTGTCAGAACTAATATAGTCAAACTCATATAGGCATGGAGTGCACCTTCCTCTTGTGCGTATATCAGAGCCCCAACACAGGATAGCTATATGGATATTGATATGAGTCGGTCTCTTGAGGGATCAGTGCTCTTCATGTCACGGCTACTTGCAGCTGTCTCATGGATATGTTTAAATTAACTGAGAAGAATCTATCCTGTTGATGGATCTTGGATGAGGCTGCAATTGCTTGAGAAAACAATGCATTTTACATCAGTACTTGACGTGGACTAAAACAATAGTCACCCATCTTGACTACTATACGCTCTCGTGCATCGAGCACAGGATGGAAAACAGAAACATACTTTATCGCATTACTCTCCTTATACTGATATAGCAGGACCCTCACAGGATAAGCCAGTACAGAAGTAGCCCCTCGCCTGTGTTTAAAAACTAGAAAATGCACAGTTTTGTTAAACTAATGTTAAATCAAAACTTATCATCTTCTCTCCTTGTGTCTATGTGTGCATGTTGTTCTTTTTGACATTTTTCTCCCCAATTTATGTACCTCAGAATGCTGATAAAAACAATGATCAAATGAAATTAATTGAAAATGAAAGGACTGTATCCCCATCCTCCCAGTCACTCAGGATGAAGAAGTGATCTACGCTAAGGTCAGATCCACCAACCCCACCTCCTGCGACACAGTGTCCCAAAGTGTTCCAGCAGGTCAGTCTCAGAATTCCCTCCTGAGTCTCATGACATATGCTGAAGAAAATAATTATGCAAAGAATTTCAATCATTGCCAAGACAAGTGGCAGAATTTTTCCATTTTGGATCTGGACATGTTTGACCTGCAAAGACATACTATTCAGCTGATTTCACTCGTTAGTTCGGTCTCCTAGCTAAAATATTGTGCTAATCGATATATTATGGAGGTTTGAATAAAAACTGGGAAGACTTATACAGGGTGGCCCAAAAAAATGTCAAAACAAAAAAACAACCGAAACATAGTGCAGAAACTAATTCACTTTAGTAAGATGGAGTAGTCCTGCCAAGTTTATTTCTTATCAACTACATGAAATAAATATTTTTTCTACCTGTCATCTCCTCAGCATCTGATATAGACTGGTAAGTGACAGAAGCAAAACGTTAATGTTGAAGCAACCCTGCATATTTCAAAAAGTACTTAACACCATCTCGTGCAACTAGCCAATGGGCCATATTGAACAATCTTACTTCATAAAATAATGGACTGGGACAATCACACTATCCCACACAATAACAGCGCATACCTGTGTGCGAAGGGCGATGGTTCGTCATTCTTGGACGACGTTACGTCATTTTCACTCAACCGTAGAAGCAGACGGCAACTAATTAGGGGGAATAAAAACCTCATTTATCTCATCTTTGAAAACAAAAAATCCACATTTTTGTATGTCACAATATTTATTTACTAATTATGATTGTATAAAACAGCATTATGATTTAGCCCTGAGTTCCCGTTTAACATTGTGCAGTCAATTAATACTTCTGAATACCAGCCTTTTCCCAGCTATGCCTTGAGAATTCAACTTTTAACTTGTGCTCAGGAGTATTAAGTGAATATACCAAAATAATATGTTGCTTACCTCTATTTGAAACCTTAAATTTATCTTGCATCAGTACCTCTATGGGCACCACCCATCTCTGTAACTACTTACACCAGCCAACTGCCAAAGCAAAATCAGTGTTTTCGCGATGTATGCATGACAGATATTTCATTCCAAGAGATTCCTCTCTGGCACATGTCTGGTTTTGTGAGTTCTGAATAAGGTCGTATGGTGGGGTGCTACATACTGGCATTACTAGTGAACCCAACATAGTGGTAAAACAATGTACATAAGACACATATTCCATTTCGAGAGACTTCTCCATGGCACATGTCTGGTTTTATTAGATCTGACATATTGGTAACAGTGCCCCTATACTGATATATTTTGGAACATTCGTCCCATTATATCCAGACATTGGCAAAGACTGTCATTAAATTTCCTTTGCATGTTAAAATATCCTGAAAGGGCTGGAGATTCAGCTAATTTCAAGGCTCTATCTTCTTGGTTAATATTTTTATGGGCCCCTGAATACAGTAAATATTGTATTTGCCCCTGAATCACTGCAAATAGGCGAATTGGAGATTTTTTCAGAATGTCTGTAGCCGCCACTCCAAAATGGAACATAGTGCCAAAAATTTTTCTGGTGTCCTTAGTTCAGCCCAAAGGAAGGATCAAATTAATGGTCTATCTATCCCCACAGGTGTCTGATTATTAATATTAATCCACTGCACAAACAGGAAAAAATAGCCTGTACCCAACTTTGGATGCAAATATCTCGCAAAACCATTGAAGTGCCTGACTAAATACCTCAAAATTTTTCTCACCTTTTAATGTCTGAAAGTAAAACAGGTAAAATGAATTTGGCTCTGGTCTAGTATCAAAATTAAAATAAGTCTGAATTTCTAAAAATAATTTTTCCCGATGTGCACAGTTTTCTTGTCAATGCACGAAATACCAGCATGATCACCGCATGGAACTTTTAAATTTTAAAAATTTGGGTATTCCAGTATCAGATACAATTGCAACTTCTTTGGCACACTGAAGCAGTTATCCACAATATCCCTTCAAAAATGGGTCTTTTCCCTCAAAAGTGCTCAATTTTGTACGTGACTTTTTCACTTCTTGGTAGCGCTATAGCCATATTGATAAAAATTGTGTGCTCAAACTTGGGGATTCTCCATTGCACATGTATGGGAACCAATCTGTCAAATTTCATGCAATTTTGAGATGTCAACTCCACTACCAGTGCCACTCTCTCAGAATATGGCTCTTAAGTCATTTAAATTAAATCCCCGACAATTGAGTTACACAATTTTGAATAACACTGATTGAAATAAACAGAACTATGGGTCCAAATGAATTGTTGTCATTTAGCCTTAAAGAGCAACACCCAATTTTGTAGAGTGTGTTAGGAGTAAATGTACTGTTAAAGACAAAACATGATTGAGTGCAAGTCAGGACTGATGATTAGTATAAAGGGATGTGCCAACCCATTGTTCAGTTCTGGCAATGCCACCGGGTTAAATGTAACCCAATGTGTGCTTTTTTATATTATTTAATAGATATGAAAAAAAAAGGGAACTAAAGAAATGTTTTCTCCAAGAACGGTTCCAATCCCCCAAATACTGAATGTGAAAATAGTTTTTGCGACCTGTAAAAACTCCCCACGCCATTTGAAGAACCTCATTAGTATTCACGAGTATGCAAAAAGATGTCATGCGAAAGCTGATGTGCACGGTGGATGCAGAAATTAAGAGAACAAAATGCCGCGGCCAAAGAAATATCCAACTGATTGGGCCGGCAAAAGTGCTAGAAAAGGCCAGGAAGAAGATCGATTGAAGATCGGGATAAATATATAAGGCCAAACTGATCACTGGCAAACTTTCAAAGCCAGGTTTGGAGATATTTCCAATGACGATGTGGCCAAATTTCTGCTAGATACGTAAGTAAATAAAGATGATGCCTGGTGCGAAATGCCCGATTCCCCTGTTTCCTAGCACTTTCAGATCATTAATGTACTTGAAATCGTAACTAGACTACATACATAAATATATATATACAGTGCCCTCCATAATTACTGGTTAAGATGTGTTCTTTAGCTTCTAATAAATTCAGTTTTTTTCTAAATAATACAGGATCTCAATGAAAAAAAAGCGGAAAATCCAACCTTTAATTCAAGTGCATTTATTCAGTGGATAAAAAAATCCCACATTAAGAAATAATTCTTTTACATCAAATCATGTGTGCCACAATTATTAGCACCCCTGATGTTAATGCTTTGTACAACCCCCTTTTGCCAACAAAACAGCAACTAATCTTCTCCTATAATGTTTCACAAGATGGGAGAATACAGAAAGGGATCATGCACAATGCACATTGCACAATCTCTCAAAATCATTCAGCGACCTGGGTCCTCTCCTCTGCACTCTACTCTTCAGCTCACTCCACAGGTTTTCAATGGGGTTGAGGTCTGGGGACTGAGATGACCATGGGAGGAGCTTGATTCTGTGTCTGGTGAACCATTTCTGTGTAGATTTCGCCACATGTTTAGGGTCATTATCTTGCTGAAAGACCCAGTGACGACCCATTTTCAGCTTTTGAGCGGAGGCCACCAGATTTTGATTTACAAATGTCCTGGTATTTGAAAGCGTTCATGATGCCATGCACCCTAACAAGGTTCCCAGGGCCTCTGGAAGAGAAACAGGCCCACAGCATCACCGCTCCTCCCCCATACTTCACAGGGGGCATGAGGTGCTTTTCTGCATACTCATCTTTTGTGCTCTGCCAGAGTGTTTGTTGCCAAAAAGCTCTATCTTGGTCTAATCTGACCAAAGCACACGGTTCCAGTTGCAGTCTCAGTACCGCTTAGCGAACTCCAGACGTTTGCGTTTATGATTGTGAGTGAGAAAAGGTTTTTTCCGTGCATGCCTCCCAAACAGCTTGTTGGCATGTAGATAGCGCCTGATGGTTGTTTTGGAGACTTTGTAAACCCAAGATGCTACCATTTGTTGCAATTCTTTAACAGTGAGCTTTGGAGAACTTTTTATTTCTCTTACCATCCTCCTTACTGTGCGTGGTGGCAAAATAACCTTGCGTCCTCGTCCAGGCTTGTTTACCACTGTTCCAGTTGTTTTAAACTTTTTAATGATTCCTCTGACAGTAGATATGAGTAGGTGCTGGTGAGTGGCTATTTCCTTGCAGCCATTGCCTGACTTGTGAAGGTCGACACACATCTGCCTTACTTGAATAGTATGTTCCATTGTCTTTCCCATGTTTAAGAGTGGATAAGAGAAATGGCGAAATGGCCTCTGTGTCACATATATATACTGTATATATATATATATATATATATATACACACATGCACACACACACACACACACACATATATATATATACTGTATATAGTATTAGGCAAAGATATGATAGTTATTAATTTCTAATGCATTTATTTACTAGCAGTCGAATCTGATGACTGATCTGTTGTGACTTTTTATGCTCATCGCTTGTGCATATGAAATGGCTCCAGTCCAGCAGCCACAATGGCTGATAGTAACAGTCAAGTGGTTGCTGTCCTTAAGAATTTATTCTTGTTATGGGGTGAGGACGGCATTAAAACTTACACACAAATCTCTTTTTTGGAACAGCCAGGAAAATTATGGACAAAAAAAAGTAGAGGATAAGGAACAAACTGGTCACCTTTAAGCTTGATCGTTTCCGCAGCCTTGACCATCCTGACACTAACTTGTGCTCATGTCAGTCTTTTCCATGTCTTATGACCAAAGTAATGAGGCTCACCCAGCAGGTGGCAAACTCTAGTGGTTACCAGTGGTATTGCAGTTAGCTAAGCCTCTTGTCTCCATGAAGTTTTGCCATAAGGCAAACTGATTTCAAAGTGTAGCAAACTGATTTCATATTTGACAGTACTTTTACATTCTAAAATTGATTTTCACTTAATTAATTTTTCTCTAGTGGTAATATTTTTCCACGAGTAAGAGAGATGAAAATTCATGAATTGTTTTCATTCCAATTCATCTTTTCCTGTTTGGGTACCCAAAGTGTACACACTCGTGCCAGTTAAATATGGCAGCCTCCATGAATTGCTATCTTGCACCACTGAGCAGCATTATTTAGAATTTATGGACTGGGTCAACACAAGCTGTGTCCTTTATTTTAAATGTCTCTACGCCAAAAAACAGCTTTTTTTTTTGGTTAATTGTGTCTGCTGTATTTTGTCTTGGTTGCACTTCTGTGTTATTGGTCAATATCCAGTTCAAATATTTTTGGACCCAGATATTTGTGTTATTTGCCAATATACCCAGTTTAAGTGGGGCAGGTCGACATATTTGTACCCGTAACAAGTGTAAACTAGTAGGCATCAGTGCATGACCTTCATTGTTGTGAAATCCAAAGTTGAATTCAAATTTTTCTTAGTATAAAGGATTTTTTCAGTGAAGTAATCTGACAGGTGATGTGGGTTTTAGTGTCTTGTGACAATGGTGACAACAAGTGTTGTCTTTACGAACTTAAAAATTCTTTCAGATGTTTGAAAAAGAATATGAGTTGGATCTTCAACAAAATTTAATCACGTCATCTTTAGTACAGTATTTTAGCAAGTAATTAACCCTCTCATGCTAATTTTACTAATATGCAGCAGTGCCCAAAATTACAGGCATATATAGAGAAAAAACACTTTTAAACAGCTGTACACTGGAGTGACCTCCATGCATGAAAGGGTTAAGTTAACTGGCATCAGGTGTGTAACATGATTGGCTATCAAAGGGATTTCTTAGGGAAGCTGAGTCTCTCAGAAGTAAAGATGGCCAGAGGCTCTCCAACCTGTGAAGACTTATGTAAAAAATTGTGGAATACTTTAAAAACAATGCTCCTCCTCCTTCTTCTTCTTCTTCCGTCTTCTGAGGAGAGCAGTCGCACCCTATCTCTGCTCCTACCTGCCTCTTCTTTCTTTGTCCTGTTTTGTCCTGTTCCCCCCCCCCCCCTTTTTTCATTTTTTTTGGACCTTTCGTCTGCTTCTGAGGCTCTTCAAATAAAGATGGAATTAATTAGCTGGTCCCTGAATGGCAAGTTCTTTGTCTGGCGGCACTATCCCTTGAAGACATGGAGGCTGTGGACCTTTTTGGATTTATGGTGTCGGGATTTCTCCTAATTGGCATGGGAGTTGGACTCTGATCCACCGCAGAGTACGTGAGCTAGGAGCGAGGAAAATGCCCAACGCGCTGCCCAGCACCGAAATGATTATGGAGCGCCTCAGTGGAGTATCAGAGAATGGTGAGCTGCTCAAAAGACTCTGGCATCATCTGCAGAAATGCACAGAAAGATGGACGCTGTTTTGAGTCAGTGTGGGGAGTTTGAGCGTTTGACTGCAAACTTGGGCAAGAGACAGGATGAGATGATGGGAGAACTTGTGGCCCTGAAGCGTGAAGAAAAAAGTTTACAAAATGAATAGTGGATCAATCGAAATTGGTTGTTCCACCCGAATTCGGCACTCGTTTCCAGCATAGTTAGCTTCACAAAAAGAGCAAACTTTTCCATCAGCTCTCCGCTTAGTTAAACTGAGCTTTGGAGTCGGCCTACCGTCCCGCTTGACTTTTAGTTGAACCTCAAAATGAAGTTTTGTGAAATCATTTTTTACAAGAAACTCAAGGTCTCTGTCACCTTCCATTCTCTGACTTAATGGCTATACTTTCTGTGTGGGCTGGCTGGCGCCTGGCGGGACAGTTGAATCAGTGTGTGTATTTTCCGTAACAGTTTGTGATTGGTTGGAAGCCAGATTTGATCTGGCCTCCCTCATTTTTTTTTTAATGATGCATCAACCATTAAGCGATGAGCCTTGCTTCAATCTGATTGGCTCATACGGGCTGTTTTTTTTTCTAAGGGAGGCAAAGTGAAGCTGGCCTCTGAGCTGACAGACAGGGCGGAGGCCATGAGACATGAAGTGTAAGACACAATGAGAGCTTGACAGGAGGGGGCGCTGTTTTGCTCCTCACGCTCAGCCAAAGCAGAAGTGCACTGATGAAGTGTTTTGACAAGGAAATGACAACAATATAAAATACATTATGGTGAAGCTTATTTATAATTTTTCTTTCTTGCAATAATTTTTGGGGAAGCCAGGCTTCCCTTGGCCTCCGTGAAAAACCGCCACTGGTAATACTTTAAAAACAATGTACTGTTGTGTTCCAGGGTTCTGGCCTTTGGCCAGAACAGTATTGCTTATGGTTTTAACAGTTTCATGTTCAAGATTTCATAGTTCATAGTTTCATAGTTTCAAGTTCATAGTCATAGTTCTAACAGTCTTGTTTCAGGATTTCAGATTCCATGTCCATGTTTTTACTTTTCCATGTTTTTGTTCATGCCAGGTCTGCCATGCCACTCCACCGCTTGTCTGCGTTCCGCCCCGTGCCTTCGTTGTAGCACATTTCAGAGCTCTGGGTTGGCTTTGGTATTTCCCTCTTCCTTCTGTGCTGTGCTGATTCGGGGCTCTCTAAGCTTAATTGACAATTAACTGTTTTTAAGTTACTAACATTTACTAACACTCACTGGGTGGTGTAATTCTTAGATAGGCACATTACTAATATTACTAATTTAGACAGGGAGTTTATTGTCATGATTCCTGCTTTGCTATTTCAAGATCTTGCTGTGCTTTTCTGTTCTTAACATTCATGCTTGCTTCCAAACTGCATACTTAATTGGTACTTAAGCTGAGCACGCTCATTCTCTTAATGAGCAGGTCATGTCATCCAATCTCAGTCCATGTCTTGATCTTGCCATGCCTCTTGTTTCTCTCTCTCCAGGTGTTACCCCTCATGTCATGATTTTCAAGCCTTTATCTGGATGCGGTGGAAGTTGGCTGGCAGACAGTGTCTCAAGTTTTGTTTCTCGCGTCTCGTTGCATGTGCAAGTTTAGCCAAGTCCTTGTTGTCAAAGTTCCCTAGCATTTCTAGTCTTGTCCTAGCCTCTTGTCGTGTGTGTGTGTGTGTGTGTGTGTGTGTGTGTGTGTATATATATATATATATATATATATATATATATATATATATATCGTGTGGTTATTTCTTTTTCTTGTTCTTCTTGCCTGGAGTTTCCAGCGCCTTTTGTTTTTTGCCATTTTGCATTTTTGTTTATAGCTCTGAGTAGCATACTTTAGTTTGTCCTTTTGCAACCCTTTGGGCCAAGTTTTTCGTTGGCCCTCCTGCCTGTTTTGTTTTGTTTTTCAATAAATCCTCATTCCCCTTCACCTCGCTTCTGGTGTCTACCTGATCCCATATCAGTAGACACTGTCTCACAGACACCAGCGAGGATGGAGCGCAAGATCGCCCAGCAAGAGGCTGAGCTGTTACGCCAGCGGCAGCGGATCCAGGAGCTGACTGCAGCGCTGACCACTCTGCAAGCCAGCCTCCCCTGGGCGGGTTCCAGCCAGGCTTCCACCATGCCTGCTACCCGGCCCCTTGCCACCACTGCACCTGTGCTCCAGCCCGGAGCAGAAGCACCCCAGCTGCAGCCGGTCACGCATCCAGGTCCTGAGCCTCGCCTTCCTCCACCTGAGCGGTACGGCGGAGAACCAGGGTTCTGCAGGGCCTTCCTCACCTCCTGCGAGATGTGCTTCACTCTGCAGCCTTCCACCTTCACCTCGGAGCCAGCCCGGGTCGCCTTCGTCCTCTTCCAGCTGACGGGGCAGGCTCGCTTGTGGGGAACTGCCGCATGGCAGGCTCGGCTGCCCTGCACCACCACCTACCAGGCCTTGGCGGAGGAACTGCTGCGTGTCTTCGACCGCTCTAAGCAGGGGAGAGCTGCAGGGCGAGAGCTACTGAGGATGAGGCAGGGGAGGAGATCGGTGGCAGACTATGCCATCGACTTCCAGACGGTGGCAGCTACTTCTGGCTGGAGCAAGGAGGCGCTCTGTGACGTGTTCCTCCAGGGGCTGTCCGAACCAGTCAAGGATCGACTGCTCTTCTGTGAGATCCCTGAGTCTCCAGAGGCCCTTATAGACCTGGCCCTGCGCATCGACAGCCGCCTGGAGGAGAGGGCGCTCACCCTTGGCCCTGGCGACGTTCTGCCCCTTCTGGCCAGATCCAACCCCCGTGCCCTGATCGCGCGTCGCCTCAGGACCAGCCGAGGGGGGACGCCACCACACTCTCTCCTGGAGAGGCATCTCCCCTGGAGATCGGGAGGTCCCGGCTCACCCAGGAGGAGCGCCAACGGAGAAGGAGGTCGGGGGCGTGTTTTTACTGCGGCCAGCAGGGTCATGCGGTCCGAGGCTGTCCGTCAAGACAGCGCCCACTAGCGTCTGGAGGAGTACTGGTGGGCTCCTCATCCAAGCAGACCTCCTCCTACCGCCGGACCTGTGTTCCTGTGACCCTGACCTGGGAGGGCCGCTCCCGCAAGACCACCGCCCTCATTGACTCGGGGGCTGAGGAGAGCTTTATTGACGCCAGAGCTGCTGCCGAGTGGGGGGTTCCCCTATGCCAACTTCCCAGCCCATTGTCCATCTCAGGGCTGGGTGGGCAACCCCTTGCCAAGGTGTCCTTCCGGACTGCTCCCATCCAGCTGCTGGCGTCCGGTAACCACCGCGAGCAGGTCCAGCTGTTTGTGACTGAGACGCCTCGCTCTCCAATTGTCCTGGGTCATCCCTGGTTGGCGCAACACGGGCCGGTGATCGACTGGGCCCGCCATGAGGTGCAGGAGTGGAGTGCCTCCTGTTCGGCCAGCTGCCTCCTCGACTCCCGTCCTTCTTGCTCTGTGGGTGGACCAGCTCCCGAGGGGAGGCCAGACATCTCCAGAGTGCCCCCCGAATACCACGATCTGGCTACAGTCTTTAGCAAGTCCCGTGCGGTGTCCCTGCCCCCGCACCGCCCGTATGACTGTGCTATCGACCTCCAGCCTGGCACAGCACCTCCTAGGGGTCGTGTCTTTGCCTTGTCTGAGCCAGAGAGGGGGGCCATGGACAAGTACATCAGGGAGTCCCTTGCGGCTGGCATCATCCGTCCATCCTCCTCTCCCGCGGGGGCAGGCTTCTTCTTTGTGAAGAAGAAGGATGGCTCCCTGCGCCCCTGCATCGACTACCGAGGCCTTAAGATCACGATCAGGAACCGCTACCCGCTCCCACTGATGTCCTCGGCATTCGATGTCATCCAAGGAGCGGCCATCTTCACCAAGCTGGACCTGCGGAATGCCTACCACCTCCTGCGCATCAGGGAGGGTGATGAATGGAAAACCGCTTTTAACACCCCTAGCGGCCACTGGGAGTACCTGGTGGTTCCATTCGGCCTGACCAACGCACCCGCAGTGTTCCAGAATTTGGTGAACGATGTGCTTGGAGACATGATCGGGAGGTTCGTCTACGTCTACCTTGACGACATCCTGATCTTCTCCCGGGACAGGACAGAGCACACGAACCATGTTCGCCAGGTGCTCCGCCGCCTTCTTGAAAACCGCCTCTTTGTCAAGGCCGAGAAATGCGAGTTCAGCACCACCACTACCTCCTTCCTGGGGCACGTCATCTCCCCAAACCACCTGGGAATGGACGAGGAGAAGGTCAAGGCTGTGGTGGACTGGCCCGCACCCAAGGACCGCAAGGCCCTACAGAGCTTCCTGGGCTTCGCCAATTTCTATAGGCGATTCGTCAGGAACTACAGCACCATGGCAGCTCCCCTAACGGCCCTTACCTCCATCAAGGTGCCATTTCGTTGGACTCCGCAAGCTGAGGTGACCTGTGAGCTGAAGAGGCGCTTCACCACCGCGCCCATCCTCACCACCCCCGACCCCGCCAAGCAGTTCATTGTGGAGGTGGATGCCTCCAATGTCGGGGTTGGTGCGGTTCTCTCCCAGAGATCCAGCAATGATCAGAAGGTACACCCATGCGCGTTCTTCTCCCATCGGCTGACGCCTGCGGAGTCCAACTACGACATCGGGAACCGGGAGCTGCTGGCGGTGAAGCTGGCCCTGGAAGAGTGGAGGCACTGGCTTGAGGGGGCAAGGATTCCGTTCCTGGTCTGGACGGATCATAAAAACCTGGAGTACCTCCGCTCTGCCAAGAGGCTGACGCCCAGACAAGCCAGATGGGCCCTCTTCTTCGACCGGTTTAACTTCTCCCTGGCCTACAGACCAGGGTCCAAGAATACCAAGGCTGACGCGCTCTCCAGGCGTTTCGACGCTTCCTCATCCAAGGGAGAGCCCAGCTCCATCCTGCCAAGGACCTGCTTCGTCAACAATGTGTGCCTCCGGATTGAGGAGCTGGTCCGCAACGCTCAGAACGGCGCAGCTACACCCAGTGCCTGCCCTGCCAACTGCCTGTACGTCCCTGCAGCTGCCCGATCTGACGTTCTCCAGTGGGGCCACTCCTCCAACCTGTCATGCCATCCTGGGGTCGGCCGGACCCTGCGGTTTATCCAGCGCCGTTTCTGGTGGCCCAAGATGGCAGCAGAGGTCCGGGGGTTCGTTTCTGCCTGCTCAGTCTGTTCCCGCGCCAAGTCCTCCCACGCACCTCCCTCTGGTCTGCTCCAACCACTGCCCATTCCTCACCGTCCCTGGTCCCACATAGCTCTGGACTTCGTCACTGGCCTGCTCGTCTCCCATGGAAACACCACTGTCCTCACCATAGTTGACCGGTTCTCCAAGTCTGCCCACTTTGTGCCCCTTCCCAAGCTCCCCTCTGCTAAAACCACGGCTGACCTTCTTATCCAGCATGTTGTCCGTCCCCATGGCATTCCTGTGGATATTGTGTCAGATCGTGGTCCCCAATTCACCTCCCAGTTCTGGAAAGCATTCTGCACATCCCTTGGCACCTCCTTCAGCCTCAGTTCCGGTTACCACCCACAGACCAATGGACAGACTGAGCGGGCCAACCAAACCCTGGAGACGGTCCTCCGGTGCGTGTGCTCGACCAACCCAAGATCCTGGTCTACCATGCTACCCTGGGTCGAGTACGCCGTAAACTCCCACGCCGCCTCTGCCTCCGGCCTCTCCCCCTTCGAGTGCTGTATGGGCTACCAGCCTCCATTGTTCCCCAGCCAGGAGGAGGAGGTCGGGGTGCCTTCAGCCGGGGCATTCATCCGGCGGTGTCGCCGTGTGTGGCTGTCTGCTCGCCGCACCTTGGTTCGGGCGGGTAGGAAGATGAAGACCACGGCAGACAAGCGTCGGCGCCCAGCCCCTCACTATCGGGTCGGCCAGAAGGTCTGGTTAGCGGCGCAAGACATCCCACTCCGGGTGGAAAGCCGCAAGCTGGCTCCTCGCTTCCTGGGTCCTTTCCCCATCCAAAGGATCATCAGCCCCACGGCTGTCCGGCTCAAGCTCCCATCCACCATGCGACGGCTCCACCCGGTGTTCCACGTTTCACGCCTGAGGCCTGTTGCCACCTCCCCCCTCATGCCCCCACCTGAGCCTCCGCCTCCTCCTCGGCTCATCGACGGAGGGGAGGCCTACACAGTCAAGTCTCTGTTGGATTGCCGTCGGAGGGGCCGGGGCCTCCAGTACCTCGTGGATTGGGAGGGGTACAGCCCAGAGGAGCGTTCCTGGGTCCCGGCCAGGCATATACTAGATAAGAATCTCATCCGTGACTACCACCAGTCACACCCCAAGCCATAGCCATAGTCCCAAGTCCAAGCCAAGCCAGAGCCACAGACATAGCCATCACCCCAAGCCATAGTTCCAAGCCACAGCTCAAAGCCAAGCCAAGCCAAGCCATAGCCTCAGCCCCAACCCCATAGCCCATAGCCCAAGCCTTAGCCCCAGCTTGCTGGAGACCCCAAGTGATCTTGCTTATGTTTAGTGTTTCTTGTTGTACTGTTTCTTGGTTAGGTGTTTTGTGTCATAGGGTTTTTGTCTTTAGTATTTACTTAGTTATTTGTCTTGTGGGTTTGTATTTAGTTGTGTGCGGCTTCATGTATTTTAGTTATTGGTGTTTTTTGTCCGCGTCAGGTGCCGCTTTTGTAAGGGGGGGGTACTGTTGTGTTCCAGGGTTCTGGCCTTTGGCCAGAACAGTATTGCTTATGGTTTTAACAGTTTCATGTTCAAGATTTCATAGTTCATAGTTTCATAGTTTCAAGTTCATAGTCATAGTTCTAACAGTCTTGTTTCAGGATTTCAGATTCCATGTCCATGTTTTTACTTTTCCATGTTTTTGTTCATGCCAGGTCTGCCATGCCACTCCACCGCTTGTCTGCGTTCCGCCCCGTGCCTTCGTTGTTGCACATTTCAGAGCTCTGGGTTGGCTTTGGTATTTCCCTCTTCCTTCTGTGCTGTGCTGATTCGGGGCTCTCTAAGCTTAATTGACAATTAACTGTTTTTAAGTTACTAACATTTACTAACACTCACTGGGTGGTGTAATTCTTAGATAGGCACATTACTAATATTACTAATTTAGACAGGGAGTTTATTGTCATGATTCCTGCTTTGCTATTTCAAGATCTTGCTGTGCTTTTCTGTTCTTAACATTCATGCTTGCTTCCAAACTGCATACTTAATTGGTACTTAAGCTGAGCACGCTCATTCTCTTAATGAGCAGGTCATGTCATCCAATCTCAGTCCATGTCTTGATCTTGCCATGCCTCTTGTTTCTCTCTCTCCAGGTGTTACCCCTCATGTCATGATTTTCAAGCCTTTATCTGGATGCGGTGGAAGTTGGCTGGCAGACAGTGTCTCAAGTTTTGTTTCTCGCGTCTCGTTGCATGTGCAAGTTTAGCCAAGTCCTTGTTGTCAAAGTTCCCTAGCATTTCTAGTCTTGTCCTAGCCTCTTGTCGTGTGTGTGTGTGTGTGTGTGTGTGTGTGTGTGTGTATATATATATATATATATATATATATATATATATATATAGTCTGGTTATTTATTTTTCTTGTTCTTCTTGCCTGGAGTTTCCAGTGCCTTTTGTTTTTTGCCATTTTGCATTTTTTGTTTATAGCTCTGAGTAGCATACTTTAGTTTGTCCTTTTGCAACCCTTTGGGCCAAGTTTTTCGTTGGCCCTCCTGCCTGTTTTGTTTTGTTTTTCAATAAATCCTCATTCCCCTTCACCTCGCTTCTGGTGTCTACCTGATCCCATATCAGTAGACACTGTCTCACAGACACCAGCGAGGATGGAGCGCAAGATCGCCCAGCAAGAGGCTGAGCTGTTACGCCAGCGGCAGCGGATCCAGGAGCTGACTGCAGCGCTGACCACTCTGCAAGCCAGCCTCCCCTGGGCGGGTTCCAGCCAGGCTTCCACCATGCCTGCTACCCGGCCCCTTGCCACCACTGCACCTGTGCTCCAGCCCGGAGCAGAAGCACCCCAGCTGCAGCCGGTCACGCATCCAGGTCCTGAGCCTCGCCTTCCTCCACCTGAGCGGTACGGCGGAGAACCAGGGTTCTGCAGGGCCTTCCTCACCTCCTGCGAGATGTGCTTCACTCTGCAGCCTTCCACCTTCACCTCGGAGCCAGCCCGGGTCGCCTTCGTCCTCTTCCAGCTGACGGGGCAGGCTCGCTTGTGGGGAACTGCCGCATGGCAGGCTCGGCTGCCCTGCACCACCACCTACCAGGCCTTGGCGGAGGAACTGCTGCGTGTCTTCGACCGCTCTAAGCAGGGGAGAGCTGCAGGGCGAGAGCTACTGAGGATGAGGCAGGGGAGGAGATCGGTGGCAGACTATGCCATCGACTTCCAGACGGTGGCAGCTACTTCTGGCTGGAGCAAGGAGGCGCTCTGTGACGTGTTCCTCCAGGGGCTGTCCGAACCAGTCAAGGATCGACTGCTCTTCTGTGAGATCCCTGAGTCTCCAGAGGCCCTTATAGACCTGGCCCTGCGCATCGACAGCCGCCTGGAGGAGAGGGCGCTCACCCTTGGCCCTGGCGACGTTCTGCCCCTTCTGGCCAGATCCAACCCCCGTGCCCTGATCGCGCGTCGCCTCAGGACCAGCCGAGGGGGGACGCCACCACACTCTCTCCTGGAGAGGCATCTCCCCTGGAGATCGGGAGGTCCCGGCTCACCCAGGAGGAGCGCCAACGGAGAAGGAGGTCGGGGGCGTGTTTTTACTGCGGCCAGCAGGGTCATGCGGTCCGAGGCTGTCCGTCAAGACAGCGCCCACTAGCGTCTGGAGGAGTACTGGTGGGCTCCTCATCCAAGCAGACCTCCTCCTACCGCCGGACCTGTGTTCCTGTGACCCTGACCTGGGAGGGCCGCTCCCGCAAGACCACCGCCCTCATTGACTCGGGGGCTGAGGAGAGCTTTATTGACGCCAGAGCTGCTGCCGAGTGGGGGGTTCCCCTATGCCAACTTCCCAGCCCATTGTCCATCTCAGGGCTGGGTGGGCAACCCCTTGCCAAGGTGTCCTTCCGGACTGCTCCCATCCAGCTGCTGGCGTCCGGTAACCACCGCGAGCAGGTCCAGCTGTTTGTGACTGAGACGCCTCGCTCTCCAATTGTCCTGGGTCATCCCTGGTTGGCGCAACACGGGCCGGTGATCGACTGGGCCCGCCATGAGGTGCGGGAGTGGAGTGCCTCCTGTTCGGCCAGCTGCCTCCTCGACTCCCGTCCTTCTTGCTCTGTGGGTGGACCAGCTCCCGAGGGGAGGCCAGACATCTCCAGAGTGCCCCCCGAATACCACGATCTGGCTACAGTCTTTAGCAAGTCCCGTGCGGTGTCCCTGCCCCCGCACCGCCCGTATGACTGTGCTATCGACCTCCAGCCTGGCACAGCACCTCCTAGGGGTCGTGTCTTTGCCTTGTCTGAGCCAGAGAGGGGGGCCATGGACAAGTACATCAGGGAGTCCCTTGCGGCTGGCATCATCCGTCCATCCTCCTCTCCCGCGGGGGCAGGCTTCTTCTTTGTGAAGAAGAAGGATGGCTCCCTGCGCCCCTGCATCGACTACCGAGGCCTTAAGATCACGATCAGGAACCGCTACCCGCTCCCACTGATGTCCTCGGCATTCGATGTCATCCAAGGAGCGGCCATCTTCACCAAGCTGGACATGCGGAATGCCTACCACCTCCTGCGCATCAGGGAGGGTGATGAATGGAAAACCGCTTTTAACACCCCTAGCGGCCACTGGGAGTACCTGGTGGTTCCATTCGGCCTGACCAACGCACCCGCAGTGTTCCAGAATTTGGTGAACGATGTGCTTGGAGACATGATCGGGAGGTTCGTCTACGTCTACCTTGACGACATCCTGATCTTCTCCCGGGACAGGACAGAGCACACGAACCATGTTCGCCAGGTGCTCCGCCGCCTTCTTGAAAACCGCCTCTTTGTCAAGGCCGAGAAATGCGAGTTCAGCACCACCACTACCTCCTTCCTGGGGCACGTCATCTCCCCAAACCACCTGGGAATGGACGAGGAGAAGGTCAAGGCTGTGGTGGACTGGCCCGCACCCAAGGACCGCAAGGCCCTACAGAGCTTCCTGGGCTTCGCCAATTTCTATAGGCGATTCGTCAGGAACTACAGCACCATGGCAGCTCCCCTAACGGCCCTTACCTCCATCAAGGTGCCATTTCGTTGGACTCCGCAAGCTGAGGTGACCTGTGAGCTGAAGAGGCGCTTCACCACCGCGCCCATCCTCACCACCCCCGACCCCGCCAAGCAGTTCATTGTGGAGGTGGATGCCTCCAATGTCGGGGTTGGTGCGGTTCTCTCCCAGAGATCCAGCAATGATCAGAAGGTACACCCATGCGCGTTCTTCTCCCATCGGCTGACGCCTGCGGAGTCCAACTACGACATCGGGAACCGGGAGCTGCTGGCGGTGAAGCTGGCCCTGGAAGAGTGGAGGCACTGGCTTGAGGGGGCAAGGATTCCGTTCCTGGTCTGGACGGATCATAAAAACCTGGAGTACCTCCGCTCTGCCAAGAGGCTGACGCCCAGACAAGCCAGATGGGCCCTCTTCTTCGACCGGTTTAACTTCTCCCTGGCCTACAGACCAGGGTCCAAGAATACCAAGGCTGACGCGCTCTCCAGGCGTTTCGACGCTTCCTCGTCCAAGGGAGAGCCCAGCTCCATCCTGCCAAGGACCTGCTTCGTCAACAATGTGTGCCTCCGGATTGAGGAGCTGGTCCGCAACGCTCAGAACGGCGCAGCTACACCCAGTGCCTGCCCTGCCAACTGCCTGTACGTCCCTGCAGCTGCCCGATCTGACGTTCTCCAGTGGGGCCACTCCTCCAACCTGTCATGCCATCCTGGGGTCGGCCGGACCCTGCGGTTTATCCAGCGCCGTTTCTGGTGGCCCAAGATGGCAGCAGAGGTCCGGGGGTTCGTTTCTGCCTGCTCAGTCTGTTCCCGCGCCAAGTCCTCCCACGCACCTCCCTCTGGTCTGCTCCAACCACTGCCCATTCCTCACCGTCCCTGGTCCCACATAGCTCTGGACTTCGTCACTGGCCTGCCCGTCTCCCATGGAAACACCACTGTCCTCACCATAGTTGACCGGTTCTCCAAGTCTGCCCACTTTGTGCCCCTTCCCAAGCTCCCCTCTGCTAAAACCACGGCTGACCTTCTTATCCAGCATGTTGTCCGTCCCCATGGCATTCCTGTGGATATTGTGTCAGATCCTGGTCCCCAATTCACCTCCCAGTTCTGGAAAGCATTCTGCACATCCCTTGGCACCTCCTTCAGCCTCAGTTCCGGTTACCACCCACAGACCAATGGACAGACTGAGCGGGCCAACCAAACCCTGGAGACGGTCCTCCGGTGCGTGTGCTCGACCAACCCAAGATCCTGGTCTACCATGCTACCCTGGGTCGAGTACGCCGTAAACTCCCACGCCGCCTCTGCCTCCGGCCTCTCCCCCTTCGAGTGCTGTATGGGCTACCAGCCTCCATTGTTCCCCAGCCAGGAGGAGGAGGTCGGGGTGCCTTCAGCCGGGGCATTCATCCGGCGGTGTCGCCGTGTGTGGCTGTCTGCTCGCCGCACCTTGGTTCGGGCGGGTAGGAAGATGAAGACCACGGCAGACAAGCGTCGGCGCCCAGCCCCTCACTATCGGGTCGGCCAGAAGGTCTGGTTAGCGGCGCAAGACATCCCACTCCGGGTGGAAAGCCACAAGCTGGCTCCTCGCTTCCTGGGTCCTTTCCCCATCCAAAGGATCATCAGCCCCACGGCTGTCCGGCTCAAGCTCCCATCCACCATGCGACGGCTCCACCCGGTGTTCCACGTTTCACGCCTGAGGCCTGTTGCCACCTCCCCCCTCATGCCCCCACCTGAGCCTCCGCCTCCTCCTCGGCTCATCGACGGAGGGGAGGCCTACACAGTCAAGTCTCTGTTGGATTGCCGTCGGAGGGGCCGGGGCCTCCAGTACCTCGTGGATTGGGAGGGGTACAGCCCAGAGGAGCGTTCCTGGGTCCCGGCCAGGCATATACTAGATAAGAATCTCATCCGTGACTACCACCAGTCACACCCCAAGCCATAGCCATAGTCCCAAGTCCAAGCCAAGCCAGAGCCACAGACATAGCCATCACCCCAAGCCATAGTTCCAAGCCACAGCTCAAAGCCAAGCCAAGCCAAGCCATAGCCTCAGCCCCAACCCCATAGCCCATAGCCCAAGCCTTAGCCCCAGCTTGCTGGAGACCCCAAGTGATCTTGCTTATGTTTAGTGTTTCTTGTTGTACTGTTTCTTGGTTAGGTGTTTTGTGTCATAGGGTTTTTGTCTTTAGTATTTACTTAGTTATTTGTCTTGTGGGTTTGTATTTAGTTGTGTGCGGCTTCATGTATTTTAGTTATTGGTGTTTTTTGTCCGCGTCAGGTGCCGCTTTTGTAAGGGGGGGGTACTGTTGTGTTCCAGGGTTCTGGCCTTTGGCCAGAACAGTATTGCTTATGGTTTTAACAGTTTCATGTTCAAGATTTCATAGTTCATAGTTTCATAGTTTCAAGTTCATAGTCATAGTTCTAACAGTCTTGTTTCAGGATTTCAGATTCCATGTCCATGTTTTTACTTTTCCATGTTTTTGTTCATGCCAGGTCTGCCATGCCACTCCACCGCTTGTCTGCGTTCCGCCCCGTGCCTTCGTTGTTGCACATTTCAGAGCTCTGGGTTGGCTTTGGTATTTCCCTCTTCCTTCTGTGCTGTGCTGATTCGGGGCTCTCTAAGCTTAATTGACAATTAACTGTTTTTAAGTTACTAACATTTACTAACACTCACTGGGTGGTGTAATTCTTAGATAGGCACATTACTAATATTACTAATTTAGACAGGGAGTTTATTGTCATGATTCCTGCTTTGCTATTTCAAGATCTTGCTGTGCTTTTCTGTTCTTAACATTCATGCTTGCTTCCAAACTGCATACTTAATTGGTACTTAAGCTGAGCACGCTCATTCTCTTAATGAGCAGGTCATGTCATCCAATCTCAGTCCATGTCTTGATCTTGCCATGCCTCTTGTTTCTCTCTCTCCAGGTGTTACCCCTCATGTCATGATTTTCAAGCCTTTATCTGGATGCGGTGGAAGTTGGCTGGCAGACAGTGTCTCAAGTTTTGTTTCTCGCGTCTCGTTGCATGTGCAAGTTTAGCCAAGTCCTTGTTGTCAAAGTTCCCTAGCATTTCTAGTCTTGTCCTAGCCTCTTGTCGTGTGTGTGTGTGTATATATATATATATATATATATATATATATAGTCTGGTTATTTATTTTTCTTGTTCTTCTTGCCTGGAGTTTCCAGTGCCTTTTGTTTTTTGCCATTTTGCATTTTTGTTTATAGCTCTGAGTAGCATACTTTAGTTTGTCCTTTTGCAACCCTTTGGGCCAAGTTTTTCGTTGGCCCTCCTGCCTGTTTTGTTTTGTTTTTCAATAAATCCTCATTCCCCTTCACCTCGCTTCTGGTGTCTACCTGATCCCATATCATGTTCTTCAAAGTAAAATTGTAAAGGCTTTGAAGGTCTCATCATCGACAGTGCATAACATCATCAATATGTTCAGAGAACCTTGAAAAATCTCTGTGCATAAGGGACAAGGCCGAAGACCTTTACTAGATATCCGTGATCTTCGAGCCCTCAGACGCCACTGCATCACTCACTGACATGATTCTGTCATTGACATTTCTAAATGGGCCCAGGAATACTTTAAGAAACCAAGATATCTAAACACAGTCCGGCGTGCCATACACAGATGCCACCTAAAACTCTATCATGCAAAAAGGAAGCCATTGTTGAGCGTGATCCAGAAGCGCCGCCGTGTTCAGTGGGCCAATGGTCATTCAAAATAGACTGTAGCAAAGTGGCAAAGTATCCTGTGGTCAGACGAGTCCAAATTTGACATTCTCGTTGGAAACTATGGGTGTCGTGTCCTCTGGGCTAAAGAGGAGAAAGGCCACCTCTCCTGTTATCAGCATTCAGTTCCAAAGCCAGTATCTCTGATGGTATGGGGATGCATTAGCGCAAATGGTGTGGGACGCGTGCATGCTTTAAAAAACACCACGAATTCTAAAAGGTATATACACTGCCTGGCCAAAAAAAAAGTCGCACACTCAAATATTTAGTTGGAACCCCTGTAGCTTTGATTACAATGCATATTTGTCTTGTCATTGTTTTGACAACTATATGCAATGCCAGAATATTTCTTTTCGATCAGAAATGCCATGATTTTTGTCGAAGATCTAGTCTTCTCGACATAATGGTTGAACCACTCGGTGGTCTTGAGTACATCCCAATAACTTTTATTATGTTAAAGGTCAGGACTTTGTGGTGGAAAATTTGTTTGTGAAAATGATTCCTCCTGCTTGGTTTTGTCATTCATGGTTTTCTTTGCTAAATACAGGCCAATAACTTGCCCGTTCTGAAATACTGTAACATCCGACATGATTTTGTAAGAAATGAATAGCGACACACTTCATCAGTCAGGGTTAAAATGATTATTGCCATCTGAAACATATTAATAACCGCAATAATGATCCAGTTTTAGAATTTGTTCATTAACTTCCAAACGGTGACTTTTTTTTTGGCCAGGCAGTGTAAATGCCTTAGAGCAGTGTTTCTCAAACCTCTCCTGGAGGACCACCTGCCCTGCCTGTTTTAGATCTTTCCCTGCCCCAGCACAGGTGATTCAAATAATCAGGATGTTATCAATCAGCTTTAGAGGGTCAGTAACGAGCTGATCATTTGAATCACCTGTGCTAACACAGGGAAAGATCTAAAACCTGCAGGACAGGTGGTCCTCCAGGAGAGGTTTGAGAAGCACTGCCTTAGAGCAACATATGCTCCCCTCCAGATGACATCTATTCCAGGAAAGCCCTCGTGTATTTCAGCAGGACAATGCAAAACCACATACTGCAGCTATGACAAAAGCATGGCTTCATAATTGAAGAGTCCGTGTGCCGAACTGGTCAGCCTGTAGTCCTGATCTTTCACCGATTGAGAACATTTGGCGCACAATTAAAGGAAAAGTCTGTCAAAGGAGACCAAAACTCTCCAGCAGCTGGAAGCCTGTATTTAACAAGAGTGGGATCAAATTCCAATGGCTAAATTCAAGAAACCTGTCTCCTCAATGCCCAGACGCCTCCACTCTGCGCTAAAAAGAAGAGGGGATGCTACACCATGGTAAACAGGCCCCTGTTCCAACTTTTTTGAGACCTGTAGCAGCCATAAAATTTGAAATGGGCTCATTTTGTGGATAAAATTGTAACATTTTTCAGTTTCAACATTTGCTATGTAATCTCTGTTCTATTGTGAATAAAATACTGGCTGGTGTGATTTTAAAGTCATTGTGTTTTGATTTTATTCACAATTTGCACTTTGTCCCAACTATTTCAGAATCGGGGTTGGAGAATATTCATTGCTTTCAGGGTTATCAGGAGCACTACCTATGGTTGCGATCATAATTATTTTATAAAAGATTTATAATTTCACTCTGTCCCTGATTGTGACCACAGAGAATAGTGCAGGAAGCTCACATCCCTACAGACGGGCTGCAGTGTGCCTGGGGCTGCTGTGTTTTCTCTTACTGGCTGCTGCATCAGTCCTCTGTGTCCTCTGTGAGTATCACACACTGCCTGTGTCTCTCTACACTGATCCTGCTAAAATGTACTTTTTAATGTGGTTTTACCTTCTTGTAGTTTTGCTTTTCTACACCCATTCAATGCACTCACTAACACACCAATACTAATATGACTGATATAAATGTTAAGCTGGGTTTACACATAGGCACAAAGCATTATGAATATCATTTTTCCGTCATTCGTGGCACATTCGTAACGTGACTTAACACATCTGAAAAGGGTTCTTAACAACGCGAGTCGGTTCAGGACATTCGCAATATCCGTGGAGCATTATTTTGGCTGCCAAAAAATCTTCCACGAATGTCACGAAACACCCTCGATTCGTGGAGTTTGCAACTGAGCGTGTCGATTCGTGGTGATTCGTAATATAACGTGACAGCATTTATTGGGTAATCCTGCCATTCTTAGGGCCCATACTGTCACGCGTCGTTACGAATCGACACAAAAGCTGTCAAGAACTGAACTGAAGGACATGTGACGCCTCTGCCCCGAATCATTCAATTCGATTCAAATTTGTGATCCTCAGTCACAAATTTAGTTTCGTGGCATTCGTGACTTGTCATCGTTATGTGTTAACCCAGCATTAATAAGAGCAGCATCAAACTCAAAATGCTGAAATACATATAGTATATTATACACAGTGCACTACTTACAAAGCCCAGCTAACAAAATGACTGTTCCCAAACCACTAAAACAGTGAATAAATAAACACCACAGATTTTCAAAGCACAAATTGACATTTCAGGCAACTACTTTTTGCCTTGTTTCCCAGTTAGTCAAACTTTCTTCTTTTACAAACAAAATTAAAAGAAGTGGTTTGCTTAGTCCTCAAAGGATCTGTTACTAGAGATGAACATTGTGGTTGGTGTCATATTAAAGAGTAGCGTTAATGAAAGAGAGAGAGAGTGCTTTGTTAATGCAGGCTTTTTTCCCCTGGTGTGTTAGACACAAGTCTGTCCCAGAACTATTCTCTGTTGGAGAGAGACCTGGAGGAGCTCAGAGCCAGTAACAGCACCATGATACAGGAGAGAGACCAGCTACAGGGAAACTACACCATACTGAAACAAGAGAGAGACCAGCTACAGGGAAACTACACCATACTGAAACAAGAGAGAGACCAGCTACAGACAAACTACACCATACTGAAACAAGAGAGAGACCAGCTACAGACAAACTACACAAGACAGAACACAGAGAGAGACCAGCTGCAGAGAAACAACAGCATCTTCCAACAAACTGTATTAAAGAAATTCCGCTTTATTGATCAGTACTGTCCGTGCAGTTCACAGAGTGAGTGGTGCTACTCTGGTGATCCTCTGCAGAGGAGTATTTACTATTTTACTTTAAATCTTTTCTATGTAAAGATAAGTCACAGAACCTGTTGTCTGTTCCTCCTGTACAGAGAGAGAGTGTGAACCCTGTCCTCAGGGCTGGGAGCTGTTTGACTCCAAGTGTTACTACTTCTCTACTGAAAAGAAGAGTTGGACAGAGAGTTGCAATGACTGCAGTAAACGGGGAGCTGACCTGGTGATTATAGGGAGTAAAAAGGAACAGGTAAAGCTGTGTGTGTGTGTGCGCGTGCGTGTGTGTGTGTGTGTGTATGTGTATGTATGTGTGCATGAGTGAGTGAATGAATGAATGAGCCATTTAGTGGGTGAGTGGAGAGAAAATTGACTGAACATTCATAAGCAACCTCTGTAAAACCTATGATGTTTCTCCCATCAAGTTCCTTCTTACAGTCTGATGCATGTTTAATATCATTACTTTGAGTGAATCTCATTTATCAGTGTGGTGTAGCTTGTGCTGTTGGTTGGTATCTGACACATCCAGAATGAGCCAGTGTGGACTGTGTGTCTCTCAGTGGCCCTCATTTATCAAACTTGCGTAGGATCTGGTGTAGATTCTGGTGTAAATATCATTGTTCACCAAGTGTCACGTCTGATTTACTAAAAGTGTGTACATCGCAGATTTCGGTGTAGAACTGCCGTTGCGTTGATTAATCTGGCGGCAGAAACCATTGTAATTTACATGACACGTCCCAATAAATTCATGCTCCGGGAGGCATAGTCCTGCCCACTTTACGACATGGACGGCAAAGAAAAAAGAACTTAACTGAGGAGGAAATATCGTCGGCCTGCTGATAAACCTCGTATCTACAATTTGATGAGAAACAAAAACTAGTATGTCCACGGTAATAGCATATGTTGTGGATTTTCTTCAACATATTGAGATTCCCCCATCCTCAAGCAATTGGAGAGAGACAGATTCTTGAAAAAGGAAAAATTTGGCTTTATTGTGTTATGTTGAAATTTGCAAAGCTGCGTTCCTCCTGCGCAAGATCTTCTCCATCACAAACTCCCCGTAGAACTCCCAGCAGACCGCAAAACTGAACTATTGCATACAGTTTTATACCGCAAATATGGTCCTCCCCCTTTTCATTCTCGCATTACAATTGGACAGGCAACTTGAGATCTCAATTAGGTAACCCTTCAGGAATGCAGAGCAAAGACGCATGCGCGTCACCTCAAGAGACCCACAGTCACACTTAGAAAAAATACAGCCAGATAAAAAAGAAAAAGATACCAGTGGATGAATTTGATGCATATCAAATTAAAATAATTCAATTGATTAAGTAGCAACTTATGATTCTGCTGGACAAATATTGATCAAAGCTACAGAAATCAAACCCGTCCTCTGATTATGGTTTTTTGAATCAAGAAAACAGAAGCTTACTAATCAACGCTACAGAAGCTGCTGCTTATGTGTGTGTGAGCTGCTCATGCAAGTGTGAACTGAATTGCTTGTATATGTGTGTTTCTCTGTGTGTGTCTGCACTGCAATATGTGAACTACTTGTATGTGTGTGTTATGTGTGCGTGTCTTTCTGCTGCCTAAATATTACGGTTATTGATTATGAGTATGAGCAATGAATTAATAATGATATATAATCAATATTAGTAAATATAATCAATAATGCTGAATTAATATCTTCAACACATAAACATTGCACAATACAAAATTTCATTGATTGGATACATTCTTTTTTTGCTCTCCTGTAAAGTTTATCATTTTGAAGATACGAGGTTTTATCAGCAGGCCGACGATACATGGAAAACAAAATTATTTTATTTGGAAGTCTTAAGAGTGGCATAAAGGGTGCCCAGTAGGCTGCAGTTTGGAAAACTATTGCTGCTGCAGAAGTAAACACTGTTGGGGTGGAAAACCGAGAGCAGCAGAGGTTTCATTTTATTCATCAATAAATCAAAGTGACTATTCGCACTTAATTTTTGTGCGTGGACGCACTTAAATGACCAAAATTCTTGTTAGATGCACTTATTATTGTGGCCAAGATGCACATTTCTCCATTGCCCTCACTTATTTTAAGTGTGTCCAAAGCTAAAATGTTTTCTTGGCCAAACTTATTTTAAGCGGTACTTTCCAAGCGGCACTGGAATGGTCATCAACTTGCGCACTTACAAGTGTGGTCAAGAAAAAAATGTAGCATTGGCCACACATAAAAGTGCGAATAACGTTGGCCTTAATAAATTCAATTTATAGATCCACAATATTTCATGTTATATTGCCTACATAATTGACAATCCAAATGCTTTACATGTAGGTTAAAAAAGTGGTCCGAATTTAAGATCGTCTCCAAAAAACGGGTTGCAACAGCGCACGGACCGGTGGAGGCCAACTAGACTCGAGCCTGCAGCTGTCACAGCACTGATAGGCTCCCCCTCCGTCATGGGAATACGAGACGGTGGGGACATGGATGAGTCCCCCCCCTCCCCCCCCCGCCTCGATCGGAGCACCATGAGGGTAATTAGTAAAACTTTTTAAAAAAAAAACAGTTTAAAATAAGTAATAAATTAAATAAAAAACCGTCTGCAGAGATCACTCTTCATTGTACTTTTATCAGTGTTACTACATGACATTTTATTGGGTGGCACACAAAACGAGCAGCCACTCGTCACATCTGTGTAGAGAAATTAATTACACTTACATTTGGAAACAACCTTCTTTTATTCATTAATTATTCATTTATTGTAAATAAATGAATAAAAAAATTTTTTTATTATTATAAATAAATAAATAGTCTATTTATTTATTTTAATAATAAGAACAACAACAACATGACGTCTGCATCGCTGCATATGGTTTATTACTCATTTTGACAGCTGCACTCGTTCCTACATGTTGTTCGCCGTTTTCAGATTTGCGTACACCTGGTTAGAGCTGGCGTGAGATTTTTGCGGACCCTTCGCTCACGTTCAGATTGATAAATGCCGATTCTTGTGGGAGATTTGGCGTACACCCATTTTTTTGGTGTACGCAAGTTTGATAAATGAGGGCCAGTGTCTCTGTAGATAAGATTGAGAGCCTCTCTGTGTCTGTGTTCAGGACTTCATCTCCAAAAACTTAAAACATTATGACCACTGGATTGGACTGAGTGACTCTGAAACTGAGGGTACCTGGCGCTGGGTGGATGAATCCCGTCTACAGGGAGGGTAAGAGTCCATGTTCACACAGTACTGGGCATAAATACACAAACTTAGCTTTCATCTCAAACACACGTGATGTACATCTAAGCACATCAGAGATATGACAGCACCTTTGCGGCCAGTCAATAGCTCAGTCAGGACACTTTTGTCAGATTTAACAATTTAAACAATCTGAGCGAGCATGACACAGACAGTCCCTGAGATCACAAACCCCTCAGCAGAGCCTGAGATTCTTTTAAATCTTGTTAACATTTAAGATACTGAACATGATATGAACAAATGCTGCTTGTGATGAACAATGATAATTATAAAGTAGGAGGCTGTGGGGTGGAGGGAGATGAGACACAGATTTCTTCGTAAACCTGAGTTAGAGTTCTGTAGAGGACACAAAGCCAGAGAAATTAATGAACTCTGCCTTGGTAATAAAAGCTCACCGATGGGGTGGGAGGAGCTAAAGTTAAGAACAACTGGAAAGAAACAGGCTTGTGACCAGCGGGACTCCCCTGCCTGTCTGAACTAATGCTCAATTTTCTGTAACTGTAGTGCACAAATTTATGTTAATTCAAGAGTATACAGGTACTCCACTATTTTAATCTGTGTACTGTTCTTGTGATAGTGATTATTTGACGGTTAGTATTGTAATCGTGAATAATCTTTCCACAATGATCTTTTAACCATCTGGGCCCGTATTCACAAAGCATCTTATATTAGCGCTAGGAGTATTCCTAAGTCGCGCTAAAACATTTTATGTAGGAGTAAAATCTTAAAAGTAATTCACAAAACTGCTGAGAGCAACTTTTAGTTAAGAAAACTGGTAACTCCTAGCATAGGAGTAGCTCTGAGATAGGTGGGAGTAATCTCCGTTGCTATGGCAGACGTCAATTCTCATGCACGAGTCTTGGGACAATGAGCACGGTGATTGGTTGTTTGGTGGCAGGGCAGCCCATTGTAAAAAATATTCCACATACAACCCATGGAGGAAAAAATGAGAAAATAGTCCAAGGGGCTGGTTTGTCCCATAAAATAATGGCAGTTGCTACAGGTACGACAGTTTTCCAATGCATTTCAAAGTAGAGAGGTACGGCGATCCGAATTTTAAACACTGCCCAAACCTTAAGCCTAACCTTAACCTTAACACTGAGATTTAAATAAACTCCCTGCCGATATTTGTTCTTAGTTCAAAACTAGTTTCTTTTAAGTAAGCTAATGTAGAAATACAAAGTGTCGGCTTTTTTAGATTAGGCGTAAGATAATAACATGTTGAGCACTTTTGAAAATGCACAATGCACGGTTGCCGCATATCACACTCTAGGCAAATAAACGTTTATAGGAAAGAGATAATTGTAAAAACATTAATAGCATCAAAGGAGTTATTAATGAAACGCGTCACTTGCCCCAATAGCTACTTATTACCCGATGAGAATGAGAATATGTTGCGATCATTTAAATGTCGAGTCGTTCAAATTTGTTTGCCCTTAAATGGCACGGATGAAAGTTCAAAAAGGACGCAAAAGCCCAACTGGAGCCACGACCAGTTACTGCTGCTGGTCTAGTTGGTGCTGGAGCGAAAGCATGTAGCCTAGTCACAGGGAAATCTGGCTCGGGGGTGAACAGCAAATCCAAGCGGTATGCGTGGGATAATATCAGCCTATATAATTGCTGCGTTCCCCTCAGTGTCTCGGATGGCTGCTTGAAGGGGTTGTATGGGCTGCAATCGCAGTGGAGGTGCGAGATTGCAGCCTACAGGAAAAATATACTCAGCTTGGTTTGCAATTAGTAGCGTACAGTTTAATGATGCATACAAAGTATGACATAGGCTGCTATTATTATGATGATCTATTAAATGTTACCCTCGCTCAATGCCGTAATAAAATAATTCAGGCATAGCTGGTGATACATCAAAGCCACTGTCTCCGAGCAAGTGGCATTCCGCAGGTACATAACGCCTGTCAAAAAATGGAATAAGCTGCTTCCCATTAAAATGCGAGAATCGTGCGTGATTCCTGTCCATTTCGCAACAATGTCCAGAGTTGATGGAACGAACTTTTTTCTGTTTACAAATACTTCTTCATCTTGGGTCGGAGAAATAATTCGAATATGGGTACCGCCAATAGCACTGATGATACCGGGCATACCTGAGATGTGCAAGAATTAAAGTTTGATTCTGTGTTGTTGGCGAATACCCATTGGAAACCGGATACTGTCGGATGATATGGGGTTCACAGAGCGCATTGATTGTTTGTTGAATTGAGCGAATGACAGATGATTGTGAAATCCCTAAATTGTCCGCGTTGCAAAGTTGCATTTTTTTCCGGTGTCCAAGTAACGTAGTGTTGCCAAACATTTTATTTCGGGGCTTAAAGTTTGCTTCTCATGGTTGGAGACGTAATTCTTTCCCTCACCAAGTCAACAACAATTAAAATCCCTTCATGGTCGATCCAATATCTTTTCAATAACTGCGCATCATTCAGAATTTCCAAGTCATTCCGTCTTTCAACAGCAGAAGCCATTATCCGATTCTTTGTGAATATGTTTTAGCGAGTTAGGAGTCCTCTTGACTACTTTTAAGATCTCACAGACTTATAAGCTACTTTTAGGCCTAAATTGCTTTGTGAATAACACTTAGCAAAAATAATTAGGAGTCCTAAATTTACGACTGAGACGCCCAATTTTTTTTTTTTTTTTTTTTGGAGTTTCTCCTAAATCCGGCAGTTAGGACCTACTTTTAGAGCTAAGATGTTTAGTGAATACGGGCCCAGATCTCTACTTCCTTTTTGACAGTATGCAGTGTCAGCAGGCTTAAGAGAGTCATTCATTCAGTGAGCTAAAATGTGGCTAAACTCACCCAAAGCGTTTACAAGCTCTAATGATCTCCGATCTGTTCACTGTATTCTCACAAATCCTCTTTCATCTGCAAAACCCAATAATATCCTCACTAGAAATCATCAGTGCAACAGATACCATTTCAGAAGCACCAGACTTCACCGTCCACAGGAATAAATCATCTCATCAGTCAGGTTGCTAGACTGGAGTACAGTGACTCAGTAACTTCCTTTTTCATCACTTCTGATTGTCTTTAACAGTCAAAGAATGAATTTTAACTGCCCCAAATCATAACTCCTGGAAGGTACTTTTAACCTGGGAATCTCAAGTCCTGGGAGTCAAACTTCACTCAGTAAAAAAGACTCCCCATTATTTTAATGATTATTATTTTCAATCTTTTTATTACAGTAGATTTTTTCTCCTCTTAATTGTAAAAGGTGGTAAGTCATTTTGCCTTAGTGACTTATCACCTAATTAATTACTTAATAATGTTTGTTGGGGTTCCTGGTGTTAAATCTATGTATCACATTGAATTAATTCAATTATTATCTTCATTAATTTTCTTGGATTAGCCAGTTCCACCAGAGATTCTCTCTCATTGGGGAGTTTTTTCTCCTCACTGGGACTTTGCCTCAATCGCTATTTTGGGGGTTAGGCTGAGCACTGCCCTTTTTTTACCCTGTAAAGCATTTTTGTGGCTTTCAGTCTGTGAAAAGTGTGAAAGAAAATAGAATAGAATAAAATGTTTCTCTGCAGCAGAATTGAGTGCTACGATCGACTGACATAAACTAAGCCAACAGCGCAGTGTAATTAGAATTCATGCATGTGTTTTGCCAGATTGTAACCTGTAGAATGTTTTTTTTTTTTACATCAAGCATCAGGATCAATTTAATTTGCTCAGATCATTTGTATGTCAGTTCAGAAGCTGACTCTTTCTGAGTTATTTTTATTTCATATTCATCTAGCATTGTTTGATGAAAGAATTAATGAATGGCTTTGTTTGGTATCATTAGCCAGCTTTTTGGTATGCCTAATAAGTACAAAACAAGTAATGAGCTGCAGCATTGTCACATCACTCTTAACTAGCTCAGTTTAACTCCTTGAAGTATTTTGAACAATTATATTCAGAACAATTTATTTAGACTTGGTAGGCTGTTTGCACAAAAGGTTGAACAACTGACATGAAACCATTATAAATGGCAATCAGGATAGGAGACTTGGCCCACAAAGTTACCGAGGCAGAAGTTCACTTTTAGTACTTGTGTCAGGCAGACATTTACTGTGTAATTTCAGGGTACTGGGGCAGTACTTTTGTCTAAAGCCAGTCTTGTAGAGGATCAGGGCCCATAAAATTGGGCGTGTCAGTCGTAAATTTAGGACTCCTAATCATTTTTGCTAAGTGTTATTCACAAAGCATTTTAGGCCTAAAAGTAGCTCCTAAGTCTGGGAGAGCTTAAAAGAATTCAAGAGGACTCCTAACTCGCTAAAACCTATTCACAAAGAATCGGAAAATGGCTTCGGCTGTTGAAAGACGGAATGACTAGGAAATTCTGAACGATGCGCAGTTATTAAAAAGATATCGGATCAACCGTGAAGGGATTTTATTTGTCGTTGGCTTGGTGAGGGAGAGAACTACGTCTCCAACCACGAGAAACAATCCAATAAGCCCCGAAATAAAATGTTGACAGCACTTCGTTACTAGGCCACCGGAAAAAATGCAACTTTGCAACACGGACAATTTAGGGATTTCACAATCATCTGTCAGTCACTCAATTCAACAATCAATGCAATCTGCGAATCCATATCATCCGACAGTTTATCTGTTTTGCAATGGACGTTCGCCAACAACAAAGAATCAAACTTTAATTCTTGCACATCTCAGGTATGCCCGGTATCATCGGTGCTATTGACGGTACCTATATTTGAATTATTTCTCTGACCAAAGATGAAGAGGTATTTGTAAACAGAAAAAAAGTTTGTTCCATCAACACCCACATAGTAGGCTATTTGATGCCGAATACAAAATTTTGGACATTTTTGCGAAATGGACAGGATTCACACACGACTCTCGCATTTTAATGGGAAGCAGCTTATGCCAATTTTTTGACAGGCATTATGTGCCTGTGGAATGCCACTTGCTCGGGGTCAGTAGCTTTGGTGTACCTCCTCCTGCTATGCATGAATTATTTAATTACAGCATTGAGCGAGGGTTACATTTAATAGATCGTCATAATAATACTAGCCTATGTCATATTTTTTATGCATATTTAAATTGTAGGCTATAAATTACAAATCAAGCTTAGTAGCCATGCTTTCCTGTTTGTACGATGGCCTGCTTATAGGCTGCAATCTCGAACCTCATCTGCGATTGCAGTCCATACCACCAGGGAATGCAGCATCTGTAGGCTGATATTATCGCACGCATCCCGCTTGGATTTGCAGTTAACCCCCGAGCCAAATTTCCCTTTGCTTATGTGCTTTAGCTCCAGCACCAACAGGGCCAGCAGCAGTAACTGGTCGTGGCTCCAGTTGGGCTTTCGCGTCGTTTTATCCATGACAGTTTAGGGCAAACAAACTTGAACGGTCCAACATTTAAGTGGTCGCATCATATTCTCGTTCTCATTGGGTAATAAGTTGCTAATTATTGGGGCAAATAACGCGTTTCAGTAATAACTTGTTTTACACTATTATCGTTTTTTACAATTTATCTCTTTCCTATATACGTTTATTTGCTTAGAGCATGACATGCGGGGACCAAGTGCTAAACATGGTATTATTTTATGCAGAATCTAGAGAAACGATACGACAGATTGGAAGCTTTTTTCAAATAAAAGTATTTGGACGAAGCACCGTGGTGAATTAATGTAAGGAATTTTTTTATAGGTTAATGTTAAGATTAAAATTAGGCTTAGGGTGAGGGCAGTATTTAAAATTGGGACTGCCGTACCGCTTTCTACATCAAAATGCATCGCAAAACTGCCGTACTCGTAGCAACTGCCAATATTTTATTGGACAAACTAGCCCCTTGGACTATTTTCTCATTTTTTTAATCCATGGGTTGTTTGGGATATTTTCTTCAATGGGCTGCCCTGCCACCAAACAACCAATCACCGTGCTCATTGTCCCAAGACTCGTGCATGAGAATTGACGTCAGCCATAGCAACGGGGATTACTCCCACCTATCTCAGAGCTACTCCTATGCTAGGAATTACCAGTTTTCCTAACTAAAAGTTGCTCTCAGCGGCTTTGTGAATAACTTTTAAGATTTTACTCCTACATAAAATGTTTTAGCACAACTTAGGAGTACTCCTAGCGCTAAGATAAGATCCTTTGTGAATACGGGCCCAGAGCAGGAACTGCAGTTCTATTTGAGTTCCCTGAAACAGAAGCTCAGTGCCCTGTGACAGCCTCCTAGTGGAGCAGGACAGTAACTGCACTGGCCCATGACAGCAGTACAGTACAGTACACACAATGTTACAGACCCCTCTAGGTCTCCCTCTGTATTAACTGTAACTGGTAAGTGCCAGACTCTGAGGTGTAATACGGTGAAAGACCCAGCATGAAGATACTGCACCACTGCAACACTGCTGCTGATCTGGTGTCTTTTTAGTGTTTGTGTGATAGACTGCAGAGATGCTGTCTGTCCTCAGAAGAAGCCACTAAGGTGTGTGCAGTGCTGACCCTCAGCTACTAGCATTTGTTTGTTTGCTTTGATGTGTTTGGACTGTAATTCAACACTTCTTATCTGATGGCAATAGTGCCTGACCACATGGTGATCAAGTTTGCAGCAGTGATCTGGATTTTGACGATCATCTGGGGAATTATAAGTGCACATGGAGCAGAGACCCGCAACTCGCAGCACAATGGACTACCTGTGCCCATGGTTTATAGTCGGGAGGTTTTGTTGGATCTACACCAGTCATGTGAGGCACATCAAAAACTCCCATAACTCCTTTTTACTCTGCCAGAGATTATCCATCATCATGAAGAAAGGAAAAGAAAGAAAGGAGAGGTGCCGGGGGGGATCTGGAACAGATTTAAACAAAGAGGGAGTCGGTTCCCCCTCCCAACAATTACCCTGTCAAACATGCGCTCTCTGCAGAATAAAACGCATGAACTTGCTGCACTTGTCCAACATGACAGGGACTTCAGCAGGGCAAACCTGATCTGTTTTACGGAAACATGGTTGACCGAGGATATAGACAACATTGATCTGGATGGCTATCCTCTCCTTCGTTATGACAGAGACATGACACAGACGGTGAAACGTGTTGTTGGTGGATTATGTATGTTTGTGAACTCTGGCTGGGCAACAAACATTAAGGTACATCACACTTAATGCACCACTGACTGTGAAATAATGTCTGTGTCTTTTAAACCGCATTACCTCCCCCGTGAGTTTGCACAGATAACTATCATTCTAGTGTACGTGCCTGGGCCAGATTATGCGCTCACAGTAGAGCGCATCGCTGACACTTACAACAAGGCGCTGCACCATTCTACTGATAATCCTGTCTTCTTCCTTGGAGACTTCAACAGATGTGATGTTTCTGCACTTCTGTCAGACCTGGAACAATATGTGACATGCCCGACGAGGTTAAACAAAACAGATTTGTTTTGGCAATGTAGATAGGTGCATATGCAGCTCGGTGCCGCCCACCCTTGGCACGATCGGATCATCATGTCATTCACCTTCTACCACAGTACCATCAGTCACTCAAGATGGCTAAACCTACTGTTTTGTATTGTCAAGCTTGAACAGACAGCTCTGTGGATAAGCTGAGAGGTTCCTGTGTGACTTGTTTTTTAAGGATCAAGACTGTCTTAATGATTATGAACTGTTGAATGATACCATAGCTGGTTACATAAACCTTTGTGTGGACTCTGTAATTAAAATAAAGCAAATCAAAATCTTCTCAAATAATAAACCATGGGCCAGAAAGGAACTTAAATATTACTTAACTCTGAAGAAGCATTTCTTCAGGGTGATTTAAGAAAAATGAAGGACTTACACAGAGAGTTACGATCTATGATCAAAAAGGCAAAACTAAACTTCTAGGACAAAATTGAGGAGAAATTGAGGGCTGGCAATGTGAGAGATTCTTGGAAGGGGCTGAATGAAATTATGGGCAGGTAGCAGCGATCTGCTGTCCTGGATGGTGAATTCCCTAGCCTTCCAAACAATCTGAACTCATTCCCTGCCAGATTTGACAAAAAGGATTTCAAGGATGAGTGTGATGCTGTCTGTACCTCCTGCCCAATGACTATTCATGAATGAAGAGTCCTTTCCATACTGCAGAAAATAAATCCTCACAAGGCCAATGGCCCAGACGGACTTAAAGGGAGAGTCTTGAAGTAATTGCAGTGCAACTGGGACCTACTGTTACCCGGATGTTTCAGCTATTCCTAAATTCAAATATTTACCAATGAAATATGTGCCATTCAACTCCTCAAATTATAGCAGAAACATACAGACCAAACAAGCCAGGAAAATGTATGAATATGTTCATAGTTGTCTTGAAAAAGTCTTGAGCTCGATTATTATACAGGTAAATTGTGTTATAAATACCGGAGTGATTTCATGACAGTATATTAAAAAGATGAGCATATTTGTGAAGTTTCCACAGGTTGATATTATTATAAATAGATAGGTTAGGGTCCAGTTTTACTACAGATGATTGAGGGCAATATGGGGCATTGGGTAGGCTAAAGGACTCCCATGCAGGGTGACATCAAAGGCACAGAGTGTGACGTACAGTTCAGGAAGCACACGCGAGAGACAGAAATCCAAAAAACGTATGCCTTTAATGGGGTGGGCACTTCATTCTGGCCGCCCACTTCAGCAGGGCGATGCGTGTGGTCTTCCTGCATCAGCGGATGACGGCCTGTGCGGACGGGACGGCCACCTCCTCCACCTGACTGGGGAACAGTGGAGGTTAGTGTCCCATGCAGCATTCTAAAGGGGACAGCTTGGAGGAGGAGGAGGTGTGGCAGTTGATGGCGTACTCAGCCCTTGGTAATTGATGGCTCCAGGAGGTAGGGCTCTTAGAGCAGAGACATCTTAGCACCGTCTCAATGCATTGATTTGCCCGCTTAGTCTGGCCATTGAATTGGGGGTGGAAACCTGATGTGAGACTAACAGAAGTGCCAAGTGAGGTGCAGAAGGCTTTCCAAAATTGGGCTGTGAATTGGGGACCTCGGTCAGAAACTATGTCAGTGGGGATACCATGGAGACGGATGACATGTTGAATGAGCAAAGTGGCAGTTTCCTGTGCAGTGGGTAGTTTAGTGAGAGGAATGAAGTGAACAGCCTTGGAAAATCGATCAACAATGGTGAGGATGTGTTACAGTGATTGGAGGAGGGTAAGCCAGTGATAAGTGTAGGGAGATGTGTGATCAGGGGCGATGAGGTGTGTGTAGGGGTTGTTGTAGGCTGTGAGGGGGCTGGTGAGATACCTTCGATTGGGTGTAGACCGAGCAGGCGGAGACATAGTCTCGGACATCTATCCTAATCTCAGGCTACCAGAAGCGATGCGTGCGATTCCGGTTAACACCTGGGTGGCATGACAAGTTAGATGCGTGGCCCCATTCCAAAACTTGGGGGCGCATGGTAATGGGGACAAATGGGTTGGTGGGGCAACCACTGGGGGCGGCAGAATCTTCCAGAGCCTCTCTCACCTTCTTTTCAATGTCTGATGAGATGGCATTGGCGCATACTTCCTTCGGAAGGATGGTGTCAGTACCTGGTTCCTTATCAGGGGGCTCGAAGATCCGATTCCGTAGAAAACTACGATTACGATGTCGTAGTTTTGTTCTGTGGAACTCAAACGATGAGAGTAAAAAGCACAGGGATGAATCTTGTTATCCTTTTCAGATCTCTGGGACAGAATGGCTCCAATGCCAACATTAGAAGCATCAACCTCAACAATGAACTAGGCTTCTGGGTTAGGGATAGACAGAATGGGGGCTGTGGTAAAATGCGTTTTAAGGTCTTTAAATGCATTCTCAGCTTTATCGTTCCACTGAAACTTGAGTTTACATGATGTTAAGGAGGTGAGAGGGGCAGCAACAGTACTATAATTGCGGATAAATCTACGATAAGAATTGGCAAAACCCAAAAAGCGCTGTAAGGACTTATGATCTGTGGGCCTGGGCCATTCTATGACAGCGTTGACCTTGGATGGATCCATTCTTATGGCACCGGCACAAATGATGAAACCCAGAAAAGTCGTGGTGGGAACAGAGAATTCACACTTTTCAGCTTTAACAAATAATCGATTCTCCAGGAGGCGCTTGAGGACTAGACGCACCTGCTTGACATGCTCCTCTAGGGTCTTGGAAAAAATAAGTATGTCATCAAGATACAAAAAAACAAACTTATTTGTCATGTCCCTCATAACATCGTTAACAAGACCCTGGAATACAGCTGGGGCGTTAGTCAGCCCGAAGGGAAGAACCAAATATTCCTATTACCCTGTGGGGGTGTTGAAGGCCGTCTTCCATTTGTCCCCCTCTTGGATGCGTACCAGGAGGTAGGCGTAGCATAGGTATAACTTGGTGAAAACGGTGGCCCCCTGGAGAAGCTCGAAAGCAGTGGTCATGAGTGTTAACGGCTAGCGATTCTTAAAAGTAATTTCATTGAGGCCTCTATAATCAATGCATGGACAGAGGGACCCGTCCTTCTTACCCATGTAGAAGAACCCTGCTCCAGCAGGAGAGGAGGATGGACGGATGATTCCAGCAGCGAGGGACTTGCTCAGGTACTTCTCCATAGCTTGGGTCTCGGGACGGGACAGGGAAAACAGGCAACCTCTAGGGGGCATGGTACCTGGCTTGAGATCAATGCCACAATCATAAGGACGATGAGGCACGGGACTTGGAAAATACTTCCTTGAGATCATGATATACTTGAGGGACCTTCTCGAGGTTCGGGATCTCTGCAGGCGTGGGAACATAAGCATGAACATGAGCATTTACAAGGCATGACTGGGAACAGTTAGGGCTCCAGCCCTTAATTTCATGAGTAGCCTAATCTATTTCGGGGTTGTGTTTGGCTATCCAAGGATAGCCCATAATAACATGAGAAAGAGGGGAGTCAATGAGGTTCAGTTTGATGGTTTCCTGGTGGTTGCCTGAGACACACAGCTTGATGGGGACAGTGGAGTGAGTGATACAGCCGATCCTCGGACTGTTCACTCGATTAGCAATACCTGATCATGAAACCTCCTCCAGAGGTATTCCCCAATTACGCGCCGTTTCAGCATCAATGAAACTGACCTCAGCTCCAGAATCCACCAGGGCAGTGGTCCGCTTGATTCCCCCTTCCCACTCCAAACTGATGGGCAGACAGGTTCGGCTGGTCGAAGAGACCTCCATGGGAGTAACACCCACTAGTGGTCCTTTCATGGGTGAGCGCTGACTTTTAGCTGGGCACTGGAAGACAATGTATCCAGCCTTGCCGCAGTAGAAGCAGGCCCTCTCCCTGAACCTGCTCTTCTTTGGTCAGTCTGGCTTGGTTCCTCTGCATAGGTTCCCTCTCAGGAGCGGTCTTGGGAGCCGCAGAAGTTAAGAGAGGAGGCTGCCGTCTCACCTGAGTCAAGATGGGGGGGTCAGGAGAAGCGCTGGACAGCTTTGTTTGGACACAGGGTTGCCCCGCCTCCCAGGCTGCCGTAGCCCACTGTTTGGCTCTTCCAGTTAGCTGCATGATGATGTAAGCCACGCAGGATTGCTCAGAGGGGAAGGTGGCAGGCTGAAGACTGAAAATCAGCTTACACTGCATCAGGAAGGCGCAGCAGGACCCAGGTTCACCGTCATACTTCTCAGGAGGAGGTAGGCGTGGTTCGTGGATCAGAGGAGGTGGGGCAGTAGCAGGCACTGGCACGGGAGCAGGAGAGGTAACAGTGGAAGAGCAGGTGGCGAGCGTGGGATGACTAGCTCTCACAGCTGAAGCCAGGTTCGTCATCTGGTGCATCATGGCTTGCAGGTGTAGGACGACAGCTAATAGCTGTTGCTGCTGGTACTCCAGCCTGACGGCCTGGTTCGCCACCTTATCTTGCAGTTTGGAATTTCTTGCTGGTTCCATGGTGGTCAGAACGTACTGTGACGTACAGTTCAGGAACCTTATGCGAGAGACAGAAATCCAAAAACGTATGCCTTTAATGGGATCCGAGTCAAAGCCAAAATTAGCAGAAATTGCCAAGCCACAATAAGAAATCCAAAAACAGTATCGACTAGACAGGCAGAGGTCAGAACCAGTAAGTACAGAAGTACAAAAACGATAGGCAAAAAGTCGTAGTCGATGGGCAAAGCCAATGGTCATACACAGGGCATCCAAACACAGAACTCGTGGTCATACAAAAATAGGTCAAAATCCAGAAAGACAAAAACAGTACAAAAAGGGCTAAGGCAAGAATCAAGGTTGAACTATCCAGTAGAAGTGAAACGATATTCAATGGCATACGAGGTGCTCTGCATAAAGAAGTATTGATCAACGTTCTGACAAAAGCTGTGAGTGAAAAGACTCCTAATATACACACAGGGAGGGTCACATGCTATACAGAGAACAGGTGTGGGGAATGAGGCTAATTACATCGGGAGAATCACATGAGGGAAACCTTAACCACGAAAATTGGCGAGAGACAAAAGACGAATGGGAATCACACAAACAGCCTATTACATTTAAACAGCTCTGGTCCAGGAGTTCTACGTGCACAGATAACGAGCCGGAGAGTAATTAAGCACGTGCAAGAGTTTCTCGCTGGACACAAAGCAAAGGACAGGGATAGCTCAGTAAGAGGTGGAGATTAGAACAGGGCGATTGCGGAGAGGTAATTAGTCTAGATTAGTAGCGGTGCAACTTTACATATTAAACTAGAGTGCTCATTAGTAAGTTAGTTATCTTATATACATGGATTAGTAGTGTTAGTGGACTATGATACAAAATACAAATGTTAGTCTTGTTACTAATTAGAACAGAAGGGCAAAGAAAGAAAACGAGTTCGAAGGAATATTTTAAACACCGGAATTCACTTAATTCACCCGAAGTCAGTGAGCACGCAGACAGGGAAGACGGACTGAACCAACTAGATCACAAGACAGGGGAGACAACTGCAATGGAACTGAGAAATGGAATGAACTAAAAGCTGAGCAGTACAATGACAAAAAAAAGACAATAATGAACACAGAACACGAACATGAGCATGACCAAAAACCCATAACCATGACACAGAGACCATACAAACCCCCCACTCTCAGCTCAGAGGCCGGGTTTATTGCCTCCTCCTGTCAAGCCATTCACATATACAGCTTACTCACACTTTGCATCCCCAGTTCTGGTCTCCAATCTCTTACGGGCATAAACCACCCCCACTTCTCTTCACACAAAACCCGGCAAACAACAACCTGTCCTCAGGAACTCAGCAATTTGCTATACTGCATGGCGTTGAAGTCTTCTGATGCTCAGAAGGCCTGCCAGTCTTGCAGCAGTGTGACAGATGCACTCATCAGCGCCAGCAGTGCTGCAACCCCCCCTTTTTCCATCTTACATGGACTGAGTCACCCATTTCAAATATCTTGGAACAATGATTGATGATCATCTTTCCTTCCAGGAAAATGTGGATAACACTCATAAAAATGGAAGACAACGCCTAGTTCTTCTCAGGAAACTGAAGAGTGTTAACACCAGCCAGCGGACCCTGTCCATGGTTTACACATCACTAACTGAGGGTGTGCTGACGTACAATTTTGTGTCCTGGTACGGAAACCTATCACTGAAACAAAAGAATAAACTTTCACAAATCATCAATCAGGTCAGCAAGATCATCGGGAAAAAAAATTATCACTTCAGGATTTATATTCCCATGCAATAACCAAAAAAGCAACCCAGATCTACCATGATCCCACCCACCCCTCCATTCTGCTTTATGGATGCTGCCATCAGGGTGTGGACTGACGGTCCCACTGGCCAGGAAAAAGGGCTTCAAAATGTCCTTTATTCAATCAGCGGTGGCCACTCTCAACAAGGCTCTGTTTAAATAGGTTCTGCAGGACCTGCCCCAGTACACAGACATGCCTATAACTTTTTGCATTTTATTTACAACCCAATTCTGAAATAGTTGGGACGTAATGTTAAATTAAAAAGCAATGACTTTCAAATCAAATCAGCCAGTATTTTATTCACAGTAGAACAGTGATGACAGCAAATGTTCAAACTGAGAAATTTTACAATTTTATTCACTATATGAGCTCATTTCAAATTTGATGGCTGCTACAGGTTTCAAAAAAGTTCAGAGAGGGGCCTGTTTACCATGGTGCAGCATCCCCTCTACTTTTTAACACAGAGTGGAGGCGTCTGGGCATTAAAGAGGCAAGTTTCTTGTGTTTAGCTATTTTATCCCACTCATGTTTAATACTTGCTTCCAGCTGAGAGTCTTGGGTCTCCTTTGATGGACTTTTCATTTAATTATCGCCAAATGTTCTCAATCGGTGAAAGATCAGGACTGCAGACAGGCCAGTTCAGCACATGGACTCTTCTACTACGAAGCCATGCTGTTGTAATAGCTGCAGTATGTGGTTTTGCATTGCCCTGCTGAAATACACAAGGCTCTCCTTGGAATAAATGTCATCTGGAGGGGAGCTTATATTGCTCTAAAACCTTTATATACCTTTCAGCATTCATGGTCTTTTTAAAACATGCAAGTGTCCCACACCATATGCACTAATGCATCCCCATACCATCAGAGATGCTGGCTTTTGAACTGAACGCTTATAACGGGAAGGGTGGTCTTTCTCCTCTTTAGTCCGGAGGACATAATGCCCATGATTTCCAAAAAGAATGTCACATTTGGACTCGTTTGACCACAGGACACTTTGCTACAGTCCATTTTAAATGAGCCTTGGCCGACAGAACAGGGCGGCGCTTCTGGATCATGCTCAACAATGGCTTCCTTTTTTCATGATAGAGTTTTAGGTGGCATCTGTGGTTGGCACGGTAGACTGTGTTTACAGACAGTGGTTTGTTGAAGTAATCCTGGGCCCATTTAGTAATGTCAATGACAGAATCATGCCGGTGAGTGATGCAGTGGTGTCTGAGGGCCCGAAGATCACGGGTATCCAGTAAAGGTCTTCGGCCTTGTTCCTTACGCACAGATGTTTTTCAAGTTTCTCTGAACATTTTGATGATGTTATGCACTGCCGATGATGAGACCTTCAAAGCCTTTGCAATTTGACGTTGAGGAACATTGTTTTTAAAGTATTCCGCAATTTTTTTTTTTACACAAGCTTTCACGGGTTGGAGAGCCTCTGGCCATCTTTACTTCTCAGAGACTCAGGCCGTTTCTCAATATGTGTTCTTCTCTGTACTTCTGTTCTTGTGAACTTGAGAAACGTCATCCTTCTGAGACCATGTACTGTCTCAGTTCATAGTTCGCATCTCGACGAGAATGGTTACCAGTCCCGGAAGTATTCCTGATACGCCTTTTTTTCCGAGGATGCATCAGATGGTAACTTGTGTGAACTTGAAAGCACGCATGTCCCAGAATTCTTTTTGGCATCTAAGCGGGTGCGAGACGTTCGTGAGGGAGAAGGGCAAGATTACGTTTCCAAAAACCGTAATTGCTAACTAAAGCAATGTACATAGTTCGTCCATTCACAGTCAATGGGTCCAACTATGTAAGTTAGCGCCTGTGATTTCGGGAAATGCACCCCAGGATTGGTAAAGCTGCTTTCACACCGGACGCGAAACAAATTTTTTGCACGACAGATTTACATTCAAAGTCAATGCAAAGATGCAAATTTGCATCTTTGCATTGACTTTGAATGTACTCTGTCGGTAATCGTTCGCTATTTCTTAGCTAAATACTATTCTGCTAATTTTCAGGCGAGGAACTATTATTTGAGTACATTTGGAATATTGGCTGCTTCACGATGTTTTATGTCGAATATGCGCCAGTGTTTTAATAGTATAGAAACTCCGCAACAGTCGGCGGCACATAGCTAAGCTTAGCAACTTAACTAGCTCACGCTCACAGACCCCTCTTCCCCTACAGATAACATTACTGGGGGGAAAAAAAGGATGAACGCGGAGGAAGTCACGGCTCACTGGCTGTTGTATTACGTAATACCAATGAAAACGCATCGTCTCAAACCGTCGATAGCATTCTGAGTGCTCGTAGCCTGGGAAGTGCACTCTTCCTAGAACGACAAGTGAGAACGTTCCTCCCACGAATGCAAGTTCGTTCTTGGCATTCTTGGTATTGAGAAACAGCCTCAGTCTCTCTAAGACATCCCTTTTATAGCCAATCATGTTACACACCTGATGCCAGTTAACTTAATTACCTGCTAAATGTTCTTTCAGCTGATTCTCTGATATAGTATTAATTTTTTTGTCTGTGTCCCAACTTTTTTGAGACCTGTTGAAGCCAGAAAATTTAAAATGAACTCATTTTGTGGATAAAAATTTAAAATATGGCTGCCGGATGGCTCACTTGATAAAGCATTGTGTTGCGAAGCAGAAGTGACTGTCACATCGCGGGTTTGATCGCCGCTTCGTACCAGCCGGCAGTGGTCGGCAGCTTTCTCAGAGTGGCGCACAATTGGCTATTGCACTACAGGCTTGAAAATTGGGAAGGGACTGCCGGGAATGGGAAATAAAATAAATAGCTTTGTTCGTTGCTCAAGCGCCTCCTGTTGGCCAGCCAGGCACTCATCAGGAAGATTCTAAGTCTGTTCATGTTCGGGTATCCTCCGCCCTCACTCTGAACTTGTTAAGATTCAACCCATGAGTGTATAAGAAGCGGTGGCTGATGGGTGTGTGCTTCAGAGGAGAGCCGTGAACTGTCTTCACTCTCCTGACTTGGCAGTAAGGGCTTGCATATGAGCAAGCTTTGTGCATAGTTCACCGATTGGTCATTCCAGATTCAGGTGGGATTGGAGATGCCAGATTTATTTTAAAAAATTTTTAATGTCTCAGTTTCAACATTGCAAATGTTATCTATGTTATGTTGTAAAAAACATATTGGCTCATGTGATCTGAAAGTCATTGCATTTTGATTTTATTCACAATTTTCACTTCGTCCCAACTATTTTGGAATTGGGGTTGTATATTTATTATCATTATCTTTGCCCCACTAATCTAATCCCCTCTTCAATTTTTAGGTGACTGTTATCTGCTCATTAAGCTCTATATTTTAGAACACAATTGGACTTCAGTGGGATGTGTTGCTTCATTGTTTGATTCTCTGTCTTATTAATTTTCTTATTGTGATGTTTTAAAATGTCTTGTGTTATGTGTTGTCTTACTGTTTTCATGCCAGAGCCAAAGACAAATTTCCATTTTTATGAATTTTAAAAGGACAATAAAGTCATCTGAGTCTGACTCAGAAGAACATCTCTGTCCTTCAGAACAGACAGGAGTGTTTCTGTGTCGTGTTCATGGCCTCACCGTTTGGTCCTCAGTCTTGGGGCTGCTCTGTGCTGCCAGATTTTACCACTTTATGCAGGAGCCTGCAGGCGCACTGACTCAATAGATTCTTCTCCTCCACAGTCTCTGACCTCAGAAGCAGTACCTGTGATCTCTCATCTTTACCCTCTTATGCCAGCTGGGGTCCTGGTGTCATGTGATCAGTCAGATTTGCAAAAACACAAGGACAGAAACCCCAAACACAACAATGCTGATGTTGCCATCAATATCACAACAATATCTGATATCCTCCAAACACACATTCCTCTGAACGGTTGTCCCGGCGATGGGATGCATTTCCAGCATATCTCCAGCAGAGCATCCTTCCACATGACAGTGATGTCATCACCTCCATCTGCAGGAGAAACACAAAGCAAGCCTGGCAGTACACACATCCACACTTATACTGAATACAGAAGCACTAGGACATTATGCTGTCCTCTTAGTATCAACATTTTAGGACATTTTAATTGTAAATTTAAATAAATCTGACCTCCTCAGGGGGTGTTGGGGGCCAATTAAAGGTCTGCAGTGTCATACAGTGCAGCATCACAGACAGCCGTAAGCAGAGAATATGAAGAAGTCACTGCATCTCTGTAGGAAACAGTAGAGAAGTAGAGCATCTGTGTCTCATTCAGTGTCTCTGCTTCTGTTACAGATTCTGGGGGAGTGGAGAGCCAGATTATCAGTACAGGAGTAACAGTCACACACAGTACCAGGATACAGACTGTGCAGCTATTGAGTATATTGAGAAGACATGGAGGGACGCACACTGTAACATGTCCTACAGGTTTATCTGTGAGACTGATGCGCTGCTCCTTTAGAATATCCTTTTATCACCAGTGATGTAATACTGAGGCATAATGGGAAATGAAGTCTTTTTAAAAAACATATTTAACTGTTTCTTTTGCTCAGGTCCTTCATATATCTGCACAGTGTAGTCAGAGCAGAACTGTACTTACATTTGAGAGGCGTGGCATCAAACGACACTGAATGAGAGCACTAGCAGGGTGTAGTGTGCACTCTGTGTAGGTACTGAAAAGAATACAAGGGCTCATGAATCCTGTCAGTGTTTGATTACATGACTGATGCACACCTCCCCTGTGAATGGCCTGGTTATAATTTAAGATGGATTATGTGTTTTAAATAAGAGCTGTTCTGCTGTTATACTTGAATATGAACCATCATATGTGATCTCGGTTTTCATTCAGTAAAATAATAGTGCAAAACTCAATTAATGAACACAGTTGGCGCAAATACACTTCCACTATCTCTCTAGATCAGTGAACATCAAACCTCGGTATTTGGTGGGAATCCAGCTCCACATAAGTCCCATTTAGCATACATATAAAGGGGAAATTTACAAACACATTGAATCTATATTGCTTCAAACACACCACTGTGTCAAAGGTTATTGTCCTCTGTGTTGATTGTGTGAAAACATCAGCGAACAGAAAGAGCTCTCACTGCATTTTCAAATTGATGTTACTAAAACCTGCTTTCGATGGCTCTCCAACCAAGGGTTGTGAGATAAAGGCATAAATCATGTGCTCGAAATTAAACAAGTAGCCTGTGAGTCTGCCATCTAAATCCTGTCTGAATTTATCCTTCCCTTTTAGGCACAAGTCAATGCGAGTATCAACATTTTTTGACAAACTCAGTTTAGCTGGTGAGTTTCATCACTGGTTGAATCAACCAAGCTGTTTGAGTAAATAATGCTGGCTTTAAATTTAGATTCACACCTGAGTGCAGATGGTGATGGATCTTTGGTCTGTGTGTTTCCTGTGATTCTCTGTCCTCCTGTCAGTATGAGAGAAGCACAGGAAGAGTGAGTGAGTGAGTATCTGAGTGTGTGTGAATGCTTCATTAATGATTATTATCAACACCACAGTTTTAATGTCGAAAAGATGATTTCCCCTCAGTTTGTTTGTTTATGCATGCATATTAAAAACTTTGGCATTCATTAGTTTTTTGGTCAATTTTGCTTTGTTCTGTCTGCCATGTCGACGGTTTAATAAACAATTTCTGTTTTTTGCCATGTTTCAATCATCTGTTCCTCATCACTTCAACATGCCCACATCTTACTGCAGGTGTATCTGAGTGGTGAAGCGCAGACACAGTTTCCTCATTTCAATGGTGACCTGCACAATGATCCCAGAACAGGTGTCTGCATTGCAGGGTTTATTTTTGATGCCAGTGTGTGTGTGTGTGTGTGTGTGTGTGTGTGTGATATGTCTGGTGTGTGGATGTGTGTTGATTAGATATGAATTACCTGTGACAGTCTGACATCAGTTCATGTTTTACTCCAGTACAGTGAGCCCATCTTCTGGGCGCCATTCTGATTTAAAGCTTCTCTGTTTGTGGTGATGAATAACAGTGTGAGATTGGTATTGTGTTTAACAATGTGGAAAAACACTGGAACTACTGAAGAAACTGAAGTAAAAAACCCAACAGAGCTGCGCACTCTCATGTACCAACACTAATGAAACTCCTCAATATACATGAGAGTCAGTAACTGACTGCTTTCCCAGATGCACTGTCACTGGGCTTCTGTTTTCTGCATTGTTGATTTATCACCTAAATGTCTGTTGTGTCTGTGAAGCACAGTGTACTAACTGCACATGAACAAGAGCCTCTACAGACACGCAGCACCTCCTGTATCTGACCTGTAGCTCCCTCCCTCCCTCACTCAGGTTTAGCAGTCTGAATATTCTCCACTAGGGGGAGCTATTAACACTGAGGAGGCTGGAATTTGGAGGTGCGGCATAAGAATAGTGCTGTCACTGGCACTGTGTCCCTGTCACGAAATAGGTACAGTTTCCAGTGGCGGCCGGTGACAAAAATTACCGAGGAAGCCAGAATGAACAACGAATTTAATTCAGTGTTTACGTGTTTTTTTCATGCAAACACATTAGCCTACTGTTACAGTACCTTAATTCAACCGACTTCTCATTCATTTTAGTGAAAAAAAGAGGTTGAAGGAAGAGGACCGCGTGTGTGAGGGAGAGTGAAAGCGCGAGGGAGAGCTGTGGATGCGCGCTTCGGGTTGTGCGCGTGCTTATGGCTCTGGCACACGATAGTATGTGATAAGTTAGAGAAAGCCCATGCAAAGCTGGTAAACGTCTCGTAGCTTTATTACTGCAGAAAGCTAAACACATAACGACCAGACGGTAATCATGACAAGATCAAGAAATAACAAAAACATTTTAGCCTTTGCTTTCACAGACAGTATTAATGAAGTTCCGTTTTGTGGACAATGCTTCTCTCTGACTCATATTTAATTAATTGGCAACAAAAGTATTTGCAAGATAGCCATGGACTACTGTACAGAAACACAGGCAAACCCCTTCCACCAACATTAGAAGAAACAATGTCATATCTGACAGCCTCGCAACTGAAATGAACAAATCACAAGGATGCCCAATATTCATACATCCAAAAACACACTCAACATGAATGCACAACTCGTGTGCAACGTCTGAATTACATAAACTAAATATAAAACAAATAGTAAAAGTTGATATCAACTGTGCTGCAGCGCTATCAACTGTAAACCTTACAGCTGTCAGCTGATAGTGCAGCTGATGTCAGCGGACCTAAATGCAGTCTCGGTAAGAACTGAGAGTATAAAAAAAACAGTACAGCTTTGCCATCATGCTCTGAAATCCACTTGACAGGACAAGAATAATAAAGAATAAAACACCACATTTTATGCATCACATAAGAAAAATGTGACGACAACCCGGTGATCAGAAAGGCCACGGCGGGCCATAGGAGACATGGCCAGCAGAAAAGTCGGTAAATCTTGTCACTTACTGTTATCCACTCGTTTCTAGCATAGTTAGCTTCACAAAAAGAGCGAACTTTTCCATCAGCTCTCCCCTTAGTTAAACTGAGCTTTGGAGTCAGCCTACCGTCCCGCTTGACTTTTAGTTGAACCTCAAATGGAAGTTTTGAGAAGTTATTTTTTACAAGAAACTCAAGGTCTCTGTCACCTTCCATTCTCTGACTTAATGGCTATACTTTCTGTGTGGGCTGGCTGGCGCCTGGCGGGACAGTTGAATCAGTGTGTGTATTTTCTGTAACAGTTTGTGATTGATTGGAAGCCAGATTTGATCTGGCCTCCCTCATATTTTTTTTAATGATGCATCAACCATTAAACGATGAGCCTTGCTTCAATCTGATTGGCTCATACGGGCTGTTTTTTTTTCTCAGGGAGGCCAAGTGAAGCTGGCCTCCGAGCTGACAGACAGGGCAGAGGGCATGAGACACGAAGTGCAATACACAATGAGAGCTTGACAGGAGGGGGCGCTGTTTTGCTCCTCACGCTCAGCCAAAGCAGAAGTGCGCTGATGAAGTGTTTTGACAAGGAAATGACAACAATATAAAATACATTGTGGTGAAGCTTATTTATATTTTTTCTTTCATGCAATAATTTTTGGCCTCCGTGAAAAACCGCCACTGACAGTTACTGAAAAGTCAAAAGACAGAAAATTAGATTTTGTACTGAGTGCTGTGGTTTACATGAAAATGAAGCATAATCATGATGGCACTTGATCTGCTGCGACAGCACAGTCTGTACTCCGGGTGACTTTTCATTTGTCTAAATGGTTCTCTCTTTTCTTTTCTCTTCCTCAATTGCTTTTTCTTTCGTGTACTGGTGAATGTCCTATGCAAACCACCCTCGGCTGATTGATCAAGTTTCACTCGATGCCTTCTCACAAACTCATGCTTGGTCTCACACTCACCCTCACCAACTTACTCAAACTCACCCTCGCCCTCTCACTGACTCAGCAACTTACTCACCCTCATGTCAGGACGTCCCGGGGATTGAACCCGGGTCTCCGGTGTAGCAGGCAGACGATTTACCACAAGACCACGGGAAGGACTCAATTGCAGAGAGAGGCAGACAAGGCAAGTCAGTTCAGGGGTTTTACTGAGTCAAAAAGAGTTTCAAAAAAGGTACAAATCTCAGAAGTTTCAAAGTTAGGGTTCTTCATAAAACAAAGTTCTCAAAACAAATCCAAGGTCCATAAACACAAAATCAACGAGTCCAAAAAGTACTAGAAAAAATGCTGGAGAGGCTTAACAAGACGTGCAAACTTAAGGTTGACAATACCAAGACTGAGCACAGGACAATAAACTGAGCAGGCATTTAAAAAGGGAGTCATACGATGTACAGGTGGCTGCAATCAACATCAAATCAAACAAAGCATGACTAAGGTAACATGACTCAGCACACAGAAATGGGCACAATGAGGACATCTGGTGGTGAGAGTTCAGAAAAATGTCCCAAAACCTCACAGGACCCCCCCACTAGGAACGTCTCCAGACGTTCCAACTCGGACGATCAGGGTGAGCCCGATGGAAGCCTGCAATGAGGTCCGCGTCGAGAATGTCCCGAGCAGGCACCCAGGACCTCTCCTCCGGCCCGTAGCCCTCCCAGTCGACCAGATATTGCAGGCCCCTCCCGACACGGCGAGAATCAAGCAGGCGACGAACGGTGTACACCAGTCCACCATCCACCATCCTTGGAGCTGGCGGGTCCTTTGCGGGGGGAGCCAGAGGGCTGGTGACGACCGGGCGCAGGCGGGACACATGGAAGGTGGGGTTAATCCGCATGGACCGGGGGAGCTGCAGGCGGTAGGCCACGGGGTTGACCCTCCGAAGCACCTTGAAAGGCCCCACAAAACGCGGAGCCAGCTTGCGGGACTCCACCCGTAGGGGGAGGTCACATGAGGAGAGCCAGACTCGTTGCCCCGGTCGTAGGGATGGCGCAGGTCGGCGGTGGCGGTTGGCCTGGAGCCGGTATCGACGTGCAGATTTCTGTAGGGCTGATCGGACCCTTCGCCACACACGTCTGCACCGTCTGACAAACCTCTGGGCCGATGGGACGGCAACTTCCGGCTCTTGACCCGGGAAGAGCGGGGGCTGGAACCCGAACTGACATTCAAAAGGACTTAGACCTGTAGCAGAAGAGCAGAGGGTATTGTGAGCATACTCGGCCCAGATGACATACCTGCTCCAGGTAGAGGGGTTGCTGGAAGCAAGGCAACGGAGGGTGGTCTCCAGGTCCTGGTTAATTCTCTCCGTCTGTCCATTTGATTCAGGGTGGAACCCAGAAGAGAGGCTGACTTTGGCTCCTACCAACTTGCAGAAGGCCCTCCAGAACTGAGAGGTGAACTGGGGGCCACGATCTGAGACAACATCCAAGGGTAGGCCAAAGGTCCTGAAAACATACTGGCAGACAATTTCAGCAGTTTCTGGGGCAGAGGGAAGCTTGGGCAGAGGAACAAAACGACAAGCCTTAGAAAATCTGTCAACGATGACTAAAATTACTGTGTTACCATCTGATGGTGGTAGGCCAGAGATGAAGTCCATGGAAATATGTGACCAGGGACGGCTGGGAATGGGCAAGGGGTGGAGGAGACCTTGTGGAGCAGTGTGCGGACTCTTATTCTGTGAACAGACAAGGCAAGCAGCTACAAAGGATTTAACATCTGTATTCATTCGGGGCCACCAGAACCGCCTACTGAGGAATTCTAGAGTTCTGCGGGAGCCAGGGTGGTTGGTGAGACGAGAGGAATGCGCCCACTGAAGGACCTGGCTTCGCACAGCGGATGGCACATAGAGGCGATTGGGAGGCCCGTCTCCAGGGTCAGGCTCCCTCTGCTGGGTGTCTTGCACCACTCTCTCAATTCCCCATCTGACTGGAGCCACGATCTTAGCAGGTGGGAGAATGGTGACAGGAGTTGGATCTTCTGAAGACTTTTGGTGGAGCCTGGACAGAGCGTCTGGTTTCTGGTTTTTAGAGCCAGGCCTCACCTTCAGGTCCAGCTGTCCAGGTAAAGGCACCAGATGTCTTCTTAGTCAGGTTGGTCAGTGGGACGGCCACAGTGCTGAAGTTCCGGATGAACTTGCGGTATAAGTTGGAAAATCCGATGAAGCTTTGGACCTCCTTGACTGAAGTGGGTTGGGGCCACTCCTTTACTGCCTCTGACCTCCTGGGGTCCATATGGAGACTCCCATCCTCAAGGATGAAGCCCAGAAAGGATACCTTGGAGACGTGGAACTCACACTTCTCTGGCTTGACAAAAAGATTGTTGTTAAGTGAGGAGTGATTGTTGCCCCAGTCACAGTTCTCCTCCTCCTGGACGGGAGCTCTGGACATGTGAATCGGAAGTGGCCCTGGACCCCACAGTAGAGGCAACATTGCTCCCTCATTCGACGATCTCTGGGACGATGTCCCAAAACCTCACACCTCACCCCCTCACCAACTTACTCAAACTCACCCTCACCCCTCACTTTCTCACTCTCACCCCCTCACTGACTCACTAACTTACTCACACTCACCCTCACTCCTCACTGACTCACTCTCACTCCTTCACTGACTCACCAACTTACTCACAACCACCGTCACCCCCGCACTGACTCACCAAACTACTGGCTGAGGGCACACAGAGTGGGCAGATTGAGAGAGAGAGAGATGCTTTGAGTGAGCTTGATGCAGTCTGCTAGCGCACCGAGCATGAGTTTGTGAGAGGGCATAGAGTGTAACTGAGTGAAAGGGGTTATTATTGGACATTCATAATGATCGTAGCAAACAGGTAAAGACATTTTTTAAGCACAGAATAGATTTTTATTTCCTCAATTGGAAGGTTTTTTTTTTGTTGCTCACATTTAGTTGTTCCTCAAAACAAGACTTGTGTGCTCGCACAATATATTTTTCTTTGCTCAAACTCTCCATTTGCTCACTCAGGATTGAGGCACAAATATATCTCCATAGAAAGCAACACCATGCCTTCGGTGATTCTCCCGATGGAGCTCCAGTCAGGGAAAAAGGTGTTTGTAAGTGGTATAGTTTTCGAGTTTTGGTCCGGAAAAGATTTTATTACAGACGGACGGACAGACGGACGGACACACTGATCGCTATATCCCCCCGCATTATATGCCGGGGGGATAAAAACACTAGCTGAAAATTGGCAAACAGCCCAGAAACAAAACACCGTGCACATGCACTGAACGATTGGGAAAACAAAGGTACACTGCCAAAGGCAGGGGGAAACAGAAGTACTCACTCCAAGAGTGGATAAACTAGGAAAACAAAAACTGGACCTAACTAGACTGACGGACACACTGGGTGACAAGACAAGGGGCAGACAAGACGAGGGCGCAGCAAAATAAAAGACTCGGAAATCATACAAAGGAAATACTCGGAAGGCACAAGGAGCTGAGATTTCACCATGCAGAGCAGAGTCTAAGAAAGTTCCGTCTGACAGTCTCTTCTCTCTTTCCCACTGGAATAGCCATGAGAGGAGGCGGGGACTCGGAATGCAATCTCAAATGGAACAGAAACAATAAACAAATTAACGAGGACAGAGTTAACAATAATGACTCGAGACAAGACGCTGAGACAATCAATCAAGCTAGACAGTTTAGATTGAGGTAATCTAAACGTGACGAGTAAACTGCCACTATACCCACCCTCTGGACAATTACCACCATATTCCCCGTACCCAAAAATCCCAGCCAAGAGATCTCAAACACTATCACCCTGTTGGCCTAACATCCATAATCATGAAGTTTCTGGAGAAGCTGCTGCTGAACATCATTCTTCCACTTGTTACCCCACATGTGGATCCCCTCCAGTTTGCCTACAAGGCCAGAAGGGGCACAGAGGAGGCTGTAGCTGCCTGCTGCACCTCCTCCTCCAGCACTCGGATTCCCCTGTCAACTTCACCAGGATTCCCTTCGTGGACCTCAGCTCTGCTTTTAATGCTGTCCAAAGGCATCTGATGATCCACAAGCTACACCACCTCAGCGTTCTCTCTCGCCTGATGCACCTCATCCATAATTTTGGGGTTGCGGTACGGGTGGCGCCACCACATCATCTGCACTTACCACCAAATGTGGAGCGCCTCAGAGGTGTGTATTTAGCCCATTCTTGTACATCCTCTACACCAGTGGTCCTCAACCCCGGTCCTGGAGGGCCGGAGTGTCTGCTGGTTTTTGACGTTACTCTGCACTTAATTGATGAATGAAAGCAGTTCATTACACAATTAACTCACCTCAACTGGTGTCTTAGGTTTAAATAGGGTGGAGAAAACCAAACTCAGCACACCCTGTGGCTCTCCAGGACCAGGGCTTACTACCCCTGCCCTATACACTTTTATCTTTACTTTGAACCTCTACTTTGTCCGGATTACAACTATGCTCAATGTCCAATTACATTGACAAACCTTGGTTTCCTGTCACAACCTACATGTATGTTTAATTCGCTCTAGGAGTCTTGTGGGTAGTTCCTGGTAATTGATTGATTGGCTTATTATTCCCTTAGTGCAGGAGTATTGCTAACAGCACAGGTTGTGCTGAGTTTGGTTTTCTCCACCCTATTTAAACCTAAGACACCAGGTGAGATGAGTTAAGTGTGTAATGAACTGCTATCATTCATCAATTAAGTGCAGAGTAACGTCAAAAACCAACAGACACTCCGGCCCTCCAGGACCGGGGTTGACGACCACTGCTCTACACCAATGACGGCACCAGCCCGTCTCCCATCACTGCTTCCCTAAAATATTCAGATGACACAGCCATTCTTGCAGTGCTCACTGACAACCACTCTGTTCTGGACTATCACTACACAATGACATACTTCAGTCAGTGGGGTCAGGACAATAATCTCCACCTCAATGTCAGCAATGCTGGCTGCTGGATGCAAGAATGTCCACCAGAGCGGTTGCTGCACAGCTGAATGTTCACTATCGGACAATGGGGCGTTTAAGAGTTTGTTTTAGACAGACTGGCAGTACAGCAAATCGACCTCACCGTCGTTGTCCATGTGTGACCACACGAGCATAAGTGAAGTGAAGTGAACCTACATGCTCGTCGTCCTCATCGTGATCCCAACCGTGTCTACGCGTATCCCTGATTGCCATACACTACTATCTTGCTTTAATGAACAGTAATCTGAAGCATATTGAACAATAAAATGAATGACTTATGTATGACTTAATAAATTGCAAATTAAATTAATTCTAATTAAAGATTAAAAGTGTCAAATGTGGCGTTTATATTTTTGTTAAGTGTAGATACAATTCAGCACCAGAACTAATCACTGTTGGAGAGTGACTTGGAGGAGCTCAGAGCCAGTAACAGCTCCATGATACAGGAGAGACCAGCTTCAGAGAAACTACAGCATCTTCCAACAAGCTGTTCAAGAAATTCCCCTTATTGACCAGTACTGTCCGTACTGTTCACAGAGTGAGTTGTGCTACTCTGGTGATGCTCTGCAGAGGAGCATTTACTCTTTTACTTTATATCTGTTTTCTATGTAAAGATAAGTCACAGAACCTGTTGTCTGTTCTTCCTGCACAGAGAGAGAGTGTGAACCCTGTCCACAGGGCTGGGAGCAGTTTGACTCCATGGGCTCCAAATTCATAGATCAGGCGCAGGCACGGCGAATGGGGGAATCGCCGTGCCAATGGGGCGTATCCAGGCATATTTTGCAATTTTGTGCCCAGTGCAGCCCGGCGCAAGTAATCCTCTGTCCCGCCTCTGTCCCTCTTGCCGGCGCAAGTGGCATAGAGGGAGGAGAGAGGGCGTCAATGGGTTTAACACAGCCGAGTCAAATCTTCACCAATCAAATGAGCTCCTCTCCTCACCTTTAAAATTGGAATAAAGAAGCCTCTGTCCTTTATCTGTATGATGCGTGAATGTTGCATTTTACTTTGCTGCTTCAGGCATGTTTTCTGCACCGCCTACGTCTACAAAACCCAAAACCAGTGAAGTTGGCACGTTATGTAAATCGTAGATAAAAACAGAATACAATGATTTGCAAATCCTTTTCAACTTATATTCAATTGAATACATTTCAAAGACAAGATGTTTAATGTTCAAACTGAGAAACTTTATTTATTTTTTTGCAAATAATCATTAACTTAGAATTTAAAGGCAGCAACACATTGCAAAAAAGTTGGCACAGGGGCCTTTTTACCTCTGTGTTACATCGCCTTTCCTTTAAACGACACTCAGTAAACGTTTGGGAACTGAGGAGACCTTTTCAGGTGGAACTCTTTCCCATTCTTGCTTGATGTACAGCTTAAGTTGTTCAACAGTCCGGGGTCTCCGTCGTCATATTTTACGCTTCATAATGCGCCACACATTTTCAATGGGAGACTGGTCTGGGCTACCGGCAGGCCAGTCTAGTACCCGCACTCTTTTACTACAGAGCCATGCTGTTGTAACACGTGCAGAATGTGGCTTGGCATTGTCTTGCTGAAATAAGCAGGGGCGTCCATGAAAAAGACGTTGCTTGGATGGCAACATATGTTGCTCCAAAACCTGTATGTACCTTTCAGCATTAATGGTGCCTTCATATGTGTAAGTTGCCCATGCCTTGGGCACTAATACACCCCCAAACCATCACAGATGCTGGCTTTTGAACTTTGCACCTATAACAGTCCGGATGGTTCTTTTCCTCTTTGGTCCAGAGGACACGACGTCCACAGTTTCCAAAAACCAATTTGAAATGTGGACTCGTCAGACCACAGAACACTTTTCCACTTTGCATCAGTCCATCTTAGATGAGCTTGGGCCCAGCGAAGCCGGCGGCGTTTCTGGGTGCTGTTGATAAATGGCTTTCACTTTGAATTGTAGTGTTTTAACTTGCACTTGTAGATGTTGCGACGAACTGTAGTTACTGACAGTGGTTTTCTAAAGTGTTCCTGAGCCCATGTGGTGATGTCCTTTACACACTGATGTCGGTTTTTGATGCAGTAGCGCCTGAGGGATTGAAGGTCACGGGCATTCAATGTTGGTTTTCGGCCTTGTCGCTTACATGCAGTGATTTCTCCAGAATCTCTGAACCTTTTGATGATATTACGGACCGTTAATGATGAAATCCCTAAATTTCTTGCAATAGCTCGTTGAAGAATGCTGTTTTTAAACTGTTCGACAATCAGCTCACGCATTTGTTCACTAAGTGGTGACCCTCGCCCCATCCTTGTTTGTGAATGACTGAGCATTTCAGGGAAGCTGCTTTTATACCCAATCATGGCACCCACTTGTTGCCAATTAGCACGATCACCTGTGGGGTGTTCCAAATAAGTGTTTGATGAGCATTCCTCAACTCTCTCAGTCTTTTTTGCCACTTGTGCCAGCTTTTTTGAAACATGTTGCAGGCATCAAATTCCAAATGAGCTAATATTTGCAAAAAATTACAAAGTTCACCTGTTCGAACATTAAGTAACTTGTCTTTGCAGTGTATTCAATTGAATATAGGTTGAAAAGGATTTGCAAATCATTGTATTCTGTTTTTATTTACAATTTACACAACGTGCCAACTTCACTGGTTTTGGGTTTTGTATATTAAGGATTACAAATATAAGTTAGCTGTCTAGCTAGGGCATTCGATAATTATTACCATTTGCAAACTTGAATGGAATTTCAAAACGAAACTACGTCAGATCATTCAAACTTATAAAGTTGGAATGAAATACGACAGTTGCTCATTTCTTCTGCCTGCATCATTGGGAAGAGAAATGATGCGTGTTCCTATTATTACACCCTGTTGCTGCTTCAAAATTTTGGGATTAACATGCAAGGACAACAATGCAAGATACATTACACATTTATTTTCAATATGTGATCTTAACTCAGTACGAGATCATAGCAATCAGGCTGTATTCCTTTCCCTCACTAAAAACGATAAAACCTAAGTGACAATAATAGTATTAAGCTGCTGGCACAATGGACGCGAAACGAATTTTTCGCACGACAGATTACATTCAATGTCAATGCAGAGACGCGAATACACGGGTGTAGTCGCATCTTTGCATTGACTTTGAAAGTATTAAGTCATGTGAAAAATTGGTTTTGTGTCTGGTGTGAAAGCAGCTGAAGGACACATACCCACATAGGACTTCATCTCCAGAAACTTAAAATATTACCACTGGATTGGACTGAGTGACTCTGAAACTGAGGGTACCTGGCTCTGGGTGGATGGATCCCATCTCCAGGAGAGTATGAGTCCATCTTCACACCCTACTGCGCACAAATACACAAACTTAGGGTCACACTTTTGATGAAGTGTTGCTCATAAAGGCTTTATACAGCAAGTATAATGCCTTTATAAATGAGGCATAATGTCTTTATGAATCATTCGTAAGCAAATGTCATGCTTTGTAAAGGGTGAAATAACACATACTTATTCAGCATGTGATGTCGGATGGGACAATGCCAATGTCACTTTGCTGACAATGTCACCCTTTATAGTATTTAGCCACTAGCAAAGTGACATTGTTAGTTATGAGACATCTGGCACCACATGCTGAATAAGGATGTGTTATTTCACCCTTAACAAAGCATGACATTTGCTTATGTATGATTTATGAAGACATATTTAATTTATGACAGCATTATACATGCTGTATAAAGCCTTTATGAGCAACACTTCATCAAAAGTGTGACCAAACTTTGCCTTCATCTCAAACATGTGATGCACATCTTAGCACGTCAGAAATATGACTGCACCTTTGCCAGCTGTTAGTTCATTCAAGAAGTTTGCGTCAGATTTAACCATTTACTACAAGACAGCCTGCATTTGAGTTTGGCGGTGAATCTGCTTGAGTGATGCTCTGGAACAATATGAGCAAGCATGACATGACACACACAGTCCCAGAGATCACAAACCCCCTGGCAGAGCCTGAGATTTTCTTGAATCTTATTGACATTTAAGTTACTGCACATGATTTGAACAAATGCAGCTTGCAATGAACAATGATAATTATAAAAGAGGAGGTTGTCAAGGAGGAGGTAGATGAGATACAGATTTCTTAGTAAACCTGAATAGGAACGCTGTAGAGGGCATGGAGCCAGAGAAATGAATGAACGTTGGTAACGTATAGTAACCCCAGATTCTGTCACTATTTGGGTTTATCCCTCTGCGTATGTGCAGCTCTGAAGATTTTCTTTCCCGCCATTGTCCTGTATGATGGCCCCAATCAGGTCCGCATCCACCATGTATTACATTTGCGCGACCTGAGTTCGGCTCCCAATAACAAACAGCTTTTTCTTCAGCTGACTATGGAGGAGCATGTGGGGCGGAAACTTAAGGGGCTACACTCATACTCATAGAATCTGGGGTTACAATACGTAACCAATGTTCTATTTCGTATGAGCTTCGGCCTTTAAGGCTGTCGCTATTGGGATAAAGGGAGAAGCTGGATGTAGTCTTTGCCCCACCGTGACACCAGCGTAAAAGCGCAGGAGTCAAAATAAATTACAACTCAACTGCGCTAGTCCCCTTTAGCAAATAATATGAGGCAGTGGTTTCAGCATGGACGATAACCAGAGTTCTCGCATTTGAGAAACAGACGATTCAACCGCCACGTGACAGGCCATTGCCTCCTGACTCCCTTCAGGAAACGCTTAACAAATGGGTGCACAAAGACCGATCTCCCTCCGAACCCTTCGTGGCACGATGAAATGGCCGCGGCATAAGTTTTAATAGTCAAAAGGGACAGATTTCTATCGACTAATAGCTGGAGGAAAGACAGCGTTTGAGGCAGAGAGCAGGATGTTGGATCCATACGCCTCTCCTTACACCAGCGCTGAAAAGCAGACCATTTTGCTGAGTAACAAGCAGTGGGGCCCTTTCCCCTTGAAAGTTTTGTATTGAAGACAACCTAGCATGTCTCTGAAAATTTGTGACTAAGATCTATATTAACTTAGCAAAAAAAATTCAAATATCTACCACTTGTCCCCCTTGCAGAACTGAAGTCTAAAATCATCAAAAAAAAAAAAAAAAAAACCCAGAATATTCTGTTACATGGCCAAATTTAAACCACTGTGTATGTATGGGTTTGGTCTTGCAGTCCCTCCCCCTTCTGCTTTCCTTCGCCTACAACTTGATGGGCTACAGGTGTGGCTAAGGCAGAGGTGAAGGCAGAGTATAAAGGGCTGGCAGTTGCCAGCCCAAATGAGCTCTGCATTTTTTCACCTTGTATTTTATTCCTGTTCTGGCCTTTCTGACCTGTGCTGCTCTGGGGTCTGTTCCACAAAGAAGGATTACTCAGTTAGCTGGATAACTGCACCGAGTAAAACCTGGAATTCTTAACAATCTGGAGCATGGACTGCAGTAGTGAGACCTGTTCTGGGTAAGCAGATATCTTGCTAACTCAGCTATGCTACTTTGTGGAACCGGCCCCTGGAGTTTGCTTTGTTTTTTTTTTTTTTATTAAGACTACTGTCTTTTTACCAGCCTTGGCAATTGAGCCTTATTTCCATTAGGCCCATGGTCCTAGCTCCCGCCAGACTGCAGTTTGCATCCGGAAGGACAAAACCATGACAGTGTAGCCCTTAATATTGCATGCATATCAAAATAGTTTCTCAGTCTTTAAGACCTATGCTAGAACTGTATGATGATAAAATTTGGGGCATGAATTCACAAAACTTGCTGAGAAATTTAATTTTAAAAATAAAAAAAGAAATATTTATTTAAAAATGTAATTTTAAAAGTAAAATTTAAAAAAGTTTGGACACTCAAGCACTAAATGCAACTATTTTCAATGAAAGGCCACTTAGAAAACGGTCATTTGCTTTCAAAAAGCGAAACATGAATCAACGCGCATATTGGGAGTGTTTTTAATGTTCAGGAAAATTTCAGCTCATTCCAGTCAAATACCTTATACTGAGGGGGCTCAAAAGAAAGACAGTCTCCAGCAAAAATCTTGTCATTCTTGTCATATTTTAAAAATTCACAACTCGAAAACTATTGTGAGTACAGCAATAAGATTTGGTATGGTTCCATTTCTCAAGTAGATGTATCAGCGCAAATTTTTTAAAGGAAATCCATGAAAAAAACTGGGAGGCCTTAGGTGAGTTGGGATGGAATGACCCCAGTTTAATGATATTCTCACCTACTTCCTGACATAGCTGTAGTAAATGCTTATTTGTCTTTAATTTATGCACTTTTTCTTGCACTTCTTTACCTCCACTCTCAATATCTGCTGAAATATTCCAGGCACAGGAAATGCTTTCTGGGCAGTTAAAAATCTGCCATGACAGAAGCTCCCGGGGGCCCGGTCCCCTCATGCTATACTCTGCAGTACTCACACCTGGGGCTGGAGGGGCGTCTGTTACAGCCGACTGGCGGGAGACCAGGCCTCTCCACAGAGACCGGGTGCTCCATCTCACTCCACCTCACTCCCGATGGGGGTCAATGCTCAGTCGCACAGCAGATTTGAATTGCACTGTAGACACGCTGGGTGAGGAGTGGGTGGATGGGGGGCGTGAGGGGTGGCTGCACAGCTTGTTGTTTGCGTCACACCCCATTTACCCTGAGGGGGTGTTCATGCCTCTGTCGCCTAATTTAATGATTTCCTTTCAGCTGCCTTCACACACATGTACGACACACACACTCGTACAGCTTCCAGAGGCAGGAAGGTGTAGTTTCTCCTTGTCTTAAATTATAATTTGTGTGAAGATGTGAATAGACTTTGTGCTGCAATATAGCGTGCAAATACTTTGTGATGAGTTCACTTAGAAGGAAACAAGCAGCAATTCCTGTCAAGATCAAAGAGGAAGTGTCATGTTTGTCAGACGTATCATTTTATCATTTCAAAACTTGGTATGGAAATGTGTTGGTTCCTCAAACATGCAGAAAACCTGCTCTGGTGACCCAGTCTCTCCCATCAGCACTCAAACCCAAGTCTTCTCTCCTCTGTTCATTAGTGTACTGACAACTACACTGAAGGGGAACAGCTCTGAATACTGATACAGCCAGCCTACTGTATCCCTCTATCTTCAACACAGATTGAATTATCTTCAACTCTACTTAGGTTAGAGGACAGCAAAAGTTTTGTCTCACCAAATGAGAATGAATGAATTGTACACCAACACTGGTTTAATTGCTTAAATATCACAATGTATATGAAATAAAGATGATTCAACAAGTGAAATAGTGTTGTGAAGCTGACTTGAATTAAATGAAACATATAAATTATTAACAGAAATTGTAATGACGGTGGAAATTTGGAGACCAAATGCAGCGAAAGGGCGAGCAAAAGGCCAACAACAGTGAGCACTAAAACCCGCTAAAAAGAGGAAGGGAAGGAAGTCAGAAAATAAACTCTAGAGCTCCCAGAATATAAACTCAGCAACCAGGAATCGAAAGCCGAGCGAAGCGAGAGTAAACTGGCATAAACAAAGAAAAGGCTCCACACAGAGCCGTCCAAACAAGGCAACAAAATAAACGTCTCGAGGGACAAGATTTGCCAAGCACCAAAACCGGTGCAGACAGGAAGAAAAACAGGGATGAACTCAAAGAAAATCTCCCAAAAATGAATTCCAAAATAAACGCAAAAAAATTTGCTAAATTCCTATGAAGGAAATATAGGTAACGATTTACTTGACGCCCATCTCTAACGCATTATAACCATACTTATAATGAGTTATAATGCAGTTATATCACTGTATACCTATAGTTATAAACACTCATAAATGATCATACTGCTTTATAACAATAAACATAACACACCATAAAGCATTTTATCATGACTTATAAAGTCAGGTATTATAATACTTTATAATTATTAGTAACTCGCTGACAATGCCCACATCAATGATGCATTCATTATAAATATAGATATAATGTGTTATAATTGGCTTATAAATGTGAATAACTATCATTATAAACACTCATAAATTATCATAAGACTTAATCACAAGAAGCATAACACATCATAGAGCATTTTATAATGGCTTATAAGGTCAAGTATTATGATACTTCATGATTGCTAGTCCCTTGCTTAGCATTTTTTGTTGCAAGGATCAAAGTGTATTATAATAATCATAGTTCTAATATATTAAAACTCTTTATAATGTATCATAATCACTGGTATAATGCATTATAATGTGATTGTAACTTACTCGAAGTGGTCATTGGGTGTTTCAAGTGAAGTGATGAAATTGCTCAGCTATAAGCTGATCATAAGTCACTATAAGTGGTTTGCTTTCAGTAAAGTGAAAAATACACATCATTTAATCTATGCAAGAACAACACAAAACATTGCAAAACCTATTTTTATTAAAAAAATGTGACTCCTTCAAAAACTTAAGTTTCAATTATCACATTCACAGTGGAGTGGCATAGGTTGATAAACAAAAGTGACTGCTTCAAAAAAAAAAAAAACTCTTACATCTCAACTCTCATGTATGTTGTACATTCTTATGTCATGAGGTGGCCAAGAATGCCTTCTCTGTGGTTTCTTCCCAGCCAGTACTCCCACTCGATCACTCTCAGGTGTTCTCGCAACAAAAAACGGTAAGCAAGGGACCAGCAATCACGAAATATCATAATACTTGACCTTTAAGCCATTATAAAATGCTCTATGATGTGTTATGCTTATTGTTTTAAAGCCTTATGATAATTTATGAGTGTTTATAATGATGGTTATACACATTTATAAGCCAATTATAACACATTATAACTATATTTATAATGCATTATCGATGTGGGCATTGTCAGCGAGTTACTAACAATTATAACATATTATAATACCTGACCTTATAAGTCATGATAAAATGCTTTATAGTGTGGTATGGTTATTTTTTATAAAGCATTCTGATCATTTATGAGTGTTTATAACTATAGGTATACAGTGCTATAACTGCATTATAACTCATCATAAATATGGATATAAAGCGTTATAGAGATGGGCGTTCAGTAAAGTGTTACCAAAATATCTTCTGGCTGAAGTTCTGGCTAAGATCAGACACTAGCAAAGGAGTCATGGCGGACTTCCGGCTTATATAGAGTCAGGGGAGGGCGCCACCCATGTCCAATCAGCTAGCTGGAGTAAAAAATCTGAGGTTCAAGGAATCAAATGTCGTCCCAGGATGAGAGAAAGAGAAAGAGAAAGCCCTTCACACAACAGCCTCCAAACCATGACTGAGATGGTGGCCTGTACTTGTAAAAAGAGACAGGAAGAGTGTGAGAGAGAGAAAGAGAATATTTGCATGCCATACGACAAACCAGACCAAGAGACTGAATCGCTGCGCTTCCCTCTTCCTCTGAGCACTAGTTCTGCCTCACTTCTCCCTTTTCTCTGGTACTCTGTGGTTCAGATTTACGTCTGATTTGCTATCATGGGTGAAACTGTACTTTACTCCTCTTTGACGTTCAAGAAGGACTTGAGACATGACACAGCTGGTGAGTTGGTTTCCTGAATGTGAATTATGTTCTAATTTTGTTGCTAATGTTGAATTTTTTTTGTTCTTTCCAGAACACTGTAAGCCTAAATACAGTGGCAAACTCAAATGTTTTGTTGTCATCTATTACTACAGCTAAAATTGTGTATTACCATTGTGTGGACGGTACTGAAAGAAAATATTGCAAAAATTTTGAAAAATTTGTTTTCTTTAAGTGCTTTGAAGACAAAATCATTAAGTTGGCTTATTCAGATAGCATGTTATATGTTGGGAGTCATGATGAGAATCTGTGCAATTTATTTAGTCTTTACTTGCTGCTTTGCTTGGTTTTAAAATATTTTTATTGATTTATGAAGAATGATTTTGAAAGTATTGGCACCACGCAACCCAGGGGTACCCAGTCTAATCCACAAAGGGCCAGTGTGGGCAAGGCCGGATCATCCATATAATGACTGATGTGCATACACAGGGGGATCATGCTGGGAGGGGCATCACATGATTCTCAAATCCTCAGTTTTTTTTTTTTTTTTTAATCGGAAGAGACGTGTATGCATATTATGAACAAATTCAAACTTAACTGTTGATATGAAAAGAGAATATAAAAAAGAGAATATAAAAAAAATACAAATAAAAAACTGCGATTTGGAACTGCCCAGCCAAAGTCACAGAAAGGCCAAACTGGTCCCAGATCAGTGTTGCAAGCTGAGCTAGAATCCTGCCACTTAGAAACTGAATTGGCACTGATCTCTAATCAGTTGTTCATCGCAACGCTGTGCCTTCGTTCTGACATCACGTGGTACAACACACTGAGCGGTGGGGCAAGCAATTGAGGGGTTGTGCTAATCGATAAAAAAAAGGAAAAAAGTAGGATAGATATCCACGCTACCGGATATTCCAGAAATATCTTGCTTTTTTAACATTACTCGCGGCAAAGACGCTGTTGGTAGAGAGGCAACTGTTCCGCCCGTCAATTCCGTTCCTCCAGTGTTAGCAGCAAGTGCTTACGTTACAAAAGTTAGCAACGCGCGTTAGAGGCTAATGCTAATGAGGCAGATGCAGCAGCGCATAACATTAGCTAACGTTAACGGGAGCCAGTCGCAGGTGGGCTGACGGCAACAGCTGAACTCGTGGACGGAGAACGTCAGCATGATCGCAGAAGCAGACAATAGTGAGTTCACTGCACAAAGTCTTTCCCTTTTTAAAAACCCTCTGCCATAGAAGTTCAGTTCTTAGTATTTAGTAAATGTAAATGGGTGGCCTTTGTTGCCATTAATTTCAATACCCAAGTTAAGTGCCATTTTAGTGACTGGATGGAAAGTCCTCATAATTAAGATTTTGGGCACTGTCCCTGAAGGCAGCAGGGTTGTCACACTGTCCTTGAAGGCACCATTATTATCACCATTGGCAATCTTCTTTTGACGGCTTGCTCAGCTGGTGTTTTAGCTGTCATTATTGCTGTGTGCTTTTTAAGTTGTTCATAAATGAAACGCTAGTATTATCAAAGAGAAGAGTGGTCCATTGCTTGGTAGAACAGGATTTGCAAATCATTGTATTTTGCTTTTGTTCATATTTTGCACCATGTCCCAACCTCTTTGGAATAGGGGTTTGTATGTTGTACAGTGGGTCGCATTGTTCCCTCACAGCAAGTCGGTATGAAATTTACCTTTCTGTGCGGAGTTTGCAAGTTCCGTCTGTGCTCATGTGAGTTTCCTCCCACAATCCAAAGACAAGCATGACAGAATGATTAGAGACTAAGGTACTGAATGGCGTGTGCACTCTGCAATGGATTGGTGAGCTGCCCCAGGGGGGGCATTTCATGATTGGTCTCACTGGGGCATACCACTGTGTTAATCCGGCCCGGAGTGTGGGTGCTGGATTTTGTGACAACCCAACATTGACACACCGGATTCCACTCATTAACTTCCTGAAAGAACCCCCTGATCAGTTAATTAGTGGAATCACTTATTGTAGCACTGGACTAAACCAAAAACTTGCACTCATACCGGCCCTTTATGGATAAGTATGGACGGCCCTGACTTAACCCCTTTGCGCTGACTACAAATAATGTCAATTTTTTCCTGTTATACATGGGCTTATTTCGTCTTTTCATTCAAGTATATGCGTCACAGAGACTCTGGAAAATGACTTCAGTGTAGCAGGACATTTGGAAATTCAATTACATAATAATCTAGGAATTAAATTTCTGAATTAACAGACGCCAGCATCTATACGTATCTGCTCAAAGGATTTGTGTCACAATTACTGGGCATGTTCGCTACTTTGAACAAAGTAAATCTGTTCAACTGCAAGTCAAAATGGAGAAGGTATTTTTTCTTCTTCTTTGATGATTGGCGATGAGAAACCAGCTTACATTCTTCGTTTCCTTTGGCTACAGCTTAAAATAGCTTTTTAACCCTCCTGTTGTGTTCCGTCACATTTGACCGATTTACAAGTTTTCTCTCCAAAAAAATGCAGTTAATTTCATCTGTTTGTCATAAGGTTCCATGACTTTGCTCACACATGGCATATGAGCTCATAAAATAAATTTGGAGAATTTTTATTAAATTTTTTGTGTTTTATTGAACTTGTATACACCTGTGGTGTTCCCGGTCAAAAATGACCGGTCATTCGAAATGAATGGGTAAGACCACAATTAGTCTATAAAATTGAGTTCAAGCACATTCCCACACTCCTTTCCCACACCCCAACATGCAGGTGTCTTTGAGCAGACACACACACACACGCACACGCAAACACACATGCACTCAACTTCCATGGCAACCCCCACAGGAACCGATCTCCAATAGAATGTTTATGGCCATGCTGGAACCCCTCATGCGAAGGCGGCAGCACCTTCCCCGAACACCATCCTCTGCTGCATTGGTGAGAGACATGCAAGCTACAGCACCAACATCTACACCAACCACAGGCGGAGGACACAAAAGGAGGAGGTGTCAATTTTTCTTCTGAAATGTTTTCGCAAATTCCTGTGAGATGGTAAATTGGAGAGAACTGAAATTTTGCATGTTGATTGGAAGCTGTTTGCTGCCCAAGCCATTTTTAACTCAATCAGCCAGATGAGGGCGCTATAATTCAAGAAAAACAGTAATTCACTTTAAAGGTCATAACTCCTACACTGTAAAGCCCATTTACACAAACCTTGGTACAGACATTCCTTCGTCCAAACTCTACAACTTTCTCATAAGAACCCCTCAGGTCAGCCATATTGGACTTTCCGCCAGGTAGAATTTTTTTGAAAAACAAACTTTTGCCATCTCCTAGGCCGTAGGTCCGATTCCTTCAAAATTCACTGTGGATCATCATTGGACCAAGCTTATCAAAAATTGTATAAGCTTGTGGAAATCACCTTTTTTTTCCAAGATATTGACCAATGAACTTCAGCAGGGGCATGGCTTAGCACATGAATGGACAAAAGTCAACAACCAGTGGGCCAATCATCACGAAACTCGCAGGATATGTCCATATAAGTACCAGGAACATACCTTGACTGTTTCATGCATATCGGCTGATAGGGGGGGAAATAATACAAAAAAATGGGTATGGCATGACACAAATCAGACTATGAATTCGCAATAGTTTGTCCTACAGCCATAAAACCCACAGGATATATTCATAAGTACCTGAAACATACCCTAAAATTTCATTCAAATTGACCAATAGGGGGCACTATAAATGCAAAACAGCAGCGTGGTATAACACAAATCAGTCTATAAATCATAGTTTTCCCAATCATTACAAAACTCTCAGGATATGTCCACATAAGAACCTAAAAAATAGGCTTAAAGTTTCAATCAAATTGACCACAAGGGGGCGCCACAAATGCAAAAAAGGAGTGTGGTATTCCACAAATGGGACTATCCATCATAAGTTGTTGGTCCAATCAATACACTGGCAAAATAGGTCCACATAACAACCTGCAACATACTCTTCAAGTGGTTTTTTAATTAAGCTGTCAAAGCTTTCAACTAATAATGGTCTTTCTAGGCTTGAACCCCAGAATTGCCACTTGTGGCTATATTTCTATTTCTATTCTTGTGACACTTAACAGTGTTCATAAAATAGCATTTACTATCTGCACAAGCAGAATATTAGGACTATGCACCAGACTTAGTTGCGCAAGTTGCATACTTGGAGGAGACACAAAAGGATTTCACACAATGTTATGACAAGATGCACAGCAAGACGGTCATATGTCTGAATCCGGCCGAGGGCCTTTCTTTGTGGAGTTTGCGTGGTCTCCCCGTGTTTGTGAGTGCAGGCATGTGACTTTTCTGACTGTAGTCGGAATTCCGACTTTTCCATCTCCATTGGGGGGAAAAAATGCCTTTCAGTGACCTTAGCCAAATCAACGCTTTCTCCTCTAAGAGCAGTGCTCCCAAAAAAAGCGAAAAAGGAGTTTTCCATTAAGACTAAGTGTTCATCAGCAAAATTGATCGTTCATACCTGTGCAGAGTTGGTTCGGGCCTGGCCTCAAACCGGAAATAGTAATGATTTTTATTAGGATGTTTGTAAATTATAAGCCATTTATTCAGTATAGGCTACAAATACACGGAACAAATGAAAAGAAAAACACGTTTAACAACCATTGATGTATTGAATATGTCAATCATATATATAATTGCACAAAACTTCCGTTTAAAACAGTTATTAGTCCTGACCTGTTCTCAGTCATTTTCATGATTAACAAAATGTTCACTCCGACAGCACTCCACACTTAACAGGTGCTGCTTGTTCTCCCCGATTAGGAACAGGTCAGGACTAATAATTGTTCTAAACGGAAGTTTTGTGCAACACAATTCTCTGTTCTTGTTCCGCAGCTGGACTGAATTTAGCCCATGATTTAATCGCTGTTAGATCGCATACGGAGAGCAACCGTGTCTTCGGTTGCCAATTACGATAATTGATTTAAATGTAATAAACTTTCCCTCAATATTAGTAAGACCAATTTTGTTCTATTCCAGTCTTATAGGAAGCAAAGTAATGCTGAGCCCATCTGTCTCAAAATAAATGGACAACATACAGTATTAATAGAGTAAAATCTACAAATTTTTGGGACAGATTTTTGGGAGTTCAAATTGATGAACTCTTAAACTTCAAGTTTCATATTGATGAGTTAACATTAAAGTTGTCAAAATATGTTGGATTGTTTTTCAAACTTAGACATTTCCTCCCACTCCTAGCGCTCCTAACATTATACAGATCTTTAGTTGAGCCTCATTTAAACTACTGTAATATTATATGGTGTAATACTTTTCCGAGCCTAATAATAAAATTACAAACATTGCAAAAGAAGGTTATACGTGTCTTATCATGGGCCGAAGGTAATTCTCCTATCGCCCCTCTTTTTTGCAGATATGGTCTACTTCAGCTCACTGAGACTAATACTTATCACAATGCATGTACTATGTATTAGGTTGTTCATGGTATGAATTCTAAACTGTGTGATCTCATTCCAGTCTGCCATCCACTGCATCCATACAGCACTAGGAAGAAACACTTTATTATGGAGAAAAAAACGAAGGCTTAAATCTACCATTCTGAGTGTTGTGGGCAGGGGGCTGCAGATATGGAATGAGGTCAATGACAGCATTAGAATGTTACATTCTGTCTCTATTTTCAAGAGAAATTTAAAGTAGCTGCTGTTGTCAATCTATGATTAACTGATGCTGCTATTCCTGTTTGGTATTCTGATTTATTTCATCTATTGTGTCTCGTGAACTAAAACTGCATTTTAAATCCACTGACACTGGTCTACTGATGGCTGTTGCCTGATTGTTGCTACTAATGCTGTTCAGACTGTTTAATGTGGTGGGGTGTGGGCTGTAATCATTTTCTTGACCATTGTTCACCATCTCTCTCCAGAGTTTTGAAATGCTATGCTATTGAAGAAAGGACTTGATATTCTCTGATTTGTGATGGACTAATGAACTGATAGGGGCTATTGTGTTGTTTGTCTGCATTATTTGTTTTATGTTTCATGTATTGTGCGTATTTGGTATTATTTTATGTCAGGACACCCTCTTAAAAGCTTTGGGAAGCTTACTTGGGATGTTCTTTTCATGTGCCAATTATTCCTTGGATGTTATGTTGGATCCCTGTTGTTTTCTTGGTGTATGAATGAATGAATGAAATAAATCAAAAATTAAATCAAAATCAAATCAAAACGCATCAATAAATGAAAATGATTGAGAACTACTAATTGCAGTCAAAAAAGGACGTGTCTCAGCACCCCTGCTGGCTACGCAACTGACGGCAAGTACACATGCCAAAATAAAATTATCCCTTTGTTCTAAAAATTTATAGAGATCGGCAATCAACATGGTATATCGAAATGTATTTATGACCACAATGACGTTTCATGACACCTCCTAGAATTATCTAAACGAAGACATTTAAATGATAAACCTACATGGTCCGCCATCTTCGACTTACTTCACTGGAGGCAGCCATTGAGTCATTGTTACCAGGGCCTCACTTTGAGCGCAAGCGCAATGAGGCACAGGCACCAGGCTGTCTGTGTTCTCGGAACTCTGATGCCCCCGGCAGCAGGTTAAAGTACTGCAGGCTAAATTTTTTTCCCCCCGCTGCAGACAAACAGACAGACAGACAGACAGACAGACGGACAGGTGCAAAACAATATGCCCCCTGAATCTTCAATTCCAGTGGCATTATGAAAACACTTTTTAGCATTACTCTCCTAATAGTGATATAACAAGACCCTCACAAGATAAGCCAGTACAGAAGCAGCCCCTCGCCTGTGTTTAAAAACTAGAACATGTACAGTTTTGTAGAACTAATGTTAAATCAAAACTTATCATCTTCTCTCCTCATGTCTATGTGTGCATGTTGTTCTTTTTGACATTTTTCTCCCCATTTATGTACCTCAGAATGCTGATAAAAATAATGATCAAATGAAATTAATTGAAAATGAAAGGACTGAATCCCCATCCTCTCAGTCACTCAGGATGAAGAAGTGACCTACGCTGAGGTCAGATCCACCAACCCCACCTCCTGCGACACAGTGTCCCAAAATGCTCCAGCAGGTCAGTCTCAGAATTCTCTCCTGAGTCTCCTGAATTATGCTGAAGACAATAATTATGCAAGTAAATTCAATCATTGCCAAGACAAGTGATAGAATTTTCCATTTTGGATCTGGACATGTTTGACCTACAAAGACATACTATTCAGCTGATTTCACTCGTCAGTTCTGTCTCCTGGCTAAAATATTGTGCTAAACGGTAAATCTAGAGGGTTCGAACAAACACTAGGGAGACTTTCAGTTTTTGAAAATATGGCTTTCACATCACTGAGTGTTGACTCAAAAAAAAAGAAAAAAAGAAAAAAGAAAGTTATTCACTTTATTTTTATAAATTTTTTTTAGTTATTCACATTTATCAACATGTGAGGTAATTGCTTGAGGTCAAACATGCCCAGAAAAAAATCCAGAACCTCCGTATCTCCACTCCCCCCACAATCACTCCACTCTTGCACTTCCACATTACCTGTCTAGCACATCGGGCGATCTAACCTGCGCTTTATGATTGTCGAAACCGTTTAAATTCAATCACCGACAATTGATTTACACAATTTTGAATAAAACTGATTGAAATGCACCAAACTGTGGGTCCTAATAAATTGCTGTCATCAACCTTAGAGAGCAACACCTGATTTTGTGGAGTGTTTTTGGAGTTAATGTACTGTTAAATACAAAAAAATGATTGAGAACAAGACAGGACTAATAATTAGTATAAAGGTATGTTCTGTGCCAACCTATTGATCAGTTTTGGCTATGCCACTGAGTTAGGCTTGATCTTTTCTGTAGTCCAGACCATCCTGACTCCTACTAGTGCTAGAGTCAGTCTTTTCCATGTCTTATGACCAATGAAATGAGGCTCACCCAGAAGGTGGCAAACTCTAGTGGTTACAATTGGTATTGCAGTTAAGCCTCTTGATTTCAAGAAGTTTTACAATCAAAGCACATTCAAAATTCTGTCTTAAGTGTGGCAAACTTATTTCATATTTCACAGTGCTTTTAATTTCTAAATGTATTTTTCACTGAATTAATTACTTTCTAGTGGTCATATTTTTCCACAAGTAGCAGAAATGAAATTCCAAATGTATTTTTATTCCAATTCATATATTCTTATCTGGGTACCAAGAGTGGACACTTTGGTTCCAGAAAGCCTCATAGTTAAATATGGCAGCCTCCATAAATTTTTATCAAGCACCACTGTGCAGCTTCATTTTGAATTTATGGACGGGGTCAGCACAAGCTGTGTCCTTTATTTCATATTTCTCATTTCCAAAAAACATGTTTGCATTTTGTTTGTTTTTTTTTTTTTTGGTCAATTGTGTCTACTGTATTTTGTCTCAGTTGCACATCTGTGTTATTGGTTGATATCCAGCCCAAATATTTATGGACCCAGATGTTTGTGTTATTGGTCAATATTCCCGTTTTAAGAGAGACAGGTTGACATATTTGTGGCCATAACAAATGCAAACTAGAAGGCATCAAATAGTGTGTGACCTCCATCGTTGTGAAATGTGTTGGCGGCAGAAGTCGAATTCAGATTTTTTTTAGCATAAAGGATTTGTTCAAAGAAATAATCTGACGGCTGATGTCGGTTTTAGTGTCACGTGACAGTGGCATGTGAGAGTGCTGTCTTTATGACCATAGAAATTCTTTCAGATCTTCGATAAACAATATGAGTCGGATTTTCCACAAAATTTAATCACTTCCTCTGTAGCGCAGTATCAATCAAAACGCTAAATTGGCATCCATTCCAGACTTTTTGAGTTATCACGAAAACTGAGAAATGAACTAACAAACAAGTTACAAATACTGATGAAAACAATATAACCTTGCTGGTGGAGGTAAAATGACCTATGCAGAGCTGACAGGGTCATCAGCAGCACTGAAAATGTGGCATAATTATTTTATAAAAGATTTATAATTTCACTCTGTCCCTGATTGTGACCACAGAGAATAGTGCAGGAAGCTCAGATCCCTACAGACGGGCTGCAGTGTGCCTGGGGCTGCTGTGTTTTCTCTTACTGGCTGCTGCATCAGTCCTCTGTGTCCTCTGTGAGTATCACACACTGCCTGTGTCTCTCTACACTGATCCTGCTAAAACGTACTTTTAAATGTGGTTTTACCTTCTAGTAGTTTTGCTTTTCTACACCCATTCAATACACTCACTAACACACCTCATTCTAATGTGACTGATATGAATGTTATAAAGAGCAGCACCGAACTCTTAATTCTGAAGCTGACATTGTATATTATACACGATACGCTACTTAAGGAGCTCAACAAACAAAAACACTGCTCCCAAACCACTACACTACTCAGCCTCTAAAACAGTAAATAAAAAAACATCAAAGCCCAAGATGACATTTCAGGCCAGGACCAATGATCTATATATAAGAACTGGATAGCTGATGACGTCATAAGTAACCGTGCCGCCATATCGGTATACCCAACTATAATCTTTCAGAACATTACTCACATTAAACACGTTGCAGCCAACGATATAATTAATTAAGAAGATATCTTTTCACAGACACGGAAGAGGCGGTATTTTATGTTTCCTCCTCAGATCGACCTGACTGTATGAAAAATGCCTCAAGGACCGCAGACTTAACTACAGCAGGCAGCAGTTGTACGGGCCTTTAACATTTTCAATGGACAACATCAGCATTTGACAGTGCAACCAATGAATGCGTTCCATAGGAAATCTATACGGATTTTTCTACATCTCGCCTGAGTGGGGCAGTGGTACAATGAAATTGAAGTCCAAAGTCATTGAGACTGATGTCAATCCTGCACATATTACTATTATTCTGTGTAGGGGGATTTAAAAACTTTATTAAAAAATAAAGTAGCCGTAAGCTCGCACTTTGTCAACTGCTGTCTTTATTTTAGAAACACTGGGTGTGAGATTCAATCACGCATAACACATATGTAACTCCTATCGGATGTCTTGTATTGAGTTTTCTCTTGCGCTGTCTTCACTCAGTAGCTGCCATGAAGCTAGGCTAATTTTCCTACGATGCGAAAGTGGGTTCGCTGGAGAGAACGCAATGTAAACTTATCAAGGTTGTTAAATCTGCGTTCGCGTGAGAAGTGAAATGAGTTGTGCGTTATGGAGATGTATGTAAAACTACCTGCCATTCATTGTCGAGTGTGAATCACATTATCTTTTTAAGTAGCTCTATTTGTCCGTCAACGGTAATTGAGTGTCAGCGGAACATTAGCCTTTTTTAGTCCTGGCATAAATTTGCCTTAATGATTAGACCAGTCAACACCTGGTTTTGTTGTCAAGTTAGTCTGGTCTAATATTATAGACAGCATTACACAGCAGTTTTACTGGATTATCTAATTTACGCCGTGTGACATTGATTGATGTTAACTTCAGTTCGGTAATCTAGGTAGCTTTGGGCTAACCTGATGGATCACGTCAGCGAACATTAATTTGAATTGTTCCAATAATAACCATTAACTGGGCAAATATTGACACATTATCTGCCGTTAAGGTAGATTGCCAGTGGCTAATAATAAGCGATATATTCATTGAAATTCATTTATGTGAATCCATCTTCACTACAGGCAGTGCATTGTCTCGCCACATCCCACAAAAGTGTCGCTCCGCATTGTAAAGCTGCACATCAACGCTTCTCTGCCATAGAATACTATATAACGGTTGCTTACAACCAAGCATAGTAAAATGGCCGCCTGACCACTTCCGCTTACTTCAACCTCCCAGCGCAGTTCTGTATCACATCAGCAATCCAGTTATTCTATATAGATCAGTGGCCAGCATTTAAAAACTTGTTCCCCACTTTGCCTGCCCTTCCTCATTCACAAACTAACTGAAATGAAATGGTTTGCTTTATAATCAGTTTCTGTTACTTCAGATCAACTCCACACCTCCCAAGTTTGAAGGACCGAAATGCTGGTCCATAACGACAGCGCTTCATTGAGTGAGGGTGGGGGGGATTCTGTTTCTTTTCATCCAAGGGGGGGGGGGGTTGGGGGGGGCTGAAAACGATTGATTTCCTTATTTTATTTTCCAAGTGGTAGAATTTGCATTTATTGATTCCTTAATCATGATTACGCAAGGGCGGAGAAATAACGCATAAATCCCTCAATGCACAAATTGCGGGTTTTTTCATTTGCTTGCAGGTTTGCGGGTTTTGCTTTTCAAATGCGGGTAGGACCCGCCAGATGTGGTCACTTGGGAGCTATGCAACACAGTGGTCCGTATCATGATGGTGTGTAATGTTAGATGGAGAGTGGTTTTTGATGCATGCATTTACTCCTGGTGTATTAGATACAACTCAAAACCAGAACTATTCACTGTTGGAGAGAGACCTTGAGGACCACAGAGCCAGTAACAGCTCCATGATACAGGAGAGAGACCTGCTTCAGAGAAACTACACCATACTGAACAAAGAGAGAGACCAGCTACAGAGGAACTACACCATGCTGAAACAAGAGAGAGACCAGCTACAGACAAACTACACCACACTGAACAAAGAGAGTGACCAGCTGCAGAGAAACAACAACATCCTGACACAAAATACAAACCAGCTACAGAGCGAATACCACATCTTCCAACAAGCTGTATTAAAGAAATTCCCCTTTATTGATCAGTACTGTCCGTACAGTTCACAGAGTGAGTGGTGCTACTCTGGTGATGCTCTGCAGAGGAGCATTTACCCTTTTACTTTAAATCTGTTTCTATGTAAAGATAAGTCACAGAACCTGTTGTCTGTTCCTCCTGTACAGAGAGAGAGTGTAAACCCTGTCCACAGGGCTGGGAGCTGTTAGACTCCAAGTGTTACTACTTCTCTGATAAATTTAAGAGTTGGACAGAGAGTCGCTGTGACTGCATTAAACGGGGAGCTGACCTGGTGATTATAGAGAATCAGAGGGAACAGGTAAAGCTCTGTGCGCGCGCGTGTGTGTGCATGTGTGTGTGCGTTAGTGAATGAATGAATGAATGAGGCAGATATTGGGTGAGTGGAGAGAAAAGTGACTGGACATTCATAAGCAACCTCTGTAAAACCTATGATGTTTCTCCCATCAGGTTCCTTCTTACAGTCTGATGCATGTTTAATATCATTACTTTGAGTGAATCTCATTTATCAGTGCGGTGTAGCTTGTGCTGGTGCTCAGTCACTGACAGATCCAGAATGAGTCAGTGTGGACTGTGTGTCTCTCAGTGTCTCTGTAGATAAGATTGAGAGCCTCTCTGTGTCTGTATTCAGTTCTTCATCTCCGAAAAGGCAAAATATTATGAATACTGGATTGGACTGAGTGACTCTGTAACTGAGGGGACCTGGGTCTGGGTGGATGGATCCCGTCTACAGCGAGGGTAAGAGTCCATGTTCACACAGTACTGGGCATAAATACACAAACTTAGCTTTCATCTCAAACACATGTGATGTACATCTAAGCACATCAGAGATATGACAGCACCTTTGCTGCCAGTCATTAGTTCAGTCAGGACACTTTTGTCAGATTTAACGATTTAAACAATCTGAGCGAGCATGACACAGACAGTCCCTGAGATCACAAACCCCCCCCAGCAGAGCCTGAGATTCTTTTGAATCTCGTTAACATTTAAGTTAATGAACATGATATGAACAAATGCTGCTTGTGATGAACAATGATAATTATAAGGTAGGAGGCTGTGGGGTGGAGGGAGATGAGACACAGATTTCTTCGTAAACCTGAGTTAGAGTGCTGTCGAGGACACAAATCCAGAGAAATTAATGAACTCTGCCTTGGCAATAAAAGCTCACTGATTGGGTGGGAGGAGCTAAAGTTAAGAACGACTGGAAAGAAACAGGCTTGTGACCAGCGGGACTCCCCTGCCTGACTGAACTAATGCTCAATTTTCTGCAATTGTGTAGTGCACATATTTTTGTTAATTCAAGAGTATACAGGTACTCCACTATTTTAGTCTGTGTACTAATCTTGTGATAGTTGGTTGTCGAAATCGACAACCACGTCACTTCTTTCCATTAGTCGACTATCTGTTTGTCTGTTTGTTACGTACCTTTTTGGCATTTATATTAATTTGATCTTAATGAAACATTGACACATAATAAAGGAATGCCCAAGACACAAGCCTATTCTTTTTATAGACTCTACGTAAAAGATTAAGGTCACCCAAAACATGAAAATCACATTTTCGGCCATTACTTCTGAAGAAAATCTCTGTTGTTTAGTTTCTTCTTTTACCGAACATTCAACGATTCACTGTTTAATTCACTGTTAATCCGAGTTGGAAAAAACATGAACATGGAGCGACTAGATGGCAGTATTGACATTTTTTTGTTAAGCCCAGTCAGGAGCTAGGTTTTGGGCATGTCCTGGGCATGCCTCAGAGGGGAAAGTCCCGGAGAACTGAAAACAAGTCTGGAAGGTGGGAGGGGGCTGGGAAAGAGTATATAAGGAGAAAAATTGAGAGAGTAAAGTAGTAGGAGAAATTGCAAGGAGAAATAGTGGAAGGATACATTTGACCAGACCTGTCACTCTTTTCAAGACCTGTGAAGCTTTTTGTGGATGTTTGCCTGTGATGGAGCATTTTCCTGTCCCAGGACATTGCAACATAACAACCCCATCTCAGTTACCACGGGACTGTAAATATCTCATTTTTTTTTTTCAATCTTGGTCAGTAGAGTAGATTGTAAATTAGTTCAAAGTGCTTTGTTTAATTAAATCTGTTTAAGTGAAATTTTTTTTCCTTTTCAAATATTTTTATTATGAAGCACAAGAACAGCAATTGTACAGAGTAGTGGAGTAGATATCCTTCTTTTTTCATAATTAAACCAAAAAACAAACAAGACAAAGCAGTAAAAGGCCCAACGTCACAAACATCACACCAACTGACAGAGATAAACAACAACAGAAAAGACAGAAGAAAAACGGTACCAATGATCACAGAAATAAATACAAAATAAATAAATGAACAGTGCCCACCCCACCCACCCCAACCCAGTGCAGTGTTACTTAGAGGTGCCAAAGACTGCCACTTACATAGCGACTCCAAACCGTTCACCTTTCCCATAAATGAAATTATCTGATTCCACATCTTTTCAAATTCCTCCAATTTATCATTAAGGATATAACGAATCCTTTCCAGGTGGAGGATATCAGTCAGTGTGTCAATCCAAGCTTTAAAATTCGGTAGCTCTTTACCCCTCCAGAACAAAAGAATAAGTTTCTTCTTTTTTTTTTGTTTTTTTATTTCAAAAAAGCTCCTAGGTTTTAGTGATTTTTAGTGCCCTAAATGTACTAAGAATTCAATAAAATAATAAAAAACAGAATTATTATCCAATGTATATTCAAGCCAACAAACAAATGTAATCTTTCATTTCTAAGTCAAGTCAAAATTAGTCACAAGCTCCAAGCTTGTAAAGAATTTAATCGGCCACTATTGCACTCAGATAAAAGTCAAATAACCGTCATTGAATATAGCCAATATATCAATAAAATCATTGACTTCATAGTCAACTCCAAAATCATATCACAGTCACATGCTCATGGGATTTTATGAATTTAGACTACCCTGAATGTACTGTGTAATAGCAAAAATGAAAAATAAGAACATAATCACTGTAGATACACACCACTACTAATTTTTTTTTCTTTATCCAATCATCTGTAGAAACCATCTATGAGTTATGTGAGTATTCTCTGCTTCCGATTATTGACTAAAAACTCAATCCTGATGGAACTCCTGGAAATATACATTGCATATTATGCATTACAAATTAACCTAGTGAATAAGCCAAACGACAACGGAAAACAGTGTCAATATAACTAGCCACATTCGGCTAAATTCGGTGTCCAGTGACGCTCCATTTACATGAAAAAAAAAAACAAAAGTTGAACTACGAGGAAGGGCTCCTCATCGAGGCCCTGAAGCACCTTTAATAATATGACGCAAAAGAAAAGTTGCCTTTCTTAGTGGTATCGTTCGCTAATATTGCTAAAGGTCATGGATTAGCTGGGCAGCTGATGAAATAACCATGATTCAACTTCGGAGCTAGACGCCCAGCTGCGTTAGCACTGATAACCCTTGCACATGCTGGCCACAGTAACCAATTAATTCAGCATCACCGAAGTGAAAATGTAGGGTGATAATGCATCATATTAAAGTGTGCGAAAGTGAGGTAGGAAAATAAAGGTCCATCAGGTTTGTTGGTAAGCCAACGTAATGCAATTTTATGGTTTGACTGACTACACTACCATTATTGGAAGCAGGCGAAAGTGCCTCAAAGAGCAAAGGCGAGCACCCACTCACACTCCCGGGGGATACTGATACACACTGAACCAACCACGCAACTTACCAGCGGTGTACAGCATTTGTCTCGACAAGTTACATAAAGGGACGCAGCAGTGCTCAGCCGTCAACCACTGAACCACCGCTGAAACTTAGGCTACAAAACTGCTTCATCCTCGCTCCACTAGTGGATTGGGCTACACAAAATACAGGTATACGAAGTATTAATTATTATTACTACAAAACCCAAAACCAGTAAAGTTGGCACCTTATTTAAATCGTAGATAAAAAACAGAATACAATGATTTGCAAATCCTTTTCAACTTATATTCAATTAAATACACTACAAAGACAAGACGTTTAATGTTCAAACTGAGAAACTTTTTTTTTTTTTTTTTGCAAATAATCATTAAATTAGAATTTAAAGGCAGCAACACATTGCAAAAAAGTTAGCACAGGGGCCTTTTTACCACTGTGTTACATCGCCTTTCCTTTTAACGACACTCAGTAAACGTTTGGGAACTGAGGAGACCAATTTTTTAAGGTTTTAAGGTGGAACTCTTTCCCATTCTTGCTTGATGTACAGCTTAAGTTGTTCAACAGTCCGGGGTCTCCGTTGTCGTATTTTACGCTTCATAATGCGCCACACATTTTCAATGGGAGACAGGTCTGGACGACAGGCAGGCCAGTCTAGTACCCGCACTCTTTTACTACGGAGCCACGCTGTTGTAACACGTGCAGAATGTGGCTTGGCATTGTCTTGCTGAAATAAGACAATAAAAATAAAATAAGTCCAGGAAAAAGACGTTGCTTGGATGGCAACATATGTTGCTCCAAAACCTGTATGTACCTTTCAGCATTAATGGTGCCTTCACATATGTGTAAGTTGCCCATGCCTTGGGCACTAATACACCCCCATACCATCACAGATGCTGGCTTTTGAACTTTGCGCCTATAACAGTCTGGATGGTTCTTTTCCTCTTTGGTCCGGAGGACACGACGTCCACAGTTTCCAAAAACAATTTGAAATGTGGACTCGTCAGACCACAGAACACTTTTCCACTTTGCATCAGTCCATCTTAGATGAGCTTGGGCCCAGCGAAGCCGGCGGCATTTCTGGGTGCTGTTGATAAATGGCGTTCGCTTTGCATTGTAGAGTTTTAACTTGCACTTGCAGATGTAGCGACGAACTGTAGTTACTGACAGTGGTTTTCTGAAGTGTTCCTGAGCCCATGTGGTGATGTCCTTTACACACTGATGTCGGTTTCTGATGCAGTACCGCCTGAGGGATCGAAGGTCACGGGCATTCAATGTTGGTTTTCGGCCTTGTCGCTTACGTGCAGTGATTTCTCCAGATTCTCTGAACCTTTTGACGATATTACGGACCGTAGATGATGAAATCCCTAAATTTCTTGCAATAGGTCGTTGAGGAATGTTGTTTTTAAACTGTTCGACAATCAGCTCACGCATTTGTTCACTAAGTGGTGACCCTCGCCCCATCCTTGTTTGTGAATAACTGAGCATTTCAGGGAAGCTGCTTTTATACCCAATCATGGCACCCACCTGTTCCCAATTAGCTCGTTCCCCTGTGGGATGTTCCAAATAAGTGTTTGATGAACATTCCTCAACTCTCTCAGTCTTTTTTGCCACTTGCGCCAGCTTTTTTGAAACATGTTGCAGGCATCAAATTCCAAATGAGCTAATATTTGCAAAAAATGAAAAAGTTTACCTGTTTGAACATTAAGTAACTTGTCTTTGCAGTGTATTCAATTGAATATAGGTTGAAAAGGATTTGCAAATCATTGTCTTCTGTTTTTATTTACGATTTCCACAACGTGCCAACTTCACTGGTTTTGGGTTTGTATACTACAAGCTATCTGTCGTCTCGAATATCCGCAATATCTAAGTTGTTTCTTTTCCGCAGTGTTGAAACTTGCCGCCGCCGCCCCTGCCCATACAGCACGACATTTGACCGGTGTGCCTCAGCTGGCTAATTTGAAAATGGAAGTTCTGTAGAATGCATCATGCATAAGATCAATTCAGTTACGAAAATACTAAAAGTCGGAATGCAGTAGATATGAAATCAGATTTTCATGACTTAAAAATCAGAGTTATATTTATTTTTTTAATTTTGAAGATTAAAAAGCGGAATTCCGCGAATTAGCGGAAAAATCACATCCCTGATCTGGGAAAATTTTATGTAACCTCACCTTTGAAAAATTTAACCTGTGCAAAATTTTTCACTGAATCAAACAGTGTCTGGCATTAAGGGAGCAGATATTAACATATTTCAGGCCCTTGTCCCAGGTATCCTCATTTATTTCTGTCCCTAGTTCTTTTGCCCAATCTTTTTTTATGCCCTCCATATTCACTCTTTCATGGTCTTATAACACATCATATATACATGAAATTGCACGTTTTTCTACTATACAGTCCCTGAGACACTGGTCCAATTTATCTGGTGTTGCAGTCCCAAAGTTGTCAAGATGGGATTTCACTAAATGTTTGATCTGCAGGTATCTAAAGAAATCTGTCCTTGACAGTCCATATTTCTCCTGACACTGCTGGAAAAATGCAAACACACCCCGAATATATAAGTCCCCAACACAACAAAGTCCAAACTCTTTCCATCAATCAAAGGCTCCATCCATAGTTGAAGGGATAAATGACGGATTTGCTGACACTGGCGGTGTAAATGATAAAGCTCTAAGCTTGAAATATTTTGCAATTTCTTTCCAGATCTGAATGGTACTATGAATAATTGGATTATAGTTGTAATATGATTTTTTAAGGTAACTGGGAGACATGATGATGGCCCCAATCGAGTAGGGAAGACAGTCCTCCCGCTCTAAGTCCAGCCACCCGGAGAGCACAGCAGTCTCATCCAGCGAGTATGAAATGCAATGAACATTTGCCGCCCAGTAATAATACCTGAAATTCGGAAGGGCCAGCCCACCCCTCGTCTTACATTTTCACAAATGCCCCTTTCTGATCCTATGCGATTTATAGTTCCATATAAATGGGAGAATTGTAGAGTCTAATTTTTTGAAAAAGGTTTTAGAAAGGTATATAGGCAGATTTTGAAAGAGATATAGCAATTGAGGGAGAAAGACCATCTTAATCGCATTTAAGTTTTAAATTTTTGTCTGTCATCCCTTGCTGTCCGATATGTCATAACAAATTGGGGCCTCAACAGAGCGAATGGTAATGATGAGACACGAGAAGCACTTTAATAAAAGTTCAGTTGCGATGGAAAACGGTTGTGCCCACAGGAGAGGTCAACATCACACACAAAATGCCATGGTTTGGAGGTGTTGAGAGCTTTCTTTGTTGCTCTCGTCCGGGACAATATCGTTTTGCTCCCAATCGGATTCCTGGGCCGGCTGGCATTAATTGGGGGCATCGCCCAGATTCTATTTAAGCTGTAGTTCTGCCTCACTTCCGTTGCTAGAGTGTCAGTGTCATGTTAGCACTTTAGCCGGTAAGGTCTCTATTAAGAGAGTTGATAAGGGTTTAGTGGGATATTTGAGGACAAGTTCTAGTCAGCAAGGGAATCTTTCTGTTCTTTTCCCTTTCTTTTCGTCCTCTCGAGCTTCCCTTGCTTCCTTGCCTCGGACGACATTTAGGTCCGTTGGAAGCGCGAGTCTCGCTTTCTTATTTTATTGGTGTCCCTCTCTCAACTGCTGTTTGCCCTTTTATTCTGGCCACTGCGTTTGGCGTCTCTAACTCACCAGCCATCACACAGAATGAGGGAAAATAGGCAGTTTAAGTAGTGTGAAGGAGTGACAGATAACACCAGGCCAAGAAGCCGCCCCCGACCAGGCCATCTAGAGGAGACGGTTCTTACTACAGGATGTCAAAACACCTCATCCTGATTTAGTAAGATCAATGGTGGCCGTTCGCCGGTACCCAGTTGATATGCATAGATACTATAGTTTATAGCAGCAATCACGGCTCTCACAGCTCACCATTTGTTCGGAAAGATGAAAGACAAATTGGGGGAACACGCTGAAAAATCCCTGAAATCCCCCGTCTGATCATATGATCACCACAGGCATCTATGATCACCATCACATTCGGGAGAGACAATCAAAAAATACATGAAGGACAAAATATATTTTAAAAAAAAACACACATTAAAAAAGAGTTTGACTGGGAGAGACAGATAATGGGTCCATCTGTGTCCATTAAATATGCTGCCCTCAGAGGTTGCAAATAGTCCCAAAAAGGTCCACTCCGATATCTCAGGGTGAAGCGAAAAACCCCACTGATTAGCCAATTTTGGGGGAAAATTCTGCACCTATCCTCCGATTTCATTGGAGCGATAATACCTTCCGCGATCTGTGATTCGGCAGTGGCAAAATATGTTTGTCATTGTCCATCAGTGTAAAGTGAATCCAGGCCTTTTACAGTGAAGATTCAACAGTCCAGGAGTCCCAGCAGACATCTTTGCTCCCCTGATTTTATCTGATGTTCCTCTGCTCCTGCGACTTCATGTCTGGATTGGTGAGGCAGAGGTCGCTCAGCCTCCTGAAATCCACAGAAAAGGATCACGGCAGTATCAAGATTTCATGGCAAACAAAATAAGGCTCAGCAGACTAAACTATAAGATGGAATCAGTACATACCCACAATATTGACGATATTAAGACTGTTATGACCCCTCTACATCAGACCGTAACAGGTGAAAAAGGATGAGTGTGAAGGCGGGGAAAAAGGAAAAAGAAAACAAAAACCGCAGGCCACTGAACTGCCAACCACGGTCCCTAACTGCCTAACCAAAACTGCCTTTTCCTGTCTCGTCTTGGAGGGTTACCAAGCACAAGGCAATTTTACACGCGGAGCTTCAGAGCACAGTGTCTGCAGACTGAGACGCAGTGTCTGAGTATTGTAATCCCCTACCGGAAATCGAATTCTGACTCTGGATAGTCCTAAAAAATAACAAAGGACAAATAACAAAGCAAAATAATAAAACAGTGTCCTGACGGAAGGATTTCACAAAACCCAGCAAGGAACACTCTAACTAGCTAAGATTGCAAGCGACAAGCAGGGGTGCAAAGCCAAATGGAAGTCAGATAATGAGGCCAGAGTCTATACAAATAAATTTCACTGGGGGAGAAAGACAGGTTAAAACTATGTTACTGCACTCGGAGACCCAGCTAGTTCGCAGTGACTTGCATGTATGCATGCAGGTCTTCCCTGCGCCTCACTTGCTGCATCAGAGACTAATAAAACCTGGAAAGGACCTTCCCATTTTGCATCGAACATTAACCGCTTAACAAATGACCTGGAACAAGGACAGGTCACTCGTCAGGTACCTCCTTCTGAGCCTCCGCCACCTGCTGGGATGTCCCTCGGACTGTCTCAGTCAGTGCTTTGCAATGTGAGCTGGCATGTGTTATACCCTTTTGGCAGAATGAGGGCCCATCAGCAAACAAGGTCAATTTGGGATTGGAGAGAAGTACCTCACTGTGTTCATCTTGTTCATCTCCTAATTGACACTTAGTCCTCATGTTGATAGTCATTATGAACTGCTGCATCATCAGCAGGGGTCATGATTGTGGATGCATTGGACAATGAGGCTTTTTTAGTCTATATGTCGGGAATTTCTAACACAGTTTACATCAATTTATCAGTAGTGTTGTTGGTTTCCCTAAAGTCCAATGTCAATTCAGCACCAGTATCCAAAAGAAAATCATAATCAAATTTCCGTTCAATGGTCGCACGCACATAAATGGCATCATGGTCCTGCCTCACTGCAGCGCCTAAGGGTCGCAGTGGGGTCAGTCCATGTCAAATCACCCAATACAGAAAAAGCTGGTTGCTGCACCATTTTCAAATTTAACAAGCTTCCACTAACTTAAAGATAATGCCAAAAGAACATACCATGCAAAATTTAAGATCTCTATCTCAGCTTATAGGCAACAGAGCATCACCAAATTTGACATGCAAGTTCCCCATAAGTAGCTTGTTAAATAAAACCCTTCCTAGCCTTCTAGCTAGTGTGTAGTAGCTACTGGAGCTTGTCAAAAATGCCCAAATTTACGAAAAATAAGCTTGCGAATGAGTTTTCAAAACCCTAAAATACAAGAAATAGTGCTCATACTTGCTCTAATACCCTCCAGTTCCATTCTTAACAACATTATGCAGTATTTTAACAAATTAGAGCCCCTTAGCTTCATTATCTGCAGAGATATAATCAGCTGAATTTCTAATCAGAGTGAAAATTATCGAAAATTGCCAAAATTCGACAGGCCAGAAGCCAGTGTTACACAGGTGGCAGGGATATGAAACTTTGTGCAGGAAAGCATCTATCGTTTGGCTGTTTCCGCATAATAATTGCAAGTTTTCCCCATCACAGTATCATAGAATTTTTTTCACATTTTGTAAGCCATTATCGGTAATTGATCATTCTTACCATAATCACTATATATTACTTAGAGTGGTACATCAGTGTAACTGAATAGTTTGGATTTCATAGGATAACCTCAGGAAATGTATTAAGTGTACTAAAGCAGTATTATATACAGAAATAATAGGGGAGCACATCAGTTAGTATAAGGCCAACTGACTTTATTTCGAAAAACCAGGCCGACAATATTTCAGAAATATTGAGATAAGAGGTTCTGCTGTTGCTATCTCAGCAGATCAGCAGGAATACACCAAAGTGGCATTGCAAATATTGATGATCGAAAATTCATCCAATGTTTGTTATGAACTAAAGATTGAACTGCTTTATTGCATATTAAACAAAGGTGTATTCCATTGTGTAACTGTAAGGTTACAGGTTGCTCTCACTCATTGAACTTGTCTCGTGACTACATGAGCATGGTTCTGATAATTACAAGTACAACAACAATAGTTAGCAAACACCATGGTCAGCAGGTTAACAGGCACTATTACCATTATTACATGTGGTTATCTTTAAACTCTTCAAAGGCCTTGGCAACATTTCCTTTCATTTTTGAGTTGAGTCTGTAGACACGGGCTCTCCTGTTTGTGTTCGGCGCTGGTATTATACACAGTACATGCTGCACAGGAACCCAACATCTGTCTTCCCTGTCTGGCCATTTGAAAGAGACTGCTGGTCCACTTGGATGCATAAACAACACCAGTACATCTCCATGCTCCTCAGCTGTTTGTTCAGTGATGCCTAACCACCACTTGGCATCATAGACACAAGCAATATACTGGCCTACTTTCAGGTCGTGTACTGTAAGCACAGACTTGCTCCCTTGCTTGGCAATAAAGAACTGATTCTCTCCAGAAACTCTGCTCACTCTCAACTCCTGAGTTGACAAGGGAATAAAACAGTGGTTATCCCGAGTACCTGCAATTGTTTTTTTTTTGCAATTGCTGAACCTCTGTTGCAGCATGTGATCGGCTTGATCAACATCTGCTTGTGTCAAAAAGAACTTGATGTTTTTGATGTGTTGTGTTATGGCCCCAATTTGTTATTACATTTACAACACTACAGCAACAGCAACAGCAAGGGATGACAGACACAATTTTTAAAACTTAAATGTGTATAATTAACAAAGACAACAACTAACAATAATGACTAATCTAATATCTACAACTAATGACCAAGACTGATTTCCAAAAAACAGAAAGTATTTACTGTCCCTTTTCTGGGTTGCTTGGTGATGTCCTGGGTGAGGGAAAAACTCTAACACAGGCAAAAATCCACTAAAAGCTTCACAGGTCTTAAACAGAATGACAGGTCTGGTCACATGTATCCTTCTCCTTGCAATTTCTCCTACTACTTTACTGTTTCAATTCTTTTTCGCGACCAGTGGGTGTTGGGCTTAACTCTTTATAGACTAGTTGAAGAACAGACAGGCAGCCGCGAAGTAAATAAAGATCGTATTATGTAACCAGAGACAGTTAACGTAATGCTGACATTATCCTATCGTTAACATTCGCCTATCGTTGACTGACTTCACATACGCACCCTTCGTCTAGAGCCTAATCTCTCATGTTCTGCATGCTGATAATGTTCATTACAGGACGCCAGCCTTCAAACTGAAGTGAAATTAACTAAACCCTACTTCCCAGCATTCCTAATTGAACTCCAGAATTACTCTGAGCCAATAGAATATTTTAAGAATTCTAAAGCCAAAAGAACGACTCTTGTGTAATAATAATTAAAAAAAAAAAAAAACTAATGACTTTTTCTCTCTCCCTTTTCCTGCCTATAAATCCTTGCAATGCCTGTGTAACTCACTGAACCCCTGTGCAAAACGTTTTTGTGTGTGTTTGTGTCTTTTTCAGTAAAATGGCATTTTGATTAATAAAGATTAACCCCTTTGTGCAGAAGCCAAATTTGGCTATTTTTGGGTTACCCACTTTAATGCTGTATAATTCAAGATTTAAGCTTCATAAAGAGGAAAAATGTGGCTCAATTCTGAAAAGACACTTACAGCATTTAGAATTACATAGTATTTCAGTTAATTTTCATGATTATGGTAGAGAAAATGAGCTGCAAACATAAAAAATCTTCATGAGAATTCACCATTGAAATTGCAAAAAAAATAATTCTGAGGATTGAAAAACTGCTGGGGCTTAAAACTATACATTTCTGGTATCATAAACTCCTTGACCACAAGTACAATTTATCTTCAACATTACATTCTAGATTACCTACATGCTTTTAGCCAAATTATACACCTATCCAAGTGTCTCCCCAAAGTCTCAAAATGAAGTCCTGTCAAATCATAAAAAAATCATGTATATAACACAAATAAAGTTTTAAGGCATGAAATTTAATATGAAAAAATGATTTTCTGGTTGAGTTTTGTATGAATTTATCAATCTCAGTGCAGTTAAATATCAATGGTCACCAGCAACCTCTCCAAAGACAAAATATGCCTTTTCTCCTTAATAAAGTTTAGAGTTTTGGCCATTTTACTTCAAAGTGCCCCAAGCCAGCACAAACACGCATTAAATAAACTTCTTATTAAACGGTTAGAACATTCACCCTGTAATGAAAGCTACCAGTCCCCTCTTCTAAGCTTACAAACTCATTTCAACACTTATAAGGAACAAGTGCAACTCACTAACTCAGTAATATCTGAATTCTGAAATATACCTTATTTTAATAGAACAGACACTCCACTTTCAGGGAACAATCCATTGCCTCCCTGGATTCAAAAGAAACGTGCAATGAACGTACCAGGGGGCCCACCCAAATGCACGGGCAGTTCGCGTTTTTCACAGGAAAAAAACCTCGACATTCGACTTTGGAGAGTACGTATACATTCCAAAAACAAAACAACAACAACAACAAAAAAATAACAAAGTAGCAGCCTCACCTTTTTCATGAATCCCTTTTTCCAGAGAATGAAGTATCCTGTAGCAGGAACACTCCGGTCCTGTTTCATTCGAAATAATTCCAATTGACCATATCCTTATCTCATTTAAATCCCCTAAATGCAACTGAACACTACAAGGCCAGTTTTGCGAACGTGTTTTCTATAAATCGCGTCTATTTTAACCGCGTAATGTGCATAACGTAGACAGGATACAACCGAGCCTGCTGATACGCATAGGTTTGTATGCTCTCTGTTTGTCCAATCAATGTGTTTCACTTACTCTAAAATGTTTAAACACTCGGGAATTGGATAAGAAACGAGCCAATCAATACATTTTTTACCAGGGTAGCTTCACGAGAGCATGAAGTGTAACTATACAATTACGCAGAAGAGCTTGAGCGTATGATTGAGTGATTGGCTATCAACGCCAGTACTCGGGTGGATATAATGAAGCGCTGGATTTGTCAATGAATGGATCTGCGCGTAAATCCACGGTAGGGAACAACGAATTTTTTTGTATGTGACAACTGTAATTAACAGTAGAATGTGAGAGAATCAATACCATGTCGATTTTTTTGCCTCAGAAAACTGATTTTTCTGAACCATTTCTTGGAATACTGTTGGCTCACTGTGGCTTAGCTGGTTGCTACACAGGATAACGATTTTTTCTGTGTCAAGATATCGTTTTTTTTTAACTGCTGGATCGATACTATAGGCAAGGATACTGACCAGTTTGCACATCAGGCTTAGCTGAGGAGTTAAATTCATGCAGCTCTTGAAAAACAGGGCGTGGAGTGAACTTCCCCATATTCAGAACCGCGTTCGAGGTCTGCTTGCTTGTGAACATTCAATAACTGATCCGGGGGTGCCATTTATTGATCGAGCACAGTAACAGCGTGCTTCCAATTTGCAGGTCTATAGATGCGGGCATCTACATCTGCAGAAAGGGGTTAACAAAATAAAAACTTGTAAAGTACCAATTAAGAGTACGAAAAGCAGTAACTTCTTTATGCTAACCATTGTTATTTGCGAGATTAAGGTTGCTCGCGTACAATTTACATTGTTACTATAGTAAGATGCAAAACATTCTATAGCACTCATTTGGTGCCGCAAGCTGTGGAAACACTGGCCGGTGCTGAAAGGCTCCGCACTTGGGCTCATTCAACACCAGCATCGGCACCGGCACCAGCACCAGCACAGCCTTGGTGGAAAAGAGATATTTGAGTGCCCTGAAACAGTAGCTCGTGGAGCAGGACAGTAACTGCGCTGGCCTGTGACAGCAGTACAGTACTGTACACACAATGTTACAGCCCCCTCTGGGTCTCCCTCAGTATTAACTGTACCTGGTAAGTTCCAGACTCTGAGGTGTAATACGGTGAAAGATCCAGCATGAAGATACTGCTCCACTGCAACACTGCTGCTGATCTGGTGTCTTTCTAGTGTTTGTGTGATAGACTGCAGAGATGCTTTCTGTCCTCAGAAGCAGTGTTTACCAACCGTCTCCTGGAGGCCCACCTGTCCTGCATGCTTTAGATTTCTCCCTGCTTCAGCACAGGTGATTCAAATGATCAGCTCGTTAATCACCTCCGAAAGATGATTGATGACAGCCTGGTCATTTGAATTCTCTGCCCTTCAGAACAGACAGGAGTGTTTCTGTGTCGTGTTCATGGCCTCACCGTTTGGCCCTCAGTCTTGGGGCTGCTCTGTGCTGCCAGATTTGACCACTTTATGCAGGAGCCTGCAGGTGCACTGACTCAATAGATTCTTCTCCTCCACAGTCTCTGACTCAGAAGCAGTACCTGTGATCTCTCATCTTTACCCTCTTATGCCAGCTGGGGTCCTGGTGTCATGTGATCAGTCAGATTTGAATGGAACTCAAGGACAGAAACCTCAAACACAACAATGCTGATGCTGCAATCAATAATACAACAATACCTGATATCCTCGTTGCCCCAATGATGGGATGCATTTCCAGCATATCTTCAGCAGAGCATCCTTCAACATGACAGTGATGTCATCACCTCCATCTGCAGGAGAAACACAAAGCAAGCGTGGCAGTACACACATCCACACTAATATGAATACAGAAGCACTGGGACATTCTGCTGTCCCTCTTAGCATCAACATTTTAGTGCATTTTAATTGTAAATTTAAATAAAACTGACCTCCTCAGGGGTTGTTGGGGGCCTATCAACGGTCTGCAGTGTCATACAGTGCAGTATCACAGACAGCCGAAAACAGAGAATATGAAGGAGTCACTACATCTCTGCAGGAAACAGTAGAGAAGTAGAGCATCTGTGTCTCATTCAGTGTCTCTGCTTCTTTTACAGATTCTGGGGGAGGGGAGAGCCTGATGATTATTACCAGAGTGACAGGGGGACATGGTACCGCGGTGCAGACTGTGTAGTTACTGTGCAGGGAGAGAAGACATGGAAGGACACAGACTGTAACTTGTCCTACAGGTTTATCTGTGAGACTGATGCTCTGTTCCTTTAAAACATCCTTTCATCACCAGTGATGTAATACTGAGGCATAATGGGAAATGAACTCTTTTTTTAAAAATGTATTTAACTGTTTCTTTTGCTCAGGTCCTTCATACATCTGCACAGTTTAATCAGAGCAGAACTGTACTTACATTTAAGAGGTGTGGCATCAAACGACACTGAATGAGACCACTAGCAGGGTGTAGTGTGCACTCTGTGTAGGTACTGGAGAGAATACAGGGGCTCATGAATCCTGTCAGTGTTTGATTACATGACTGACGCACACCTCCCCTATGGAAGGTCTGGTTATAATTTAAGTGTTTATTATTATTATGTGTTTTAAATAAGAGCTGTTCGGCTGTTATACTTGAATATGAACCATCAAGATAATCTATGTTTTCATTTAGTATAATATTGATGCAAAACTCAGTTTCTGAGCACAAGTGGCACAAATGCACTTCCACTATCTCTCTGGATCAGTGCAGATGAAACCTTGGTATTTGGTGGGAATCCAGCTCCACATAAGTCCCATTTAGAATAACGTATAAAGGGGAAATTTACAAACACAGTCACACTGAATCTATATCACTACAAACACACCACTGTAAGAGTGTTAAAGGTTATTGTCCTCTGTGTTGATTGTGTGAAAACACCAGCGAACAGGAAGAGCTCTCAGTGCATTTTCAAACTGATGTTACTAAAACCTGCTTTCGATGGCTCTCCAACCAAGGGTTGTGAGATAAAGCCATAAATCATGTACGCAGAATTAAACAAGTCGCCTGTGAGTCTGTCATCTAAATTCTGTCTGAATTTATCCTTCCCTTTTAGGCACAAGTCAAAACGAGTTTCAACATTTTTTGACAAACTCAGTTTAGCTGGTGAGTTTAATCACTGGTTGAATCCACCAACCTGTTTGAGTAAATAATTCTGGCTTCAAATTTAGATTCTCACCTGAGTGCAGATGGTGATGGATCTTTGGCCCGTGTGTTTCCTGTGATTCTCTGTCCTTCTGTCAGTATGAGAGAAGCACAGAAAGAGTGAGTGAGTGATCTGAGTGTGTGAGAATGCTTCATTAATGATTAACACCAGTTTTATCCCCTTTGCGCAGTAGCCAAATCTGGCTATTTAGGTGTTACCTTATTTAAGGCTTTATATTGCAGCTTCAGAAAGGGAAGGTATAGAGTCAGTTGAGCCGGACACTTGAAGCATTTAGACTCCCATCGCATTTCAGTTTATTTTCTCGATTTTGGTTGAGGAAAAGGGCTACAAATGTCAGGAGTCGCAACACTTTCCCCTGCCGCCCCAGCACAGGTACCCTTCCCAAACCCGCCAGCCACAGACAACCAGCACACCAGAGTTGCAGGAAGCCAATGCTTTAATTGTTTTAACAAATTAAAAACACAGTGCAGTTGGATGGACGGCACCACTCTTAACCCCTCCTCCTGTCCCCCTTCCTCCCCCCACGCCACTGCAGCCCTCCCTCGTCGCACCGTTTTGACGTGGCTGCTCAGTGCCAAGAGTGAAACTTCACCCCAACCCACACTACAAATCCACAGCACACACTCAAAAATAAAAAATAAAATAAGAGACTACCCTGTGCACTTCACACCACTGACGCACTGCCGGACTGAGCACTACGACAACGGTGAAACCCTTCTCGGCTGCTGAGGGGAGGTAATAAGACTCTAGGGAGGTGGACACGCACACACACACACACTTGCACACACACGCACACGCGCACACGCACACGCACGTGGTCAGTATAATAATACTGGAGAACTGAAAAACTGCTGGGGCTTAAACCTGTACATTTCTGGGATCATAAACTCCTTGACCCCAAGTATAATTCATCTTGAGCAATACATTCTCGATTACCTACTTACTATGAGGCTATATAATTGGTGGCTCCCCAAAGTCTGAGATCCCTCAAAATGGTGCACTGTCAAATCATAAAATAATCATATATTTAACACAAATAAACTTGTGAGGCATGAAATTCAATATAAACTAATGATTTTCTGGTTTATCAATCAACTTATCAATATCAGTGCAGTTGAACCTCAGTGGTCGCCAGTAACCTCTCTAAACCCAAATCATGCCTTTTCTCCATAATAAAGTTTACAGTTTTGTCAACTGTTCTTCAAAGTCCCCCAAGCCAGCACACTTTTTGTAAATAAACTGCTGATTAAAGGTCAGAACCTTCACCCTGCAATGAAAGCTAGCAGTTCCCACTTCCAAACTCACAACCTTATTTCTACACTTATAAGGAATAGGTACAACTTACTAACTCAGTAATATCTGAATTCTGAAATATACCCCAGTTTAAAAGAACAGACATTCCACTTTCAGGGAAAATCAAACAATATATGCCTCCCTAGATTCAACAGAATGCTGCAATGAACGTACTAGGGGGCCCATCGAAATGCATGACCAGTTCACATTTTAAACAGGAAAAAAACCCTCGGCATTCGATTTTGTTGCATACGGTATACATTCCGAAACAAAAAACAAAAGTAGCAGCCTAACCCTTTTGTTGAATCCCTCCCCCAGAGACCGATGTGTCCAGTAGAAGGAACCCTCAGGTCCTGTTTCATTCGAAATAATTACCATTTACCATGTCCTTACCTCATTTAAATCCTGTAAATGTAATTGAACACTTCAGGCCAGTTTAGGGATTCTTTTTTTCTGTAAATCGCGTCATTTCCAGCGATTTTCCAGGTGTTTGCAAATTCTTGTGAATAAAGCCATGACTTTTTAATATTGGCAAGCTGTACAATTCATGCTGTTCTCCAGACGATCTCTGCTTGGGTGGCTGTTTAGGGACAATCATTACATGAAACATTGTACAAAACAGTGCGCGAATTCCTTCCATCACACAAAGCACAGAATGTAACAGAAAGAATGTGTGATAATGAGCTTCAGGTCTATGGATATGTCTAGCATGAGATGACCCATTGTCAGCAGTTATCTGAGAAAATCTATTTTGAATCTGACCTGATTCATTGATACAGTGCCTGCAACCCATCTGTCGTGCCTCTTTAATAAAATACAAAAGCCCACATTTTTATTGAAAGGTCATCGTTATTATTTACAATTTGGTTGAAAAAACGAAGTGGCCACAAAAAAAAAAAAAAAAAAGAAAGCCGCAAAAGCAACGGGGACATTTTATATATTATTAATCCTAATTTCTTATCTGATTTGACCTTCAGTCGTCAGCCAATCAGAAGCACATTTTTTCCACTCTTTTCTTGATGTTAATTAAGGGGTTATCCTAGAGCAGGGCTATTCAACACGTCCAGAAAAGGGCCGGTGTGGCGGCAGGCTTTCATTCCAACCAAGCACTTACACACCTGACACCACTAATCAACCCCAAGAGTCCTGGCAAAAGAGATTGATTAATCGCATCAGGTGTGTAAGTGCTTGGTTGGAATGAAAGCTTGCCGCCACACCGGCCCTTTTCTGGACGTGTTGAATAGCCCTGTTCCAGAGTAATCAAAATAACATTATTTGCACCTCATCCTCGCATGGTGTTTATCTTACTGGTTTTAATATCTCTTGGTAGTTCCCTACTATCGTGTTATTTTTGTTTTACCCACGACCCTAAATTACAGTCAGTTTTTTTTCTTTATCGTTTGCTTGTTTTATCCACAAGTTGTAATGTAAAGTTCAGCCCTGGAAATTCACTATGATGCTTTTCAACTTCAGGGTTTTCACAAAGATGGAAGAGCACATGAACTCACTACAACAACAGCGGGATGCAATTTGCCACTGCTACTGCTGAACATGCTCACGTATGATAGACTGTATATATGCTGGTCAACAGGGGCAAATGCGCTGCAATGGCCCAAAACATCTCCAATTGGAGGAACGCATTGCAGATACGGAAATGACACAAATTCAGAAACACGCAAACCGCGAAAGCAAATCCAAGAGAAAAATGCTGCATATCCACGTCAATGCAAACGCACTGCAACAGCCCAAAACAACTCCAATCGGAGAAATGAGCTTCAGAAACAGGAACGATGCAAAATCAAAAACACTCAAAACACAAGAGCAAACAAAAGAAACGCTCCATTTAAACAAACACAACGGAAGTACTCCATGTTTCTGGGGACTGCCAACTACAACAGTTTTTACCCCTCGGCCGACTCTGGCCCAAAGGGGTCTTGTCGTCACCTGCGTGTCTGTCTGTCCATGATTTTGTCCGGGCCAATACTCGGCAACTAATGATCGCAGCTTCACCAAATTTGGTATTGTTACGGCCGGCTCATAAGCCGCAGCAAGTAAGGGAGATGTAGACAAGGCGGCTCCAAAAATTAGCAAAAGTTTATTAAGTCATACAATAAATTCTAAATGGGGTGTGGAAGTAAATATCAGTTGTGTATGAAAGTGTGTGGATGCAATGAAAGATAAGTGGTGCATGTTGTAAATGCTAAACAAAAGACAAACACAAAAAAGAAAGGAAAGCATGGCTTGAGGAGGGGACCAACAGCGACGCGACAGCAACCACGACCGCTCCAATTGCTACTGCGATTAAGATTACGAAGCCCCGGGATGACTGGGCAGGCGGGGTTAAGTATCCAGGGAACACTGGCCAGGTGCTCCCAGTTACTTGATGCCAACTCAGCTCTACCCAGCTGCACCTGCAAAACAGAGCTCACAACAAGTACCATGGAAAGACCAAGGCCCTGAGGCCGTCACAGTATGGTAACTCATAGATGTGCAACGTCAGGTTTTTTGCTGGATTTGACCTTTGACCTTTGACCTTAGCGCTGTGACCTTGAGCCTGGAAATTTTGTCCGTGTCAGTACTGGGCAACTAATTATCGCAGCTTCACCAAGTTGGTATTGTTATGGCCCCAATTTGTTATTACATTTATAACACAACAGCAACAGCAAGGGATGACAAACACAGTTTTAACAACTAAAACACATTTAATTTTTAACAAAGACAAAGACTAATAACAACCTACAACTAAAGACCAAGATTGATAAATAAGAAAAAACAGAAATAATTACAGTCCCTTTTTGGTGGGGTGGCTTGGTGATGTCCTGGATGAAGAAAATGCTCAAACACAGGCAAAGAAATCCACAAAAGAAACGTCACAGGTCTTGAACAGAATGGCAGGTCTGGTCATCTTCTTGCAATTTCTCCTACTACTCTACTGTCTCAATTCTTTTCCTTATATACTCTTTTGCAGACCCCACCCACATTTAGACTTCTTTTTTTTATTTTCTGAGACTTGCCCCAGACATGTCCAGGACATGTCTAAACATGACTCCAGTCTGAGATTAACAAAAAAAAGGTAAACACTGCCATCTAGTGGCCTATATTCACATTACACCTCCATTCCAAAAGGGAAAAATTTTGACTCATAAAGGCAAAATTTTTCTTTTCAATACAAAATGGTTAAGTGAACACCTGTCTATATATACATATCATACAATATTCAAACACATGATATATATATACACATTCAAACACGGGATAAGCAATCAGCAATTACATTGTCTGTACCCTTCACATGCTTAATTTCCAAGTCAAACTCCTGTAAAATCAAACTCCAATTCAACAACCTCCGATTCTTGTTTTTCATCTTACTCAAAAACATTAACGGATTGTGGTCAGTGTACACAATCATTGGCTTTTGTCCTGTACAAACATAAACCTCAAAGTGTTGTAAAGAAAGGACCAGAGCCAACAGTTCCTTCTCTATTGTGGAAAAGTTCCTTTGGTGGCGATTGAACTTCCTGGAGAAGTATGCCACGGGATGCTCAATGTCATCAGAGTCACTTCTCTGTAGGAGCACAGATCCACAAGCTTGGTCGCTAGCATCGACCGCGATGGAGAACGGTTTGTTGAAGTCAGGAGATTTGAGCACGGGGAAGTGACACAGCAGAGACTTCAGGCGATCGAAGGCTCTCTGGCATGCATCATCCCAAGTGAACTTTACACCTTTCTTCAGTTGGTTAGTTAGACTGAGAGCAATCTCAGCAAAGTTCTTGCAGAACTTGCGGTAGTACCCGATCATTCCAAGGAAGCGGCGCAAAGCTTTTTTGTTGTCAGGAACCGGAAAGTCCATGATGGCTTGGACTTTAGCATTTATGGGTGCCACCTTACCCTGGCCTATGACGTAGCCAAGATAGGTGACAGTAGCACAACCAAAGTCACTCTTGCTCAGGTTAACAGTCAGGTTAGCCTGGGTCAGGCGCTGGAACAACGTCTCTACATCTTTTAGATGTTCTTCCCAGGAGTCACTCCATGTGATCAGGTCATCGATGTATGCACCCGTGTGTGGCAATCCGGCGATTGTAGACTGTATCATCCTTTGGAACGTGGCTGGGGCATTTTTCATGCCAAAGGGTAGGACTTCATACTGGTACAATCCAGATGGTGTGGCAAAAGCAGAGATGCTCTTGGCCCTCTCAGTTAAAGGCACACACCAATAACCCTTCAATAAATCAATCTTGGTCAGAAACTTTGCTTGCCCTACTCTATCAATACAATCATCAATCCTAGGTATTGGAAACACATCAGTTCTAGTTACAGCATTGACTTTGCGATAATCTGGACAGAATCTAGTACTTCCATCAGGTTTTGGAACTAGCACACAGGGTGAACTCCAATCGGAGTTGGAGGGTCTGATAATATCATGTTTTAACATGTACTCAACCTCTTTCTCAGCAATCTTTCTCTTTTCAGGATTCATCCGGTATGGATGCTGTTTTATTGGTTTGGCATCACCAACATCTACATCATGAGAGGCTATAGTAACTCTCTTTGGAACATCAGGAAACAAATCCTCATATTTCTTGATCAACCTTTCAAACTGATCTCTCTGTGAGGGTTCTAAGTGCTGGAGTTTTACATCAAGATTTTGCAACACTTCACTGTTTGACAATTTACATGAAAGAACTTCAGCTTTAATTCTGTGATAATGAGCTTCAGGTCTATGGATATGTCTAGCATGAGATGACCCATTGTCAGCAGTTATCTGAGAAAATCTATTTTGAATCTGACCTGATTCATTGATACAGTGCCTGCAACCCATCTGTCGTGCCTCTTTAATAAAATACAAAAGCCCACATTTTTATTGAAAGGTCATCGTTATTATTTACAATTTGGTTGAAAAAACGAAGTGGCCACAAAAAAAAAAAAAAAAAGAAAGCCGCAAAAGCAACGGGGACATTTTATATATTATTAATCCTAATTTCTTATCTGATTTGACCTTCAGTCGTCAGCCAATCAGAAGCACATTTTTTCCACTCTTTTCTTGATGTTAATTAAGGGGTTATCCTAGAGCAGGGCTATTCAACACGTCCAGAAAAGGGCCGGTGTGGCGGCAGGCTTTCATTCCAACCAAGCACTTACACACCTGACACCACTAATCAACCCCAAGAGTCCTGGCAAAAGAGATTGATTAATCGCATCAGGTGTGTAAGTGCTTGGTTGGAATGAAAGCTTGCCGCCACACCGGCCCTTTTCTGGACGTGTTGAATAGCCCTGTTCCAGAGTAATCAAAATAACATTATTTGCACCTCATCCTCGCATGGTGTTTATCTTACTGGTTTTAATATCTCTTGGTAGTTCCCTACTATCGTGTTATTTTTGTTTTACCCACGACCCTAAATTACAGTCAGTTTTTTTTCTTTATCGTTTGCTTGTTTTATCCACAAGTTGTAATGTAAAGTTCAGCCCTGGAAATTCACTATGATGCTTTTCAACTTCAGGGTTTTCACAAAGATGGAAGAGCACATGAACTCACTACAACAACAGCGGGATGCAATTTGCCACTGCTACTGCTGAACATGCTCACGTATGATAGACTGTATATATGCTGGTCAACAGGGGCAAATGCGCTGCAATGGCCCAAAACATCTCCAATTGGAGGAACGCATTGCAGATACGGAAATGACACAAATTCAGAAACACGCAAACCGCGAAAGCAAATCCAAGAGAAAAATGCTGCATATCCACGTCAATGCAAACGCACTGCAACAGCCCAAAACAACTCCAATCGGAGAAATGAGCTTCAGAAACAGGAACGATGCAAAATCAAAAACACTCAAAACACAAGAGCAAACAAAAGAAACGCTCCATTTAAACAAACACAACGGAAGTACTCCATGTTTCTGGGGACTGCCAACTACAACAGTTTTTACCCCTCGGCCGACTCTGGCCCAAAGGGGTCTTGTCGTCACCTGCGTGTCTGTCTGTCCATGATTTTGTCCGGGCCAATACTCGGCTACTAATGATCGCAGCTTCACCAAATTTGGTATTGTTACGGCCGGCTCATAAGCCGCAGCAAGTAAGGGAGATGTAGACAAGGCGGCTCCAAAAATTAGCAAAAGTTTATTAAGTCATACAATAAATTCTAAATGGGGTGTGGAAGTAAATATCAGTTGTGTATGAAAGTGTGTGGATGCAATGAAAGATAAGTGGTGCATGTTGTAAATGCTAAACAAAAGACAAACACAAAAAAGAAAGGAAAGCATGGCTTGAGGAGGGGACCAACAGCGACGCGACAGCAACCACGACCGCTCCAATTGCTACTGCGATTAAGATTACGAAGCCCCGGGATGACTGGGCAGGCGGGGTTAAGTATCCAGGGAACACTGGCCAGGTGCTCCCAGTTACTTGATGCCAACTCAGCTCTACCCAGCTGCACCTGCAAAACAGAGCTCACAACAAGTACCATGGAAAGACCAAGGCCCTGAGGCCGTCACAGTATGGTAACTCATAGATGTGCAACGTCAGGTTTTTTGCTGGATTTGACCTTTGACCTTTGACCTTAGCGCTGTGACCTTGAGCCTGGAAATTTTGTCCGTGTCAGTACTGGGCAACTAATTATCGCAGCTTCACCAAGTTGGTATTGTTATGGCCCCAATTTGTTATTACATTTATAACACAACAGCAACAGCAAGGGATGACAAACACAGTTTTAACAACTAAAACACATTTAATTTTTAACAAAGACAAAGACTAATAACAACCTACAACTAAAGACCAAGATTGATAAATAAGAAAAAACAGAAATAATTACAGTCCCTTTTTGGTGGGGTGGCTTGGTGATGTCCTGGATGAAGAAAATGCTCAAACACAGGCAAAGAAATCCACAAAAGAAACGTCACAGGTCTTGAACAGAATGGCAGGTCTGGTCATCTTCTTGCAATTTCTCCTACTACTCTACTGTCTCAATTCTTTTCCTTATATACTCTTTTGCAGACCCCACCCACATTTAGACTTCTTTTTTTTATTTTCTGAGACTTGCCCCAGACATGTCCAGGACATGTCTAAACATGACTCCAGTCTGAGATTAACAAAAAAAAGGTAAACACTGCCATCTAGTGGCCTATATTCACATTACACCTCCATTCCAAAAGGGAAAAATTTTGACTCATAAAGGCAAAATTTTTCTTTTCAATACAAAATGGTTAAGTGAACACCTGTCTATATATACATATCATACAATATTCAAACACATGATATATATATACACATTCAAACACGGGATAAGCAATCAGCAATTACATTGTCTGTACCCTTCACATGCTTAATTTCCAAGTCAAACTCCTGTAAAATCAAACTCCAATTCAACAACCTCCGATTCTTGTTTTTCATCTTACTCAAAAACATTAACGGATTGTGGTCAGTGTACACAATCATTGGCTTTTGTCCTGTACAAACATAAACCTCAAAGTGTTGTAAAGAAAGGACCAGAGCCAACAGTTCCTTCTCTATTGTGGAAAAGTTCCTTTGGTGGCGATTGAACTTCCTGGAGAAGTATGCCACGGGATGCTCAATGTCATCAGAGTCACTTCTCTGTAGGAGCACAGATCCACAAGCTTGGTCGCTAGCATCGACCGCGATGGAGAACGGTTTGTTGAAGTCAGGAGATTTGAGCACGGGGAAGTGACACAGCAGAGACTTCAGGCGATCGAAGGCTCTCTGGCATGCATCATCCCAAGTGAACTTTACACCTTTCTTCAGTTGGTTAGTTAGACTGAGAGCAATCTCAGCAAAGTTCTTGCAGAACTTGCGGTAGTACCCGATCATTCCAAGGAAGCGGCGCAAAGCTTTTTTGTTGTCAGGAACCGGAAAGTCCATGATGGCTTGGACTTTAGCATTTATGGGTGCCACCTTACCCTGGCCTATGACGTAGCCAAGATAGGTGACAGTAGCACAACCAAAGTCACTCTTGCTCAGGTTAACAGTCAGGTTAGCCTGGGTCAGGCGCTGGAACAACGTCTCTACATCTTTTAGATGTTCTTCCCAGGAGTCACTCCATGTGATCAGGTCATCGATGTATGCACCCGTGTGTGGCAATCCGGCGATTGTAGACTGTATCATCCTTTGGAACGTGGCTGGGGCATTTTTCATGCCAAAGGGTAGGACTTCATACTGGTACAATCCAGATGGTGTGGCAAAAGCAGAGATGCTCTTGGCCCTCTCAGTTAAAGGCACACACCAATAACCCTTCAATAAATCAATCTTGGTCAGAAACTTTGCTTGCCCTACTCTATCAATACAATCATCAATCCTAGGTATTGGAAACACATCAGTTCTAGTTACAGCATTGACTTTGCGATAATCTGGACAGAATCTAGTACTTCCATCAGGTTTTGGAACTAGCACACAGGGTGAACTCCAATCGGAGTTGGAGGGTCTGATAATATCATGTTTTAACATGTACTCAACCTCTTTCTCAGCAATCTTTCTCTTTTCAGGATTCATCCGGTATGGATGCTGTTTTATTGGTTTGGCATCACCAACATCTACATCATGAGAGGCTATAGTAACTCTCTTTGGAACATCAGGAAACAAATCCTCATATTTCTTGATCAACCTTTCAAACTGATCTCTCTGTGAGGGTTCTAAGTGCTGGAGTTTTACATCAAGATTTTGCAACACTTCACTGTTTGACAATTTACATGAAAGAACTTCAGCTTTAATTCTTGGTTCATCATCTTGAAACTCCCCCTCATCTTCACACGTTTCGACCATTGGAGAATCTGAAGTGACAGCTGCAACCCTAGCATTTCTGTCATGATAAGGCTTTAGCATGTTAATATGACACAATTGTTTTGGTTTTCTCCTATCTGGAGTCTTCACAATGTAATTGAGATCATTGAGTTTTGTCAGAATTTCATAAGGACCATGAAATCTAGCCTGCAATGGATTGGACTGCAAGGGAAACAACACAAGGACCTTGTCTCCTGGTTTAAACTCACGGCTTCTAGCCTTATGATCATACCAAGTTTTCATTTTTCCCTGACTTGATTTCAAGTTCTCTTTGGCAAGGTCACAAGCTGCACGCAATCTTTCCTTGAACTTGCTAACATAGTCTAACAGACTGATTTGCGGCTCTTTCTCTTGCCATTGTTCACTCAATAATTGCAAAGGTCCTCTCACTTCATGACCAAACACTAGCTCAAATGGACTGAATCCAGTAGACTCCTGCACTGCTTCTCTAGCTGCAAACAACAGCAAATGAACCCCTTCATCCCAGTCTTTCTCATGGTCATAACAATAAGTCCTCATCATTGTCTTGAGAGTGGAATGAAACCGCTCTAAGGCACCCTGACTTTCTGGATGATAGGCACTAGAAAGAATCTGTTTTGCACCTAGTTCATACACAACCTGCTGAAACAATCCTGAAGTGAAATTGCTACCTTGGTCTGACTGAATTTCCCTGGGAAGACCAAACAACGTGAAGAACTTTATCAAAGCCTTCGAGATTGCAGTTGCCTTGATGTTACGTAGAGGTATGGCTTCGGGGAATCTGGTAGATGCACACATGATTGTCATCAAGTACTGATTTCCAGATCTAGTCTTGGGTAATGGACCAACGCAATCAACAATGACCCTAGAGAATGGCTCCCCAAATGCTGGGATAGGCTGCAATGGAGCTACAGGTGGGTCTAACTGGTGTTTTCCAACTACCTGACAAGTGTGACAGGTTTTGCAAAAGTTGGAAACGTCTTTCCGAAGCCCAGGCCAAAAGAAGTGTTTCATGATCTTATCAACAGTCTTGTTAACACCAAGATGACCTCCTAAAGGTAAACTATGAGCCATTGTTAAGATCTCATTCCTATAGACCTTCGGAACAACAATTTGCCTGACCACTGCCCAATCTGCATTGGCAGGGATATCAGGAGGGCGCCACTTCCGCATCAACACACCATCCTTGAGATAATACCCAACTGGAACTGCATCTATTTCTTTTTCAGGAAGGGCTCTCCTCTTTAGTACACCAATTTCAGGATCATTAGTTTGCTCCTCAATCAACCGCTTTCTGGACAGAGACAAGTCTCCAGACACATCAGAATCACCAGACCCATCCGGCTGGCTGAATAGAGAACTGATAAAAGTATCTGATAAGTCCTCAAACGGAGAAACCATAGTAGGCCAATCAGAGTCATGAGGCGAACCACCTGAGTCCTGACTATTCAATGTACTGGACTGCACCACAACATCATCTTCTTTAGCCTTCTTAGCCATAGCACGAGTCACTGCGCAAGAAGGATACAGAGATGGGTCCTCATCCCCATTTTCAGTGCTCGGCTGTGAAGTAAGATGTACAGGGGGAACTACTTTGCCCCCAGCCAGGTCATTGCCTAGCAACAGAGAAACACCCTTTATAGGTAGACTTGACATAAGTCCCACCTTAGCTGTCCTGTAACTAAATCTGACTTCAAGAATATAGAGCGCAGGGGTACAGATACAGTCCTCCCTTCAATACCTTGTACAAGTATGAAATCCCCTGAAGCGGTCTCATCACGTAACTCCAAGGAGTCCATCAACAAAAGTGACTGAGAAGCTCCGGTATCCCTTAGGATATATATGGGGACAGGAGTAGTATGCTCATTCAGAGCCACAAATCCCTCTGACACAAATGGAAGAAATTCCTCCCTCACAAAGTCAGCTGTATTAGGCTTTTTAGCCCCACAAGAAGCAGGCAATTTAGCAGATTGGTTATCTACTACAGGGGTTTCTAACCTTGTTTTCACAAAGGCATTTGGTTTGGTATCCTTTTCTTTTTCTTTCTTAGCTTTAAGGAACCAACAGTTAGTTGTAACATGACCAGATTTCTTGCAATAACTGCAAACTAGACCACTTTTGTCACTGTCAGCTTTCACACTTTGATCAGACCTGTTACTGGATTTCTGAGCACCATCACCAGATTTGTCTTTGTCTTTGGGTGAGGAATCTTGGGTATCACCGTAACCCTTTTTCTGAAATTGGGACCATTTATTGTTACTGCTAGACTGAAATTTGGACTTATGAGTGAGAACATATTCATCTGCAAATTTGGCAGCTGATTGCAAGTTCAGTGCTTGCTTCTCATTAAGGTAGGTCTTAACATCATCTTTAACACAGTTCTTGAATTCTTCAACTAACACCATCTCTTTTAGTGAGTTGAAATCATCCTTGACCTCCATAGAAGTACACCAGCGCTCAAAGCAAACCTGCTTCTCATTAGCAAATTCAACATAAGTCTGATTTTCAGATTTCTTCAGACCTCTGAATTTCTGTCGGTAAGCCTCTGGAACCAACTCATAAGCTCTCAAAATAACCTTTTTGACAACTTCATAATCAGAGGAATCATCTGCAGACAAAGCCGAATAGGCTTGTTGAGCTTTACCCTTGAGGACAGTTTGCAACATCAGAGGCCAGTGTTCCTTTGGCCACTGGCAGCTCTTTGCTACCTTTTCAAAACACTGGAAATAGTTGTCAACATCCTTTTCCGAAAATGGAGGCACCAGTTTTACCTCCTGGCTAGCCCGAAATTTATTTTCAGTTTGAATTTTTATTTTTTGTTGCTCCATTTGGAGTCTTTCTTCTCTATCGAATTTCTCTAATTCAAAATCTCTCTGTCTTGCAAATTTTTCTAACTCAAATTCTCTTTGTTTTTCTTTTTCTTCCCTCTCAAATTCTCTTTGTTTCTCTTCTCTTGCTAATTTTTCCAACTCAAACTGCCTTTGTTTTTCTTTTTCCTCCCTTTCAATCTCTAGCATTTTTAATTTAAGTTCCATTTCTATATTTGGATTTTCCACTGGAAACTGTTCCAGATCTCCTGGTGCAAACACATTTTCATCAATGTAATATTCAACTATCTCTCTAGCCAGTCTTGCTTTTCGCATGGCTGGTTTTACCTCTGTCAGCTCCAACTGTCTGCAAATTTCTAGCAGTTCTGTCTTTTTAAAAGACTTCAAAACCCCTACGGTTGGTGATGCCAAGAAATCATCCATTGCTGTTGTCAATATATATGTATTCAATTAAAAAAAAATTTTTACAATTTGAAATGTTAGATTTTCAATAAATTACTCACACAATGGTCTATCCCGGACCTTGAGCCCCCAATTTGTTATGGCCCCAATTTGTTATTACATTTATAACACAACAGCAACAGCAAGGGATGACAAACACAGTTTTAACAACTAAAACACATTTAATTTTTAACAAAGACAAAGACTAATAACAACCTACAACTAAAGACCAAGATTGATAAATAAGAAAAAACAGAAATAATTACAGTCCCTTTTTGGTGGGGTGGCTTGGTGATGTCCTGGATGAAGAAAATGCTCAAACACAGGCAAAGAAATCCACAAAAGAAACGTCACAGGTCTTGAACAGAATGGCAGGTCTGGTCATCTTCTTGCAATTTCTCCTACTACTCTACTGTCTCAATTCTTTTCCTTATATACTCTTTTGCAGACCCCACCCACATTTAGACTTCTTTTTTTTATTTTCTGAGACTTGCCCCAGACATGTCCAGGACATGTCTAAACATGACTCCAGTCTGAGATTAACAAAAAAAAGGTAAACACTGCCATCTAGTGGCCTATATTCACATTACAGTATGGTAACTCGGTATGACCCATAGATGTGCAATGTTAGGTTTTTTGCTGGATTTCGCCGTTGACCTTAGCGCTGTGACCTTGACCTTGGAAATCTTGTCCGGGTTATATTTTCTGGGCCAGTACTCAACAACTAATGATCGCAGCTTCACCAAATTTGGTATGGTGACTCACCATGATCCATAGATGTGCAACGTAACATTTTTTGCTGGATTTGACTGTGACCTTGACCCTGGAAATTTTCCCGGGTCAGTACTCGGCATCTAATTCTCACAGCTATGACCCGTAGATGTGCAATGCTAGGATTTTTGCTGGATTTGACCTTTGACCTTAGTTCTGTGACCTTGACTGTGGAAATATTGTCTGGGTCAGTGCTCGGTAACTAATTCTCACAGCTTCACCAAATTTGGTTTGTTAACTCACTATGACCCATAGATGTGCAACGTAAGGTTTTTTTTGCTGGATTTGACCTTTGACCTTAGCTCTGTGACCAGGACCCTGGAAATTTTTCCCAGGTCAGTACTCGGCATTATGAATACACAAAGGGTTTGCTCGCGATGATGGCCTTCAATGTGACATCAATGGAAATCAATTGATAGCAGTAAATGGTTATAACTTCACCATTTAGTTAATATGCTATCATTTACTTGCATATGACTAGCTAAGTCAGCAAAAAGGCTTTCTAAGTAGCTAGCGTCAGTTTGCTTGCTTAGCTAGCTAGTTTCTTAGCCTACCATATATTTGGTATGGTAAGGAAAGTCAAAGAGGAGGCTAAGTATATAAAGAATAAAAATGGATTGCTGCTGTAAGAAAATAAGGATATTGCTGATACCTTGAATTGTAACTTTGTTGAGAGGATTTTTATTAGGCGAGAGGGCATGTCCATTGCTCTAGATTATTTAGCTGAAATTGAGGTTAGGGATAATGAAGTACTTTGTATTAGACAAGTTGCATAAACTAAACATAATGCGTTGCTGAATACCCCTCGGCCCAGACACAATTTCCTGCCTCAACGTCACAGCGTTAAGGTCAAAGGTCAAATCCAGAAAAAAATGTGACGATGCACGTCTATGTGTCATAATGAGTAACCTTAACAAATTTGGTAAAGCTGCGATCAGTAATTGCTGAGAACTGACCCATATAAGATTTCCTGCCTTAAGGTCACAGCCCAAAGGTCAAAGGTGAAATCCAGCAAAAAACATGACACTACACATATGTGTGTGACAGTGAGTAACCATACCAAATTTGGTGAAGCTGCGATAATTAGTTGCCGAGTACTGACCCGGACAAGATTTCCAAGGTCATGGCCACAGAGCTTAGGTCAAAGGTCAAATCCCGCAAAAAAAAAAACCTGACGTTGCACATCTATTGATCAAAGTTAGCTACCAAACCAAATTTGGTGAAGCCGTGAGAATTAATTACCGAGTACTGACCCGGACAAGATTTCCACAGTCAAGGTCGCAGAGCTAAGGTCAGGTGACTTTGCACATCTATGGGTCATATTGAGTGACCATACGAAATCTGGTGAAGCTGCTAGAATTGGTCGCTGAGTCCCGACCCGGACAATATTTCCAGGGTCAAGGTCACAGAGCTGAGGTCAAAGGTCAAATCCAGCAAAAACTCTGACGATGCACATCTATGAGTCATAGTGAGTTACCATAAGAAATTTGGTGAAGCTGCTAGAATTATATTCCTACTGACCTGGACAATATTTTCAGGGTCAAGGTCACAGAGCTAAGGTCAAAGGTCAAATCCAGCAAACCCTGATGTTGCACATCTATGGGTCGTAGTGAGTTACCATATCAAATTTGTTGAAGCTGCGAGAATTAGTTGCTGAGTACTGACCCGGACAATATTTCCAGGTTCAAGGTCACAGAGCTAAGGTCAAAAGTCAAATCCAGCAAAAACCCAAGCATTGCACATCTATGGGTCATAGTGAGTTACCATACCAAATTTGGTGAAGCTGCGATAATTAGTTGCCCAGTACTGACCTGGAGAAGATTTCTAGGCTCAAGGTCACAGCGCTAAAGTCAAAGGTCAAATCCAGTAAAAAAAAACCTGACGGTGCACATCTATGGGTCATAGTGAGTTACCAAACCAAATTTGGTGAAGCTGAGCTCATTAGTTGCTGAGTACTGGCCCGCACAAAATCATGGACGGACGAAGGTCGACTGACGACAGACAGACACGCAGGTGACGACAATACCCCTCCGGGCCGGAGTCAGCCGAGGGGTAAAAAGATTGTGAGATCACCTCTCAACCGCTCTCAGCTATCTTCAGACAGTCTTTATAAAGTAAAGAAATACCTTACTGGTTCTAGCCATTGTCCCTTAGCAGTTAAAGGTCACCAGGATGCTGGAGTATATAGCCAAAAGTATTGAGTATGAATTCAAAGAGGTCATACTTCTTTTGTGCAACACATTTGTCAGACCACATCTGGAGTATCGTGAACAGGTCTGGGGACCATACTGTATAAAAGATATATAGGTTCTACAAAAAAAGTTCAGATAAGAGCTACTAAGCTTATTCCAGGTATAAAAGATGAAAGCTATGAGAAGAGGCTGAAGATTCTTAATCTCTTTAGTCTCAGGAAAAGGAGACTTAGGCCCGTATTCAGTAACAACACTCACACTAATGGAGTGTGAGCGCGTACTAAAACTTAGTTAGTGACAGGTTATACTAAATGAGTCAGAGATTGCCCTCACACTCATTTGCTTTCAGAGACTTCACTCAAACTGAAAATAGCGTCTCTTTCTGAGTGAAGGTTGAGTACTGGTAACACCTCCCTTGAGCCGCACTAACTTGCGCCGGTATTTCGTTGTCATGGCTTTCAGGTGGTTACAAACATTGGAGACTCTGAATCATTCACAACAACGTGCTTGACGCAATCGCAACTACGCAAATTTTAACTATAATGATGATAACGATGCCGGTAACTTACTAACTGACCACCTGGTTTCAGTGTTTACGAACTGCACTGTGGTGAACTCAAGGTTAGCATTTGTGTACCCACCACTGGCTACTGGTGAACTGGCAATAGGGGAAGCTCAAAACTATCCCTTAAAAATAATGATTGAACATGACCTGTTTTCAATTCATTTAAATTACCATTTCAGAAACTCCAAAAACTCTCAACATTATCAGGTGTGGCCAGTTTTCATGAATGACGCACATCTGTCAACTCTCACGCATTCAGATTTCTTGCGCTTCTCTTTACTCGTGGGTTGTAAAATGCTCATGAACTTTTTGGAACATTGTTCAAGTTCATGAGCACTTGAAGAACGTGAGGAATTTTTTTTTTTTTTTTTTTGGTGTTCGACGAACTTTCTTCGTACTACAAATAGTTTGTGAACTATTTTTGGTAGGTGGCATCAGGCTGGTGCTTAACCCCAGTTTCTGTAGCATGAAGCGAGTGGAGTACTCCCACTCCCCCTGGATGGGATGCCAGTCCATCGCAGGTAATAACCCCCAGCTCTTGGTCAGGTTTCCCCAACCATTTGCTGGTTCCAATTGTACAGCTTGGTGGAATGGGGCCCCTAAGAACACACCATGAAAGCAGTGGTGAGGACTCAAACTCAGCACGTTTCGAGTCTAAGTCAGGCGCACTTAACCATTGCGCCACCACATAACTTACTCCTGAACTATTCATGACATGTACATTCGTGAAAAAAAGTTCATGAACTTTTCAAGAACATTGTTCATGAACATAAGTTCAGGAACAATTGAAGAACATATGAGGAACTTTTTTTGGTAATTGATGAACTGTTCACAAACTATTCATGAACTACAAATAGTTTGAGAACTATTTTCCCGGGGAGGGCCTGTTCACGATACATTAACCCTGTGTATGCTTTTTTCACATGCATTGTGAAATGGTTCAAGATCTTTGGTCAATCTGAAATTAAGACATCCTTTCTTATTATAACCAACCAAACGATGGACAGAAACAAACTGTTTGGCTAAGGTACAACATAGTGGAAAAATGCAATTAAAACATGCAGTGAAACAGCATATATGTGCGTGCGTGTGTGTGTGCGCGCGCGTGCGCGTGTGTGTGCGCACACATACATGAGTGTCAGTCGTAGTGCTATCATGAGCCCAATTTCGGCAATGATAATGCAGATCCAACTTATTATTCCCACAGTGTCTTACTGAATTGACTATGTTGTTATCTGTCTCAAAAGAATGCAAACCAATGGCAGCCCATCTTCTTTGTGATTATGTGTGTGAATGACTCACACTGAAGCTAACAGTGCCCTGCACAGATGAGGCTGTGATGGATGTGCGAATGACTTACACTAAGCTAACCATACACTGCACAGATGAGGCACTAGCTGAGCCCATAGCCTCAACTCAGGGGTTCTGAGGTTAAACCTGGATGTGATTGGGCAGTCCATCAGGGGACTTTAAGTGAGCCACTGCAGGGCCCACATCGCTCTAATGATCCACAGCGAAAGGGAACCGGTGAGACACATCCTTACACTAACACAGACCCAGGTGAACACGTGCTCACACACATGCTCAACAAACACACACACACACGCACTCTTACACTTACACACATTCTCACTCACACACACACACTCTCTCTCTCTCTTACACTAACACACATTCACCCTCTCTCTCACACAGACACACTCCTACGTACACTTCCACTAACACAGGTCCAGGTGCACACATGCTCACACACACTCTTACACTAACAGACACTCTCGCACACGCACACACACATACACTCTTGCACCAACAGACATTCACACACACTTACCCTGACATGCATGCACCCATATACTCTTACACTAGCACACATTCACACACACTTACCCTCTCTTTCACGCACACACTTACACAAACAAATACCCAGGTACACACATGCTTACACACACTTTAACACTAGACACACACACACACACACACACACACACACCATACACTCTTACAAAACACACATCTACACACACTTACCCTCGCTCTCTCAAACACTGTTATGGCCACCACCTGAACTTTGGCTCAACTAAAAGAGGCAAATAACATATAGAGGTTGCCAACCGGAGGCATTGGCGTCAAACAATAATAGTTTATTATACAGCCAAAAATAAACAAATTGCCAAATAACTATTAAGCTATGGCAGACTGGAGGGCCGGCCAAAATAAACAAACGGATGAGGACTCCCAGATGAGGGGTGAGCGTGAGTGAGCGCTGCAGTCTAGAATCTGAACGCTGGATGTCGGCCCCCCCCCCTTCCCCCCGCCGTTTTACACACTGGTCCTTAAAGTGAAGCAAGTCAAAGAAAAAAAAAAGTCTTTCAAAAAAAAGACACTGTATAGGTTTGGATCCCCGTGGACTGAGAACTCTAACATTGCACTATCATTATAGATTTCTTCTTTTAATTTCTTGGCAAAATAAAAATAATTTTGCTTGTGCAGCTGCGAGATCAGCTTTTTCCCTTTATGCAAGGGGAACATTGTGTAAGAGAGAAGCCAGGAGATAACATGGACAGTGCCTGTTGCCCTCTGTTCTTAACATAGTGGCATAATAAAGGTATAAAAACCCATACTTCCACCTCAGCTGGCCTCGTCTCCAGTCAGGCATGGCTGGGAACAGTGGGGCAGTAAAAGTTATCAGGGTCCAAACATCCTCTACAGCTGCACCCCCAATTCTACCACTAAGATAAGGGGGCCTGGAACTGGACACCTTACCATGGGTGATTGAGCGCATCAAAGATGGGGAAGGGGGTGCATGGCTTGGTTGCTGCAAGGAATTTCTCTCACAGCAGGGTGTGACCTGTGCTCTCTGCCCTATTAGTGCCATAGTGACCTCTTCTGGACACACTGTCACCGCACCTTTTCATTTTATCACTGTAACTGTTCTGATTTAAGTTTCAATTTACACAAAACCCATTGTTACACTGTTTTAACTGCCCTCATATCATCACTGAATTACTGTATTATACCTGGGGTAATAGTGATGTGAATCTCATGGGGTATGGGTCTGTTGGGAATGAAATTCATAATAATTACATCATCATAATTCTGTATGTAATCGTGTTTGGTATGCATCTCTTCAGCTAAATTCAAGGAGTTGAATGAGTTGTATTTCATATCCACTATATTTCAAGAAAACATAGTTTCTGTTCCCCAGCAATGATTTGTCCTTAACCAGAGGTATCTCTTGAGGTATTTACACTCATCTCTCCCCCTTTGCAGAGGTGCTTTGGGACCCCTCCCTGAGGTCGGTCTCTGAGGGTCCTGGCACAGATCTAAGAACTTTTATTATCTCCTTTGAATAATAAATGTTTTCTTATTTCCTCCGGAGGGGGGGGAGTCTAAATTCCGATTTGGGCCATCTGTGCGGCCTGATCAAAGGCGCCACCAACCTTAAATCTGAGAGAGAGACGACCTAGTCTGGGAAGATCGTATCCGACTTCCCATACATTGGTCCGTGCATATTATTCGCTTAATGGTTGCGTAATTCGGACTTCTGCACGACCATTTGTATGTAGCCTTTTCGCCAGGTATGACTTTTCTCTCATTTTCTAAACTGTGTGTAACTTGTAATTGGGTAGTGTTGATTTGCTCGATTTAAGGTCTTGCCTACCTGGTGAATAAACTAATGTTATTTCTTTAAACTTGAGTGGCTCTTAACTCTTGTGCCTTCTTTTTAAGCTTCGTCATGCCGGATGACCTAGGGGTATGCTCAACTAAGGACTGACTGATCAGCGGCTTTGGGATGAGCATCGGTTTTAATCAAGTTAGATAGGCAGCCAGGATCTACCAACATAAGGATTCATGTTTGCCGACTCTGGGAGTTTTTAGCCTGAAGAAGACCCATGGACGAAAAGTCGGTTATTTGTTAAAATTCCTATGAAAGAGTCCATGGGCGGATTGAATCTGGGTTCGCTATAATTCAAGCCAAAAGATGCTGTTATAGTGCTGACTGACTTTTAATCCTCTGGTATTACCAACGAACCTAAGCAACCGAAATAGTACAAAAAACCCGGGGGTATATATTTTAGTGACGCAGGCTTGCATTTATGAGTCCGGAGATAATCTCCCCGAAGTCCACGCAGGTGTTCCCTAAATGATCAATTCTAATTCTAATTTGGAGTCAGATATTTAAACGAGGATATAACTAAATTTTGTATTCTAAATTTATTATGGAGTCAGATTTGAAGCGAGAGTAACATTGTAATCGTTATGCTTAGTTTGCTTAAATCACTGATAAATCTGACGTTTTCAGTTGCTGCGTGTGTCCCAATGTGCACCTGGGATTATTCGCAGCACGACATTAAGTTAGATGATTCCGTGATTTCGGCATAGCCCCGTTTTCGAACGGAGAACTATTGAGAACACCTCAGGTAAGTCTCAAACTGGGTCCAAGGCGGGACACAGGCATAAAAGATTTAATTGACACGTTCCATTGCCTCATAACAGCTGGATCTACACGCGTAAACCTTCGCCCCTGACTCCTCCGTCGTTGGTCGAGCTGTGTGGGGTTTTACAATTGCATTGGTAAAGACAGCATAAATGGTTAGACAGCTAGTTCGATTGTGGCTTGTGTGAATATCTCGCTACTGTGAGACGGAAAATTGGCAGTATCACTTACGGTTCAACACGCTGCAGGACCTGTAGAAGGCTGATTGCATCGGGTGGCTGTTAACAGCAAACGGAACCTCCCAGTTCTGCTTTCAGCACAAGGAGATGCTGGCGCAACACTGAGGCTGACAGAAGGGCAACAGCAATACCGTGACCTACCAGAAGATGGTGCACGCACTAAAGAACTATGCGCACAGTGGCGAGATCAGCATGCTGAAGTAGAAACTCAAGGACTAATGTTCAGTTTAATTCAATTTGTTTAGCACTTTTCACGCTTGAGATTGACCCAAAGCACTAAGAGCAGGGCAAGAACCCCCCAGAAGAAACTTGTGAGCATGCCAGCCATAATGCTGGGTAATTCTGTGAAATAAAGCCATTTAATTCATGCTGGATGTTCAAATTGCAATTCAGTTATTCAGCAGTTCTCATAACACAGAAAGCCGATATGTACTTGGACAGAGACACAATGTTCTGGCTCTGCAGTGTTCTCGGGCGCACTGGGTTTGAGAATAATGAATATGAGGTTGAAGTAGAGATTTCCAGCTTTAAGGTATTTGCACCCATCATTTGAACCACATAGAAATTGCAGAAATTGTCAGAATACTTACAGCCAACTGTCCATCTATTGCATCTGTTGTGACGAGCGCCAGCTGTCGCTTGTCATCTCTGCCTGCCAGCTCAGTTTCCCGCCACATTAGTTCAGTCTTTCCATTGGCTCTGTTTCTCCACACCTCCACTATTAAGTTCCTGCCTGTTCAGACCATTCACTTCCCTTTCTCAATGCTGGTTGGGTTCTCTCCCGTTCGGGAGACTAAATTCTCTTTTCAGGGAGCTTGCACTTTGCAATAGTGATGGGCCAATGAAGCTTTTGTGAAGCATTGAACCACTTGAGCCAATTGCTTCGAAAATTGGTTCAGTACTCGAAGCTTCAGTAAGGATGACCTCTCATGGCCAAGTGTGAGGCTGCAGTCAAAATTAGGCTGGCTAGTTAGTGGACAGGAGGGTTAATTACACACACACAAACACACACACACACACACACGCACACACACAGTATATTAAGTTGTATTTACAAATGAAGATTGATTAATGAGTGTTTTGTCCATCCCTCGCTTTCATTTCAAAACAAGAGGTGGTTGTGCATTTTTGGTTGTTGCCCCCGGTCTGTGGAATAATTTCCCATTGCACATTAGAACCTGCTCGTCAAGTAGTCGTTTTGAATCAGAACTAAAGACCCATCTTTTTAGTTCAGTTTGAGGCCGCGCCATGGTTTTCAGTCAAGTTCACTTTTAATGATGAATGTCTGCTGTTTATTTACAAAACCCAAAACCAGTGAAGTTGGCACGTTGTGTAAATCGTAAATAAAAACAGAATACAATGATTTGCAAATCATCAACCAATATTCAATTGAATACACTGCAAAGACAAGTTACTTAATGTTCGAACAGGTAAACTTTGTAATTTTTTGCAAATATTAGCTCATTTGGAATTTGATGCCTGCAACATGTTTCAAAAAAGCTGGCACAAGTGGCAAAAAAAACTGAGAGAGTTGAGGAATGCTCATCAAACACTTATTTGGAACATCCCACAGGTGAACAGGCTTATTGGGAACAGGTGGGTGCCATGATTGGATATAAAAGCAGCTTCCCTAAAATGCTCAGTCATTCACAAACAAGGATGGGGCGAGGGTCACCACTTAGTGAACAAATGCGTGAGCTGATTGTCGAACAGTTTAAAAACAACATTCCTCAAAGAGCTATTGCAAGAAATTTAGGGATTACATCATCTACGGTCCGTAATATCGTCAAAATGTTCTGAGAATCAGGAGAAATCACTACACGTAAGCGGCAAGGCCGAAAGCCAACATTGAATGCCCGTGACCTTCGATCCCTCAGGCGGTACTGCATCAAAAACCGACATCAGTGTGTAAAAGACATCACCACATGGACTCAGGAACACTTCAGAAAACCACAGTCAGTAACTACAGTTCGTCACTAGTGCAAGTTAAAACTCTACAATGCAAAGCGAAAGCCATTTATCAACAGCACCCAGAAACGCCGCCGGCTTCGCTGGGCCCAAGCTCATCTAAGATGGCCTGATGCAAAGTGGAAAAGTGTTCTGTGGTCTGACGAGTCCACATTTCAAATTGTTTTTGGAGACTGTGGACGTCGTGTCCTCCGGACCAAAGAGGAAAACAACCACCCGGACTGTTATGAGCGCAAAGTTCAAAAGCCAGCATCTGTGATGGTATGGGGGTGTATTAGTGCCCAAGGCATCAAATTAAAAATAAGTCAATATTATATGAATATTATATAGGTCGGAAAAGATTTTCAAATGATTGTTTTTGGTTTTTATTCACGTTTTACAAAAAGCACCAACTTCATTGGAATTGGAGTTTGTGTATCACTTTTGGCCTCCTGTCAGCTGAACCTTTTGCAGCACCAGAGGTTTAGCAAAGGGTTTGTGGTTTGCCGTGTTGCCTTTTGGAAAAAAGTTGCTGCAGTTGCTGCTGTGTCAGTGTGTTTGAGTGGGTTTCCTGTGGGTGCTCTGGTACTCTGCCACAGTAGCATTAATCTGCATTGATCTTATCTTGTGATGTATGAAATGAGTGCAAGAAATTGCTAATTTACTTGTGATGGAACATGACTTCAGATGGACTTTAGAATATCTAGAGGCTTGACTGGGAATTTAAAGCAACCAAAAGTCTTGAAGAGGCGCTTAAGATTATACCTTTCACCTGGAGGCACTTCCTACTACAGTCAACCACTGAAAACTGGAACTGGACAGTATTAAAAATGTAAGTGGGAGAATTCCCACAAAAAGACTTCCTGTAAGAGGTATTAAAAAACCAACTCATGCTCCAGGCTACCTGCATGGATTTTTCCAATGAGCTTTTCTTTCTTAGAATCATCGTTATTTATTTAGTTTTTCTGCTGAGCTTACTTCTGAGGCAAATAAAACTCAGTGCATTTCCAAAATGTTGAGAAATCCCAGTACTTATTGGAGTTCTAGCATCTAGCATCTGTTCAGAGACTGAAACAAACCATGGGCTAAAGAAAAATCAGGAGTCCTCACTCCTGAATGAGTTGTTGTGTTTGCAAGCTTTCATTGCAATCATACAGTTACACAGATGTTAATCATACAGTTACACAGTACAGTCAATGAAATTCTCTCTAAGAGGATTATGCAAGCTTGTAGAGGAGGAGGGAATATTATTATGGGAGACTTAAATTATCCTGGTATCGATTGAGAAATGGTGAAAGGACAGGGTAGGGGGAGGAAGAATTTCTAGATGTTATAAATGATAATTTCTTGGTGCAATATGTTAATAAACCTATAAGAGAGAAGGCAATTTTTGACTTAGTGCTCTGTAATGACCCACATTGAATTAGAAATGTTGAGGCACTGGAGCCACTTGGGACAAGTGATCACTCTACTGTTAATTTTGAGCTTTCATGGGAAGTTAAAAGGGTGTCTTCAAAAACTAAAATGTTCAATTTTAGGCGAGCAAACTTTGACTGGATGCGCTCATATCTAAGTGAAATAAAATGGGAGATTCTCCTGGACTGTGAGTCTGTAAATGAGATGTGGGAAAGATTTTAGGGGATTTTACTTGAATCGCAATGCAAATTCATCCCAAAGGTGTCCAAAAGTAAGCTGAAAAAGCAGAATCCTCAGTGGATGACCACAAGTATTAGTAGAATATTGAGGGAAAAGAGGAATCTTTGTACATAAAGGATAACAATGAGAACACTAAGGCTGAATACTGCAAAATGCGGGCTGTGGTCAAAAAAGAGCTGAGGAATGCTAGACTGTATGAAAGACAAATTGCAGAGGGGGCAAAAACTAACCCTAAGCGCTTCTTTCAGTACTGTAGCAGAAAACGGAAAGTTAAAGAGCAGGTTAAGCGCATTAAGAGTAAAAATGGATCGCGGCTATATGATAACAAGGATATTGCGGATACCTTAAACAGTTACTTTGTTGAGAATTTTTCCTCAGAGTGGGTCTTTCTTCGGCTAGAGGGCATGTCAAATGCTCAAGATTATTTAGAGGAACTTGAGGTTAGGGATAACAAAGTATAAGACAAGTTGCATAAACTAAAGGCAGATAAGGTGGCGGGTCCTGATGGCTTTAATCCTTGAGTGCTCAGGGAAGTTAGTGAGATTATCTTTAAGCTGCAATTTGCCATCTTCAGATGGTCTTAAGAAACTGGAGAAATAGCACATGATTGGAAACAGGACAATATAACACCAATATATTAGAAAGGGGACTGTCCTGAGTCAGGAAATTTTAGGCCAGTCAGTTTAACTTGCATTGCGTGCAAAATATTACACTCCATCTGCAGTGGGTAGGTTAACTCCGTCTACCCACTGCACGCTTTCGTACTCGTTCATAATAATGGCCACTAGGTGGCAACCGCAAGTCGACAACGACTGAGGACCAATCAGAGCCGAGCTTACAAATACGTCGCCAGCAGCAGTCGGAATAGCGGAAACAACATGTAAACGGTAAACAATCCGCGATGATTTTGGCAGAAAATACTCCCAAAAAAAGGATATACCGTTGTGCCGAAGGGCTTTCATGCCTGTGCGTGGTATGTCAGTGCGATATTAGATTAGGAACCACGTTCGCACGTGGAAGTCGATGTGTGACATCGCCGGCAAACGGTCACTTGCGACAAGTTTTGACATGGGTGGACACAGACTTGGACGAGTTCTGGCCATAGATATATATAGAACACTAGATTGCTGATAGATAATGCTCAAGTGTAGCATCTGTTCTACGAGCCTATACCTCCGGAAGTAAAATTCTATCATAGACTCCCATTCATTTTCGCTACTTTAAAATTACATTTTCAAAAACACTTGCGTGCGAGTCGGCGTTATTTTGGTAACGCTGAACAGAGCAACATTTTGTCTCCCTAAATATGTCCTTTTCGGAGGATGGAAAGCGGCATACTTTCTAAAGCGAAGATCGAAATGTTATTCGGTGTTAATGGTAATGTACAGCAGAGAAGTGACGCGACCGAGGCTTTTACCTCTAATCAGATAATTGCTTGGAAGTTATCGCCATTAAAATAAACGTCGATGAATGTCCGTTTACGTTATCAATTACGAGTAGCTCGCTAGCTTGTCAGCCACCTTTTTAATTTTATTTACCACTAAGTCAATGTAGACCCTGCGACGCCAAGGCAGCTTGCTGGTGACCGTTGCCAATCGCTAGCGTTCGGTTTCACTCAGCGGTCTGTTCAAGTCAATGGGATGGCTAATTAGCTAGCTAGCACGAAACGCAATTTTTTCTATTAAAGTGACTACTTTGCGTCTATATGTTAACTTACGCATGAAACGTTTTATTACAGCTCTTCAAATAAATATTGCTGCAAAAGGCAGCCGCGCATCTCGGCATTTTCTCGCTTATATCGACTTATTTGAAATTGGCCTCATAGGAAACCATTTTAATGAAGAAGTTGGGTGTATCAATATTGCGGCCGGGTGCTTTGGATAATGTAAATACGACGACATCAGCAATCTAGTGTTCTAAATATATATATATCTATGGTTCTGGCAGTTCGTGTTGCCACTAAAACGCGAGATTTAACGTTACATCTGCAGCAGGTGTCATAATCAGTTAATGAGATTTGATAAAACCCGTACATGCAGCAAGAGAGTGATTACAAGCGCGAACTGGCGAAGTTGGCCTCACTGCTAAGGGACTTCAAACAGAATCACATTGGCTGGAAGCGCAACATACCACCGCAGGGCCAGACACCCCCTCATGTGGGTCGCCCGGAGCCAATGACAAACGATGTTATAGCTTATCTGCTTAAAGCAGGATGAGAGCGCTGATTGGATGGTTGTGATCATGTGACCTAGTGGCCATTATTATGAAAGAGTTTGAAAGCGTGCAGTCAGTAGACGGAGTTAACCTACCCACTGCAGATGGAGTTTAGCAAAATATTGGAATCTATCATTATTTCTTGAACGTAGCAATATCTTGAGGGATAGCCAACATGGTTTCCGTAAGGGAAGGTCATGCCTGACAAACCATCTGGGATTTTTTAAGAGGCCACCAAGACTTATGACCAGACCAGGGCTTATGACATCATATATTTGAATTTTCAGAAAGCATTTGACACGGTACCGCATAAAAGACTAATTTTTAAAATGAGCTCCATTGGAGTTACAGGAGGTATTCTGAAGTGGATTCAGAACTGGTTACAGGACAGAACACAAAGAGTGGTGGTCAGTGGAATCTCATCTGAGCTAGGTATGGTGGAAAGTGGCGTCCCCTAGCGATTGGTGTTGGGACTCCTGCTGTTCCTCATCTACATTAATGACCTTGATAGTAATATTGAGAGCAGATTAGTTAAATTTGTAGATGATACTAAATTGGGAGGTTTGGCGAATAGTTTGGAGTCCATGAAAGTGATTCAAGATGATTTGAATAGAAAACAGAATTGGGCAGAATGTGGCAAATGAAATTTAATGTTGGTAAATGTAAAGCTGTACGTGTAGGTAATAAAAACATTAAATGGGATTACTTCATGAGAGGTTTGAAACTGGAATGTGCTCCACACCAAAAAGATCTGGGAGTGATTGTTGACCAAACCCTCACAGGCTCTAGCCATTGTGCTGTAGCAGTTAAAAAAGCCAATCGGATGCTGTGTCGAATTTGTGTCGTCTTATGGCTGATTCATACTCCACAAGAACAGAGAAATTTGTTCTTGTTTTCGAAGCTGCAAGAACAAAATGACGTCATTTTGTTCTTGCAGCTCTGGTTTCGGAGTTCTTGCAGCTTGTTCACGACACATCATCTGGGCAGAACTTTTTTCTCGTGTGGTGTCCGACAACTGTTGTGTGATTGGTCAGAAAGATGGAGTGGGCGTGCCCCTTTTGAGGACTTACCAGGAGTTTGACACTTGAGTTTCTAGTGAAGTATGAAATATCCCAGTCAAAAAGAACTTTGTTCTTGTTCTCGCAGCCTTGAGAACAAGAACAAATTTCTCTGTTCTTACAGAGTATGTATCAAGCTTTACCGTGTTACTGGATCAAGAATAATTTAAGGCTTATAGCTATGGTCTGACACTATATCAGTTTATCCTACACCTTCCTCCATGCCGGCTCTGACACACTGGAGGCTGCACGCTACCGCAGTGTGGCTCTGTAAGCACGGCTATCTAACAATGCTGATGTTCCTCCGGCTGGTGGTGGTAATACAATTAAATGTATCTGTGATGGCACTAAGTGTGCAGGCAAGTCACTACGGGGCGCAGATAAGACCTGTGCATGTGTCAGAGCTGCAAATCAATATCTGTGCAGTAGATAGTAGTGCAGAGGATATTTTACAGTCAAAGAGCAATGTCGGGTTTAGATTTGTGTCATTTATTATGCAATGTATGATTTACTAAATGTGCAATAGATATGAGGTGACAAAAATGACTATGTGCGAAATGTTGCGCACGAGCCTGTGATTAAGAGTGTCTCAGAACCATTGCTCATTTTCACCCACAGTATATACCCAAAGATCAGAGGAAAAACCACGTCATCATGATAGAGGCCCAATGAGCAAGAAATAGAAGCAAAAATAATCGCACATGCCTTATGCCTACACACTATTTACTCCTTGCTTGACATCAGTTACACAAACAAAGATTGACCCTGACACATCGTTAGGGAACACTGCACGGAAGCTTGATGAATGCTGTCCATTCTGAGGTGTTTGTTGGGAATTTTCAGGAGTAGCATTAAAACATAACAGGTGGGAAACATGAACATACAAGAGTACTTTATCACCCCTGCATGTCAGCTTTGTAAACAATCTTGTTTCCTCTTGGGGGGACTGACAGGGGCACACTTCTGCAAACTGTTATTCCGGATGAAAGTGAGGACTTCTGCATTAGATCTACCCACGTAACCGAAAAGTGGCTTCATGTCAGGCAACTTAGAAACCAATGCACCGCATTTGTTACGAAGGCAAAAAAAAAAATTTTTTATTTAAATTTCTTTGCTGATGGAGGTAGAGACATGACTTGATTCTGAAAAAGTGTAAATACAAATAAATAAATATTCTAGCTCAACTTATTTCCAATTAAGAAGTGCTTACTGATAACAGAATTCAAGTTAAGCGAGCAGTGAGAAAAACCACACGGCAGACCCAAGCGGCTCTTATCAGACAGAAAGCACGCCCTCTTCCTCAGATCTAACTGTCAGGCCAACAATAATGATCGGCTTTTATGCTCCAGTTCAACTATGAAAGTGCTTGAGGCTGTTAGTAACACTGATATTGAAAAATGGCAAATGAATTGCTTGATCCCTGTCTTTTAAATCTGCCAGCCTCATCCATCGCCAAACCTCTGACTCATAAATTTACCACGTGTCCCCCGCTTTGTACTATACTGAAAGTATGGAAGACAGCAAATGACAGAGGCTGTTTCAATAGTTATATTCCATTATCGAGGTTGTCTTACCCAGCTAAAATTCTGTAATTGATTCTCTGCTGCTTCTGTAGTTTGTGAATGAATGTCGATGAGAGACAAGATGAAGCAGCTCCGCTTCATTGATCTGCCAATGGCAATTTATTCTGCTGATCATGTGCTCCTTCTGAAAAGACAGTAAGAGATCAGATTGATGAGTCTGCCAGAGTAGGACATAATATATCTCAGCTGAAGGTGTTAAGAACTAGTTAAAGCAGCAGCAAGGGAGTTCCAAAAGGCTTGATTTTGGGCCTTTTGTCATTTACTATGTTGGGGTAACTGAGAGGGGCAAGTTCAGTTATGCAAAGGTATTAACTCTAGTAATCACTATTAATAAAATAATTAATATTGATAGGATTGTTAATTTGAGTTCATAATAATAGTGCACCACCCTGGGATAAGGGACCAATGACCTAACCATATATATCTTAGAATATTTACATTCATGGTATTAACGATGAAGGATGGAATTTGAGCCCTGGACCTCACAACCAGCTGTTACCACAATTGTTGTGTTCTGGCCTTTGGCCAGGACAGCATTTATGGTTTTAACAGTGTCATGTTTCAAGATTTCATAGTTCATAGTTTCATGTTCCATAGTCATGTTCATAGTCATAGTTTTAACAGTTTCTTGTATCAAGTCATTGCATTTCATGTTTCACATTCCATGTCCATGTTTTTGTTTTCGCCAGGTCTGCCATGCCACTCCACCGCTTGTCTGCGTTCCGCCCCGTGCCTTCGTTGTTGCACATTTCAGAGCTCTGGGTTGGCTTTGGTATTTCCCTCTTCCTTCTGTGCTGTGCTGATTCGGGGCTCTCTAAGCTTAATTGGCAATTAACTGTTTTTAAGTTACTAACATTTACTAACACTCACTGGGTTGGTGTAATTCTTAGATAGGCACATTACTAATACTACTAATTTAGACAGGGAGTTTATTGTCATGATTCCTGCTTTGCTATTTCAAGATCTTGCTGTGCTTTTCTGTTCTGAACATTCATGCTGCTTCCTAGCTGCATACTTAATTGGTACTTAAGCTGAGCACGCTCACTCTCTTAATGAGCAGGTCATGTCATCCAATCTCTGTCCATGTCTTGATCTTGCCATGCCTCTTGTTCTGCTTCTCCAGGTGTTGCCCCTCATGTGCCATGATTTTCAAGCCTTTATCTGGATGCGGTGGAAGTTGGCTGGCAGACAGTGTCTCGCGTCTCATTGCATGTTCAGTTTTGTCAAGTTCTTGTTGCCAGTTCCCTTGCATATCTAGTTCAAGTCTTGTTCTAGCCTCTCGTCTTGTGTACATATATATAGTCTTGTTATTTATTTTTCTTGATCTTCTTGCCTGGAGTTTCCAGTGCCTTTTGTTTTTTGTCATTTGCATTCTTTGTTTTTTAGCTCTGTGTAGCATACCTTAGTTTGTTTTTTGCAACCCTTTGGGCCAAGTTTTTTGTTGGCCCTCGTGCCTGTTTTGTTTTGTTTATAATAAAATCCTCATTCCCTTTTCCCGCATCTGGTGTCAACTGATTCCATATCAACAATAGGTATGGACAAATACTCACAGGAAGTGAGTATTCACTTCAAGTATAACAGAGTTTATTTAATTTTGGTAAAATTAGTGGCTTTCAACAATACTTTAATCAATAAACATCTTTTATTCCTATGGCTACCACAACAAACAGGTATGTGCACGAGCTACCACTAAAGGTAACAGACACAGCACATGTGAGTGGGTGTCCGCGCACATGTTTGTGTCAGAGGGAACAAAAGCGCAAAGAGAAAGAAAGAAAGGAGAACAAGATGGCTGATGTAGCCCCGCGAAAGATTGCGTCTCTCAAAAATGAGAACCGGGAAGGTTGAGCTGGGAGTGGTGAAGTACAATGGAAGCTGCAGTTTAGCATACCTTAAATGTCACGATACAGGCTGCGAACTGGGTCATGCAACCATGCTATCCGCAGCCTACATTACACTGTGTGATGCGTGTGCGTCAGTCTGAGAGAAAAAGGTGAGTTAAGAAGGAGAGCAAGAGCAAGGCACGAGCGAAGCTGCCGATTCTCACAGCAGCTGCCCATTATCACTCAGGAGTCTTCCAGGCGAACTGGGGTTTGTTCCCCGCGATCATGGTTTTATAACCGATTAAGAGCTGTTGACTGACTTTATCCACTTGGCGGCAAACCACACAATAAAAACCCAATGGCATGGGACTACACGATCAGCAGTGAGTTGAAAACTTAAATAGACCACGTGAGCTTAGAGAGCACCGAACGGGCTCGGCGGTCTGTTAGCTCAATGCTAATAACGACAATACAAATGCGAACACCAAGAATGAGTAACAAACTATTAACTACCCTGTCTCTGCCCACACAAAAGCCTCGTTCTAGTTAATGTGAATAGCCCATCTACTATGTATGGCGGAGTTTTCTCCGGCTTAAACGATGACAGGGCCAACGGTCCATGGGTCCCCAGCGAGCTGATCCACAAGTGTGGCAGCGCAGGATACAGCGAGTCTTCTCTTTCTTGAAGGAAACAGGTGCTCCGTATCTCTTCGTTCTGCAGGTAAATCAGACTCGCTGCTCTGAGTGACTTCAGGATCCGAAAATATTAGGGGGAAAAAGGAAAAACTGAGAAAACAGTCTGCTGCTCATCTGGTGAGTGCGGTACAGCTGCCTTGATTTACAAACACCTCCTATAGTAACTCGCATAACTGCGGAAAGGCACAATATGGAGAATGTCCAGAGTTTTACAATCCTGGTGACGTCATGGCCGTATCTTAGGCTGAATCCAAATCTCCATCCTCTGGCCTTGCAGACTGAGCCCTCACGGACTTCAAGAATACAGAATGTGATGCTTCACCGTCATCACGTAAAGTCTGCAAGAGCGGGAGTCTACAGCATTGTAAAAGGATCTGATAGACAGGCTTCGAGTCTGTTTCACTCGTTTCCGTGCAAATTCATATTTATTACCTCTCTTGCCTGTATTTCTGTGACATGATGTTGAATTTTTGTACGATTTACATAACGTGCCAACTTCACTGGTTTTGGGTTTTGTATATCTGGCCTACATTATTGAAGTTACATTTTAATATCATAAGTTTATGTGGTTTTGTGTGCGTGAATGTGCTTTTTTTCTGTCAGCAATTTGGAAAAATTAAAACGTCGCTTCCGTATTGAAATGAATTGTGGGTAATTACACTAGTGAAGTCTGCAACCCAAGCGGACTCTCTGGAAGTCCGCAGAAAGTCCGCTTGTGGCCCCCTGTGGACTGGATCAACTGTGGATTTGGACAGCCCTCAGCACTCCCGGACTTCCCGTGAACGCGCCCGAAAAGTCCGTGAGTCTGCTAGTGCGATGAAGGGCAGATATTTGGATGCAGCCTTAGAGATCCCCTGGGGTTTCATAGTTCTTGTCCAATGAGACATCAAGGTTTCATTTGGATTTCAAATGTAGACCTTTCTTTGTCTGCCCATATGGTGTGGTCCCAACTGTACTATCTATGTTCGAAATGTTGGTGCATCCTTAAATTATCGCTAATTAGACTTGTAGCCTTATGAGACCTGTAACTTGATTATTTACTTATTTGCTTTTTTGGTTCAGCTGGAAATATGTAATCATACTTCTACTCAAAAACCTTTTCATAAACTGGTGCTTGTGTGAAACTAATGCAAACCAAGATCATGTTATTCTCTGAATTAAAAAAATATGATAGAAAAGTCATTCATATTTGGACTTATCCTGTATTATATACTGAACAGCAAGAAAAAAAATGCTTTACCACAGAAATTTAACATAATTTAGACAATAATATTCACAGGTTTAATATCTTATTATTTCTTATTAGTTCAAACAGGCGTTGTCATTTCATAACCAAACTTTTGGTTGAATATTCTCATGAACTAGTCTTAAATGTGTCACCACATAACATCCCTTACATCTTTGACCCATACATGCTTTTTTCACCTTCATAACACCGCAAAACTCAGATCCATTGTATCACATGCTGAACTTGAAATGATCATCCATGCTTTTGTGTCACGGCTTGATTATTGTAATTCTCTTTTCACGTCTCAGTAAAACATCTGTAGATCGTCTTCAGCTGGTGCAGAATGCTGCCGCCAGGCCGTTGCCCAAATCCCACAAATACTGTCACATTAGTCTTGTTTTGGCCTCCTTGCATTGGCTTCCTGTGAGTTTCAGGATGCAATTCAAGGTTCTGATCATCACGTACAGAGCTCCTCATGGTCAGGCACCTTAGTATCCGTCTCACCTGCTTCATGTTTATGCTGCGAGTAGGACACTTAGGTCTGCCAGCCAGAGTCTGGTTGTTCCCTGTACCAAAACTAAGGGCAACCGAGCCTTTGCAATAGTTACTCCTAGACTGTAGAATGCTCTTACACAGGACTTGAGAGCCGTTGCTTCTGTGAACATTTCTAAGAAGCATCTTAAAACATACCTGTTTAGGCAGCCGTTTCCCGCCTTAATTTAAATTTATCTTGCTTTGGCTGTCGCTGTATCTTTTTTTGTATGTTTTTGGTGTCACTGTTTTATGTTTTATTTTATGCTTAATGGTTTATTGTTTTATTCTGTGAAGCACTTTATAAGCTTTTCACTGTGAGCGGTGCCATATAAATAAATTACTTACTTACTTACATCTGCACATGGGCTGTGCTAAGGATGTTCCATGAAAACCATTATGGCACGTGCAATTGTTTACAGTATTAGGTGTAAAAAGGGCGGAAAAAGCAAGTAGTGAGGAGAGATGCTAAGACTTACGGGGCAACACCATGAGCTGGCTATTGGACATTTGCATGGTGGTCAGCGCGTCCATTGAGCAAACAAGCTCAATGTTCACATCACAACCATTTATCACCAACAAGATTGTTTTAATACCACCAACACAACTGATGATCAACCTTGAAGTGGACGTTGAATGGTCATTACCGCACTCATTGTATTCATCTTCTCGGTAATTTCAAAAATGCCAGTCAGAAAGCTTGACAAACTGTACACATCGACAACCGACAAATCGGTTCTGATATAGTTAGGCGACGGCTGAAGCACCGTAACCTTTACTGTCTGTCGTCGAGCACTAAGGGATTGTATAGCTGCACTTACTAATTGACTAACAAGCTCTCAGCAGTCGCCCTATTCTAGTCTCCACCCCTTTGGCTTTACTCAATCTACTTTGCTGCAGTTTCAGCGGAACCTCCGCATTTGTTAGACTCTGTTCCCCCTCCTTATCTGTGCATGTTAGAACTCCCTAACCGGAGCCGTATGTCTGTCTATAGGCGGTCTTCTGATCCCTGTCCGTGTTTTAGCTTTAGCAAGTTCGTGTAGTTAGGAACTTCCTCATGTTCATTCCTTTGTTAATTAGTTTGATCCAACTCACCTGTTCCCTATCATAGCATGTGACTTCCCCTACGTGTATTTAAGCAGTCATTTCACTCACAGCTCTTGTCAGAACATTTTCCCTGTGTTGTGATCGTTGATGCCTTGTATTCATAGTGTTATACTTCTGACTGGAAAGTCCTCGATTCTGATTTTGGCTCCTTCTTTGATAGTTCTCTGCCCGTGTACCGTAACTGTTTTGCCTGCTCCCGAGTTTAGTCTCTGCTGCCCTGTTAACGGTTCGGATTACGTCCACTGGACTTTGGCTTTGGATTCTCTGACATTCCTGTGCCTGTGTACCGAACCTGTTTTGTCCGAGTTTTGTGTTTGCTGCCCTGTGTACAGTTTTAATTACGTCCCTGGGATTATGATTTTGGATTGGACTCTGTACTGTTGCCTTTTAAAACCCCCCTCCCCAACTTCAATAAAACCTACTTTTGCTGAAACTTCCTGGTCTCGCATTTAGTTCCAGAACGATACCTCTCAGTGCACAGTTATTTAACCTTTTAAACCACATACAGGGTGGCCCAAAAAAAAAAACAACCAAATACTTGAGAAGACAAGATATTTATTTCATGTCATCGATAAGAAATTTGGCAGGACTACTCCATCTCACTAAAGTAAATTAGTTTTCGCACTATGTTTTGGTTTGGTTTTATTTTTATTTCTTAACTAGGTGAAATAAACATTGTTTTATCAACTATTTGTTTTTTTTTGTTTTTTCTTGGCCCACCCTGTATTTACTGAAATGACCAAGTTTGGGAACTACTGGGACAGTAGTAGTTTTGGGAACTAATTGCTGTTTGGAAAGTACAAAGGCAATTTCACTTATTTCACAATTGGCTTTAAATTCAAAACTATGCACTCGTTTTATGGTTTTTACTCAGGCCCAAAATAAAAGGGTCCCCTGATTAAATTTAGTCTAGAAAAAACTCAAATTTCCTCCGACCAACTGCTGCTTAAACAGATTTCAGATAAGAGGTCAGAAACTTCAAGCCCACAGTTCCGCAGCTTCCTTTTTAACAAACATGCTTCAAGCATAAGTGAGAGTACAGAGGCACACTTTCTCTGTCGAGCTAATAGAAGGACCTCTTTTGCAGAAGAATGACAATTAGATTTGCAGAAAACTTACCTTAAAAAAATGAGCAAGTCTTCTAGATGAAAGACGCCTGAAGGAAGATTTCTCTTGTTGCAGAAGAATGTTTTACAGAAAAATAACCTCCCTTTTTAGGACCTCAACTCTCTTGTAGAAGAAGGACCTCTCTCGCCCAATGGCTGTCGAGTTGAGTGTGGTGTACACAGTTTTGGAGGCCTTAATTGGTGTGGCTTGCTGCATCGGAAACCTGCTGGTGATATGGGCAGTGTGGACCACCGGCTCACTTCGGGAGCCCACGTTTTGCTTCATGACATCGCTAGCGGTGGCGGACATCCTGGTTGGCGCTCTGGCTGTGCCCATGGCGGTGCTGGTGGATGGGCGGCTGAAGACCTCCTTCTACACCTGCCTGTTCAGCAGCTGCACAGTCGTGCTGCTCACTCAGGCCTCTGTATTCATGCTTCTGGCTATTTCAGTAGACCGACATCTACGTATGTGGATCCCCCTCAGGTAAGTCTGCCAGCAGAGTGCTCCGGCTGACCAAGCCTCCATGAAGGTAGTTTTATGTACTTGTAAGACGAGTCAATTGACAGCATCTGATGACTAAAATAATGTCAGAGAAACTGAAAAAAGTATCGTTCGATGGTGTCTGGTTGACATCGTATATTTGGATTGCTGTGGTCATTGGTTATCTTATAATTTCATTGACTGGATGGACTGAGAGTTTGGTCCAAAACTTTGCACATTTGGAATGTTGAGGACATAGTCATTGGTTGTCTTATAATTTCATTGACTGGATGGAGTTTGGTCCAAAACTTTGTTGAACTATAAAACAATCTCATTCACCCAACACTTTTCTTGAGACGTCTGTCGACTGGTCTTACAACTACAAAACTGCCTTATGAGAATTTGGCTGTTTTTAGTATCCTAATAGCTCCAATTACTGCAAATACATTTCATTTATTCAGAGGGATATTTATTGAAGCAACGCAGGTTCAGCCTCTCACTCACTGGTGCACTAAGGCCCAAGCCAGATATCACAACCACAAGTTGCAGTATGGTGAACAGTTCCCTAATAGTTGTTCCTTAATACCTCAGCATTTATGGCGATATGTTTGCCATCAATACTCCTGTGATGACTTTCCTAGGTGAAACAGCACTGAAGGACTGGACAGTGGATGAGTATCCTTTGCCAACCTAATGAGTATCAAATGAGTATCAAGTGCAGGCAAACAAAGCCTTGGCAGCAAGGAAACTAACAATGCTTCACAAACAGGTAAAATACATGTACATTAAAGCAATAAAGCAAAATGGGGGAAGTAGGGAATTAAACATCAAAATAGGAAGAATTAAGATAATAAAAGGAGACATACATGAAAACACACCCACAATAAAAGAATTTAAAACGTAGAATCAGCAAAAGCAAGCCTAAAAAAAGAGTCTTTAAAAGAGATTTAAAAGATAATAAAGACTCAGCATTTCTTATGTTGTTTGGGAGGCTGTTCCAGAGTCTTGGAACCTTAACCAAAAAGGCTCGATCACCCTTTGTTTTTAACTTGGAACAGCCAATAATGCTTGCTTGGAAGATCTCAGCAATCTTTTAGGTCTGTAAGTATTTAAAAGCTCACTTATATATTCTGGTACCATGCCATGGGGTGCTTTGAAGATAATTAACAAAATTTTAAAATCAATTTGGAATTGGACTGGCAGCCAGTGCAAAGATGCCAAAATTAGAGTAATGTGGGCTCTTTTATTTGTTTTTGTGAGTAATCATGCAGCTGAATTTTGAACCACTTGCAGTATTTTCAAAAATTTCTTATTCAAGCAAGTAAATATGGAGTTGCAATAGTCTAATCTTGATGAGATAAAAGCATGAATAATTTTTTCAGTATCTCAAATGACAGAACAGACGTAATTTTAGCTATGTTGCAGAGTTGCAAATAGCATGACTGTACAAGCTTCTTTACGTGGAGCTCAAATTTGAGTTCAGTATCAAATATCACACCAAGATTTTGGGAAGAGGGCCTAATATTAGAAGCAAAAGGTCCAAGTGATGATTGGATTTTATCTGACACTAACTTTGGACCAAGAATAATGACTTCGGTTTTATTTGAGTTTAACTGCAAAAAATTATTAGACAACCAATTTTGAACGTCAGCTAAACAGTCATGCAACACCAACATATTGCTGAAATCAGTGGATTTTCCTGAAATATACAACTGCGTGTCATCAGCATAACAGTGAAAAGCTATTTTAAGCTGACGAATAATAAAACCCAGAGGTAACATATACATACAAAACTAGAACGGGCACTCGGTAGAGCGCATACCTTCGCCGACGCCACTGAATCCCTCGCCACATAACTCTGAGGACCAATTTTTATTTTTTTAAATGATCGATGAATGACAAGAGTACGATATTTTTTTTTTTACATCAATACGCCTTTAAGTTCGAAAGGTAATGACCCCCCTGACCTTTGACCCCCAACCGCTAAGAAGGGTATTGACCCCATTGTACCGTGTTTCACATCACAGGATCAGGTATATAATTCTGCACATTTTGGCGTTGGTTTCATGCCGATCGGATACAAATTGACCGAGATATGGCCGAAAGTCGGTTTTGACCTTTTCGTGGCCTTGACCTTGACCTTTGACCCGATCACTCCCAAAATCTAATTGATTGATCCTCAGGTCATGCCAAATCAACCCACCAAATTTTATGAAATTCCGTTTGGTACTTTTTGAGTTATTCGATACACATACATACACACAGACAGACAGACAGACACACAAACAAATAAATACACGGGGATCAAAACATTACCTTCGTCAGCGAAGTCGCTGGCGAAGGTAACAAAATAGGTCCAAGTATGGAGCCTTGAGGTAAACCTGAAGTAAGCAGTACAGACGAGGATACATGTTCGCCGATGAAAACCGAAATTTTTCTGTTCAACAGATAGGAAGAGAACCATTTCAGAACAGTCCCAGAGAGCCCGACCCAATTTCTCAGCCTATCAATCATGATGACATGATCAACTATATCAAAGGCAGCACTGATATCAAAAAGCACCAGTAATGAGCAGTTGCCAGAGTCAGCATTCATCAAAAGATCATTAGTGACCCTGAGAAGAGCCGTTTCTGTACTATGCCGACGTCTGAAGCCTGATTAAAATTTCTCATAAATATTGTTGGTTTCCACCACTTCTAAAAGTTGCTTTGCGACCACTTTTTCCAAGACTTTTGAAATAAAAGGCAATTTTGATATTGGTCTAAAATTACTAAGAATGGCTGGATCAAGATTTGTTTTTTTTTTTCGAAGTGGTCGAATGCAGGCAATCTTAAAATAGTCTGGAACACAGCCAGTAGAGAGAGAACTGTTTACCACGGAAAGCAGGGCAGGGCCAACAGCCATCATTAGTTCTTTAAGGAGCCTAGTGGGTGTAATACCAAGGGGCTGGCTGAGAGTTTCATACGCGACAGAATATCAAAGATCCAACAGAAAAATCGGTGCGAAACCACTCAGCAAGTTTAAGCGAGGGCACGAAACATTAACAGATGGAACATGACTGATACTAGACTGCGATCTTGTAAAAAAAATAAAAAATCAAGAACTTCTCACAATCAGCGGGGGATGAAGCTGATGCAACAGGGGTTGCACGGGTCACCAAACAGACAATTGTTTTGAATGAAAATCTCGCATTATGCTGATTAGCGGGAATTTATCTTTGAACATTTTTTACTTCTTGATAATATGACTTTAACAGGCTTTTCATGCGCACATAAAGAACATTTTTTTAAACTTGTGTTTATGGGAGGTTTCACGCTAATGTCACTCTTGATATCAAGCCTGGTCAAATTACCACCTCCAATACATACAGCACCCTCCATAATTATTGGCACCCCTGGTTAAGATGTGTTCTTTAGCTTCTAATAAATTCAGTTTTTTTTTTAAATAATACAGGACCACAATGAAAAAAAGAGGAAAATCCAACCTTCAATTCAAATGCATTTATTCAGTGGAAAAAAAAATCCCACGTTAAGAAATAATTCTTTTGCATCAAATCATGTGTTCCACAATTATTAGCACCCCTGACATTAATACTTTGTACAACCCCCTTTTGCTAACAAATCAGCACCTAATCTTTTCCTATAATGTTTCACAAGATGGGAGAATACAGAAAGAGGGATCTTTGACCATTCCTCTGTGCACAATCTCTCTAAATCATCCAGCGACCTGGGTCCTCTCCTCTGCACTCTCCTCTTCAGCTCACTCTGCAGGTTTTCAATGGGGTTGAGGTCTGAGGAATGAGATGGCCATGGGAGGAGCTTGATTCTGTTTCTGATGAACCATTTCTGTGTAGATTTGGCCACATTTAGGGTCATTATCTTGCTGAAAGACCCAGTGATGACCCATCTTCAGCTTTCTGGCAGAGGCCACCAGATTTTGATTTAAAATGCCCCAGTATTTCAAAGCGTTCATGATGCCATGCACCCTAACAAGGTTCCCAGGGCCTCTGGTAGAGAATCAGGCCCACAGCATCACCGATCCTCCCCCACACTTCACAGTGGGCATGAGGCGCTTTTCTGCATACTCATCTTTTGTTTTCCGCCAGACCCACTTAGAGTATTTGTTGCCAAAAAGCTCTATCTTGGTTTCATCTGACCAAAGCACACGGTCCCAGTTGAAGTCCCAGTACCGCTTAGTGAACTCCAGACGTTTACGTTTATGATTGTGAGCGAGAAAAGGTTTTTTCCGTGCATGCCTCCCAAATAGCTTGTTGGCATGTAGATAGCACCTGATGGTTGTTTTGGAGACTTTGTGATCCCAAGAACTTTTTATTTCTTTTACCATCCTCCTCACTGTGCGTGGTGGAGAAATAACACTGTTCCAGTTGTTTTAAACTTCTTAATGATTCCTTTGACAGTAGATATGGGCAGGTGCAGGCGAGTGGCTATTTTTTTGTAGCCATTGCCTGACTTGTGAAGGTCGACTCACATCTGCCTTACTTGAATGGTGTGTTCCTGTGTCTTTCCCATGTTGAAGAGTGGATAAGAGAAATGGCCTCTGTGTCACATCATATTTATGCCCCAGGTAAACAGGAAGTGACGATTTACTAATTGAATGTTCCTAGATACTCTGATCAACTTTGTAAACTACTGTAGAAATGACAGAAATACGTCAATTACATTTAATTTCTAGGAATTGTTAATGGTGCCAATAATTGTGGAACAGGTGATTTTATGAAAAATAATTATTTCTTGGTCAGGGATTTTTTTTTCCCTTAAAATTCACTTGAGTTGAAGGTGAAATTTTTCTACAATTTTCAGTTTGAGAGTATGCTTCTGCAATAAAAATGGAATTTATTTTCAGGCTTTTAACACATCTTTACGAGGAGTGCCAATAATTATGGAGGGCACTGCATACTCAGCGCCATTAAAAACGCACAGGTGAGGTATGTACTGTATTTGCGGCAAATCGAAGAATCGATTGATTTTTATTGCTAATCCAGTGAGGCACGAGAGGAAATAAAGAAAAGTGTGTGGTATTGTAATCCTGACGTGCACCATGTGCACACGCCAAGCACTTCAGTAATAACAAACATTGAGATGTTTGTGACGTGTACAGTGACACTTGACTTTTTGGTGTGGTCAATAGCCCATTTAAAGCCAAAAAAAAAAAATGTTACTGCATCAAGAAAATGGAACGGCTTGTAACACAGGAGGGAGAAAAAGAGCCTTTGGCATGTTACAGGCAGATCTCAGCCGCCGAGAGGAGGTGCGTCATTTGCACTGTCACCATTCAACAATCAGTCGGCTGTCTATCCGAGAATGGAGCACAGGGACTGTCACTGACCGACCCCGCTTAGGGCAGCCACGAGTGACGATGGCAGCTGAAGAGCACCACATCTGGTTACAGACTGTACGTGACTGATTCCGGACAGCAACCAAAACTGATAATGAGATGAGGGGTCCGAGATGATTGAGGGTGAGCGCAGGTACCGTTTGACGCTGTCTATGTGAGCAACAGATGCGTGCACACGGGGCCTACAGAAAACCCAGTTACATATTCACATCCCACTAAGATTCCTGATGATACCATTCAGAGAGTTTGTGACATTTACCAACGCCAGGACATCTGCTGGACGGCGCCAGGCCTCAAGAGACTCCATCCTCGTCATCCATGATGATGGCACCACGGCGAAGGAACTGAAGAGATTCTTCATCACTACCCTGAAGGAGACCGACGCTATGTTGTTGTGTTGTGGTTAATTTCTGAGGTACATGATACCTACAATGCATAATTTACATAAAGGCATATGAGAACAGTTATTGATTGCTGTACTCCAGTGGTTCATACAAAAGACAGCGTCTGTACCTACACCGATTACATAATATCTGATTTTTTTTCCTGTTGAAGGTAGGATGTAGAACCAGGGAATCAAAATTTATTAGACAAAATATACTTTAGAATTTGGTGAGAAGACAAAAAAAGAGAAAAAAGAAAAAAAATTACTAAATTATTAAAAAAAAAAAAAGCCAAGGAGTGCCCAGAGGACAAGATCCTTCTGTCATCCTTCAAAGCCTTGAGACCTCCATTTGGTCTGTGGAAGGACAAAATGCCACACAATGTCTGTGTATGTGAACCATGAAAACGTGAATCTTCTGCTGACCAGCCTCAAGGGCTATCCAGGGGCACCCATCAACCACAAGGAACTTCTCCAGCTTTTGACCTGTGAGGCATCAGTTGAGGAGTGCATGTTTGGGGACTGTTATATATCCTAAAAACTATCAAATCATTTATGTTCAAATTTTAATATGTTAAAGTGGGTAATTAGACCTTTCTTTTGACATTTTACATAAGTTTATAGACCCACTGGTTGAAAAAGTTCACCCTCTTAAACAGTGAGTGGTCCATCCAAGACGCATTTGGCCGTCCCGACAAGCTAATATACACATTTGTATCCAAATAAATTTGTCATGTTGCAAGACAACCTGAATAGTGAAGTTGAACCATTAAAAGTGGTATATAAACCGTGAGGACGGAACAATTCTTGTGGTTACCGCATACTTAAAGTTGTACATGATTCATTTGGATTTAAGCAAGAATTATACACGCTTGATATTTCCACTTCTCTGTGAAAAAAAGGAGGGGTTGTGCGCCCTGTGCTACACCCCCCCCCCGAATCCGCCACTGCACTGTCATGCTAACACAGAAAAAAGAGAAAAGGCCATGCCAGAACTGTCATATTATTAGGGGTCTAACTGAATGCAATTGCATCAAAATTTTGTACCTTTCAGTGTAACTTAAGTTCAAACCATGAAATACAGTCCCTGAATACGGAGTGTCCATATAATTTTCCACTTATATCACTATTTTAAGGCAGTTTGATTGTATTGGCTTCCCATAGGCCCGGTCTGTAATATAATCTCATATGAAACTCTCCTGTGCGTCACAGATACAAGAGAAGAGTCAATCAGAGGCGCTGCTGGGCCGTGGTGGGGATGTGCTGGCTGCTCGCTGTCGCTCTCAGTTTCACGCCCATGTTCGGCTGGTACAACCACCGCACCGTGTCCGAGATGGGGAACTCTACCACCATCATCTGCCGCTTCGTGGACGTCATCCCCATGACCTACCTGGTCTACTTTCAGTTTTTTGGATGTTTACTGCCCCCCCTGCTGGTGATGTGTGCTCTATACATCCACATTTTCTACTCCATCTCTCAGCGGCTGCACAGGGGTCCATCCCGCAGCTCAGAGTCCCACACTTACTTCTCCAAGGAACGTAAGCTGGCAAAGTCCCTTGTGTTGGTCCTGGTGCTCTTTGCCGTCGGCTGGCTTCCCCTGAGTATCATGAATTGTGTGACGGTCTTTGGCGGGAATGTCCCAGTGATCGCTATCTACGCTGGGATTCTCCTTTCACATGCCAACTCTGCTGTCAACCCCATTGTATATGGTTTCAAGGTTCCCAAGATCCGCAGAGCATATCTCCAGGCCTGGAGGAAGGGCGCACTCTGCTGGCCACATGGTGTATCACAGAATGTTGATAGTAAAGACAACAGTAGTGCTGTGAGAAGCAAAACAGAAGTAAAATCCGCTGATGATCTCTCTGAAAAACGGGATTAATCTGAGACCAAAACCTGACCACCGACCCATTTTTCGGCACAGGGCCACTCAGTTCTCCTTTCATTATCAATATCAAACTTTTGATGTGATTCAGTTAAAGACCCTGATAAGAATAATCTGAGATTTGTTTCAAAATATACTGTAAAATATATGTTGGAAACGAATTGTAAAAAACACGCTAAAAGAGTCATTTCTGTATGTCGCTCAATTTTATAGCCAGAGTTTCATCTCAATTTAATGGTTTCACTTCGCTTTAGTGGTTAGAGGTTTTTTTGGGTGGGCTTAAAGAGGGGGCGGCACTACGCACTGCTGCCCCTACTTGCATAACTCCACCCACCTGCTGTAACATGATAAATACTTCAGGCATGCTACAATCAGTGGTTATCCCGCTCGTTTTCGAGTCAGAATACTGTCGATATTTTCTTTAGCTCGCTAACCATGCCCTCATCTCGGAAGTGTATTTTTCCTGGTTGTGTGAGTTTGGAGACCAACTCGGTTAATGAAATGTTTTTCTGTGTCATGATAAACTCATTACACATTTATTTTTTCTTTACAGGGACTTTAATGCAGATACTCAACCAGAACTGTGCTTTCATCTCATTTCATTAAGATAATTCCAGAAACAAAATGAAAACGTGTTGTCAAAGTATGTCCTCATGTTTATAACGATGACGAACATTTCTATAATAAACCTATGCGTATTCATGTCAGAGATTCTCGCATATTCTTCCTGAATATTGGCCATGGAAAGGACTGAATGGATTTCACCTGTGCTATGTAAGCACAAACACAGAAGATGAAATGAATGTGGTTCAAATTCATTGTCATACATTTCTCGGATCTGCAGCAAAATTATTGAAAGTCGAGGTAGTCTATGTCCTGCTTGCTCCACACAGTCCTCCCTGCGAGCTGAAATATTATCCAACGCTGCGACTCTGGCACCACACAGTTTTGGAATGGGAGAGGCATACTCCCTCCAAAGCTAGATTGTAGCTCCCACTTCGTGCTAGTACACCAGTTCCGGGGCTAATCCACTCTCGCCCAAGCTATGAATATCTACGCCACTTTGAATTGTAGCGTTTTTTTCTAATCAACATGCTATGCAATGCTTGATGATGGTGATTGAGGTATAATTAGCCTGCTTTATTATGCCAACAGCATTTCGTGTGACACCCATCACTGATGATGGCATTGTAGTTATTCATAGCTATGGCCGTGCATTTCCCCTTTTTTTTACTACCAGAGAAGAGCAAGGTAAATTTGGTAAATCAAGGAGAGTCAGGACGCATAATTTTATGTAATGACGCATGAATGACAAGCAACATTAACGGTTTCTTCACGTATAGAGTTCACTCTTTATCTAAAAAGTAAAGCATTGCATTCGGAAATTGTTGTACAGTCGTACAGTAGCTATATCTGGTAGGTTGGGGCACTTTCCAATAAGCGAGTTCGATATTAGCCACGGATGCATGCATTGAGTGTATCACGTGACAGGTCACCGGGTCAAAGTCAACCATAACTTGCTTCCGCGATCCTCGCGCGGTGGTTTTGTGTGCATAACACAAGTTCTATGCTGTTCTGTGCCCGATCTGTCACACAAAATGCTGCGAATACTATGTCAATCGATATTTATACTCGATTTTTTTTTTTTTTTTTTGAGTTTCATTATGGCTGAAGAAGAGTTGTCGATTGATGGTATTAGGTTGTGGAGTGTAAGTTCGTTCAAAGACTTTCTCTGTAAAAGGCAAGGGCGGTCCGTCGCGGAAACACTGGGCCAGCAATAACCTCACCTTTCACTACTTAATTACCTACACCTCTTGCAGTTTACCTCTCCTGAGTAGTAGCAGTTGCTCAGACTGATTGGTAGAACCAATGAGAGTCTTATTTATTTTTGAAAGCCTTGTTATACAAAAGTACATTGCACTACGAAATCATGCAGCATTTTCTTCCGCACATCAATGATTACGAAAAATATCAATATGTCTTCATAATTTCTGCACTCCTGTAGTACATGAAATAGCATAGATTTGCGTGAATTAGTTTGCAAGGCTCATTGAGCAATTAGCGATGAGAGTCTGTTCTATAGTCTGAATGTAGTGACAGCTAAAGTGCATTGTTAAGTACGATCACAGCTCAGTGATGGCGAAAATAATTGCTGCGAAGTCTGCAAATGTTTCTGATTTTTTTGCAGATTTTCACCCTTGCGGAGTCATTAAAGTGATCGAGAATGCCCCCCTTTGAAATGTCCGGATCTGCCTTATATGGCAACTGATGTCACCCAAGGCAGCCAGCTGGTCAGATCTCGCTCGCTCACTCCACAATGAAATTTACATACACTACGCTTTATTTACCATAGCCAGCTGACAGACCATTAAAAAAAACCACCGTTGGAATGCCATAATATTTATCATCAAAAAATATAGTATTACTGTGGTAATTGTATGTTTTTTTTGGAACGCACAGTATAGATTTGAGTGTTACTATTGAAATATTGTAGGGGTACCATAGCTAATGAAATACCATTACAGAAAAATAGCTATTGTAATACTATAAAATATAAACCGGATGCGAGGCGGGTTTTTCGCATGACAGATTACATTCAAAAACGTGTGTATTCATGTCTTTGCATTGACTTAGGGTGTGATCTGTCCTGCGAAAGGTTTGTTTCGTGTCCGGTATGAAAGCAGCTATAGACACGCACGCAAGCTAGATGGCTAGCTGACGTTAATTTCCTGCAGTACTTTCCCAGATAGCAAGCACCTCCGCTCTGGATCTGCCCCGGCTCTAAGCCGGATCAGCTGGAGTCGGCAGAGCCGGGGCAGAGGTGCTTGCCATCTGGGTCGCCAGCTAACTTAAGTTTGACATAATGTTAGATTTTCGTGAATTTCGATTATGAAATTATACAGCAAGTGTTCAATCCAGAGTTGAGATAACTGTCAAGTTACACACTATCTACCTACCAGTTTAACTAACCACCTTACCTATTTAGCAAGCTAACGTTAGTTAGTGACAGTTGCGTGTATTTCCCTCTATCCAATCGCCCCGGTCTCGGTTCAGGCTGTTAGCGAGCTTTATGAGCAGACTGTTTTGCGTGTATTCTCGTCTTTGCATTGAATTTGAATGTAATCTGTCATGCGGAAAATTCGCTTTGCATCCGGTGTGAAGGCGGTTTGGCGCCGCCTATTCTGGCAAATGTTCTGGCGAATAATCCTGAAGTTTAATGCCATAGGTGGTTAACTTTGAGATATTAGCAGGCGAGGGTAACTGTCACAGCTGGAGAGTAGCTGGATTATCGACAGCTGCTGTCCCATTCTGAGCCAGATGAACTATTGTGATGCCTGATCGCCGGCTGTGCTGTATGAGGTGGGCATCCATGATCACAGTGGAACTAACGCTGGCTCATAGGCTTGTGACTTCAGCCACAACATGCATACAATATTTTTTATGAATCAGCAAGTTATCTTGATGCCTTGTTGTACCCTCGTCATTAGATTTATACCTGAGTTTGGATAGTTGTCCTTGTGTCCACTATGTATCATCCATTTAGCTACTTTAGCCTAAGTCACACGGTTTGTCGAGTGTAACAATTACATAGATAGATGGATGGATAGATATCTTGATTGCAGGCTCATACACTGAACAAACACACTAGAAAACGCGTGTAAACAAGCGTGTAAATGGACCGCAGAGATTGCCAAGGCAGAGGTGCTTTTCTTTGATGACGTCAAAGGAACACATGACTTACGTCTCGGAAACTTCCTACTTCTTCAGGGGGCGGGGCGTAAGAGTGCAAAAATATCACTTTTATACCTTAAAATTGATGGATTTTTTCAGCCATTTCAGAACTTTTGAGTGCATAGAGAAATATAAATAATCATACAGAACAAAATAAACCAACAATTTCAGGTGGTGCACCTCATGTCAGGGAACCTTTAAGAGCAATGATGCGGGAAAGGGGGATGTTACTGAAGGCCTTCCTGATATCTGATGGCATGCTACTGGTAAAAGGAATCTGAAAGTGAGTGGACGAAAGGATGACCTCGTCGCTCTTGCCTTCGCTGCAAAGAAGTGAATATTTTAAGAGAGGCCACCAATTGGATAATGAAACCCATGAACTGCATCACCTGATTATGCATCGCTCTGTATCTATTGCCATGTGTTGGTGCGAGGTAAGTGCTTGTTTCCATACTTCAAAAGGCACTGATCAAATTTGTTTACTGACGTCTGATCACATTTGAAGTGTTTTTTGATCCAAGACCACATGGGGAAAGCGGTGGGGGGAATGGGCATCTGTTATGAAAAATTAATCTCCCATGCCTTCAGTTACACTATAATTACTAACTCACAAGCACCCTTTGAGATATGGAAACAAGCACTTACCATATGGCGAAGCCTCTGTTTTGGTCACATTGACCGTGCAAGACAGAAATCGCGCATGCGTAAATCGCAATATCGAACTCGCTTATACGCTAGCGTGATGTGGCAACTGCGCATGCCTGGGAGGTACAGACTAGAGAGAAGCGGGACCTCTCCCGTGATGGGCCGTGGTTTCCGTGCCTCCAGGGGACACGCCCCCATCGTTCTGGGGCAGAGAATGCTGCTTATTACTTAACAACTTTGAGGCCTAATTTTATATACAAAAGCCCCTGTCACACTGCGCCGTTCCGTCTGCCTCCGTCTAAGTATTCTCATCAGATGGTGTCATACGGCGGATAATTCACATTTTTTGGTCATGGATGGTAGATAGAACAGCATGAGTAACGTTTAAATACGTCTGAAAAACGTCTGCTTAAGTATGAGTAACGTCTTAATTGAGCCCAGCTTACGGAACTTCGGACCGTATGAGTGACGAATGAAAAGGCTGAAAACCGTCTGAATTACGTCTATCAACATTTGGTTTGAGTTTTATAAAAGGCCAAGCTCCGTCCATCTCCTCATCACAACTGTCATAGCTCCTGGACGGTTCACATCGCTCGTTTTGAAATTATATTTGGATTACTATTATCTTGGCATACTATCATTTTGGAGTACTACCATACTTCATTTCATCATGCCAGCGTAGAGAAGGGGTACGACAGGCAAGGGCAAGGGCATTGGGGCGAAATCCCCAGCCAGGCGAGCCCAGAAGCCAACCAGGGAGGAATCTTCAGACTCGGATGCCCCAGAGCTTCCGTGGCTGGAGGCGGACGAGATGTAAAAGTTCTTGTCTGGCGGATAAAGCTTATGTGTTGTCGTCTGGCCCTGTGACCAAAACTCATTGGTCTTGAAACTCAATGGAGCTACAGCCAGTTGACTAACTGGGGATTCAAATATCATGCAAACAGATTCACCTGTTCATATTTTACAGATATTTTATAATGGTAATGCCCAGATGTTGCACAGAAATGCAATGTCAGAGCCTTCAAATTTCCCCGTCTTCCTCATGTTGTAAAGTCAAGTTCTACTATTTCTGGTGAAAAAAATGTATTTATTTTTTCTTTATTTGTTGGCTTTTTCTCCATGCTGAACTGAATTTTCATGCTACAAAATATTCTTTTTGATTCCAAACATTAACTGTGAATGCATCATTTGCTCAGGAAAAAAAAAATTCAGAGAAAACAAAAGATAGTTTTGAAAAGTGATCTGTGATAGTATGGGTTTCATATGTGATTTTTAAAATTTGAATTAAAAGTTAGGAGAACTTGAGCCAAGCTTTCAGATAATGTGTGCAAGTCTAGGGAAGTTTATTTTAGAAAGTCTTAAAATCACCTGCCCAGGTTAGAGGCCAATGAATAGATGGTATGACTTTAACCTTCTGAATGATGGTGTTCTAAGTATATTATATCTATGGGGATTGCACCAAAAGTACGGAATTGTGCGCGGTATGTTGTGATAAGGGTCATTCCATGTCAAATGTCCGAATTTCAGAGGAACTTCCCACTTGACCATCTCAGATTGGCTGAAAAAATCCCAGTGGGTGCATACACCTCCTAATAGGATAAATTTAGAATTTTAGCTCTCAACTCCTAATAGTTTTGTCATAAAAAAATAGTTTTGCAACTAAGTTCTGGCCCTCTTTGAACTGTGATTTCTGAGGAGCCACTTTCACATGGCTATATCTAGAAAAGTATTTCAGCTAGGTCCTTCAAATTTTCAGGGGTGAAAATCTGCTACTCCAACCTGAGGAATATGGATTTATGAATGTGTACCTTTAGTTCATCATATATTTCTGGGTGCTTATAGTTGGTCGAAAATTTTACTCAGCACTCCGTGGCCCTGTTGGCCCTGTTAAGGTTATAATATTTTAATATCTAAACACTGCATTTGGGTTATTTTTTTCTAGATTATTCATAAGATAGGGGCAGAATTAGAATACAAAATATACTACATATATGGGAAACTTGTATGTGCAATACCAAATCCCTGTCTTTGACATTAGGCTTTTTGAATTTCTTCAAATATGCTACCGCAGTGCGTAGAGTAAAATTTTCGAGCCACTTTAAGCACCCAGAAATATATGATGAACTAAAGTTACACATTCATAGGTCCATATTCCTCAAGTTAGAGTAGCAGATTTTCACCCCTGAAAATTTGCAGGACCGAGCTGAAATGCTTTTCTAGATATAGCCATGTGAAAGTGGCTCCTCAGAAATCGCTGTTCAAAAAGGGCCGGAACAGTTGCAAAACTACTTTTTTAATGGCAAAACAATTAGAAGTTGAGAGCTAAAATTTAGGCTTTCTCCTATTAGGAGGTTAATGCACTGGCTGGATTTTTTTCAGCCAAATCTGAGATGGTCAAGTGGGAGCCATTCGGACACTTGACATGGAATGACCCATAAGTGTAGTTTAAACTGCAAAATGAGGGTGAAAGTGTTTTCATTTTTGTTTGTGATATGGGTGTTTTAGGTATCAGATATCTGTAATTTTGTCTCTAGTTCCAGTGATAGTGCATAGATATTTGAGAAAAACTATAAACTGTGATCCAAAGTTCACAAAAAAATTGCTGTACCAAAGATGTAGATCAGAAAAGGAGTATGTAAGGCATCCTTTAATCAACCTTTTTTATTTTTTGTAGCTGAGATGATTCATCACCTAGTCCTCGACCATACCAAATTTAATTAACAACTCTCAACCACAAGCTTAGAGTGCCAGTTGATCTGAAGAGACACACTATTTCCATTGTACTCTGAGGGAACTCTCTCATAGAGGACAGACCTCTCTAATGGATGGACTTATTTAAAAAAAAATCCCCCTTTTACAGAAGAGACCTTTCTGATAGAAGCACCTTTCTCGTTGAAGAACTGCATCTCTTGAAAAGGAAGGCTCTGAATTTCTTGCTTCAAGAAAAAAAGAATACCTCTTGCAGGAAACAAACCTCCAATAGTAGACAGACCTCCTTTGAAGAGGAAGGACCTCTCTCTCTCTCTCTCTCTCTCAATGGCTGTTGTGTTGGAAGTGGTGTACACAGTACTGGAGGTCCTAATCGGTGTTGCATGCTGTGTTGGGAACTTGCTGGTGATCTGGGCAGTGTGGGCCACCGGTTCCCTGCGAGAGCCCACGTTTTGTTTCATGACATCGCTGGCGATAGCAGACTTCCTGGTAGGCGCTCTGGCTGTGCCCATAGCGGTGTTGGTAGACGGGCGGTTGGAGACCTCATTCCACAGCTGCCTGTTCAGCAGCTGCACAGAGGTGCTGCTCATCCAGGCCTCTGTATTAATGCTGCTGCCCATTGCTGTGGATCGACACCTACGCGTGCAAATCCCCCTCAGGTGAGTCCACTACGAGAGTGACTCCCGTCCGCTGCTCCTCCACCACACCCAATCTTTGATCAAGGTCACAAATGTATCTGATCACAAATGCATTCTCCTCACAGGAGAATGATTCCGGTGCTGAGTCAAAATCACCACTGTTAATGTGTGAGTCCATCACTCCTGCAACAATGTTTTGCCAATATTATAGCATTGGCATTCTATTGTAGACACCATTTTTATTGTTAGCTGGGTCAGGACCTCCAGACGTCTCTACCTTGATACCACAGCCAGTACCGTGAGGTCCATTCATATTTGGACAGTGGCAACACTGTCATTATTTAGGCTTTGTGCACCTCCATTTGAAATGAATTAGTCAAGATGTGCTTGAAGGGCGGACTTGCAGTTTTAGTTTTAGGGTTTTTCCAAAAATATGATATGTACCGTGTAGGAATTACAATCATTTTTACCAATAGTTTCCCAGTCTTATACAGTAGGCTAAATGCGTTTCGACAAATGAACAGAATCATATATTAATTTTTAATTTTTAATACTTGGTAGCAGATTCTTTGTAGATAGCAACTGCCTGAAGTTTGGAAACCATTGACATCACCAGATGCTGAATTTTTTCCCTGAAGATGCTTTCCCTGGTCTTTACTGCAACTGCTTTCAATTATTGCTTGTTCTTGGGGCATTTCATCTTGAGTTTTGCCATCAGTAAATGAAATACATGCTCAGTTAGGTTCAGGTCATATGATTGACATGCCTTTTGTAAAACATTCTAATTCTTTGCCCATGAAAAACTTTGCTTTTGCATTGTGCCATTCCTTGTCTATCTGCACTGTGAAGCATCATCACACCACAAGTAGATACAAGCTTTATTGACAGCTATTCATGCCCACATATGAACACTCTTCACAGCTGAGATGGTATGTTTCAGATGATGGGCAGTACCCCCTTTCTCCTTGCTCTCCTCTCTGCATCATTTTGGTTCAAGTTGCTGGGAGATCTCAACATTCACATGGACAATATCAATAGTCCTCTTCCCAGAGACTTTAGATCCTGCCTTGAGAGCTTTGGCTTTCAGCAGCATACAGATGTCCCCACTCACTCTAAGGGTCACATCTTGGACTTAATCTGCTGCTCTGGTGTCTCCCCCCTTGGCCGCTCAGCAGACAGACTCCCCATAACTGACCATTTCCTCCACACCTTTAATATCAAACTCCCTCTCTCCATGACTAAGCTCACCTGTCTCATTTCTTTCCGTAATATTCAGGACATTATTTTAGATTCTCTCTCCTCTGGTATTGATTCCCTCATGGACACCCACAATTTAACCATCCTTGAAGAGCTGGTTTCACACTTGTTATGGCCCCAATTTGTTATGACATTTACGACAGCAAGGGATGACAGACCCAATTTTAAAACTTAAACACATTTAATTAAACAAAGACTTTTAACGAATCTACTATCTACTCTACCAACCAAGATTGATATATACAAGAAAAAAAATATTTACAGTCCCTTTGGTGGGGTTGCTTGTTGATGTTCCGGGTGAGGAAAATACTCCAACACTGGCAAAAATCCACAAAAAGCTTCACAGGTCTTGAAAAGAGTGACAGGTCTGGTCAAATGTATCCTTCTCCTTGTAATTTCTCCTACTACCCCACTCTCCCAACCCTCCTCTCCACACACTCTTCTGCAGACCCTTCCCACCCTCCAGACCCCCCTTAATTCTCTGGGACTCTCCATCCCAGACATGCCCAGGACACGTCCAAACCCAGCTCCAGTCCGGGCCCAACAAAAGAAACGGTCAATACTGCCATCTAGCGGCCCCCATCCACATCACACACTATAACACTGGATTTCACCATATTCTCAACTCCCTCACTCCATTAAAAATCAGACCTGTATCCTTTCCCGCTCTGCCCCCTGGTTCACGCCTGAAGTTTGCCTCACGAAAGCCAAAGGCCGGCAACTTTAGTGTCTTTACAAAAGAACTGTACCAGTTATGCATAAAGAAATGTACAAAAATCACATATTACATTGTAAGGACTGCATTGCTCAAACCAAGTTCAACTATTACTCTGACATAACCTGTTCTAATGAAGATAACACTAAGTCACTTTTTTCACCATTCAAGAACATCGCCCAAGCCCTGGACTCTTTACCATCTCACCTGTACTCAAACGGCTTCTGTAACTCCCTCATGTCTTTTTTCAGAGAAAAAATCCAGAAGATTCATCATCACAAAATCCACACCCAGCTTCTTATCTCAACTTCCTTCACCCACTCCCTCTTTTTTCTCAGAGATATCAGATTTCATCCGCAAGTCCAAGCTGTCCACCTGTCTGCTGGACCCCCTTCCCACTGTTCTGGTTAAAGCCTTCCTCTCTTTTCTGGTCCCTCTCACCTCTGCCATCATCTACTCCTCTCTTTCCACTGGAACTGCATCCTTCAAAACCGCTGTAATAACCCCAATGCTGACAAAAACTTAGTGCTGATCCGACCAACTTCAATAACTTATGTCCTATTTCTAACCCACCTTTCATCTCCAAAATTCTTGAAAAAACAGTAGCTACTCCCTCTTAACTCACAACTGTATGAACGGTTCAAGTCTGGTTTCCGCCCCCACCGTAGCACAGATACAGCACTCATAAAAATCACCAACAATTCTGGCCTACTCACTTTTCTCATCCTTCTTAATCTGAGTGCAGCCTTTGACACCATCTGTCACACCACCCTCCTCAATAGATTATCCCCCATCGGCATCACTCACACTCCACTAGACTGCTTAAATTCTTATCTCTCAGGCCGCACTCAGTTCATTCAGCTTAAATCTTTCACACCCCAGCCTTCCACTGTCTCTTCAGGTGTGCCCCAGGGCTCTGTCCTGAGGCCCTTTCTTTTCATCATTTACCCCCTTCCCTTTGGCAATATCTTCTGCAAATATAATATCAACTTCCACGGTTATGCGGATGACACCCAGCTCTACCCCACCAGTAAACCCACTTCCAATCTCCCACCTTCCTCCCTCACCGACTGCCAGGCAGAAATAAAATCCTGGTTTTTGTCAAATTTCCTCAAACTGAACAGTGATAAAACGGAGGTCCTCCTCATTAGTACAAATCAACACTATCCAAAACTGAGTTTTTCTTTTTTTATCGATAATTGCTCTGTCCCCCCCCCCCCCCCCCCCACAGGTGAAGAGTCTGGGTGTGATTCTCAACAGTACTTTATCTTTCCGTAACCAGTTACATTACCTGGTCTGTATACTTCCACTTGTGTAATACCAACTGTCTCCGCCACTCCCTTACCCCCCATACCACTGCTGTCCTTGTTCATAGCCTTGTCACCTCAGGCCTGGATTATTGCTATTCCCTCCTCTTTGGTCTCACACACAAATCCCTCCATAAACTTTAACTGGCCCAGAATTCAGCTGCCCGCATCATCACCAGAACCCCCTCCATCTACCACATTACTCCCGTTCTGCAGCAGCTCCACTGGCTTCCGGTCAAATTCTGTGTAGAATTCAAAGTCACACTGTTAAAATTTAAAGCCATTCACAGTCTTGCCCCTCCATATCTGTCCGATTTTGTCCATGCTGCCACTTCTCCTCGTTCCCTCAGATCCTCCTCCTCCTCCATCCACCTGACTGTCCCCTCCGCCCATTTCACCACCATGTGGAGCACAGCTTTCAGCCGCTCTGCTCCCCGGCTCTGGAACTCACTACCACCTGAGCTCAGAAATATCACCTCACTTCCACTCTTCAAATCCACACTCAACACCCATCTGTTTAAGATTGCCTTCTCTCAATGAGCACAGTTGTGTGGCTCAGAGCAATAATGGCTTATGCCACTGTAGGAACTTTTCAAGACATTTGACTTTTCCAATTTTTTGAACCCTTCATAGAATGTGCGAACTATCAGTTTTTATGCATATGCATTTTAATGATATTACATTCAGCCATATTTCTGCAAATACTAAAGACTCTACCTTTTTTTAGAGGTCGTAATCAATGATCAGAATGGCGAAAAAGTTCTAAACTCTTAGAATGATTTAAAGCAATAAAAACATTACATACTTAAATAACTATTTATTGAATATTTCTATTATTTCCTGAATTACCATTTGCTATCTTGCGCTGTGAACTAAGGAGTGATCTGATCAGTGGTGGGTTTCTTCAGTTGCCAATTCCAATAATTGGAAAACGTGTCAATAAAGAAAAATGATTGAGAACTTGCCAGGTTTAAAAGAGACGTGTCTGTCCCACCCCAATTCCCAGTTCTAGACTCGCCACTGGATCTGTTTGGTCGAAAAGTTTAAATGCCAACCGTGGCTTGTGGCACATGCCATTATTGCCCGGAGTCAGTAACAAAGACTCTGACAGTTTTTACAACATACGATATAGAGGCTTTGGCATAAGCCACATAGCTTAGGTTTTTAATGGGCATGTAGCTAGAGGGAGTAAGAGTGATTCCAGCAAAAAACAATGTTTTTTTTTTCCCCAAAACCACAGGCTGTTTTGTTCTCAGGACACAGACCAAAAAATAACTCAGTTTCTTCTTCTTCTTTCTCTTCTTCTTCTTGGTGTGGACACTAACTTTGAAGCGCTACTTCTTCCGTACTACTTAACTTGTTATCACGAAAGGTGACAAGCATATTCTACATGTCAGCGCACAGACATTAACTGAGTCTGATTTTGCAAAAAAGCGCAGAGGAGGTGTGAATGTCCACCCTGCACAAGCACTCCATCTTCCCAAGGATTTGGTTCATTTGAACATATTTGGCAAACTTCCTACTTTTGGTTTATTGTTTACATCTTGAGATAAACCCTCTCTGTTTACGCAGATGAAGTTTTGTCTTGATTGTTTACTTTGACTCCTACATGCATTCCTCCTGGAGAGCGATCTTAATCTGTCGTGAAGAGGTTTTTTTCTAAACCAGGGAAAGAATTTTTCAGCCTTCGAGAACAGTTGTTATATGGTCTTCCAGGCCTTTTTTATGCTTTCTTCCTCTTTGAGAACATACCAAATTGTTCAGTTGGCCACATTGGATGGTTTTACTTTTCCTCTTGTGGGTTTGTTCAAATTTTTCAGCCTGATAATGGCTTGCTTCACTTGCCATGGCAGCTCTTGATATCATACTGACAGTCACAGAATTGCTATCACTTACAGCAACAGATTGCAAATGCAAATGTAACAGTTGAAATCAGCTGTAGACCTTCCATGCATTCTCTTTTAAATAAAATTATTTGTGAAGAAACACCCCTGGTCATGGAAAAGCTGAGTAGCCCATTGCACAGTTACCTTTTGGACTTGCAAAGGAGAGGACCTCTTAAAAGTGCTGTTATACACCATCCACCTAATTTTGATGTGCCTAGCCTCAAATTGAAGTTGAAAATTTACAAATCGAACTGACATATATATATATACACAACATACTAACTGTATCCAATATGTAACTACACGATGGTCGAGTCAATCGCTAGATCTACAGTAAATCCACTTGAACATACTCTTTACATCAGAGAAGCTGTCTGAAGGTAAAAAATCCCCTGAACTAAACAGGAACTGAAGATGACCGCAGCACAGGCCTCGCAGAGCATCAACAGGCAAGATAGCCAGCCGTTAGAGGTGTTTATACATCACGGACTTATTGAGGTAAATTCATGCAAGCATATGCAACCAAATGCTTTATTTCACATTATGTTAAACTGCCCAGTATTTTTTATTCACTCTTAAATGGGACAAAGCACAAAAGGTGCTGTAATTTCTAAAAGATTGATCCAATATAAATGAAAAACCCTAAAATTGAAGCAATCATTTTGTGCTTCAACCTCACTGTTGTTGCATTCTTTCAGACTCAAAGTGCTGGAGCATAGAACTAATTTTTAAAATTATCTTCACTGTGAAACAACGCGAGTTGTGCATATGACCTAGCATTGAATACATTCATTGTTTCATAAGCCACTCAGTATAATTGCCTTGGTTATTTATTTATTTACGTATTTATTAATTTTTGAATAAAAATTAGTCAATTCAGGAAATGACTCGAGTGAGAAGCAGGAACCGGTGCGTTATTAACAAATTATGGCATCAGAGAATTGTCATTAAGCTTGGACAGTAAAATCTTTGTTGTAAAGTAAGAATTTATGCGGGACAGCAGTCATATCTCAAACAGAGTCATCATTTTGCTGGCAGTTCCTGGCATGTTTCGAACAAACTTAAAACGAGAACAATTCCATTCCAATGTGTCTAGCGACAATATGACACAAGAGAAGTCTTTGATTCTACTCGGATTCGACCCCCAATCCCGCAAAAGAAAAAAAAAAGAGCATGGTATATTCGCTTTCTCCTGCAACAATGTTTAGACTAAGCAAGTATACGATGGCAAACAGAGACACAAACACATTTCACTGAAAATGTAAGTTTTATTGGCAATAAGTAAAGCAAGGTTTCACAACTGAAGATGAACTGGGGAAAATGTTCACTGTGTGACCTAGCCAACACAAAATTTGTGTACTTCAAACTCACAGCTTGCTACGCTCTTTGTCTTAAGTTATGGTTAGTTAGCCAAGCCAGCATGCTCTCTTGCATGTATCAAGTCAGACAGGCGTAGCTACCAGGTGATAGGGAATGCAGGTTTAGCATGTACCTTCCTAATTTCGTAAATTGCCATAATTTCGCTTGTCAGTAAGATTTCAGGTCGTAGATCCCGCTGGACCTGAAATCCTACTGACTAAGGAAATTAGTGCCATTTATGAAAGTAGGAAGGTAGCCTACATGCTAACGGACAGCCAGCAACGAAAGTTTCACAGTATCACATGACACGCAAACAAACAACTTGCTGTAAATACAACCAAAACAAAATCCGTAGAACTTTGCTTTAGCTAAGGTTATAATGTTCCTTTAAATTGATTGTGAGCAAAGCTAGCTAGTAACTTAGCCATGTAGCTAAGCCAAGCAAGGCGCCCACATCCGGTCATGAGCGCCATATTGTGAGATAGGCCTATTTGCCTTGACTTGATGTGCAGGGTAATCAATCAGGTGTTAGGATCCGCCCACCAACTTTGATGGGCGAGGTTGACAGATAAAATCAATTCATGAAACACTGAAACACAGGACCATTAAATAATTAAATAGTGAAATAATGATACATATTTTTTTACATTAAATGAATTGGTATTTTAACTAATTAATGACACATTTAATAACACATGCATGTATTTAATTGCAATTTGAATTAATTAATGACACATTGATTTAATTATTTAATGGTGAATTCATTTATTTAAATTAATTAATGACACTTTTAATTAATTATTTAATGGTGAATTTATTTATTTAATTTTGGCACACTTAGTGCTCCATAGAAAACAAGTCATAGCCAATCATTATTTTGAAGGTAAAATACTGCTATTAAAGCTGCAGTTGGTAAGTTTTGGAAAAGTAACTTTTTGTCATTTTTGCTAAAACTGTCACTGTGTACAGACAGTATTACATAAAACTAATACTCTGTAATTAGAAAAAGGCTCCTTTAAACCCACCTAATGCTCCTACTGCAATTTAAAAATAATTCGGACCGACGAAAAAGAACCAATTAGAGCCAGGATGGTGTCTGACAGCCGGTACTGAATGTAGCCTATTATTTTGTCACTTTTAGTTCACATGGGGGAGACAAGCTGTGTCTTTAACTGCCACTTGATTATTCTTGAATTGGAAAATGTGTGAATGAAGGAAAACCATCTAGAATTTGCCAGGACTAATTATTAGGCCTATCCCTCGCCGCGCGATTAGCGCGAAGCGGGGGATATAGCATTGGGCTCTGTCCGTACTGACACTTAATATTGAGGCAGTGGGGGCCATGTTAGTGGCAAACACTTGTTTTCAATAAAAGGAGGTATATTATTAGCCCCGGAATTTTCAGGTCTAACGACGTGCCGATTTATTGGCCAGCAGTGTTGTCTGTTCGCAACAGTAACGTCTAGCCCCGGTAACTTGACCGCTTTCATAATGTGAACGTGCAAAATCTCTCCGCAGTTGCATGCATAACAGTTTGTGTGCCTTCGCGTGCACAGCAGCTTTCTGGGGGAGGGTCTGAGGAGTGCAGTGGAGAAGGAGGGGGAGGGATCTGAAAGTTGCTTTTTTCACATTTTTGTGCGAAGTCCTCTCCTCTTCAAAGTTACTAACTGCAGCTTTAAGCATGAAAATCTTTATTTCTGTTGTCTCTTGTCTTGTCTTTTTTCTATGTCTCTTTGCGTACCATTTCATTAAGATTGCTCTTCTGTGTAAATAAGTTTGAACCATGAAATACAGACCCAAACTCGTTCGTGATTTTACGTAGTGACATTTCTCTGTTTTTACCAATTCTGAGAAATTCAACTTGAAAATTCTGGAAAATTTCCAGTCCCATGGTCGAGGCTTAATATATTGAAATGCCATAATTCTTTGAATCTTAATAGCAGCATACATGAAGATAATGGGGCAAACAACAGCATCTGGTTCTGTGACCTAATTATCCAATAAATTTAATTAGAAGGAAATATGTTACTTTGTGAAATAGTGGATCAGTACTGATATGAGATGGAAACTGTAATACGCCAGTTTGCAAAATGGTAAAATGTTAGGAACTGCCAAGGCCATGATACACGTCAGTAGATATTTAGTGAAATATCAGACTCAACAGGCTAACTTGATCACTCAGTTGGTACCGCCAGCACAATAAACATATAACTGATATAACCACAACACAAGATTATCATACAAAATCCCACAATGACCGTTTATTTAGTAGACTGGTTAAACGTGACCTTTCAACAGTGTTGCATTTCCTGTTCACCCTACTAGTGTATTAACACCTCATAGTTCCTCCTGAAGCCCTTCCTTTAAATCCAGTGCAAAAGTTCAAAAATTAAAGGTGATCAAAAATTAAGGTGAATTACTTCGGAATAGTTTACCCAACGTGGAATGGGTAACCGTTCTGAAAGGCATTTTTCATATACTGGTACAAACGTTTATCTATGAAAATCCCTTAAGAAACTAGAAACCAATCCTGATGAAACCACTTCTTGTCATGGTTTGGAGGTATTGAGAGGGGACGATATCGTTTTGCATCCTATCGGATTCCTGGGCCAGCTGGCATTAATTGGGGGCGTTACCCGGACTCTATTTAAGCTCCTGTTCTGCCTCGCTCTCGTTGCTAGAGTGTCAGTGTCTCTATTGCGCTTTAGCCGGTAAGGTCTCTAGAGAGAGAATTGCCAGGGACTTTGGCTGCATAACAGGTCATAGTGAGCAAGGGGAATCTTTGGCTTATTTCCCTTTTCTTTTGGTTTCCTTGAGCTCGCCTGTTTTTCCACCACGGATGGCGTTAGGTCCATTGGTAGCGCGAGTCTCGCTATTTCGATCTGTTTTTAGTCTCTCAGCACGCTCCTGTTTTGCCTTTTATTTTTGGCCGCTGCTCTTGGCGTCCAATTTCCAGCAGCCATCACAGTACCAAACTAGGCCGGCTACTGAATCTCACAGTCACATGCATGATACTTTTCAATGTGGCAGTCCACGATTGAAGGAAATGTGGTCAGGGTTCTTCATCAGTGCCGTTGGACCATTGCAGAAGCTCAGAAAATCGTGATACTTCCCCTGGGGAAAGAAATGGGGGAAGAAATGAGTCCTATATATGAGTTATCTGGTTGTGCACCATCAATCCCACAGACAGATTATATTTTTAAAAGTGTTTTCCCGAGGCAGAGCTCCTACACTTTGTAAACAATGGAAAAGACGACAAAAGTTATAAATTTTAAATAATTATACTAACAGTGTTCTTGCAGCCTCATGCCTCATATGGCCATATTGGGCCCATGATAACTTTCAACAAGACGGCTCGATACTTTTGCATGGCAATTAAAAGATACAGTCATGGCATGAAGCACTAATGGGAAAGATGTTTCATGGTAAAAAACACCACCTTCTTCAGGAAGACTGGTCAGGCAGTAGACTATCCCTATTGGACTTTTTGAATAAAACATGCTCTTACCTGCTTTTCTTTTAAATCGGATTGGAAATCAGATTCGTCTTGATTACAAATGAACAAATCACACACTGCAATGAACCGTGTCAGTTTTCTATACTCGTCGTTTTGCTATTTCTCTGGGCGAGGTGTTGATGCGGGAGATGCATGTACAACAAGAATGTAGATTCTGAAGACAGACGCAAGTCATAAAACCTATATACAGCAGGCTAGAGTTCACCCAGTCACTAGGCTAACATATTGCAGCTGTGCATTAGATATCAATGACGAGTTGAACCCATTTAGCTGCGGGGGGAAGAAGAAACTTCACTTTGTGAAATAAAATATTTTAGATTGTCGACATGTGTCAAATTGTGATGTTTCATGAAATGGGAATGAGCTTTGATATGGAATCGAAACCTAAACTAAACAAAAGACCTTGCCCCCAGGACCAACAACATGCCCATATCTCAAAACCCTAAAAAAATTAGACACGTTGTGAAATCACAAACTCGTGTGCACACACTTTTTTGCCATGTACTCCTATTTTAAGAGATTGTGGTTACCTTGGCTTCCGATAGGCCCTGTCCTAAATATAATCTCATATGAAACTCTCCTGTGCGTCACAGATACAAGAGAAGAGTCAATCAGAGGCGCTGCTGGGCTGTGGTGGGGATGTGCTGGCTGCTCGCTGTCGCTCTCAGTTTCACGCCCATGTTCGGCTGGTACAACCAACGCACCGTGTCCGAGATGGGGAACTCTACCACCATCATCTGCCGCTTCGTGGACGTTATCCCCATGACCTACCTGGTCTACTTTCAGTTTTTTGGATGTGTACTGCCCCCCCTGCTGGTGATGTGTGCTCTATACATCCACATCTTCTACTCCATCTCTCAGCGGCTGCACAGGGGTCCATCCCGCAGCTCAGAGTCCCACACTTACTTCTCCAAGGAACGGAAGCTGGAAAAGTCCCTTGTGTTGGTCCTGGTGCTCTTTGCCGTCGGCTGGCTTCCTTTGAGTATCATGAATTGTGTGACGGTCTTTGGCGGGAATGTCCCAGTGATCGCTATCTATGCTGGGATTCTCCTGTCACATGCCAACTCTGCTGTCAACCCCATTGTCTATGGTTTCAAGGTTCCCAAGATCCGCAGAGCTTATCTCCGGGCCTGGAGGAAGGGCGCACTCTGCTGGCCACATGATGTATCACAGAATGCTGACAGTAAAGATAAGAGTAGTGCTGTGAGAAGCAGAAATGAAGCGAGGTCTACAGATGATTTCTTTGATAAAACAAATAATTCTGAAGGTAGTCTTCACACAACTTAGCTTTGCCCGAATAATTTGGTCCAAAAGCGCTTCTGCTTCCTGTTTATCATCAGCACCTTTTTGAAATGTGCTGGGATTCAACTTTTGTAACTTACTCACAAAAGCAACTATTATCAATCAATAATCTTTCCTCAACCATTATTTGGGAATCACTAAAACCAACTTACCAAAAAAAATGTAGAAATTCCAGGCATTCAGAAAGTAAGAATATCAAAAAGGGGCAAGAACAATAAGAAGCCTTTGTCGTAACATGGCTAAACAGTTTAAAAAGCCGACATGTTTCGACCAATTCCATCTTCATTAAGGAGTTAAAGGTGCCACAGGCCAAGACAGACATATACAGACATTACAACCAATAGGAAAGGTAACACATGTCACCTGATGACCTGGTAGGTACAAAATGGATATGTATGGTTAACAAAAATAATTGGGCAATAAATGTGCAAAAACAAAGTATGATACAAAAGGGAATATATATTATTTATATATATATGTATATATATACATATTATACACGTGCACACACACACACACACACACACACACACACACGTGAGCATATTAAGATGAACCAATTGGAAAAATGAGATATGCAGACATAAATATTATGAGATATCAATATAAAATGAGAATGATAAAAATGTCAGAAAATCAATATTCTCATAACCGTGAATAACGAGTATCCCATCCCTAGACGAGGCACGCAACAGGAATTCTGCCCTTCTCAAAATTGAGGAGATTGAGCCTGTGTGCGCTTCTGAGAGGTGACAGTAGATTTAAAAGGCTTTGTTAAAGGGAGGGAAGCCTTTTGGATATACACATTTGATGCCCTCCACTAACCAGGTTTAAATGAGCAAATCAAACTATTCAGTTGGCAGGCAAAAGGTTCTTGCAAGTCTCCGAGTGGAAAATAAGCCTTGACAGTGCCTTATTGTCTTTTTGGTCTGCGATCTAAAATGCTACAACGCCCAAGTTTTGTGTTACAAGATGCACCACAAACTGGAAGTATGCAAAAATCCATTATTTTATGATTATCATGATGATTATGTTTTTTTTTTTAAATATGACTCTGAACCGCAACACTGTGCAGTCAATCAGGCATAACTGGAGCAACCTGTCAAGGCTTGTGTAGCCGGGAGGTATTGTAGTTTGCTACCTTTAGTTGGCTACACTTGAGTCTGGTTATTTTGAATGAATAAAGCTTAGCAAAACTGAGACTGTTTTTGAGTGCGAGCAGACTACTTGATTTTTTTCCCCAACAACGTGAATTCCGTCTTGAGTTTTTAAACCAATACCTTATATGTTTATGAAAGTTAGCAAGCTCACTGGCTAATTCTTGAGATGCATGAAATAAAATCTTTCGCCTCTGGATTATTTTTTTTTATGGCTGGCTGTTACACTGAAAGTTTGGCTTTTCTTTTGCCTGGCCCTAGTATTCTATTATATGCACAATACGTTTTCACACATGCAAAAAATACTTCATCCCATGAACAACAAAAGGTTGCAAGCGACATTCCTGATGAAGCCTGTTTTTCTGCACCGTAGTACTTCGTGGTGCAGAAAAACAGGTTTCATTAGGAATGTGGCTTGCGACCTTTTGTTATTCATGGGACAATTTCTACAAAACTTTTTTTCTCGTGAAAAGATTGTACCTGTACTCATAAAACTTCTTCACAAGTTCAAAATATTAATGATCCATTTTTGTTTCCATAAGATTCCAAATAAAAAATAAATGTTGACTGAAGGTTGCTGGTTTAACTTCTGTGTGCAATAAAGTGCTCTGTGTTTTTACACTCGTGACCTTCAAAGGCAGACATGCAGCTTCGTGGTTTTTGTTTCCTGTATTATCCGAATGAAGAAGATTACCTTCAGCAGTGCCCAATTTCCTGCAACAAATATTCACCCAAGAAGGTATTATTATTTATCATTTTCATACTGTAATTTCTCCTGACCATTATGCAAGTTTTCCTGAAAATTGTTTACTTAGATAGATAGAATATTTATTGTCCTTACGGAAATTTGTTCTGTGCCATTTACATTCACATTCACAGTGCGTCTGATAATTACAACTGTACACAATAGACAAACACAATACCCACCCCCACCCCCCAAGACAAAAGACAAAAAAAAAAAAAAATTATGTATGCGCTAAATAAATTCAGCCATTTTTGAGCAAATTTGTTCTGTCTTGTTTTTTCCTTTTTTCAGGAAAAAATTGCAGCTTGTCAAGTTTATATAGCGCATTTCATGCAGCATGCGTAGACTCAGTGCGCTTGTGTCACTCACCACTAAGGTTTGGAGCAGGACACCAGGGTCAAGTGTGAAAGAAAGAAACAATATATTTAAATCACCTCAGATTGACTTGTATAATGTTGTCATTTGTCTTAAACCCTTTAACTGCCTTTTCAACCTTTCGGTAGGGCACATTTTGAGTCACTATTTCTAATTAAAAGATGTGTTGAACTTAACAAATCAGATTTTTTTTTCAGCATTACAGACTGCGAATGATTTTTGGAGAAGGCTTCATCGGGGTAAGTTCAACACAGCTTTCAATTTAATACAGCGAATGAAAATGTGCTCGACCAGAAGGGAGCAGGCAGTTAAAGGGTTAAAAGGACAAAGAAATGGGTGGGGCATTGGGTGGCACTAGTGCCTCACAGCAAAGAAGGTTGAGGGTTCAAATCCGACCTGGGGCATTTCTGTGTGGAGTTTGCATGTTCTCCATGTGCTCACATGGGTTTCCTCTGGGCACTCCGGGTGGTTTCCTCACGCAGTCCAAAGACATGCAAATCAGGCTGATTGGAGACTCTGAATTGCCCATTGGTATGAGTGTGTGAGTGAATGGTGTGTGCAACTCTTGATGGATTGTCGAGCTGTCTAGGGTGGGTACTGATAATGAGTGGATGGATGGATGGACGGATGGATGGATGGATGACAAAGAAATATGGGCAATGCTGTCCGTGCAGGGGACTCTGCTGGGCCAACATCAACTGCAGTCAGTCGCTTAGATTCAGTGGTCAGTGAAGTTCTTTGCCAGTTTCAGCACCTCAACACCTCCATGGCCAGACTTCAACCACCACGGACATCGCCTGCTGCACCTGCAGTACAGCACCATCGTCCTTAGACGTGCAGGACATTGTGAACAAATTCCCCCTTGGCATGCTCATTCGGCTGGTGGTTGTGTGCAATGATGACATTCAGACACACTTGGCCACTCTGCAGAAACACTGTATCTCACATCCTTGCAGTCTTGGAGTGTCTATCAGCAAAACATTTATTTGTAACTGAGAAGTGTGTCTTCCACTAATACACTGTTACTCTCCTCTGGTGTGTGATTTCTTCAAAGATGCACACATGGTTGTGATGTGCAACAAACGCTATATAATCAAACCTGGGAAGTGATTACTTTATCTTCCAAGAACCCGAATCACCAGACGATACATTGGAAGCTAGTGCACAGAGTTTATTTGACCCCGCTGAAACGATTCTACAGGCATCTTGACCAGAGTTCGAATTGTAATTTATGTTCTCAGGGAGTGCCAGGGACTTTCTTACATTTCTTTTGGGTCTTTCTGCCTCTTCATCCATTCTGGTGACAATTGGCTGCTGATATCTCCATCTTAATTGACGTGGATTTTATTTGGATTTTGGACATGGATTTTTTCTAAACGACTTTTCAAATCTTTCATTGACTTCATCTCAGAGGAATTTGCTATTCGCTGCTTTCACAGCTGCTAAAAAGTTGCTGGTTTGTCGCTGGAATCCTCCTCATTTAATGTGTAGGCATGCATGGGCTCTAACTCTACTTGACATTATTTCCATGGAGCCTACAGCTCGCATACATAAATCAAAGGCAACGACTTTGGAGAGGTGGTGTGCTGCTTCCGATAAAGTTAAGGCACTAATTAGTATGTGTTGACACCGCTACTATTATGTTTATTATCTATTGAATAAATCAATAAATAATAAAAAGAACAATGTCCTTTATTAAAGTTACTTTATTATTTTTATTTTTTATTTTAATTGTTATTTTTACTCTTTTCTGCTATACATCAATGTATTTTTTATATATATGCACATTTTGGTATGTGTGTTTTGCATGTGTATTTGCAAGTATTTAAAACTGTATGTATACTGTAATTTTATTTCTCCAGATGTTTACCACAGGGTCCGTTTAGGGGTGTCCAGCTTTTTCTGTTTCTATTTTCTTTGCTATTTGTATACATATAAAAAAATAATAATAATTGGTCACAAAAAAAGATGCACACATGGCCCACACCAGTGACAGTCTGTTAGGAAGGACTCAGAGAGATGAATGGGGGTTTACCGGCTCTTCCATTTTCCTTCAATCTTTGACTGGCTGGCAGGGCAGGGCAGGGTCGTCTTAATTAAAGCAAGTGCACCACTGCACCAGTGGAAGATTGTTAAACTGTGAGTGGGATGAGAACGGTTTTTTGCAAAGTGCCTTGTGCAAATGGAATTGTTTTCCTGCTTGGAGTTTTGCTTGCCCCGACGAGGACTGTCTACTTGCGCTTTGCCGACCGCCAGCATTTATTTTGTTTTGTGGACCGGTCGACTCATCATAAAAAGCCGAACTACTCACAACCAAACCGTTGGACTCGCCGCCATCAGCGGCTGCCCCAGAGGTTGTTGTGGCTTCATTGTATGGCTGCTGACTTAAGGTAAGCCCAGTCTCGTCAGCCAGCCCACTACTCTACCTTCCTCCTTTTTGGGTGGGTGTTAACCGGCCACACACACTTATATAAGGGAGTGAGCTACCCCAGATTAACTTAGTTACTGTTTGTTTCGGCTCACCTCTCGTAACACAGTCAAAGAACTAGACGCATTTCTAGGAAAGCTTCAACAATTTTATCCAGGGTTCTAGTGCAGTGGCAACACCCCACTTAACACTTCCTCTAGACTTCAGTTGCTGCTGGGGCTTTTGACCACCTGATCATATTCTTCTCTTAGGACCCAGTGCTGAAGCATCCAGACCTTACCCATCCTCAATATAGATGCCAAGGGAAGGCAACCCTCATGTGGGTAACTGGGAGGATCTGACAGTAAAGTTGCCATAAGATTGAGAACAGAATGGCTGGATGATGCACAGGAGCCATTTCTTGTGGGGACAGATGACAAGAATTTGGAGTTCTTTCATGCGGCTAAGTGGCTCAGCCCCCTACAGGCTAGGTAGGCCTTGAACTTTCACAAGATTCCATTCCGATTATCAAAATCGGTTGGACCGATTACCTGAAGGATTCAGATTCTTGCACCGGAAGAGACTTTCCATGGCACCAAAGTTACAGAGATAGTATTTGATCATGTCCTTTGGCGCTATCATGCTCTGGAGGACATTGTGTCAGATTTTTGTTTCCACTTCACACACTAGGTCTGGAGGACCTTCGTGGAGAAGCTGGGAAACAAGGTTAGCCTTGCATCAGGGCACCACCCACAAGTCAGTGGGGAGGTGGAACAAGTAAACCTGGGAAGGTTCCTCTGCCACTGTCACCAGGAGCCATTCAACTAGCCCCAGACAAATCACCCTGCTGTAGATGAATGGTCGCACTCAGCCAAAGAGGTCTAGTCTGTTAACTATGCTCACCATTAGAAGTCAGTAGGCGATCAGCACATCCACCTGTCTGGCTGTCCACCTGCACCTTCCTTGCTGGAAACTGGCACCTCATTTTGTGGGTCCCTTTCATGCCCGCTGGCACATGATACGAGTAATATACCACCATCAGCTCCCTTAACCCAACTGAATTTCTCCTGCATTTCATGATGTCTTGCACAGTCATCCTCAAGCTGAGTTATCACCTCCGTACTCCAGGATGAGGAGGAAAAAGGCAGCTCTAGCCTTGAAAAATGGCTCATTGAAGTCCCAGTGATCATGGGGCACCCCTGAAAGGTCTGATGCATTTCCTGTAGGATTAGGCACTGTTAGGAAACAGAATTTTCAGGTGTTGGCAATATGAGGTGAGCCAGACGGTTTGATCAATGGGTAATGAATGTGTATTAGGAGATAAAGAGAAGCCGTCTGGTCTGGCAGGACATATCGCCTATTTGCGACTTCCAGCTTGAATCTCCGTTTTTCTTCAGTTCCGACAGGTCAATAGGCACTAGCACCTCTTAGTTGGAGGTTCCGTATGCCCACATATGGAGCTCACTTCCAGGGGTTGGGAATCTATTGAACCAATTAAGTTGGGTGGTTCAGGAGAGGCCCAATTGTAGAGTATTGCTTTTTATCAATGTGTAAACCCTGGAACCAATCAGCAACAACCTCGAATAACATTAAAGAAGTCATATGCAAATGTCTGTACTTTAACATGTATAAAGTTTCTTACAAAATGAAGGAATTTTAGAACTTTGCATCACGCTGTTGTTCTCACGGCCGGCTGTGTAATAAACTCTTTCCTGCTTTTTGACACGAACAATCGGACTCTGCTTCTTCATCGGGACAACGTTCTTGGTTTTTTATTAATTTACCAACAGCACATAGGATGCTGGACTGGAGGCTTCCTGGCGACACTGGTTGCAACCGAGATAGCTCAATCCTTGAACTAGATGTTTGAATCCAGTCAATGAGAGAACCATCACTAAGGAGCCAGGGATTGCCAAGGACCACTGTAGTTCAGGGTAAATGGATGAGTAACAATGGAAGAACTTTGTAGTAGTTGCTTGAAATCCATTGCCATGGAAGGTGACTACTTTGTGGGTCACTGAAAATTCTAGGCATTAAACTGGCTCTGGAGGAATGGCTACACTGGTTGGAGGGACCTCAAGTCCCATTCCTGGTGTGGACCAATCACAGAAACTTGGAATATCCTTCCCAGACTTTCATGCACCTTGGAAACTGTTGAAGTCATGGTAAATCTGGTATTTTGGCTGCAAGGTTGCATCTCTGACATTGGGCCTCATGCAAGAAGCAATATTAGAACAAATTTTCTCTTATTTTTGTTTGCATCCACAATTTTTTCTTATTTTGTTCTTACCAATTGATTTCTGGGATGCACCAATGTTTTCTTAGTTTTGCTCTTCTCTTAGGTAAGAGAAAATTTTACGATTGGTAGAGAGCACTCTTACGGAGATGAGAGAATACAGAACTGTTATCTCTGTCCATAAAAATTGCTTGTCTGATGCACAGAAACACATTTTTTAAAACTTAAAAATTAAAATGCATCATATGATCAAATTTTTGATTGTTTAATGATTTTGAGAAATAATAAAGATTTTATTATTTAATTCTTGGGCTAAAGAGTTTGGCCAGCTGATCATAATTAGGACTAAGCTATAAAAACCCTTAGATACTCGGCTGCATTCTGCTTCTGAATGACTTACCTATTGCTGTTGGACGCTTTCTCCATCCAGGCCTCGCGCAGAGAGCGTTTCTTGAAATTGCGCGGATCTGTTTGGTGAGACATTGGATGAGCCAATTTAGTGCGCTTTCACACTAGGTACCATTGTTCCGGACAGTGCTACAGTACGATTGCACCCCTCCCCTCTCCCCGCTGCTCATCTTTCACACTAGTAACTTGTACTTTACCCGAGTACACTTGCATACATGTCAAAATTCCGATACAGTGCATTGCAGTATGCACCTAGGTGGTAATTAAGGGGAACGATTTTAAATGGAAGCGCCAATATATTTCGGGGGTTTTATTATTGAGAAGCGGGTTTAAAATATTAATATTGAATATTATTATTGCGAATGCATATGCTGCGCATGCCCTTGCAACCCAGCGTGTCATCTGTAACGTGGATTACCAGATATAACTGCAAGAAAAATTTAACTTGAAATTTTCTTGACTGAATGCTTGAAGTTTAATTTTTTTTGGGGACCCATACATCAAGGTCATCCGAAAATATACTGATTACATTCAGTATTGGTGGATGTTGCAAACGGAATTCTTTTGCCCTTGCGTTTTTGGCGGATTATGTTGTCCACAGCCTCATTCCACAAAAACGTACCTATCTCATAAGTTGAGCTGCCAGACTTTTGCACTGCGTCCTGCACTTTGAAATATTGCAGTCGCATCTCCAGTTTGTCACAGCGCTGTAGCCTGGAATCCATCCATATCAAGCTTTGGTCACTCCCAACGGTCACTTACTGATATGTCTGGCCTCAGTCGGTAGGCTAGCGTTTGACTTTCAAATATTCATACAAAATCCATGCGAGATCTGTGACTGGCTCACAGTCGCAAGGGTGCCCCGCCCCTTTAGATAGACTTGCGGCGGGTCCTGAATTAATTGATTCCAATGGGGAGAAGTGAACGTGAGCACAGATTATCACCGATTATTTTGCCCCATTGTCACAGAATTAAATACTGGACTTATTTTTCACAGGCCACATATCTTCCAATCATTCTGGTGCTGCAATGGCATTTTTTAGACCAACAGATCAGGAGAAAATAAATGTTGTTCGAGACCTGTGTCTCTCTCAGCAGTCACGTAACACTTGGCAATGCAGAAATACTGTATGGACTGCGGCAAACTACAAATTAAACTTTCAAACTGAAATAATGCTTGTGTTATTGCCATTGATGTTTAATCATTTAAGGGAAAAGGAATATATCTGATCGGTATGATCTTGTACTGGATTGATATCAAATATTAAACAGGTGGGGAAAGGCGGCAAAATAAGCGTTGGCCATCCTCGTTAAAAATGCCGAGACGTTGTTCAGCAATAGGTTGCAATAATAGGATCAAGCTATCCATCTTCTCTTTTACGATGAAAGTAGACAAGCAAGGAATTAATTAGCAACTGTCGTATTACATACCAGCTTCAAAGGCTTCGCCTAGCTGATGCAATCATGCCCTTCAAGCTATAGCTAATGCCAATTACAGTGAAATACATTACGTAATTTGAGTAGGCCCTATTATTTAATTTAGCCTTTATTATACCGGGGAATCCTACTGAAATAAACAAAATGCAGATATGGCCAAACATTGTCCTGCTCAAAACCTAACAACCATTCCAAGAGTAAATGCAACCCAGTCAGCATTCATTCTGAAAATGGCGCCGGGTGGTTCTCGCCAAAAGGTCACCCAATCAGCCAAGAGCAGAAAACGTGAATAGTTATATATCAAGTTTGTTAGTGACGTAAGGGCTAAACGCTGGCCTGCTAAAGGAAAAAATCAAGGAGGGTCTTCTAGAAGAATGGCAGGGAATGTGCGAGAAGAAGATTAGGGGGATGCACTAATTTTCTCTGCAACCTTGTGTTAAAAAGGGTACTCATTTTGTGGGAAATAGGAAAGATTCCATTAAAATCTGTAGAATAAGGCTAGGCCATTGTGGGCTTAATCAAACTTTGTATGGTGTGGGAAACATCCCTCTGGGCTATGTGGGTGTGGTAATCCTGAAACACTGAGCCATGTATTTCTGAAATGTAGCAGATACAGAGAGCAAAGGCACCATTTTTACAAAAAATGTTCTGCTCTAGGAGTTTGTTCGGTTTCCTTCAGTACCTTTTTTGGTCATATTGAGAATCACCAGCTGATAATGGAAGCAGTTTTACAATTCCTGCGTGATACAGTTATAATATAGAATGTAGTGTTGTTTTAGTGTGGAGTTTTTAGTTATGTTATAACTTTTTCCAGTGGAGGGCAGTAATACGCCTAGACACGTCTGTACTCCGGAAAACTCCTAAGAAGAAGAAGAAGAAGAACGCTGGCCTACTGACTGAGGCCAGACAAGAGATGCATCTCAAAGCATAGGCTGCAGCCTTCGAAGGCTGCATTTATAGGGTTCATCACTTAATTCCATTTGCCAAACTGACATGTCATCATTTTATCTCTGTTAAACAGCTTTGGTTTAAGCGTGCCTGGTTTCCCTAACCCTAACCTTAACTCTAACCTCTAACCCTAAACCTAGCCCCAAATCTAACCATAACCCTAAATTTAACCTTATCCCTAAAATCAATAGTCAGTCTGACCAATGAAAGTAAGCGATGACCTCTTGAAATGTAGCCTTTGAAGGATGCTGCCCAGGCTTTCCAAGCCAAAGCTGCATCCTTTGAAGGCTTATTGAGGGCTATTTAGGGGGCCATGGATCCATATAGCAGCACTGTGTTTCAGAGCCATGGGAGGCCTTGTCCTGTGCGTTGACTAAGCCAATATTTAGCTGTTTTCTTAAAGGATATATAAAACTTAAACTAGGGGAGTAGAAAATACAAGTGAGGGGTAAAAGCACTCTTTAGCACCCACAGTGTTTTCGAAGAGCTTTTTAAACCGGCAGTGTCAGTGGTTAACAAGCACCGTTTTTTTTGTCGATACACCGGCGGACCGCAACAGCCTACTGCTCACCTGATTTCCACTCTCTCCATCATAGTTTTCCTTCTCAATTTACCTCTTGTTTTGCATTTGCAAGAATGTTACCTTCTGTTGTCACTCATGAGCCTTATATCATTCCATGTTTTTTTACCTATTTTAATCCTCCTTAGTCCACAGTTTTCAAGACGCCTGCACAGGTGTATTTTGTTTCATGACTGGTTATGACTTTAACTGGTTCCCCGACTTACAGCGGGGAAAATAAGTATTGAACGTGTGAACATTTTTCCTCAGTTAGTATATTTCTAATGGGGCTATTGACGTGAAATTTTCAAAAGATGTCGGTAATAACCCAAGTAATCCACGGTTATGAAGAAATCAAAACAAATAAGTCCAGAAATTAAGTTATGTGTGATAAAGTGGAGTGACACAGGAAATAAGTATTGAACACACTTTCTGAAATTAATTTAGTACGTAGTAGAAAAGCCTTTGTTGGTAATGACAGCTTCAAGACGCCTCCTGTATGGAGAAATTAGTCGCATACATTGCTTAGGTGTGATTTTGGCCCATTCTTCCACACAAACTGTCTTCAAATCTTGAAGGTTCAGGGAACCTCCTCTATGAGCTCTGTTCTTCAGTTCTTTCCATAGATTTTCAATTGGATTCGGCGGTTAATTGACTGGGCCCTTCTAGCAGCTTTATTTTCCTTGTCTGAAACCAATGCAGAGTTTCCTTGGCTGTGTGTTTGGCATCATTGTCTGGCTGAAATGTCGACCCTCATTTCATCTTCAGCATCCTGGTAGATGGCAGCAGATTTTCATCAAGTATGTCTCGATACATTTCTCAATTCACCCTTCCTTCAATTAACGTTATATGAAGTCTGCCAGCACCATATGCCGAAAAACAGCCCCGCACTATGATGTTCCCACCTCCAAACTTCACTGTTGGCATGGTGTTTTGGGGTGATGTACAGTGTCATTTGTCCTCTAAACATGACGTGTGCTACGACATCCAAAGGGTTAAATTATGGTCGCATCTGACCAGACTATATCCTCCCAATATTTTATAGGCTTGTCCAATTGAAGCACCTATTACTAAAACCCCATAAGTCACACTTGACTTGAATTGACTTGTGGGGTTTTAGTAATCAGTGCTTCAATTGTTGTGCAGCAAACTTTAAATGAGCTTCAACATGCTTTTTCTTCAGCAATGGAGTCTTGCGCAGTGAGTGTGCATAGAGGCCATGGCGGTTGAATGCATTACTTACTGTTTTCTTTGAAAAAACTGTACCTGCTAATTCCAGGTCTTTCTGAAACTAGCTTCAAGTGGTCCTTGGCTCTTGAGCAACTCTTCTAATTATTCTTTTGACTCTTCTGTCACATATCTTGCAAGGTGCACCTGGTCGTAGTCGGTTTATGGTGAAATTATGCTCTTTCCACTTCCAGATTATGGCCCTAACGATGCTCTCTGGAACAGTTTAGAAATACGTCTGCAACCAATGCTGTCAGTATGTTTTGCAAAAATAAGGTTGCGAAGGTCTTTGCTTTTACCCATCATGAGAAGCCTCTTGTGTGACACCTTGGTAAAGAGAAACCTTTCTATAGGCCATCTGTTAGGACTAAACCAGCTGATATTAATTTGCACTGATAGGGTGCAGGATTGCTTTCTAAATACTGACAGATTTCAGCTTTCCATGCCTTTTTGCACCTCCTTTCCTTCATGTGTTCAATATTTATTCCCTGTATCATTCCAATTTATAACACATAACTTAATTTATGGACTTATTTGTTTTGATTTTTTGTATGTGTGGATTACTTGGGTTGTTGCCAAAATTTGGTGATATTGTCATGTCAATATCCCCATGAGAAATATATTTATTGAGAAAAATGTTGACGCGTTCAATACTTATTTTCACTGCAGTAGGATTCTCCTCTCTCGACTACGGCTTTTCTACTGTTTGCCAATCGACCCTTGAACTGTCTGCTGATTACAATTTAGATTTGCCCCTCTGTACAGAAATTTGCTTGTGTGTTTCTGAACCGGATTGTTTCACACTGAGTTTCCATCTAATAAAACTGCATGCTAAAACTGAACCTTTGTCTGCAACTGAATCCTGAGTCAGCCTCCTGTTATCTATTCCTTTTAAGCCATGTCTGACCAATGCTACAGGCCCTTTACCCACAGTCCTGGAATGGTGTTGTGTTTGGTAGTTTAACTGAAGTCCTAGAGGGCTGCAGTTCCTGGAGGGCAGCAGTGTCCGCATGTGTAACTCAAGTCCTGGAGGGCAGCAGTGCCTACAAATTTAACTCCAGTCCAGGGGGGCTGCAGAGTTACATTGAAGGGGTTTCACCGCTATAATAAGTTCAACTCCTTCGAACTGCTTTTCAGCAACGTTTTAATATGTTGTAATTTCATTTTTTTACCACTAGATGGTGACTTTACTGCATACATTGCATAATTTCAGAAGTCGAACACAGTCACTAAATAAAATGTGCGATGTCATAAAAATGGCAAAATTAAAATTAAATGGCCACTTCACTTTTAAGGAGTGCATCATCTGTTCACAAACATTTTTCTAAAACACTCAGGGTTCCCGAGCACATGTTAAAAAATGGGGTTTGTGGTTAACTAGTGATTTCCATAGTCCAGTGGAGCCCTGCAGGTGTGTTTGTGAGGTCCTTCATGCACGGGTGCTGCTCACGCATCTGTGCTGGGAATTATTCTTTTTTCTTCCTTTTTTATTTATATCTTTTTTATTTTACCAGTGATAAAATGCAAACAGATGGACGCATGTAATAGCAAACAGCAATAACATACATGAGCAGAGATACACGTAAGTCTAGAGGAAAAATTGAAAGAAAATGCAAACAAATAAATGAAAAAGAAAGACAGCAAATGTAATGATTGAATGAAAGAGTCCAGAGTGCAGAGTCCCATTAGTAATGATTATTAAATATTTAAGGGTGAATCTATCTTTTGTGGAGAGGGTAAATGAAATGTAAATGAAATGTAATAATTAAAATAAAAGATGTATAAATAAATCAATAATAATAATAATGACAGTAATAGTATTAATGAATGAATAAACAATATTGTATAGAAGTAATAGTACATAATTGTGATGATGATAATAATAACAATAATAATCATCATCATCATAATTATTGCAACAATAGGATTCCATGCATTATTTGGAGGTGATGGCGAACGGGTCCGTGGCCAGAGCGAACCCACCCCAGTGACAGAGGCAGGGCCCCGCAGTGAGGGACAGAGCAGGATGTGTCACAGAGCGCCCCCTCGTACCCCCTCGTCCCCAACACTCACACACATGCATATATCTGCACACACCCATGTATTTTGCGTTAGAGTTGGGGAGTAGTCATGCGCTCACTGCGTATGAGTCATACCCCTGACCAAGGGGGAGAGCGCCGGCCCGCGGCAGGTTTATGTGCTTCTTGACCCCCTTCGCCTTTTCTCTTTATTATCTTCCGCCACTTTTTTGCCACCTGTCCCTCACCTTTTAAAAAAAAAAGGGGGTGGCGGGGGGGCGGGGGGGGGGGGGGGGTTATGGGCAGTCGGCACCACTCATATTCGGCCCCACTAAGCCAGAGGCCCCGCAATGGCACCAGGGGGAATCTCTTCATTTCTTCACTCAGTAGCAGAAGAGGTCCAGGGCCAGACCCTTTGCAGTTATTCATTGTTTAGGTCCTCTTTTTCTTCTTAGTGATGTTTCAAAATTGTAAACATGATGAATTCTTCTTCTGCCTTCTTCTACACCTCACTCTCACAATGATCGTTCTCATTTCGAAAAAGGTCAATAAAAGGTCGCAAAGCAATTATAAGCCTGGAGTGAAGGCAAGAGTCTGAAAGATATTACCTTCCGACTCTAAAAGGAAGTGATTAAAACACAACTGTTTCGTCATTTGTCCAAATGGTTTCAAAAAACTCAGAGCTATGTATAAAAAGAGCTGTAAACTGTGCCCTCAATCAAAGGCAATAATCTGAACAGATACTCCAGTACCAAAAATCCTTGTGTACAAATTTAAAAAAAAGTAAATAAATAAAGTTGAATAAAATCCCAAACATTATTGAGCTTCCATTACAATCACACCCTTGCTTGTCAATGAATTAGTACAGTTTCTTATCAGTGTGCTCACAGACAGTGCAGTAGTGCACTGAATGGTGCAGTCCTGCAGGGCAATGTAAAGACAGCGGAGCACAGGGTCATTGCACTCAAGTTCAGTTCACCACTTATCTAGTGTCACAAGCTCTCAGGAATAGTTTGCTAAATTTATCAAGCCACAACTTATCTTCATTAGATGTTTCCAAAGGCCGCCTACTTTCACCAGAGCATTCTTCCTGTTTGCCTTGCCCTTGTCCTCGTGCAACCCCGGCTGTTTGTATCGAGGGAGCGCGGTCAGTCAGGGCCAACTTCTGGCATGTCAAAGCATAAAGGCCCTTGTTACCATGGAAACGGGCTCATAATGATAAGCTATTGACAAGTATTTTGAAGGACACCTGGATTTTTGAAAAAGGATAAATTTAGCATTATGTCCTTTGTCTCCCAGGAAAGTACTGTAGTGTAATGGGACAGGACGCCCAATAAAATGAAATAAAGGAGTGCGTTCTATCTACACATCCAGAGAGTTGTGCCAAGATTTCACAAGTGAAAATATAGGCCTCAAGAAACTCTCACGGACCCCAGTGTTTCTCGGGCACTCTATGTGCTGATGATTTATATTTGGGAAAAAAAATCTAAAAAGCTTGGTTAGTTTTCATAAATGAAGAAACAGTTATTAAAGAGCATCCACAGGGTTTGTGTTGTAAATGTTCCCATATGTAGCCAATATTTCTGCTTGTGAATGCGCCTCTGAGGGTCCTATGTTGTCATTATTGGTTTTGTAACTGCAAAATATTTGGAGCATCTACCTGTAAGTTTAGGCTGAGTGCTGTAAAGGCGTGGGATCAGCAGGAGGATAATGTTTGATATCACTCAGTAATAGTTGTCTTCTCATGTAGGCCTATGATATTCACACAGAGTTATATAATTAATGTGCGCATCAGAGCAAGGCCTGGCTGACTGGTTCATTAAAATTGAGGCAGCTTCCCTCTACAAGGTACCTCGGCCTGGGCAGTCAATTCGGTGGGGTAGAAGAACAGTTCTGGAGCACAGGGTTGCAGTTGGGAGCCCTGAAACCTGGCAGTGAGTTCACATGTTTGAGCCATGGGCAGTGTCTGCTCATTCACAATCAATAGGATTTTGATTTCTGTTGAAAAAAAAGCTTTGGATTTGGCATTAATCCAAACGAATTTTGACAGGTTTTTGGGAGCCCAGTCTCATCACAACACCTCACATATTGATGCTATCTACTTATCGAAGCGCAAAAGTTTAAATCTAACCCCACCCCCAAACCCCTAAACTTTAATCCAAACCCTAACCCTGAGCGTCAAATAAAGACGCAGAAAGCTTCCTTTCGCATTGTTTATCAACACTTGGTCAGGTAGCGTCACTGTATGACAAGTCGGGATGAGAGTGTGTCGTTTTTGGTCACCCTGAGGCGACCCTATCAGCCCATTGCCTGCGGAGCCAATGAGTTCTGCGCTGTGCGTTTTCGGAAAAAAAAAAAAAAATTTTGTTAAAGATTTTCTTGTCTTTCCCTGATTAAGTTTTCATTGAGAAACTACTGATTCCTTTTTCTCACGTCATTCCACAAATCGGAATCTCTTTCGTAATGGTGGCTTTCAACCACCAGTTTCAAGGAAGGCTGAGAAAAATAAGCGATCAGATCACATGCTGAATTTTATCACCCCAACTGGTATCATTCCTTGTTAAGGTAACCGGCGTCCTCCATCTATGAAAGACTCACCAACCAGAAATCTGTATGAGCCAATGTGTTATGAGCCTAGTCCATTTATTTCAAGTCCTTTCTCCGGCTAATCAGTATCGTACAGTTGGTCACTGCTGTGGGAGCATCACAGGGGACTGCATTTTGCTGTACTTGCATTCCCAGGTCAGAAATTATATTTTCTATCACCTGCGCTCAAATCAACAAGTCCCATACTTTCAGAGGGCAACCTTATGTTACTTTGAAAAAAAAGTCCAGTATCTGGGTTGAAGCACAGGTTATTGATATTTTCTTGTAAGCATTATTATTATGTTGGAAAGAATAATGTTTTTACTGGTGCACTTAGACAATATTCCTGTGTTTTGCTGATTTTGCATCTTGTTGACCAAATAGCAAACAAAACTATCAGTTTCTCTGATATCCCCCACTTCATTGTCTACAGCACTGTATGATAAATGATTATTTTAACCACACTGCCTTCTTCTCATTAGTTTTCTCTTAAATAAATGAGAATAGTTCATCTCCATATTGCATTTATTCATTATCACCACCATAAATACATGCAAGAAACAGAACTTGTGCAAATTACAGAACCTTTCCTGACTGTCATACAGTGTAGAAAACAAATTTTTCAGTGGACTATGAACTGTGAGTTGACAAATACAAAATATATATATATATATACACAGTACAGGCCAAAAGTTTGGACACACCTTCTCATTCAATGCGTTTCCTTTATTTTCATGACTATTTACATTGTAGATACTCACTCAAGGTGAAATGAAACCCATTTCAGGTGACACCTCTTGAAGCTCATCAACAGAATGCCAAGAGTGTGAAAAGCAGTAATCAGAGCAAAGGGTGGCTACTTTGAAGAAACTAGAATATAAGACATGTTTTCAGTTACAGGTATTTCACACGTTTTTGTTAAGTACATAATTCCATTTGTTCATTTATAGTTTTGATTCCTTCAGTGAGAATTTACAATGTAAATAGTCATGAAAATAAAGGAAACGGCATAAAGGCAATAAAGGCATCAATAATACTGTTAATTACTATACTTGGCTGTCCACAGTTATTACAGTTAACATCAGTGAGGTTATGGGGTTAGGAGGCCTTAAATTCTGAAAAGCTATGTTAATGTTTTTACTATTATCATTATTAAGGTTGAAGAATTTATTTCTTTAGCTTTGCACATGAATTCAGATTTTCCGTTGTTGCACTTCTGTTTACATATATTGGCATAAATTCGATCATGACTTTGTTTTACCCAGCTTGAACCAATACTCTGTTACCATAAAAAGGTCTTAATCCCTGGATAATATGACGTTAGACACAGGCTTTGTGTCAGAGCATAACTTTGTTTTTACTAGCTGGTAGCATTTCCCGGGGATCCTTCATGCCGTTGTCAGTGTGCACCACAAGGAAGGCAATAGACTGTATAGTTATCTCCTGAGCAGGATGCAATCCCACCCACCAAACTATACAACCTACTACCTCACCTCGTGACAGCACAATCAGAAAGCAGGACCTCTTCAAGGATACTGGCCCCATGAGTATAGCTCCAGATTGAGCCCCAGCACCGTTGGTAATCCTGTGTTTTTTTCCACAGGGCCAGGAATTGACATTTCCCCATAATTTGGGAAGGTCCAGCTGTCACCTGTAGTTTTGCAGCTTATGAAGCCTACACTACCAAACAAAAGTTTTTGCACACCCCAATATTTTCTCTAATTGTTACAATTTTTTATATTTTGTTCTTTTGTAATAGTCACATATTGGTTGTAAAACAGAAAGGTAAGAAAACTGAGGCCCAATGTATAAACCATGTAGAGACAAAACAAATTAAGAAAAGCCAGGATCAGTCATTTTGTCAGTATTTAAGCAGATCAGTAACGATGGCCTAATCCAGTGCTGCTCAAACCTCTCCTGGAGTCACACCTGTCCTGCATGTGTTAGATCTCCCTGCTCCAGCACAGGTGAGTCACATGATCTACTCATTATCGAGCAGCTTCAGGGGGTTGACAGCGAGCTGGTCATTTCAATCACCTGTGCTGGATTCCTTGTGGATTTTTCTGGTAAATTTATCATTTGTAATAAACAAGTATTGGGTTCCAGTAATTTCTTTATTGTAAACATACATGTTAGATAAAGACTTGACAAGATCTTAGGGTGCGCAAAAACTTTTGACTGGTATTGTACGTTGCTAAAAAGTGCGTTGCACCATTGAAGTTCATTCAAACTTTGACTGTACAGACAAAGAATTTAACATTTTACTACATGTCAAAATTGCGCATTTGCATTTCAGTGAACTAATTACTCCCCAGAGAATGATCTCCTTTTCTGAGCAGCAAAACTGAAGATCCCAAATGAAGTTTTATTTCAATGAATCGCTTCTCATTAAGGTAACCTGTACACAAGCTCTGGTGTCGTGAAAGGCCCCCCATTAAGCCCCACTGTCAAATATGGCGGCCTCCATGAATCGGCTTCAAGCACCACTGAGCGGTTCACATAAGGCTGTGGATCCAGTCAGTGGAAGAATTCTCCAGTTGCTTTATATTTGATTATGAGGCATCCAGTCTGACAGAATCAGTCATGGTAGTGCATGGCCAAAATGGAACTCCATCATTTACTCTCATCCCTCTCAGACACCAGGGGCCACCCCTGCTGGACTATATTTTGGGTGTTTTCTCTCGGTGGGAGTCCTGAGGTTCATCCTAACCTAGGCCCTCAAAGTCAGTACTATTAGTGTCCACTTCTGCCTGATACTCTGAAGTCTAATAATGTCTCTGATTGGCTGAACAACAGACTCACCTGATGTGTCGAGTTTAAATCATTCCCTGATTCGGAATTAAAGCTGGCAGTACCACCTGATTTGAATACATCGGCATTATGGTTTTGAGTCCTTTCGGTACCAATGGACAGGGCTCTGCATGGAACTCGTACCGGACGGTTCAACTGTCTCCTTAGGAAAGACAGTAGATTGCATAGTTACCTCAGAGGGAGGATAGAAACCCCACAACTATTCAATCTACTACCTCAGACTCAAGGACAGTATCTTTAACAAAAATCCACCTGTAAAAGAGAGGAATTGGATCCTGAGAGAGAAAGGGAGAGAGAGAAGGATGAGAGGGTTAGTCAAGCAATTGGTATTTATCAACGTGTGTACTGCTCCATTCACTGCGAGAAAGATCATACCGAGGCAATTATAAAAGATGAATCACAAAACATTGCATTTTTCTGAGTGAAGTGCTGTGATTTGTAATTAATAGCTCCCCAAATATGGGGAGGAGCAGACAGGGACATCATTGTTTTAGGTTGGGAGTAAAATGCCAAAATCCGAATGAAGAGGAGCCCAGACCGAGCCCAGACCGAGCAACAAACAAGCCAATAAATGTGAATCTTCACCTTTACAGGATGAACAGGATTGTTATCCTTACAGCGATAGTCCAAACAATACCAACGAATAAGCGTGAGGAATGAGGAGGAAAAATGGCTCCAGGTTTTTGGGACCCTGTCAGAAGGCGTATACCGCCGTAGCCAGGAAGCTTGGATTGCTCTACCGAAACCTCCCCAAAGCTATACGAGCAAAAAATTTGGCACCAATCTTGCGTGGAATTACCTCAAAGGCGGCAATTTTCCTCCTTTACTTCATTTTATCTTTTTATTCCAAGCCAAGGCCCGGACCACGGAAGCGATTTAGGAGAGAGCACTGAAAATGCGTGGCTTAACTGCAAAAGAGCCAAAAGAAAAAAGGGACAAAATGCCCGCATGAAAAGGATCGCAGCAGTTTAAAAATAAAAAAGACCCCAAAACAGGTGAGCCATTCCCAAAAAAGACAGGCATATTTATGAAAGCAGAATTTTCAAAAAGGAAAAACAAACACGAAGAACCAGGCAGCCACCATAGAAAACTGTGCTAATTTGTGAAAGCCCAATGCGTAAGTCACTGGCATCGAAGAAAGGCTGGCATGTGATCGAGGGAAGCTGCTCGACTCTCTGCCAGGAATTAGTGCCCATTTTTGTCAAAAAAAAAACCTGGTCTGATTCCAGCCTCAAGACCCCACGGAAATTGGCTGGTTAACAGGCAGTAGCAATGAGCGGAATTTAAAAATGGCTCCTTCCAGCTGACTCCACTTGCCTATACAAAGCTCTGCTCAGCCTGCTTCTCGAAGGAGCAGGGATTAAAAAAAAAAAAAAAAAAAAAAAACACAAAACAAAATGGCTGCCCTTCAGCCATTTTAGGTTGTCGTACTTGGCACGCATGAGGTACTTTGCAGCTTCCCCGGATTCTGGCATAAATGATCAAATGGTCTGGCCAAAGTGACATCTGGGCTTTCATTTTTCGTACAATAAAAGCAGATTTTATACTCTTTCAGTGAAGTTGATTTGTGAGTTAAGGATCATATATTTAGCTCTTACTCTCGATCAGCACAGAACATGCACTCTTAAACTTAGGAGATTTGTGCGCCACTATAGCAATACAGAGGTTTGTGCTTGATCATTATCACATTCTGGTCTTTAATTATTTTAATGGGGTGCCTCCTGTTGCTTTATAGGCAGTCGGCAGAGAAAAAAAACACAATGCGGAACCTGATAAACACAGATTAATACTTTCAGCCAAACGAAAAAGAGATTTTGGGCTATAGCTCAGTATTGGCAGAGAAGTGATGCCAGCCGCAAGACTGGCTTGGGAAGGGGAGGGGGGGTCGCTATTTTTTTTTTTTTTTTTTTTGGGAGGGGGGGGGGGGCAGATTCTTACTACATCATCACTGCAGAGGAGACAGGAAGGGGGAGGGGGGGTGAGCACGGAGTGCAGGGGTGACCAGCGGGTCCCACTTAGCATAAATTAGCATGAGAACTGGGTGGAGCTGAAAGAGGGTGGCACTGGTCATTAACATGCAGAGCTCCTCTCTGGACTAATTAACACAGGCAGTGATTGAAATGTTTTGGCGTCGGACCCCTCAGCTGCCAGTGCCACGCACAGGGGGGTTTCACAGTAAAAGGTCAGGGAGAGAGATTGGTGGGGGTGCTGGACCCTAATTAAGACACTGCATAAATTAGTTGGCAAACAGCATCCAAGCCGTCTGACTGGCCCATGTCTGGCACAAGCAGATTTCTCAGTTTGTTTTAATGAAACGAACAGTATGACTAAGACACTGAGAGCCCAACGCCAAATGCTTTGATGATGAAACAGAAAATGGTCCAATAGCAATATTTCATCAGACCTTTTTAGTTTCTGCATTTTTTTTTTTTTTTTTTTTTGCCCAGTTTTACGATGTTTGGAGAAAGTAGATCAATAAAATGACTGTGCGGGAGCAATAAGAACATTAGTTTTTCATGATAGTTTTACTCACTTTTCTTTTGTCTTATTTATGTTTTTTGAAGATTAAACATATACAATATCTTCTTCCTGTTATTATGATTATTATTACACCAGTCGCAGCTGGTGTCGACAGCTTCCTCTGGTGGCGGTGCATTGTTATTAACCTACTATTGGAAGCTCTTGTATCCCCATTGACATCTCTGCCTCAATCCCTTATCTCCTGCCCACAGTGAACCTCTGAGCAGATGGATCCTTTATCTGTCCGTCTGACACGTGCAGTGCCTGTTCTTAGGCGTGTCTGACCCACGGAGGGAGTGGAGTTGATTGGTGAGGTGCGTGGAACACAACGGAGGTCAACGGAGCCACGGTGACCTCTCCGACCCAAGTTTCGTCACGCGCGACATTTTCCCGACGCTGCGACTTCAGCGGCGCGTGTTCAAACCATTTGATTTTCGGTCATCGCAATCAATTTAATGTAGCGTAAAAATCGGTGCGATTTTGGTTTGGAATTGGTGCGAAATTTTCACGTGGAAACTTTCTCATTATACTTTGGTTTACGACGCATTATTTTGTTTTAATTGCGCACTATCTTCACATATCACAGATGGTGAAAGCCCACTGCATTGTGATTGGGCAAAATAATGTATGAGGCCACAGTATCCTATCAGTAGATCCTCACATTGTAAGAGCATCCTTAAAGGTAAACAGAGAACGAAGAGCTATCCGACTGCGGCGTGCATGTTCAATTGCTTTCAGTGCGGCCTATAAGGAGGCGAGTAAAAGTGATGGTCAATCAAACCTCAGAGGAGGCGCAAGAAGCATCAAAGCCAATTCAACAAATGCAGTTTAGAAGCATCGCCGATATTGAAAGGTACATTACAAACATTCAGACCTGACTCTGAGTCAGCAATCAAATTCAGTTTTACTCAGAGTACACCCTCTCCCCCACACAAAGTGGGTAGGCCAACATTCGGAGGCAAAACAGAATTTCAAGAGTCCTCCCCTCTTAATGTCGTCTCACGCATTCACAGCAAAGCATTCTTTTATTACCGTCGCTCTTTCGGTTGCAGAAACATATCAGAAGTCAGATAAACAAGCTACCGAAATCAGCCAGACAAAGACCGTTCTGTCAGTGCATGCCCCCCGTCAGACATGGGAAAGCATCGATTACACACTGGGAGTAAATATCACGCCGTCAGCCAGGCGCATAGTTGACTAAACTTTCATCGCGTAAACTTCAGAAAATCAGCGGTGCTCATGATAAATATATCGATCTATCCGTGGCGCACATTGAGAGCGGGCCTCTGCTTTTGGGGCTGACCATGAACCATACGGTCGGCTCTCCTCAAATCACTCCCCTCCTCTCTCCCGAAAGTGAGTGCCAAGACATGACGGGCATCCGCATGCCAGGCTGCACTTGTATGAGGGGGAGGAGGGAGGTGCTTATAGCTCTGGGGGGAAACTGCAGACGCCTGGTATCAAGAGATAAATCAGTTCTCGTGAGAATTATCTTCGTCTTAACCGCGGAAAAATAACTGATTTAATCATTCAAGTCGGAGGATGAGTCGTTTTTCTTGCTTTACCTTGTTGTGTAGAGTTCACTTTTTCATGATGATGATAATATTAATAATAATAATAATTATAATGTTTCTCGAATACATTGAACCTTTAATTATTTAAAAAATGGGATTAACTAAAGTCAATGTGAAATGCATAATCCAAGCGTGTAAATGTAAGATCATTTGCTTTCAAATGGGCACCTTTTATTCCCTAAAACAATACGCTTCTCTGACAATAAATTAGAGTGCAGCCATCTTAAAACCATCCACAACGCATGCTGTGTGAAACATAATCTGCAGAATTAACAAGCTGATATGAAGACTTTGTTTCCAAAACGCAATATATCCAGTTTACTCATTTTGAGTCAATCAACTTTTTCTGTGATGGTGCCTAGTACATTTTGTAGAGAAACAAACTTTGACATTGAAAAAATTCACTCTATAATATGAATTGCAAAAAATGAAAATTTGCACCAAGGGGAAGAAGCACATGGCTATTGCTTTATGGTATTATCTCAACTTTTTGCAATTTTGGCACTTATGGCGTTTTGGAACCAAACTCTTTATATATATATATATATATATATATATATATATATATATATATATATATATATATATAATAAAGAAGGCTTCTTAAAGCCCACTTAGCAACGACAGTTGCACCATTATCACACTACGCATACTCTTTGTTGACAGCTGTCGCATGGCTTATATATTTTCTGTTCACTCATGGGCAGAGTTAAGGCCTGTTAATAATTTTAAAACCTTATGGCTATTAAATCAATAATATTTAAATAGTTCGAAATAGCGTCTTTGGTAGGCCTATTGTTTCCCTCATCAACTTTGGTTTTCGATGACAGAGAAATTATGCAACATTTGATTCAAGTTTTAATTTCCCGTCATCTAGCATGTGCATAGGCCTATTTAAAAAGATAATACTTTGGTTGTCTAGGATGTGATTTCTGATGTGGACATGGGCCAAAAATTTTAATTATCCCTGGCCGTGTTTGTGACCGGTTGCCGGTGACTTGAATGCTCTTGCGCTGCATGGCCTCTGCTTGTTGTGTGGTCATAATTCAGCCTTGGCCTCAGTTCATCTCTTATGAAAACCGTTGTGTCATGCTACCTCGGTAACCTATGATTTATCGCACATCTCATACTCTTTCGCTGGTTATTGTTTGCTCAGCCTGTTGGCAAAACAAAGCAGCGCAATCATTCGTGGGCGCTTTTTACTTTACAAGTATCTGACGCACAGTTTAACGTGCCTCAACGTTTAACGGGTATAAAACCACACTAGAGATAATTCAGCAAATGCAGTTGCATATATCAACAATAAAAGCAGGGGTAAAGTTGTCATTTTCAAAAGTATTTTCTTTTCTGCTTTTTTTTTTAAGATAAACGAATTATTCATATTCTGAATAGCCTTTAAAATATAACACGAATAGTTTTCTGGCAGCAGAATCCGTCTGACGTATTCTTTCACGACGGTGCAAAAGACTGAATTTCATTTCAAATACTTGCTGAGGGAGCAGGACTTGTGACACGCCACAGTGGCTTAACCCTTCAAGGTTTACGGTCACTATAATCTTTCATCTTGAATGAAAAGTATTTGCCCAATTATTTTAGAGTCTTCGGACACATCAACATTAAAATGAAAGAAATATATATAATATTTATATAATATAATATATAACGGTGAGCGTTTCCAACCTTTTTATTCAACATTTCTTAATTTTGCAGATAAAAATAATGAAAAATTATGAGCTATTCCAGCTAAGTGTTTATCTTAACTAAAGTAGAGCATTGTAAAATAAATAAATAAGTAAATAAATAAGAAGCTGACTGAACTGAAAAAAGTGAGTACATCAGCTGAAAAAAACATTTTTAAGTTCAAAAAACATTCAAAAATGAGTTTGTGCAATTACAGGAAACTGAAGTTGAGCAAACTCAAAGATGCTTTGCAGCTGTTGGCCTTGCTTTTTTAAAGTTTAGTCAACTTTACATACATTTTTTCATGGTGATTACATTTTTTATTTTATTATTTTTTTATGTTTAAATGGGATAGTATGCAACACTTTATTATACTGAACTCTTGTATTCTACAACGTGTGTTGCTATGCTAGGTGAGTACAGGCATTCAATAGCTTTTATTTGCTTTTATACAGTTTTGTTCTCAAATCCATGCTGGCACATCTTTAAAATATAAAGATAATAAATTAGCAAATTAATTGACTGTCTGCTTGTTAATGCATTGCCTGCCATCAAATGAATGTTTGCTGAAAAAAATATTTTCTTGCATTACACAAATTGAAATCTTAATTCAGAAATCACAGGTACTTCTTCATCTGAGAGTTTTTTTTCAGCAGATGGTTTAAATGGGCCCATTGTGTCATGGAGTGATGTTTTCACACTATAAATCCAAATATTCTGGTGCACTGAAATGTTTTTTTTTTTTTATTTTGGAAACTGATGCCCTCAAAAAATGGTGGAAGCCAACTTCGTGGTTTCGTGTTCACAGCACTTTAAAAAATGTTAAAATAACTTTTCAAAATATATACCATGTATTTTTTAAAAGTACATCCCACACAAGGCAATCAAGTGTTTTCTCACAATTGGTTCCCACAGAATATTGAAGTGCGCCACCCCATCTAGGTTTTACATTGTAGAAATTCCACATGACTGGCTGGATCAATGATGGCTGGTGTAGAGCCCATGTCGCCAAGGGCAAATAAGTGCAATTTTAAGTAACTCAAGAGTAGCTTGTGATAAGATGTTTGCAGGCATATTTGGTAAATATTTCACAGTTCTTTCATTGGATACAAATTAAAAACAAACCTGAGAACTCTTCATTGTGTGAGAGGTTACTGCAAATGGCCGGCCGGTCGCAGAAACCTGTCACAAGTAGAAGGGTTCTGGATTCAGTACTTGATTTGCGCTCTCTAATTTCCCTGTTTGAAACAGATCTGCTCCGTCAGTAAACAAAGTGCACGCCATGCTGAGCCCTCTGCCAGTTTGTCCCTCTCCATTTTGCAAAAGGTTTGAGAAAAGGTACCTGCTGTCCTGCTCAGTTCCCCACACTCGGCCCCGAAACATCCACTGTCCTCAAGTACGCCGAAGTCTTATCTCCCCGTAGGACGGCTGGCGAGACCCTCACAAATTGCTTTAGATGTCAGAGGTGCAGAAGACTTCTGCAACATGCTGGTCCTACTTTCTTTGTCTTTATTCTCTGTCCCTGCATCTTCCCCATCGTTAAGTGTATATATTTGTATTTTTCCTGAGCTCTGCGTTGTTGCGCCAACCCAAAAACGCCCTGCCTGCAAAAATAGCAGAACAGGAAGTGTCTGCTGGTGACCTTGTTTAACATTTTCTCGTGGTCTCGTGGGGCCCGGCCCGCCTGCCTTCGTGACTGAGCTGTCAGCCTGCCACACAAACAGGGGGGCCATCAATTCAAATATTTAACTTCCTGTTTCGCTTTACCTAAGTAGGTCCATTTTCAGCGCCGCTAGGGGAAGGCTACAGATTACTGTAAGCTCAACAATCAGTAAAAAAAAGTTGTCTTGACTGTTAGTATCCATGTTCCTCTAAAATTTTTGGTGTAATGAACTGATGGTGACGAGATGAGGTGATTCTCATCCTGTTACCTTAAATTTAGTTACCTTTAAATTTGACAGCAGCCCGGACACTAACTTTTTTAAGTTAAAACAACTATTATTTTTTTACAGTTTAGTCTTCTCTTGCACCTTAAATTATCGCGAGCTGGCCGACAGTAGGCCAGCACTTGACTGACGAGTAAAGTGGCGAAAAGCACTGAAATATTGACTCTTATGTCGATAAGTTTTCCCCTCAGCATATTCAACATAAAAACAAAAACCTTTTTCATATTGTAGGACACTGTTAAAATCATATTCTGTATCTGCTGGCTGTAGCACTTCACTGAAGCTACAAAATACTAACTGCATATTGAGAGAAATATTCAAACCCTGGATGTTTTAACGGCCACAGCATTGCTTCAAATGGAAAAATTCTGGTTCCTGTAATTCATTTTATAAACGTTTCCCTGTAATTCAGCAGGACCTAATAGGGATCACTTGAAGCCTTGCAATATCCACCAGAATTTAAAGCATTTCTGAAGTTCCACAGGTTTGAATACCATGGCTGCATTTGATGGACCTACACACAGGCTCGTAGGTTTCATGGGGTGAACTCTGAACTGTTTCCTGTGACTTGCGACCCTCAGCTGTTCAGGAACAGCACGGCCCCTCGGGCTTCTCTCCTGAGCTGCATATGAAATTTGAATATATATATTTTTTGTTTGAATTTTATTTTCCTCACAGAATTATCACCATGTCTGAGAGCTACGAGTTGCTTCATCCCATTTCAATGGACGGAATAAGGAATTAAACTTATTTAGACCATAAAAAAAGTTCATAAAAGCTTGAGAGTCATCCAAAAATGAAATATTACTGAGCAGTTCATGCGCGGATGTGCAACATCATCTCGGAGAACAGCTGAGGGATGTCAGGGGATGATTGTCGGAGGAGTTACTCGGCGGTGAAGAGGTGCGGAACGAGGGTGGCGAGTGCCGAGGCGCAGCTCAGTGAAGGAGGACAGACTGACGCGCTCGTCAGGCAGGAAGCCCGTCCTGCAGGATGGCACCTCCGTCCCTGATATGACCGCGGTCATGAGCATTTGGAGTTTGCTCCTTGGGTCAAATTCAGGGGTGTTCAGCGCACTCCTCCATCTTGTGTGTGTCAACTAGCAATGAAGGCCCATTACGCTAAAGTGTCATCAAATCACATCTAATTGTGTATTAGTTTCACCCGTACTTCTGCCATCAACTTGATTTATCTGTTTACATAATATCAACAATATCAACAGCCTTCATCAAGTAAATGTATTTATAAAGCCAAAACAAGTGCCTTATTCCTACATATCCACCGCGACTATAAAAAGGCACCTAAAAATCTTTGCGCAGATGAGTGAAATATAAAACTATACCACGTTCGTGCGTATCTCCAGTAAATACTCATATATCATATAAAATGGTTCAAAAGTAAGCCTAAGCCACATTTTGGTAATTTTAGCAGTAAGTTTTGTCACTTTTGATGTAATATTTAAATACTTTGCATCACTTGATAATACGGACATCTATATTCAGTGATGTGAGAGGAAATTAACACATATTTATGCATAATCTCCTCCTGTCTTCTATTTAAGATGAGCAAAAGCAACTGGACATTTGTCTGCTCATCTCTGTCTTTGAGAATTTTCATTCAAGCACAAAAAAGCAAGTGTAAGACCAAGATGTTGATTCTCATGGTTGCAGTTGGGATTGGAGTCTGTCGCCGTTCAGTAAATAACCGTCACCAAATAACTGTCAATGCCAATAACACAGGCGATTATTTCAATTTTGCACATCTCGTGTGATATTGCACATTATATTGTTGCGTTTGAGGCCATACAGACTGGTTGGAGCGCTGCTGTTGCCTGGTAACATAAAGTATGAGGCCTCTGTGATGTCATAGCAGGCTGAAACACGATGAAAAGGTCCACAGTGTGTCATAGCAGGAAGTGTTAAAGAGCTGGCGGTCAAGGGAAGGTAAAAAAAACATAATCACGAAACATGATGAGTTCAAGCGAGGATAGAGGGGAGGAGTTTGTTTGCCTTTCTACTGCCTCCTCCCCTTCTCTGCCTTCCTCATATCGTTCAGCAAATGCACAAACACCTCGCAAGAAAATGCTCTTTGCTCTCAATTCAGTTCCGCAGGCTGCTCTGAAATCTGCTGTCCAAATATTGTCGACACTCATGCTTCATTTTCCAGTATTACGTCAGGTGAGGTGCAATAATACGTTACGTACAAACGGCACAATAATACTAATATGAAGCCGAAATAATATTTTTATATTCAATGGAAAGAACTATAAGAGCACAGAAATAAAGACCCATGCTTATGCCTCAATGAATGAGGATGAAGTTAATTTTGGGTATTGGTTGTAAGGATGGCTGTAGTTCGAACACGTGGCAGCCGCCCGCCATCTTGGAGAGCTCGTCCTCGCGGCATATTTTCAAAAATTTACTTTTGTTAACAGATCCGATCATACATCACAAGGACTGTGGAAGTGCATTTATAGGGATTGGTTAATTTGCCTGCATGTGGAAATTAGATGGGAGTATTGATTCCCTCTTCAGATAATTTAATGGTCAAGAACACATTCGGCTCAGACATTTTTGAAATATCAAAATCTGCATCTCATTCCAGTTATCTGCAATATTTCACCATAAATCTGTTATCGGAATATTTAATCACCTTTTATTCATCACGATTATTCTCCTCCATCTGGATACCTTTCTCTTTAGTTCTGTCTGTGGCCACAAATATGAGCAGTGGACATGTAAGCGAGTTTTTCATAACTTTTGAAAAATAATAATCATCACCTAAAGACCAAAAGAAGCCATTTGTTTTAACTGGAAAAAACAGAAGTTGAATATGACAAAGATATGTGAAATCCAAGGCCAATACATTTGAATAAAAACTGCACGTAATATCTTGCGTGTTTACATTTCAATAAGCATTTTTTCTTAGTTTTTAAGACCATACAGAGTCACAAAAAGTAACTTGATTCTGAAGTGGACTAGAGTAGTCCTGTAGAAGTTGATGTTGATACAGAAGTTAGGCTAATGTTTCTCTCAAAAAATTGAGGATATAGAGGAGATTGCAAATATGATTAAATTATCAATATAATAAACAATTAATCATGAAACACAGAGGCCACAGCTATACTCTACATAGGAAGCAGAAAAGGTTGACAAATTAGTTTGGGCATGTAAATATCGACCCATGTAAGGCATAAGCTCGCGGATACGTGACTGCAAAAATTATGTTCTTAAGTGGAGATTCTATCGCTGTTTGATCGATCACAACTGCTAATTCAAAGCAAAGAAGTTGGAAAACACTCACTCTCAATGCAGAAAAAAACTATCCAGAAAGGAGCTCTTTTAAGGTTTTCTAACTTCGAGCAATCCGTCTCCTGGGTTCCCTCTTTTGAGCATGCGTGGGTGATGAGCCCTTACACGTCTAAAAGCACATTTAATGAGGCTGCTTTTATCTGCTTTTTTCTTTCTTTTTTTTTTTGTGAGTAGTAAAATGAATGTTGAAAGTTCAAAAGCAGGAAAAAGGAACCATCTGTTCTAAGCCTGAAGCGTTAAAAGAGAGGTAGTACCTTGAATTTGATGCTCTGCTCCAGAGGTATTTGAACAGGTCCGTTTAGCCTTTTGTCTTACACACACAGGGGGATACGGAGGCACTGATGTGTTCATTTGGGTGGCAGGTAGATGTTCTCCGTAGCCGTAACAGAAAGCCTGCGAGAGAGAGAGAGCCCGGCGGGCTCCGTTTTCTCGCAGCTACGGTGACAGTTGTTGTTTTCTTTTAAAAGCTTGGCAGCCGCGCGATGCCAGGAGAAAGTGGTGTGACACCCTCACATCTCGCCCGGGGTAACCGCTTCCTTTTTCATCTTTACCGAGCAGAAAAAGCCGACCGAAGAGCTAGTCGTTCATTTTTTTGGAACAGAGAAAGAGTTTTAGTCTACCTGAGCGTTTCAGCCGATCTCTCCCGACCCTCCCAGAGGAGTAAAAGTTTTCCTGGTGTTGTTTTCTGATGAAGAGGAAGGGCGTAAAAATGGCGACGGAGTGGGAGGAGGCCGAGCAGACACGTTTGCAGCAGGAAGGTGGCGATGAAGAGGAGGAAGAGGAAGAGGGATGGTGAAAATGGAGGGAAAGTGGTGCGGAGGAGAGGAAAAAAGCGGTAAAATTGCAGGCCGTGGCACACAAGTGGTGCGGAGCCACCTAAATACCCGGGGTTTTCAGGCTAACGGCTAACGGCGGCTGGTTTGGCGGTGAGGCGGCGAGGTGGAGAGGAGCGAGTTGGACGGTGGAGTGTGCTAGCAATCCACTCCCCGCCAACAGAGGCCAGGGTTGGGTTATCAGCCCAACTCACAGAAAGTAGATTACCCTGATAAATGGGTGTGTGTGTGTGTGTGTGTGTGTGTGTATGAATGTTTGTTTGACCGTGTGTTTGTCCATCTATTTGTGGGTGTGAATGAGTGTCTGTGCATGTGCGTGTTTAAGAGAGAGAGAGAGCGAGAGAGAGAGAGAGAGGGATGCGTAAATGCATTTCAGTCAAGTTCTCAATGAAAGAGAGCAGCTGAGACCTTCTGCAAAAGGTTCGGTCTCTTCAGCGTCACACGTCCCCCTCGAGTTTGAGACGCGATATGAAAAAGAAAATCACAAAACAGAGCCTCCGACGTCTTCATTCTGGAATCCCGGTGAAACAGAAAGCCAGAGGACTCCAGACTTCCCAAAGTGTTTCTTCAGGAAAACATTTACCTTCCTTCCTCCTTCGAGGCAGTTCAGTGGGAACAGACACGCGAAAAATGGTAAAAAAAAGTGGGTTAGTGCAGAGACGATCCCTCCTGCCGTTATCGAGAATCTCGCCAGATTCGTTACGAGGAGGCGACGTGCAATGAGGAACTTCAGATGTGTGATGGGAAGAGAGGGGAGTGGAGATGACGGGGGTGGGAGGGGGGCGTGACGCTCTCCCCGTGAGCGAGCAGCCAAGGCCTTTGTCAGATTTTGGCACGGGTCCCGTACAGAACATGTCTCATCCTCAGCGATCGCTCCTCCGCTCCAGAGCCGATAAATCAAGCAGAGTCAGTCAGTGCCTCTGTCTCCCAGCTCAACTCAGACTCCTGCAGCGAAGCAAATTATAATCCTAAAAACCCGACACAAAAATATTTCAAAACCCTTACAAAGACACAAGAGTCGTGCCAAAAGCCAGAGTTCCCATATATTCCCAAGTTTATGCCAAGGGGGAATGTCGCGCACATATACACACCCACACGCACCCACACACGCGCGTGTGCGCGCGCGCGCACACACACACACACACACACACACACATATATACATACGCACACCACTCCCAGCCCGCTTGGTCGGAGTAGTCCTTATCCTCATATCATCAAGCAAAAGAAACAAACTATGCGAACAGTCGGGGTTAATAAAAAGGGATCGGCTCCCGTTACCAGTCGCCAAACGACAAACAGAATCTGCACGCTGCCTGTGACGAGCACAGAGGTCCCAGGGACACCTGGGATTAGAGACAGGAAGAGATCCAACCAATCCGGAGTCTTCGTGGTCCGTACGCGTCCTCTCCCCCCTCCCCTCATTGGCCAGGGGCTGTGGGTGGGCGTGTCGCAAGCGCAAGCCCCGCGATTTGGCCGCACTCTCGCTCCAGTTTTCACAGGCATTGTCCTGGGCAGCTCTTTTGAACTGACGTCACCTCTGTTCTTTTCATTTATTCTCTCGCTCTCTCGATCTGCCCACAACCACAACATTTCAAACAAATAAAACAAAAGAGAAGTAAAATCTTTCACTCTTATCAGTTGTTCGTTCGAAAGTAAAATGATCCAGTGAGGACGTGAGGAAAGCGGAGGTGAAGAAAAAGAAAGCTGGCACTTCACTGATCTCCTCTTTTCACTTCCGTTCTCTCTATTGCTGTCCCGCTTTAGCGATCGGTCACAATCTGCACTTAGTCGCTCTCTCTCTATCACTCTATTTCACTTCGGCGCTCCATATCGTTCTCTCTCTCTCACACTGAACTCTCTCTCTCTCTCACACTGAACTCTCACACTGAACTCTCTCTCACACTGAACTCTCTCTCACACTGAACTCTCTCTCACACTGAACTCTCACACTGAACTCTCTCTCTCACACACTGAACTCTCTCTCTCTCACACTCACCTCTCTCTCTCTCTCTCACACACACACCAAACTCTCTCTCTCTCTCTCACACACACACCAAACTCTCTCTCTCTCTCTCACACACACACCAAACTCTCTCTCTCTCACTGCTCTCTCTCTTTCACTATCTTGCTGTTGCTTCCTTGTTCTTTTGTCTTTTCCTCCTCTACTCTCCCTAATTTTCTCACTTTCTATCCCTCACATTCTCTCTCTCCCTTCATTTTCCCCTCTCTTGATTGCTCAGTTTCTCTCTCCCCCTCCCTCGCTCAGTCCTTTTTTTCTCTCTCTCTCCCTCTCTCTCTCTTCCTGCTCGCTCACTGGGAGCCTGTAAAATTCTCAGCTGTGACAGTCTCTGGGTCCAGCCCTCATTGGCAGCGGTTCAAACTTCTGTTGGAGAGGCCTGTCTCAGAGTGCAGCAGGCCTGTCTCAGAGCGCAGCAGAGGCCTGTCTCAGAGTGCAGCAGGCCTGTCTCAGAGCGCAGCAGAGGCCTGTCTCACAGTGCAGGAGAGGCCTGTCCAAGAGCGCAGGAGAGGCTTGTCTCACAGTGCACGAGAGGTCTGTCTCACAGTGCAGGAAAGGCCTGTCTCAGAGTGCATGAGAGGTCTGTCTCACAGTGCAGGAAAGGCCTGTCTCAGAGTGCATGAGAGGTCTGTCTCACAGTGCAGTAGAGGCCTGTCTCAGAGTGCAGGAGAGGCCTGTCTCAGAGTGCAGGAGAGGCCTGTCTCACAGTGCACTAGAGGCCTGTCTCAGAGTGCAAGAGAGGCCTGTCTCAGAGCGCAGCAGAGGTCTGTCTCACAGTGCAGTAGAGGCCTGTCTCAGAGTGCAGGAGAGGTCTGTCTCACAGTGCAGTAGAGGCCTGTCTCAGAGTGCAGAAGCAGCCTGTCTCAGAGTGCAGGAGAGGTCTGTCTCACAGTGCAGGCGAGGCCTGTCTCAGAGTGCATGAGAGGTCTGTGTCACAGTGCAGGAGAGGCCTGTCTCATAGTGCAGTAGAGGCCTGTCTCAGAGTGCAGGAGAGGCCTGTCTCACAGTGCAGAAGAGGCCTGTCTCACAGTGCAGTAGGGGCCTGTCTCACAGTGCAGGACAGGCTTGTCTCAGAGTGCAGGAGAGGCCTGTCTCAGAGCGCAGGAGAGGCTTGTCTCAGAGTGCAGAAGAGGTCTCTCTCAGAGCGCAAGAGAGGCTTTTCTCAGAGTGCAGCAGAGGCCTGTCTCAGTGCGCAGGAGAGGCTTGTCTCAGAGCGCAGGAGAGGCCTGTCTCAGAGTGCAGGTGAGGCCTGTCTCAGAGTGCAGGAGAGGCCTGTCTCAGAGCGCAGGAGAGGCCTGTCTCAGAGCGCAGAAGAGGCCTGTCTCAGAGTGCAGGAGAGGCTTGTCTCAGAGCGCAGGAGAGGCCTGTCTCAGAGTACAGGTGAGGCCTGTCTCAGAGTGCAGGAGAGGCCTGTCTCAGAGCGCAGGAGATGCCTGTCTCAGAGCGCAGGGGAGGCCTGTCTTAGAGTGCAGGAGAGGCTTGTCTCAGAGCGCAGGAGTGTCCTGTCTCAGTGTGCAGGAGAGGCCTGTCTCAGAGTGCAGGAGAGGCCTGTTGTAGAGGAGGATCCTGCTCTGCTGCCGGTTGGTTTTCTTCAGTCTGACTGGTGTGAAACCTGCTGCCAGGCATCTGCTCACCACATCCCCCTCCCCCCAAGGCCTTCACAGAGAACAGCCTTTACAGAAAGTTCCATCCAGGAATCTGGGTCAGGCACAGTGTACAGGCTGTCATGGAGCTACATCATGGAGGCAATTTTCTTTGATCCAATTTATTTTGGTCACCAAAGTGTGAGGAAGTAATTGTACAGCAGTTACAAACAAAGAAAGTGCTATGATAAGTGGCCAACTTGGTTCCAAAAAAGGCCCTATAATAAGTTCCAAGTTATACAAGCACAAAGGGGGCTGTACTTCACTGTACACAGTTCATGCTGATTGGATGCAGAAAAGTGAATGGACAAAAAAACCAATGAATGTCCTATGGGGGGTTTTGGAGGGAAATTCAAATGGAAAGAATGGACGGGGGTAGTGGGGGAGGACAGGTATGGATGGAAAGGACGGACGCGGAGGGGAGGAGATGGATGCTTGTTTCCTGCAAAAGGACTAACGAGCGCGGGCACGAGCCCAGCGCATGACGCAGTCAACTTTCTCAATGTTCTGTTTACAGATAGCTGCCCACGTCCTTGAGCTGTTCGGGAGTTCATGTGAGGTCCTCAGCATTTCTCACTGCAAAAACTTTCACCTGCACGCACGTCATGTCCTGTGATCAAGCACTTGACGCGAAAAATAGCACTCAGAAAACAAGCGTGATGGAGTCCTATATTATTTGCTTGCATTCCTTTGCCGTATCAGTTCATTGGCAGATTAATTTAATAAGTGGAAAACAGAATCCGGTCAGTCTCCACTCTTACAGCAGCATTTCGTCAGGTCTTTTCTCTCCCACCGTCACTAATTCATGCCTCAGGTCTTGTCACAAAGATCAAAGTGCTCCATAAATCCATCAATGTTGCAGTCATTAGCTGGTATAAATAATGCTGTTACCACAGAGGAAGGGCAGACAACTCAGCATTTACCTTGAATAGCTCTTATGAAAAATTACCACAAAATATTATAGTTTTCTATAGTAACTATGGTGCTTTTGCAGAAGTATATAGATATACTGTGATATTTTTATTGTAGTTTACTATAGTCATGATAAAGTGAATCACAAAAGTCAAACTCTACTATAGTAAACTATAGCAATGATATTAATTTAGGCTACTATAGTATATTTGCAAGAAACTATAGTTTAGACTAGTAAAGTGTAGTTTACTACGATTCACATCAATTTTACTATAGTAAATTATAGTTAACTATCGTGAATTATAATAAGGGGCATAGTTTATTGGAAATAAATAAAGTAGTAAATTACAATGCAAGACTAACCACAAAGATCCAATGACATTTCAACAAACTCTACCTTAAATTTCCCTTGGTTCTCTCACTGTATTCTATAAAAGAATAAATTCAGAGGCAAAATATTATCTGAAACTGTACATATAAATTAAGATCATATTCAAAACAATGAATCTAAGGTCATTGGTACTTTTTAACCCTTAGAGTGCTAAATACAAATAGTGCTGCTCAATGATGTAAGATATCAATTTCAAGGCTGTTTAAAACCTATCATGTTTAAAACATGATAGGTAACATTTTAAACTTGTTTAAAAGAGCTCCCGCAGGGGAGCTCTTTTAAACAAGTAGAAACATGTTAGGTTTGCAACAGCCCAAGATAATTCATAATTTTTTGAAAATTTATTCCAGCGCTCTGAGGGCTAATATATCTTTAGTGTGCATTACACATACTTTAAGATTATTCGACAGATTATTTTATCCAAAAGGACATATAGTAGTCCAATATGTAGCTTCCTGTGAAATATAATTGTTTGTACACATTCCTACATATGTTTCCTGATGTATTCATCTCAATCATCAAAACTCAGATATAGATCTCAGAGTGCCACATAGCTTTTTGTAATGGCACCCGCCTATTCTAGTTATATTTCACTCACCTATAGGGGGAGTGAAATATACTGTTTTAGCTTCGTTTCTTGTTCGTCTCCTGGCTGTTTGATCACATGGGCGCCACGCTTTCATTTTAAGGTCAAATGACCTGATATTTGGAAAAGGGGCAGCTTAGCAACATACGCCCAGACTGTTTTTTCATTTTTTGGATGCTGGCCTTAGAAATTTGGGTAATTACAGCCAAAAATTTATATTTTTGCCTCCTGTGCCATTATGGTCAGGCCAAATGACCTAAAATTTGGCATGGACATAACTAGTACTTTTTTGCTTCCTTTCACTAAAAGCTCACACATTGCATAATTTGCAATCAGTATGGCTGGCATTGCAATGTCATCTTGTTACTGCATGTCACATTCCACGGCAGATCCTGCCTACAATCACCGCTGTGTTAATGAATTTGAAATAATTCACTTGCAGCTGAATTAAATTCTACAATATCAGTTTTTTTCTTTTTAAGGCATACAATAATTGGACTATGATTTTGGCGACTCATAAAGTTGAAAAGAAGTCTAGCTCAATTCATTACGAAGCGCACTGTGTCATTAAAATGAACCCCTTATAGTTTGAGTTCGGACGAGAAAGATTTTCCCCCCATTTTCCAAGGTTTAAATCATTTTGGTTTGGTGATTTTAATTTTGTTTTGTTTCATTTTTTCAGTTTTTGTTTCCTTTCCCTAAAAAATCTAATTCAGGATTTCAAGGTCGAAAATCAGTAGATAGTAACACAGTTACGCTATGACCCTACCATTTGAAGGCAAACATTTTGCTTTGATTAAAAATGTTATATTTCCGTTATGTTATAACGTTATATGTCCGTTATGCTCAAAAAGAGATGCGGGGTGATTTCGTAATAGTCCTATTTTGCATGGGGGCGATTTTAGACAAGTCCATTTCCGCTCAGGTGAGGGATGGGGAGTGAAATATCCTGCATTTGCTCGCAAATGTTGACTTTCTAGTTAGGATTTTGTCTCAATAATAATGGATACCATGAAGTTACTGGAGCTCCGGCTTCTGGGAACAACACATTTACCGAACTCTAACACACAGCTGTATTGTGGACAATCTGTCAAAAAGTACACCTTTCAGTGCCCAAAGTATATCCCAGTTTGTTCTCTTGAGTTGACTCTGGAATAGCATTTGCACCTTGTCTACCAAGACTTGTGGCCCTGTATTCACTGGAGTATTTCAGCAAAATGAACACAGCTCCACTGTCTTGGATTAATTGCATTCAGTAAAAACCAGTGCAGTGCTCATTCAAAATGAGAAGTTCAGGAACAGACTTGTCGCTCGGTGTTCGACAGTGACGCCTGCACGCCATCGCTGCCTATAACTTTCTCCTGATCTCTTAAAACCTGCCGAGCCAAACAATTTACACCCAATGCTGCACTTCCTTGGGTCCTCAGATACGTGCAACAAGTGTGAAGTCAACTTAAGGAACGGTTGGCAAGAAAATCGAGGGGCAGACAACAGATAGATAGACAGACAGACACTTCTTTATTTAAATTCAGTTACACTTCGAAGAAGGACAGCAACGCCTGGAAAAAGAAATATTTGCTGGATTGTCGTGAAGTCCCACCGCTCAGGTGTTAATTATTCATTCACACTGCGGTTGCTCTTGAATGCAAAACTTCCCAGTCACGGTGAAGCGGGCGCAACCTCACTGGCCGTGTTGCCATGGTTGCGTCTGGTTCCTGCCAGCAGCGGTTCTACACAAACACTCCTCATTTGTTTGTTCATATGGTCACGCCTTCAGGCAGACGGAAGTCAAGTCAGGACAAAATTTTACAACCTGCACTCACTTGTGCCCAGCAAAAGAAAAAAAAAAAGAAAAAAAATGCAATCGCAACTTTTCAACTTAAAATTAGTATCAGGGTTACCTCAAATTTTCAAGTTAGGTGAAGCTGAGAAGACAAGTCAACTTTAAGGTTAGAGTAAATGATTACAATTCACTTTAAATTTTATGGCAGCCCAAAAACAATCTTTTTTTTTTACATTGAGACGCTGCATTCCTCAGAGAGTGAGAGGATGCTCCTGCACACTTTAACACTGTAGCACAGCAGGTGCCATTACTGCTGGGTTGCAAACTTAAATCCCAAGAAGGGAATATCTTGAGTTTAAATCAGTAAATATCCATCAATGGGCATGGAGCCATGGACGACAGGTTAACAAGTAAGCTGGCTATAAAGAGAACATGCAAAATAAAATTCTTAATTTCACTGAGAAGTCTGGCCCGACTTCTAGCCCTAGCAGGGCTGTCTGTCCACAGTTAGCAGGGGCGGGCTCAGTCTTATGCAGTCAACCGTCTATGGCGTGGAAAAGTGGTGTAACTGCATAGCTGCTTATCAGGAAAGAGAAAATCCCTGCTGCTCAGTGGTGCTTCTCACACACTCAACATTTCCTCAGCCATAGCTGCGGGCCAAAATTAGATTTTCCAAATGTATTTTTTAACGGTATGCCGACTGAATCCATGTCGAGGCAGACACCAGCTGGACATGACGCTGTTAGCCAGGAGGAAGTGAGCTGTGGACCAGCTCTGTCTCAGTCCAACAGCCTCCCCGTGGCCTGCTTACTGAGAATGATGTGGCGTGGTTACTGACGAGGGTGTCCTTGCACGCCGCTGACAGTGAGGCTGCATGTTGTGAATGGAGATTAGCTGAACATGTACTTAGGGAGTAGACGAGTGCATCACATGTACGCATACTCTGTTTAAGAAGGCATTAAATAACTATTCATGCTTTCAAGACTCTTTGTGAGTGTGTGTGTGTGTGTGTGTGTGTGTCTGCATGCATGTGTGAGTGTGTGTGTGTGTATGTGCGTGTGAGTGTGTATATATGTGCGTGTGTGTGTGTGTGTGTGTGTGTGTGTGTGTGTGTGTGGGCGTGCATGTGCGTGTGCGTGTGTGTGCGTGTGTGTGTGTAGTTGTGGCTGTGTTTGTATGTGTGGGCATGAGAATTTGGCCTCCAACCCCATTTCCAAAGACTGCGATGGTATTGAAAATGCAAACAGAAAAAGAGAACATAGATTTGTGAATCATTCTTGACCTGTATAAAATAAAAAATGCGCAAAGACAGGATATTTGATGTTTCCTTCTTCCATTCCTTTCCCTCCTTCCATCCCTATTCTGTAGATAAACACTCATTTGGTATTTTATGCCAGTAACGCATAACAGAAAAGTTGGGACAGGGGTGTGTTTACCTTTGTGTTACATCACCTTACCCTCTAATTGTCTGGGGAACTGAGGATGCCAATAGTTCCAGTATTGAATGATTTTTTTTCATCCTTCCTTGATATCGATGCCCAGCTGTTCAGACATCTGGGGAAATGATTGTTGTATTTTGCACTCCTTAAAGCATTTCATATTTTCAACAGGGGAAAGGCCGAGACTGCAAGTAGGCCAGTCAAACAGCCAAGAATGTCACGTTGTCATGTGCAGAATATGACTGTCCGTTTTCTTGCTGAAATAAACATGGGCATCCATGAAAAGATGTCACCAAGAAGATAGCATATGTTGCACCTAAATGCATATGTCCTGATGTCAGCATCACTGACATTGACATTCAAGCTACCCGTGCCGTGGGCTTTAACACACTCTAATACCATAACAGATGCTCGCTTTCAGCCTCATTTTGGTACCGACCAGGATGGTCTTTTCTTCTTCTTTTGCCAGGAATATACTAAGTCCATTTTTATCAATAATAATTTTGCAAGGTTGAAGAGTCAAACAATGCCATCAGTATTTCTAGGGTGCATTCATCCATCTCAGATCAGCTTAAGCCCAGAAATTACAGGCTCCTGTAATTAATAGTTTTCTTGGTGCAAACAGCGTTCGTGTGCAGGTATGGATGTGATGTTTTTTGACCAATCTTCTGTTAATTAGTTTGAGCCTTGATGTAGGACCATGGTGAACATGCAGATGACCCAACTTTCATTAGAACATGTTGTAGACATCACATTTCAAAATAGCTTTCATTTTAAGAAAACAATAAAGTTGATGAGGTAAACCAATTCTTTTTTCTCTCTCTCTCTCTGCACTCCCTGTCTTCAATTGAATACAGGCTAAAAGGGATTTGCAAATTACTGCTTGATGTTTTGATTTAAATTTCACACATTGTCCAAATTCTTTTGAAATTGATGTTTTATAAATAGGTTCATTATCATTATTATTATTTATATGTGTACACAACATATTTCGGTAATAATTCAGCAAGTGTCTAAAAAATGTTATTTGGTACCAGTGGCCGAATTTTTGGAAGAAAAATGCTAGTATTACTCCTCTCATAAATGCTCAATAAATGATTAATGGCTACATGATTTTGAAATACCATTTAATATATCAATTCACGGAAACAGAGGTTTACATATAGACGAGAAATGGAAGGTCAGTCCTCATTACTTGACCTGTATCCTGACAGAGGTTTAAAAATGAATGCTGGGAATCTTCCAGAATCAGTTTACTGTTCCATCGCTGGGAGTATGAAGCACGGTGGTAATAATTCCAGTCTGGAGAGACAGTGTTCGGAGGACTAGGCTGCCTGAAAAGAACCATATGCTCCACATGATTATTGAAAACTTTACTCGACGGCAGTGGGATCCGTATATGGAGCAGGAGATCACAGTGAACACCCATGATGCCTGTGTGTCAGACCGAAATGCACTCTCTGTCCCCCCAACATTCACATTCAAACAGGCTAAAATGATCTGTCTTTTCTCAAATAATCGGTGCTGGTTCAGGTCACCTTATATGAAGAAATCCATCCTACTTGAGTATGTATGGGTTTCAGCCGGCTTATTGGACACATTGGGTTCAAATTTATTGAGATGAGAAAGGAGTTAGCATTTTAAAGTCTTCATCTGTGGCATGTGCTTCATGTCGTCAAAAAAGTCTCCTCCAGTTCTCGTGAGTGCAGGGCTGTCCAACCCTGTTTCTGGAGCTCTACCATCCTGTAGATTTATACTCCAACCCTAACAAAGCAAACCTCATCCAACAGCTCGAGCAGGGCTGCCCAGCGCTGTACCTAGAGCTCTACCATCCCGTGGGTTTATACTCCAACCCTGACTAAGCGCACCTCATTCAGCTGCTGAAGATCAGCCTTGAGTAGCAGATTCATAGAGTCAGGCATACTGAGATGGAGTTGTTGTGAAAGCTAACATGATGTAGGACCTGCAGAATCAGGGTGGGTTACCACTGCTGAGAAGTTTTCAAAAAGGCTCAAGTCTGGTGTTGTGCGGTGCAAGACAAGTTTACAACACTGTGAATCAACAGGAAGTGGGATTTGGGGAATAGGCAGGACCATGGTGTGCATCTGTGACAGTCTCCTATACACTGTTTATTTTCAATAGGAAAAACAGAATAGTTCCTGTCATATACTATGGCACGCAACCGCGCCCCCTAGGGGAAGTATCATGTAATTCCACAGCTTCCTGTTTTGTCTTGATTGTTTGATGCTTTTTTTTGCCTGATCCAGGGCAGCGAGTTCAGTAAAGTCATGAGGGGATGAACGCACTGAAAAACAAAACAGACCAAGGAAAAATGACCCCGCTCCCCTGAACAGCAGCTGTTCCTGACTACATTATCGCTGCTATTGTTGTCTCCGTGTCTCTCTGTGTCCACAGGCCTTTTGAACGGTGTACCTATAGAGCTACTCAGTGTAAAAGGAAGTGTTTGCAGAGCTAACCAAAGCATTTCAAAACTCTCAATGAGCCATTTACTTTGTGTGTTCTTAATGCAATCTGGACAAATAAAATTGTTTAGATGGTTCACATATTTTGCTGCTGAGGCATAGTACTTTTTTGAACACATAATGATTTCTTATTAGAAACAAAAACTCTGCACCTGAGTTGGTTTACATATATTATATATATATAATTTTCATTTATTGATTAGTGGTGAAACTTTCTGAAGCTGCCATTTTCTGCACCTGTGAGTGAGACAAAATTATGAACATTGGGCCTCATGCAAGAAGCGATATAAGAACAAATTTTCTCTTATTTTTGCTTATATTCCCAAGTTTTTGGGGCAGGGCAGCCTAAGTTGCCAGGAGCCTGTTGTTATCCTGCATGTTCCTCTTTTCTTCTTCTTCTTCTTTTTCTTCTTCTTCTTCTGTGGAAATCCTACTTGCCACACGCAAAAAATCACCGAACTTTGCACAATGGTCCAGTCCCATGCTAGTCCGCTTCAGCTGCAAAAACAGGAAAATAGTCCTGATAGTGGCGCTACAGCAAGCCTCTAAATTTCAAAATTTTAAAAATTCACAACAAATCAACCATATGTGCTACAGATTTGCAAATTTCACAAAAATGTAGCCCCAATACTGAATAAATGTTTGTACATTTAAACCTGTAGCAAATTATGAAGTCCATCACTCTGTTTTTTTTTCAAAAACTAAAAATTATTAAACCCATCTCCTCTCACAATTTTTGCTCAATTGACACCAAACTTCGTACAGAGCATCTTCAGACTGTCCTATACAAATAGTCCACACAAATTTTTGATTTATTAAAAATTGAGCTTACAGTGCATCAAAGTTTTTGAAAAAAGGTATTGTAAACATATACTTGCAAATTCTTGCTAAATATATTTTCAATGTTCATAAAAAAAAAAACTAAAATTTGGAGTCATGGTAGATGATGTTTGGAAAATATCAGAATTTTATCTCAAAAACTACATTATTTACAGCATTTTGAATTTCGCTCTCATGCGAGCAATTCAAGTCAAGGCAAAAATTGCATTTTTAAACATCAGTTTTTCGCTTATGGAGCCAATAAATTATTGTTGAAAACAAATTACCAACATCTCCACGCTGTCTAGATGCAATTTACGTATTTTCGGATTTTTGTCTTAATAACTGAATTTTTGACAGCCTTTTGAAATCTGCCTTCACAAGCTAACAGCTGCTGTCTTGCACACAGGCTTAGTCAGTTTTTGAAGCTACATGTGACATTTCCATTTGCCAATTAGCTCAGTGAGACAGAGCGTAGTCTCTTGTGCCAGAAATTGTGAGTTCAAGCCTCAACTGACGTAAAATGCGCATTAGAGCCACCTTTTTTCATCTTCCTACACTCTGTGTGTTGCTCAGAAATGCCTAATTTTGCCTAAAATTGCACAGCAGCTATAATTCTTATTTTGTTCTTACCCATTGATTTCTGGGATGCACCAATGTTTTCTTATTTTTGCTCTGCTCTTAGGTAAGAGAAATTTTTACAAATGAGCAGTCTTACTGAGATAAGAGAAAACAGCAAACTGTTATCTCAAAAGATATCAAAAAAGATATCTCCATTCAAACAAAGACATTCAATGCTTGCTTGAAATGAAGGCAGACAAAAACATACAATCACAACTGGAAACTACTTGCAAAAACTTGGAGATTTATGGAATAATTCGTGAGTAGTTACATTAGCGTGGTTATCCCAGAATAATAGCGCCGTGACAAACTTAAGAAAATGTGGCTGCGATATTTCAAAGTGCAGGACGCAGTGCGAAAGTCTGGCAGCTCCAGTGATGAGATCGATAGATTTTCGTGGTATGAGGCACTGGACAGCATGATCGGCCAAAAATGCAAGGGCCAAAGAATTCTGTATGCAACATCCACCTTTCGGCTTACCTTGATGTTTGGGTACCCAGAAATTAGATTTGGATGTGTAAAAAGCATTCTGTCAAGAAAATTTCTAGTTTAATTTTTCGTGCTGCTATACGTGGTAATTGTTTTAGAACCCAGAGATTATGACAAATAGTCTTTTATTAAGTTTATTGTACTGTTACAATTGTAAACAAATGGTGAATCATACCAATGAAAACCAACTGCTGAAATCTGTGGCTCGGTCTGGTACCGGCATGGCAAGAGGCCTTAAAGATGGAGGCCCAGAGATTTTATGCTGAAACAAGGTGGGCTGTTCTTTACAGTAAGGATTGAATTGATTGGATACACAAGAACAAATGGCTGAGAAAACCAATGAATGATCAACAGAGGGGGGTTGGAGGGAAATTCAAAAGATAACAATGGGAGAGGGTTGGTTGAATAGGCAGGTACAGACAGAATGATGGGTAAGGGGGAGGAGAAGAGTGCCTCCTTCTACCACATGATCCATGTTACAGATGATACATGGGGATGCTAGGGCACGCACAGCATATGCATTTGCCATCCATATTAATATTCTGAACACCCTTCCCAATAACAACAACCCCCCCCCCGAAATATATTAGTGCTGCTTTTAAAATCGTTCCTCATTTAAAACCACCACAGAGCATACTGCAACGCGTTGTATCGGAATTTTGACATGCGTGCAAGATTACGCGGGTACGGTACCATATTACTAGTGTGAAAGCTGACCAGAAAGGGGAGGGGGGACAATTGTACTGGGGCACGGTATGGAACAATCATACCTCGTGTGAGAGCAGCCACTAGCAGTCTCCTCTTTGCACACGCCTCACCTGCCCTTTGTGTATGGTGTTTAGTGGGTGCCATATATGCTAATTTGAAAGAACCGGGCACGCGCTTCCAATTTACGATCAAGTGGGATTCTTCATACAGGACACCGGGGTAAGAGCAGGTTTGGACAGTAAGAGCGTTCGGTGCATCCTGAGTTTATTTCTCTTATTTTTTTCTCTTTGGAGAAAAGTAAGAGAAAATATAAGAGAATTTTTAGAGAATGTTGCTGCATGAGGCCCTTTGATTATTTCAGATTTTTCAAATAAAAAACAAAGACTAAAGAAAGAAAAAAATTCAAACAAATGAAGGAATAAATATTTTTAAAAAACACACATTCATACTAAATGTGTAACAAATGTCAGAAGAACAAGAAAAGATTATCAGCTTAATTGCTTTACATGACCACTATTGACGTTGCAGCAATATGAAATAAATAAGTTCAGAGACTGCAATGTAAATCTGATAGGGAATGAGACGATGCTTTCACTCCAGTCACAGCTAAAATTCTGGGTGCCTCCATATAATCGCAATCAAATCACTGACACACTTTTAATCAAATCACAGTCTGCTTCAGGTGCACAGGTATGTTGAACAGGCATAAAAAGTCAGCCAATCATGTTCATGAAAATAGACACTTCCTCATTAATAAAGCACTAAAACCAGCGAGTTCATCTGCCTTCAACAGGCTCGTAGCCAAACGCCTCATTGTCAAGGGTTTGCAGGAATGCCAGCAACCCTATCGGTCTTGACTCTTCGCCAATCAGATAGCAGCCCTGTATGTTACAAAGATTTGCCAATCTGGGAGCAGGTCATCTTGTCCTAGCTGCTTGTCAGCAAGGCTTCTCTGAAGAGGGTGGGACTAATGAGTGTGAGGTGTGGTCAATGGGGTGGGGCTTTGTAAATCTGGTGAAACTTTGCCTTCTCAACATGAGGCCTATGTCCTGGGGCGGTGCGAGGGTGGTGCTTGCTGAGGCTATAGCACCAGCAGAGATTTCAGTAGCACCACCAAAAAAATTACTGATATAACTGATATGTTACTGATATGATATATTGGCGACATATCCTGATTTGGATATTTCGCCTAATTAGTATATTCATTTCGGATACATAGCCAATTGTTGATATGTCCAACATATCAGCAATTGCATTTCGGATATGTAGCCCAAATTAGCATATTCATTTTGGATATGTCCCACATATTAACATATCAACAATTGCATTTCAGATATGTCTGACATATGAACAATAGCATTCCGGATATGTCCGACATATCCGAATAAATTTTAAAACGGCCTGCTGGCAAGCCGTTTTAACATTTAATCAGATTTGACATTTTGACTAATGGAAATTCCTTTTTTGATATCTAAAATTTAGTTCTGACTAGTCATAAAAGGAATTGTAGATATCTCAAATAAAATTATTACTAGTATGAATCTGATTTTCACTAGTTACAATTGTATTTGAGATATCTGAAATGCAATTCTAGATGTCTGAAATCACATTCTTACTGGTTAAAATTCCCTAGTTGACATATCAGTAATTAAATTTTGACTAGTCAGAATTAAATTCTAGGTATCTAGAATTCCATTGATAATATCTGTAATGTAACAACAATTTTAGATATCAACAACTGACATTTCCACTTGTGAGAATTGAGTTGTTGATATCAACAATTGACATTTCCACTAGTGAGAATTGAATAGTTGATATCAACAATTTGGATTTTGACTAGTGAGAATTGGGCTGCAGATATCATTAATTAGAATTCCAACTAGTCAAAATTACATTATGGATATGTCAATTTGGAATTATAACATGTAAAAATTGAATTATAGATATCTGTAATTGAATTTGAATAGACGTCAATGGTAAAAGTTGACTAGTTCGAAGGAAATTAAAGATATCTACAATGACAATTTCCATTAATAAGAAGTCATTTGTTGATATCAATGATTAACATTATGACGAGTGAGAATAGAATTGTACATATCATTAATTAGAATTGCAACTAGTCAAAATTACATTATGGATATGTTGGCTTGGAATTCTAACTAGTCAAAAAGCACTTTTTGATATCTACAATTGCAATTACCTCAACTGATTAAATGTTAAAACGGCAGGTAAGAAGTATTGCTGTTGAATGTCAATTACAAATAGCAAACTTGTTGACCACCATGCTAATTTTATTAACTGCCAAGTCAACGTAATCTTCGCGACAGTAAGGTTACCAAGGTAGATAGTTAGCTGGTGAATGTTAACAATCGCCAGCCTTTACTTTTAATCAGCGGTCTTTTCAAGCCCATGGGATGGCTGATAGCTTGCACGGAAACATGATTATCTCCATTAAATGAATAAATTTGTGTATCTACGATAACTTGCTCATGAAACGTTTTATTACAGCCCTTTAAATGAATATTGTTGCACAATGCTGCCGCACATCTTGGCATTTTAACATTTTAATGGCATTTTAACACACACACGCACACGCACACATTCACACACAAATATGTGCACAAACACGCGTGCGTGGACACATACAAACACGTGCACACACACAGACACGCACACACAAACACACAGGCACCTGCACACACATATATACTTGCACACGCACACACATGACAGGATCAGTTGACAGAGGCATGATCTAACCTAGAAGTGATAGTGGTATGTGTTAAGTAACATTAAACAATGATTAGGTTCACAGTATGGCAAACAAATTGTTTTAATGTAATGTTATATTGTGTTTCTGTATGTGAAAATTAAAGTTATGAAGATTGTTTATCAAAAAAATGACTCTCTTTTGCTTTGTAGATTGAGTGGCTCATTTTACCTGAAGACTGCTCATCTCAGAAATATGGGAGAGCTAATGTATCAAAAGCTGTAGGACTTAAACGATAATATTTTAAAATCAATTCAAAGCAAAAATATTAAAAATAGTCCTTATTAACCATGAAAACACAATTCAACGTCATAAATTTCCGTTTCTTAGTTTCCTAAGTGATTTACCAAAATGTGGCCCATTTTACCTGACTTCACCCTCTATTAAATACAAAATGGCTGTTTTGTGAATCAATAGACGCATTGGTAAAAACATATCTGAAACTACTCTTGATTGGCGCGCATCTGGCTGTTGCACAAATACAGACTACCACACGATACATTCATCAGCGTCATCACTGAATGATTCAGCCCCACTACAGCACCAGCGAGAAAAAATCTCTGGCGCCGCCACTGCCCATGTCACTGTCAAAGTTATGATGTTCAAGAAGTTATGAAGTTCAAGCCTTTCAGTGTCCCTTTAGGATTCTTAGTCCAATGTTTTTTCTGTTGAAAGCTAAAAATTCCCCTCCTTATGGGCCAGAATTTAATTTTGAGGGTAATATACTTGCAGAGCACTGTTGTCCTTCCCAAACACGCCAAATCCACATAATCCTTAAATGATGAATTACATTCATATTTTAATTTATAATGACTATCAAAGTGGCCAGTGTCAAAGTAACAAAGTAAAAGTATACTTTTTATCTCTTAAATGTAGTAGAGTAAAAGTCCCAGTTAAAAAACTACAAATCCTCAAAATAAAATATGACTTAAGTACTGTAACGAAGTACATGTACTTCGTTACTATACACCTCTGCCTGCCAGTTAAGAGAAATGTCTCTAGTTTTTAAAAAGCTAGCTAATTTGCTATTAACGGCAACGCGCAACGAGTTGCATCAAAATGTTAAGGATATTTAGAGACTTTCCTTACTTGAGGAAACTTACATTACCAAGTCATGCAAACATATGTTTATTGTGGGTTTTTTTTCTCCTCGTCCTCTTTCTTTTCTCTGCTCCTGAAGGATATGTGTATTTTTTGTGACATTGTTCAACTTTCACCCAGCTGCTCCTTGGATGCGCAGTGCGCACTGCACGGCAGGTGCACCGGAAGTTTGACATTTACAGCGAGAGAAAGTAGGAATCACTAGGCCTTCATGAGCAGCTCTCTGTTAACATTAAATTTTGTTTTTGTATGATAAAATACCTTTGATCACAAAGGATCCATCACTCACACATGCAAAAAAATAAATAAATAAAAAATAAATTGAAAAATATTTTCGTTTATTGCTCTTGGGGGCCCCCTAGTGGTCGCGGGGCCCTAAGCAGTCGCTTAATTGGCTTATGCCTTGGGCCGGCTCTGGTGACAGTTATGTGCCTGTTCTTCACTCGCTTGGTGCTTCCCTCTCAGAGGTCTCCCGTGGAGGAAAAATTAGCAATGGAAAGAGTTTACTGGAAAAACATGTAATTCATTTTTTAATTGTGTTCTTTTCGTTAGTTTTTGCAAATAGGATGCAAAGCTTAACATAGGTGCCATTATGGACATAAGATCACTCTTTACACTAATTTACATCCACAAAACCCTAGTTCACTGTCATTCTTTCCTAACTTTGCATAGTGTCAGCCATTTAGCCAGCTAAAATAATGGTGTTTACTGCAACTTCAATTTAAGAACTGAGAAAAGAGTTCTATAAGAATATGTTAGTAACTTAACTGCAAATTACTTAACGTGGATTTATTTTTTGCTGCGTAATGGAGTAGTGGATATGTAAGTTTTCAACAAGGTAAGCTGGCCAGCCAGGTGCTTCAGTTTGCTCATTCCCATTGATCAAAAGCATTGGTGCTGCCACAGTTAGCTCACTCACGCTGTAGAGGAGGTAACGGTAACCCATCGGTGCTGGCACAGCTCACTCACGCTGTAGAGGAGGTAACGGTAACCCATCGGTGCTGGCACAGCTCACTCACGCTGTAGAGGAGGTAACGGTAACCCATCGGTGCTGGCACAGCTCACTCACGCTGTAGAGGAGGTAACGGTAACCCATCGGTGCTGGCACAGCTCACTCACGCTGTAGAGGAGGTAACGGTAACCCATCGGTGCTGGCACAGCTCACTCACGCTGTAGAGGAGGTAACGGTAACCCATCGGTGCTGGCACAGCTCACTCACGCTGTAGAGGAGGTAACGGTAACCCATCGGTGCTGGCACAGCTCACTCACGCTGTAGAGGAGGTAACGGTAACCCATCGGTGCTGGCACAGCTCACTCACGCTGTAGAGGAGGTAATGGCAACCCATCGGTGCTGGCACAGCTCACTCACGCTGTAGAGGAGGTAACGGTAACCCATCGGTGCTGGCACAGCTCACTCACGCTGTAGAGGAGGTAACGGTAACCCATCGGTGCTGGCACAGCTCACTCACGCTGTAGAGGAGGTAACGGTAACCCATCGGTGCTGGCACAGCTCACTCACGCTGTAGAGGAGGTAACGGTAACCCATCGGTGCTGGCACAGCTCACTCACGCTGTAGAGGAGGTAACGGTAAGCCATTGGTGCTGCCACAGTTAGCTCACTCACGCTGTAGAGGAGGTAACGGTAACCCATCGGTGCTGCCACAGCTCACTCACGCTGTAGAGGAGGTAATGGCAACCCATCGGTGCTGCCAGTTAGCTCACTCACGCTGATAGAGGAGGTAACGGTAAGCCATTGGTGCTGCCACAGTTAGCTCACTCACGCTGATAGAGGAGGTAACGGTAAGCAATCCAAGATATCTTACTACATAACTGCTGTCTCAGTCACCATGCATGATCTCAGACTGTTATTACCAAGTAATTACCTTTGAACTTATGTTACATTTTCATTCAGTTCACTTTACCTTCTCTAAATGCATAGCCATAAAATAATTCAAAGCTTGCCAATGAGCGAGACCAAGCGCAGATCAGCAGAAGATGCCTCCAGGGCTTTTAATGAGCTGAAAACACCAAGGACAACTTGTGACAGGAGCGCAGACTGGAACAGTGGTCAGAAAATCCAGTTCAGGTTATCGGCAAACAACGTCAGAAATGGCGATTTCTACACCGCGTTCATCAACAGTTCAGATGTTGGGTGGTCAAGATGATTTGCAGCGCCTGCAGAACAAGGCATCCACTAGTGCCTTTGTGGCAGTGGGGACCACCTCTGCTCTGGAGGCATCTAGAGAACAGGGATACACTGTACCTATTAAATTGCACAGGTTGCATCAGTTATTCTACTTGTACCCAGATAACTGAAGATGGAGAGCACTGGGGCTCGAGATAAAGAGCTGACGAGGAAACTTCAGTCAGGCAGAACAATCTAGCAACAATTTACACCGACTTAGCGACTTATATAAACATGACATTAATCAATGGGATACGAATGCGGAAGGAAACGAGGATGGCAGGGGGTAGATCGATTAGTTCTCTCAGCTGGAGTGATTGGATTAATTTATGCAAATCAACTGATGCGTCAGCCGAATGTGTGTTAGTACTGAGGAGGAAATGGTGTCTTTGGACATATTTTAGGAACAATTTTTGGAGCATACTCAGTATTCACCAAAGTGGACCCAATATTTTTGGAAGTAATTGAACACATTTTCATTTTATTTTTTTATTCAAGCCCTGGCACTAACTCGGTGGTGTAGAGTGATTCACAGGGTAATCTAGACAAAGCAACCCATGTCCTGCTGCCTCCATAACCTGCCTAGTGAGACATAGAGTAAGTTGAGCTACAGTGTCCCTTGATAATTTTTCCTCTTTTTCTACAGCTTTGCCAAAGGAACACAAAGGGCTGTGGAAATGAATCAGGAGTCAGAATACCAGACCAGACCCAACCACTCCATCCACTGTAAAGTGGTCAAAGGTCATCAACCACGATTTCATGGATGGTCAAAGAAAGTTCAAGGACAATTTCATCCAACATCTGACCACCTTAAGAACTGAGGTACTCCATCCACTGAGAAATGCAGCAAGATGTGGCTGAAATCTTCAGAAGCAGTTTACACCCTGTTTAGATTTTTTATTTGTTCAGATTTATTTGTCTAATGTTCATACTGTGGTTCTTTATTATGTTCATTTCCCTTCCGTTTCTTCCTTGGCCTTAAAAACCACAGCCATTGCTCTCAAGTATCTGTTTTTAGAAGATGGGCACTTGTGAAGTTTTTAATGTACTGGGAATTTTTTCCACAGACAGTTGTGTGTGACATTAAGGCTCTTCATTTGTCTGCCTGAGCAGTATTTTAACCATGTGATACTATATGGCTGTCTTGACACAAATGTCACATTAACTTCCACTTGTACCGTATATAACTAACTGTGTAAGGTTTTAAGACTTCTGACCAGGAAATTGAATGGAGATTTCATGGATAACTTTTCAAACTTATTTTCTTTGAAAAGGTTTTTTTGATTGAAAATATGTTTTTTGTTTGAAGCAACTTTTCTTTTGATTGAATAACAAAGACACAAGTGTACCTTCGTACGAATGGGGATTACAGAAATGCAAATCAAGACATAAAAATCAGTTCTCAAGACTTCGGGATTACACTTCTTAATTTCTGAGTTATTTTGCCCCCCAGTGTCCATTGTGTATTACTGCATCCACACCATTTCTATCACGCAGTATTGGAGACGTATTTGTCTCATGCAGCTTAATGGCAGGGAGCGTGCACTTCCTGGTGTACAAGTGAGGTAGTAGCCCTTCTGTGCTCCCCGTGGGGCCTGTTCTGTCGACTGCCACTAGAAGTGTAATCTGATTAGGGCAGAGGGTTTAGGCCAAATTAAGCAGCTCTACTGTGCCTGTTGAAGCCATGCCTCCTTATTGGATGGTTGAAGAAGACTTAGATATAGTCCTCTCCCTCCCCCTCTGCCTCTCTCTCTCTCTCTCTCTCACGCATCCACATCTCTCTTTCTAATAGTCAGTCAGTCACTCGTTCAAGGAACTGAGAGCTCGATTTCATCTCTCCTTTACCTGGAACAAGACAGGGTAACATATTGAACACCACGTGTGTGCATGCCTGTGTTTCTGCGTGTGTGTGTGTGTGTGTGTGAGAGTGCACATGTGCATTAGTGTGAGCATACATTTGGTATGCAGGTGCGCATGAGTATTTGTGGGGTCATACATGTGCTCGTGTTAAGTTTTGAGTGATTCATTAATGGCTTGTTTATTGCTACTTTCTCGTTTAAGACAAGCGTACGAAGCATCCTGATTGGCCTGGCTTGTACTCATCATTTCACCTATCATCAGGGCTGGCTATCATAAAGATTCACTGTTTTAATATAACACTCACTATATTAATGAAATATTTATTGTTAAGATACATAATCACTTTTACTTAAACACATATTGTCAAATTATATACTCATTGTTTTAATTTTACACTTATTGTTGGATTAAATACTCACAGTTTTAATTAAATGCTTATTGTTAGATTAAATACCCACTGTTTTAATTAAAGACTTATTGTTAGGTTAAATACCCACTGTTTTAATTAAATGCTAGTTGTTTAATTAAATACTCACTGCATTAATGGGACACTTATTGTTAAATTAAATTCCCACTGTTTTAATGAAATTTCCAGTGTTCAGTAAGCGACTGACTCTGGGGTCTCCCCGCTTTCACACTCTTTTTTTTCAGATTTTATCTCAGTAGGATCATTATGCCGTTACAAAAAGAAATCCTGAAGGAGGTGTGGACCGTAAATGAGTGAGTTTTCTCGATTTGTTTCCTTAAATGTGTCTCTAAGTCCCGCAAACAAACGCAACGAGAAAATGCATGAATTCAAAGGCTCTCAGAAGCCTATGAAATTTACCAAGTTTGAAGAAGTTATACTTCAAAAACTTTTCTTTTGAAACAAAGCATGTGGGACAAACTTACTCAAAAAATGAAAACATGAGAGGGTAACACCTCTAGATACATTTCATACATTTAGTATTTCATGCCTTTTAATTACAGATCAAGCGCTAACTCTACCAACTCACAAGAGATAACCATGTGATTTTTTTGAAGTTGTTAAAATACATGTGTACCCTTGCCATTTATCATTTTATTTTTAATTTCTTTTTTTAAAATAATAAACATGAGCTCACAGCACCATCATGAAAATGTGCCAGTTTAGTCTTACGGGCTAATTTTCATCTGTTGTCGCTCTTTAGAGCTAATAAAGACAAGTCCACTCCACAGAAGCTACAACAGGTGAGTCATTATTTATAACATGCAATGCAAACGCTGCTCATATTGCATTCACACGCACACATGCTAATGCTTCATTAAAACATAAACATTATAAAATGGATTTTCTCAAGTAAACACATTGACAGATGCACACTCACATGTGCAGATATGAGTACCGCAGCGAACGGAAAGAAAAATTAGATAAGTACTCATATGCTCACACAAACACACACTCGCCTACACACATGCACTAACACACACTCACACACACCCTTAAGCATATACACACGCGCTCACACATACTCACAAACACACCCATGCCCCCGCATGCATGCATACACCACCACTCACACACACACATATGCACACACTTTCGCAAAGACATATTAATCATACATACACCCACACACGCACAAACACACTGAAACACTCACCCACACATACACATATAAAGTCACACACATTCATACACACTCCTGCACACAGTTGCACACACACACATCCTTGTACTCCTATCCTAGTGACGACATGATACTGACTTCCATTTAGTCCTTATTTGTCTCCACAGCCTTTTCATAATCTTAACATGAGCTACGCATACCCGACCCAAACCCTGACCCTAACCTTAACCTATCCCTAATTCCAACCTTAACACAAACCCTGACCCTAACCTTAACCTATCCCTAATACTAACCTTGACCCAAACCCTTACCCTAACCTTAACCTATCCCTAATACTAATCTTAACCCAAACCCTTACCTTAACCTTAACCTATCCCTAATACTAACCTTAACCCAAACCCTTACCCTAACCTATCCCTAATACCAACCTTAACCCAAACCCTTACCCTAACCTTAACCAATCCCTAATACTATCCTTAACCCAAACCCTTACCTTAACCTTAACCTATCCCTAATACTAACCTTAACCCAAACCCTTACCCTAACCTTAACCTATCCCTAATACTAACCTTAACCCAAACCCTTACCCTAACCTTAACCTATCCCTAATACTAACCTTACTCCTGATCTTACCTAATAAGTCCTCATCTGCCGTTGTCATTGTGGGGACATTTTCAAGTCCCCGCTCAGTAGGAAGAATATTTTTTCTGGTTCTCATTTCATAGCAAGCACAAGAGCGCACACACACACACACACACACACACACATGTGCATGCGCCCACGCAAACAAATAGAGCTTTTCTCCGAGTGTCTCTCAGTGCTGAGAGAACATAATCCTCTTAGGCGCTGGAACTTTTTGCTGATGGAGCGTCAGTGAGAAGAACCCTTTTCTCCGGTCACTGGGACTGCCACCCCAGCCCTCTCCCCTCCTGTTTCCTCCGCGGGTTATATTTTGTCTCGCTGATCTGTTTAGCACATGTGCCTCAGCTCATTATGTCTGCAGAAAAGGTAAAAATTTGATGGACCTGCTCATTACTTTCTCTTTTGAGAGACACAGATGTATAGATCAATGTGTTGGTCAGTGTTATATAATTAACTGTCTTGAAGTCATTTCCTCACATGGCACCCAGTTGAGCGATGAACTTTTGCTGTTTATTTTTCTCTGAAAGTTGTGAATGCACTGTAGCAATGCGAGTATGACTCAAATGTGTACTTCCTATGAGCTTACTGTCTTTCCATTACGTCTGATGTTTGTAATGGGAATTAGCCTTCGGGGGGAGTGTGGCTACCAGCTTACTGTTGCGTCCTCAGTGTTGCTTTGACAAATGTATTGGCAGCACATTTGGTGCTACAAGATTCGTTCTATGGTTTACTAAACTGATTGTTTGTTTTTTTGCATCATGCCTAGATGAAATGGCTGCCATTTTCTACATGACTTTAGCATTACATAGCTTGGGATTAACAACTGCTAGCTGACTTCCTCTCAGTCTCTGAAAGTATTTACGTTTCATCAAGTACACAAAAAGTAGGATTCTGCATACATGAAAATGCCTTCATTTCTAGGTTCATGGAAATGCATTTCTGACCACTGTGTCAGCATCTTCTGTAGGCTATTTTCATTCAGGTATCGCTCCATAGCTATGATTTCATAAAATTTCATAACTGTAGAATGTTTCCTACATCCCAGCTCATGACTTAATTTTGAGATTACCCCAGGTACGTATCACTTTTGAGAAAATTTCATTGGCTGAGAGCATGGGGAAAAAATAGGAAATCGCTCCACATTACATCAGGCTGTTAATATTTAGCTAAAGAGAATACCAAGTGTAACACTGGTTAAATCTGTGGCGAGCAAGCCAAGTGCCAATCTCATAACGAAGTTAACGTTACTTAGTTAGCAGGCTAATTTGCATGCATGCAGTAACTTTCCATAACCACTGTATGACAGTAGTTTCTTTGCTAGCGAGCTAACATTAGTTAGCTACTCGGTTAACTGTGAATTTGAAAACCGTTGCTTGATCAAATGCGAATGTCGAAGACTCACTGATTGACTGAGTAGCAGCGTGAGGGAGTTAGCTCAATGCGAACATATAATGGGACATAAAATTAAGGAGCTAATGGAAGTTATGTTTGCTTTCTATTAAACTGTGCATTCAGTCACATGATAAACAGAACCTATACTCTTGGCCGTCTTATATGAAAGGACCATGTGGTGGATCCTCTGTGTATATTTGGAGTTGGCATAATAGGAACACTATACATTCATCATTCTTCATCTCCAGCTTGGCAATTTTGTGGATTTATTCGCTTTTATTCAATCAGGGAGGTTCCACTGAGCATGTTTTTCTTTTTCAAGCATGCCGTGGAGAAACTGCCGAATAAAACAGTTGCATGTATGGAGGGTCAGGCAAAAATAGCGGTAAAGCGCTCAGAGCCATTTTTGGGGTTTGACAAAACATATCTTTGTATAGAAGGAATTCTGATGCATTATCAACTGGAACATAACTGAAAACTCAGCTGTCACCACCACTACATGTAATAGAAATAAGTTGAGTTCTATGACCCTGATTTAAAACAAAACAAAATAATAAAAACAACTGCTTTCCAGAGGGTCAGATTTGTTTGCACGCACAGTCACGGTGCTGATCACATGTTCTAACAAACCAGGTGACCCTCTGTGCTGCCATGTTAGGGTTTAGCTATGTGAGCATTTGAAGCAAACTCACCTCTTTCATTGAGGCACAGTGAGAGAATCATCTCAATCCAAATGTCAGTCATATGCTTGTCTCTCATGCACTCATGATTGACTGGATGGAAGGTCCATGGACATTTTAGCAAACAGAGTCACTAACTTAGACTATTTTTCATTAATTCTGTTCTCATTCAAACCGTGAAAACTGTATGTTCTGAGCAAAGAGACTCAGAGGGATGCCTTAACACACTGCATGAGACTGAGCCTCTTGGCCCAATTTTTTGCCACTAAAGTCTACCAAACACCATTTTCACTTTAGAAGTAGATTTTAGCTAGCACTCAAGTCAAGAAAACCCCCAGAGTTTCTGCCTCTACCACATGACCTGGCCTGCTAATCCACTCTGTGACCACTCAACATTAAATACTATGTCCAATTTTCTGTGATATAAAACAACAAAGAGAGAAGGATTAAGTGAAGCACTATTGGAGGTGACTCTGTGAAAGAGTGGGGCCACCTGCCCATCAGCCGAGTCTATAATGCCAGCTCTTCTGTTGAGCATCACTCCCTGAGTAATGCCTGGGTTAGGATTGCTAGAAAGGAGACTATAAATAGCCACAGAGGATCGTTCCTTAAGTGGATTTTGCATGTTGCCACACTTAATGAGGAACAGGAAACTATAATCACATTTCCATTGTTTTCTTCTTATTTTCATGGTTATAGTTTGTACTCCTGATATTTGACCGCAGGGTGATCTATCAGCGGACAAACACAGCTGCTAATGTTTGACAGTCATTCCTGATGAACAAAAGAAGTACAGGGTGCAGAAATGTACTATCATCCCTATATAAGTCCATCTCATTTAATCATCAGCTATCAGTCTGCATGTTTCTCAAATGAATTCTAAAATTAAGAAATGGAAAATAGAAATGGTTTGCTTTGAAAAAATTATTTACACTTATGCTATATGAAGACACCACTCTGAACAGTAGTCTTACTGTGGGGTGCAAAAATTTGGGCACCCCTGGTTTAAATGTCTGTTACAATTAATCTCCAAGTGATTGAAAGCAAACCTGAAAAACTAAATGCTACGAAGTTAAACCTGACACGTTTAATCATATTTAAAAGCAAGAATAATTTTCATTTTGAACTTTTTACAGTATCAAAATAATAAAATAAGTAAAAAGGCCTTGTGAAAATGTTTGGGAACCCTGTCAGCTATAGTACTTTGTAACTCCTCCTCAGGCAGCTATAACAGCTTGCAAACGCTTCCTGTGGCCGGCTGAGTCTTTCAATTCTTGTCTTTGGAATTTGTCCCCATTCTTCCTGACAGAAAACCTCTAGCCCAGAAATATACTTCGGTCTTCTTGCATGCACGGCATGTTTGAGGTCTCTCCACAGATTTTCAATCATATTCAATATTCAAGTCTGGGGACTGTGACGGCCATTCCAAAACCTTCATCCGTCTTTCCTAGAGGTACTTCATGGTGGATTATGGTGTGCTTTCGGTCATTGTCTTGCTGGAACATCTCTTCAACTGCAATTTCTGGACTGAGCTTTGCACATTAGCCTCTAGAATGTCTTGATATTTGGTGGAATCCATTCTTCCTTCCACCCGCACAATGTTGCCTGTGTCCCCAGCTGCTACACAACCCCAAAGCATAATAGATCCACCTCCATGCTTAACAGTTGCCAACGTATTGTTCTCTACAAATTCTTCACACTTTTTTATCCAAACATACCTTCTTTGGTTGTGGCCAAAAAGTTACATTTTCGTTTCGTCACTCCAAAGCACATTGTTTCAATAGGCTTCAGGTTTCTCAAGGTTCTCTTTTGCATATTTCTGGCGTTTAATTTTGTGTTGAGGTCGTAGGAAAGGCTTCTTTCTTACAACTCTGCTATGTAGGTCTTTGTAGGTTTAAGGTTCGCTGTACTGTTGTCCTGTGAACAACTCGACCTGCATCTGCTACTTTTTTCTGCAGCTCTTTTGCAGTGACGTGTGGTTCTTCTGAGCCTTTCTCACCAGCCTTTCTTGCCTTGACTTCAATTGTTCCATTTATTTTCCATTTTCTTAAGATGTTTCTAACAGTAGAAATGGGCAGTTTGAAACGTTGCAAGAGTTTTTTGTAGCCCTCTCTTTGTTGGTGGAAGTGAATTTTCTGGATTTTGACATCTTTGGACAACTGTTTTGAGGAACATATGGTTTTTAACAACAGACACAACAGCCATCACAGTCGGATACTTCAGAAGGCATGGAGTTACTTCAGAATATGTAGTTCAACTCTGGAATTTTATTCATCTGACTCAGTGAAGCCCTAACGAGTAAATTACCAAGGTCTGGGCCTCAGTAATCATCTTCTTAAACGGGGACAAAGAATAATACGAAAGGGTTCCCAAACATTTGCACTGGGCCCTTCTTCCTTATAAAAACTCAGAAAAAATAAAATAAGGAGAAACCTTGCTTTGAAAGTTGCAGGAAGGTGTCATGTTTAACTTTGTAGCATTTAGTGTTCAGGTTTGCTTTCAATCACTTGGAGATTAATTGTAACAGATATTTAAACCAGGGGTGCCCAAATTTTTGCACCCCGCTGTAACAGTTTTCCAATGAACCAGTTCATGTAACCAATAAAAACTGCCATTCTTACAAACGTTACTTTAATGACAAATTAAAGGCAAATTTTCTGTGAAATGTCTGTGACTTAAGTCTGTTTCTGTGACTTATGCATGTGTAAGTGTCTGTGAAATATGTCCCTTTGTGATCTATATCTGTGTCCATGACTTATGTCTGAGTCTGCTCTGTGTGCCTTTGACTGATGTCTATGTCTGTGACTTATTGTCTGTGTCTGTGAAATATTTCTGTCTGTGACTAATATCTGTGCCTGTGACTTTTGTTTGTCTGTGACTTATTTCTATATCAGTGACCTATGTCTATGTCTGTGATGCTTGTTTCTATAACTTATGTATATTTCCCTGACTCGCTGTTTCTGGCTGTTTCTGTGTGACAACTCTTTATCCTCGGTGGTTTTAAATGGGGAACGATTTTTAAAGGAGGCGCCGATATATTTTTGGGGATTTTATTATTGAGAAGGGGGTTTAGAATATTAATATCGCAAATGCATATGCTGCACGTGCAATAGCAACCCGGTGTGTCATCGGTAACATGGATTACCACGTATAGCAGCACCAGAAGTTAAATTTTAAATTTTCTTGACTGGATGCTTGATGTTTTTACATATCCGGATCTTTCTCTGGGAACCAAAACATCAAGGTAGGCCGGAAAAAGAAAAGTACTGATTACTTTCGATATTGAGGGAGGTTGAATACGGAATTCTTTAGCCCTTTCCTTTTTGGCCGATTATGCTGTCCACTGCCTTATACCACGAAAATTTATCTTTCTCATAACTGGAGCTTCCAGACTTTCGCACCGCGTCCCGCGCTTTGAAATATAGCAGCCGCATTTTCTTTACTTTGTCACAGCACTGTTCTATGTCATAAGCACGCGAATGTTACGACTCACACATTATTCCATAAATCTCAGAGGTTTTGTGTATAGTATCCAGTTGTGATTGTTTGTTTTCATCCGCCTTAATTTCGAGCAAGCATTGAATTTCTTCATTTGAATGGAGCTACCTTTTCGCTACTGTTCATTAGAACAAGAGAGTCGTAATACATAATAGTAATCTTCCATGCTCAAGTATGGTTGCTTTCACATTCGGTAAGAGTATGGATGAACCATGCCCAGTATGGAAGTCCACCTCTTTCAACCGTACTCACATACCGTGCCTGAGCACAGTGGGCTTGTGTTCACACTTGCCAAATGAACTGGACTTTGGGGTCAAGTGTTCTCGGATCCGTGCCCGAGTCCCTAGTGTGAACGCACCCTAAGAAGGCCCAAATCCTAGCACTGAATCTTGTAAAGGCCTGGGAATAGGCTCCCTGCAATCAAACTTCAATTGTTTGGAAACTGAGTACCTAGACCGTAAAATCTCTGTACATATCGATTCCCGGACATGGCCAACCTGTCAATTATTGCGCATTTTTTGCTGAACAAAAATCGTGAAATTTGGAATCTCTCTTTTTTTGAAATTCTTCTCTGACCAATTCTCAATCTGACCAATAGACATTGGTATTTGAAAGCTCTCCAGGGTGAAATGATGAGACCATATTACGGGGGATGAACTGGTCATCTTGGGTTCCAAGAATTTCCCTCTCGTCATTTTGACAAATCTCACCCACCGTCGGCAAATTCCAACATCTTTTGGGAATGTGTGCAATGAAACACCCTTCTCCTGATCCGCAGTAGCACTGCATCCGAAAACGAGACGTCTGTTGACCATCTTGTAGGACAAAATGAGCAACACAATGAACTCTACTGAAAGCGTTGAAGGGTTGGTTCCATTACTAGCCAAAGCTGTGTTCCTGAGTTTACGTCATCACCCCAAGATCGCTGAAGATTTTCATTTCTTGAAGAAGAAGAAGTGACCCACGAGTTTTAAATTAATAGAAAACTGTACCATGAGCAAAAATTGTAATTTTTTCTTTCAAATCGGCCAATTAAATTGTTTTTCTTCCATATGGAGGACTCGTGGTCGGGTACAGTCTGGACCTTTAAGGTGGATAATTGATTGAGTCATTCATTCATTTGTCCAGTAACCCTAAACATGACGCACCATCCACTGGTAATAGATTTCACATCACTCAGAGACAATGAGGAGCACTTACTGAGGTGCTGGTTATTTTCAGCTTGGTGCAAGGCCACCTCCATTTGGCTGAACGAAGTTTGCCGCTCAATTAGCTGAATAAGATGTTTTAGCGCTTGACTAGAATCCAAACCTGAAGACAAACTGCCGCTTTTTCGAGAAGACTAGATTCAAGATTGCAGTCGTCACTGTCCCCCCCCAAGTTGTGTCTGTTGTATTTGTATAATAGGCCAGGAACAGGAGGGCAGGAATAGTAAAGAATTAAGGGCATGAATGGTTCTCAGACAAAAAACGAATTCAGGTATGCTATACTGTATGTAGATGGAACTGATTTGATCGTCAAGTACATATTCATGAATATTAGTGCTTAAGGCTTATAATTAATTGTGCATTTTACAAAAATAAGGTATGTATTTAATCATTTTTAGGGGTTTCAATTCTCCATTTTGCCCTGGGGATGTTTAGATTGGGGAGAGATAAAGAGAAAGTTGATTGTATTTGTCAGATGATGTTTTAATTAATCACCTAACTATTAAGTTCTGTACTGCCCATGACTGTTATCCCAGATAGTCACGTCCCAATTTGGAGAATGGGCATGTTTGGCCAAGTTCTCTTTTAAGACACAACCCAGATAGAGGTGTCCTAGTCAGACAAGTGTGAATTGGTACGAAGCTGAATCAGGCCTACAGGAGAGTTTATAATCTAATCAATGGGACCTATAGGTCATGTCCAACTAGGACACCTCTATTTGGTATGAGGCCCTGATCTCCTCCACCAAACTGTTTCTCTAACTTTGTCTCTGTCCCACATTCTGGCCTTTCTCCGCTTTCTCTGCCTGTAACGGTAAGTTCATGGTGTTTAGTCCCTCTCTGTCACTCAGTAGCGCTCTTTCTATTTCCATTTTCTGTGGAGCAACATAGATTAAGCCAGTTTTCCCTGGTAGCCCTAGTCTAAATTTTCATAGACTTATAGCCCCTGCGTGGTAAAATTAGTTCTGTAGCTTTTATTTGTTTGTACTGTGTAATAGAAATCCCTCCTCAGGTGAGTTGTCCTGATTAGGTAGTTTACATCATTTGTTTTACTATCAGACAAATGTTTAAAAGTGCATTTTCAAATGCAACTGCAGGATTATGTGCTGCATATTGTACTCTGTGGGGACCCAATACCCCAAAAGTACCTTGACTGCATAGTGTTATTTTATTACATCATTCTTGAATGGCATTGTTGCTAGCCGGGCACTTGTATTACTGGCTGTGGTTGACGTCGCTCAAAAAATGTCACATTGGTCAAGGGAACATTGCAAGAAGATTTTAAGGGTTAATTGGTGAACAATGTTATTTTTCTTTGATTAGTTATTAGTATGATGGAAAAGATGGGTTTGGGATACAAATTATGTACCCGATTGCTACTCCTGCAAAGGATTGTGGTCAGTTTTAGAGCTTTTCTTTCTTCCAAGGTTGATTATTTCTTTGCTGAAAGTACAGAAACAAAGGAGTGAATTGCCTCCTTTCCTTTAGGAAATATACAGCTCTGACTTTTCCTTGTCAGGGCTACCAGGCGGGAAATTTTCGGTTCATGTCCATTTGCATGAAAGGTTCCCTGCTCCTTAAAGAATTCACATGGTCTTCTTGATTACCAGAATCAAAGCAAACAAGTAAAAATGATGAAGCAGAGTCACCACAGTAAATCCACATTTTCTGCAGCAGTGGAGCAGCTAAAGCTTGTGTGTGTAATTGCTAACTGATCAGTCAGATCATTAAATACTTTGCAAGAACATTAATGAATAAATCTTTGTTGGTGTGATCGCTGGGAGTCTCTTTCTGACAGCTGTACTCTGCCTTTCGCAGATCGGTCTGGTCAGAAACCGAAGAAGAAGAAGCAAGACCCTGTCTCCTCCTTGACGAACGGTTCTGATGCCAAACCGAAGAAGAGCAAGAGTAAAAAGAGCGAGGACACAACAGGGGCAGATGAGAGCACAGCCACTCAGAGTACGGCGATACACACTGCACCCTTGCTCCCTAATATGCTCTTTCCCTGCTAATAGCGCGCTAATTCCCCAAGGATGGCATACTATAGCCATACTGCTAATAGATTAATGCCCTGCCGATGACATACTTATGCCCTACTGAAAATATACTGATGACTCAAGGACGGTATATTACTGCCCTAATATTAGCATACTCAGGCCTCAGTGATGGCATGCTGACACCATCCTGATATCAAACCAGCGCCCTATAGATAGCAGACTAATGCCGTACTGATACATGTCCAACATTCATACTGATTCCATATTGATCGTAGTCATTCTAATGCAATCTAATGGCCCACTGACAGTATATTTAATGCCCTACTGAGAACATACTAATGTCCTGCTGACAGTGCGCCGACTCCTAACTGATAGCTTTCTAATGCGCTAGTGATGGCATACTATTTCCTCACTGATCACATCCAAGTACCCCACTGATTCCATTCTACTTCCCTACTAAGTCTTACTTAGACACTGTAGTTTTCATTCCTCATAATGTACAAAACCCAAAACCAGTGAAGTTGGCACGTTATGTAAGTCGTAGATAAAAACAGAATACAATGATTTGCAAATCCTTTTCAACTTATATTCAATTGAATACACAGCAAAGACAAGATGTTTAATGCTCAAACTGAGAAACTTTTCTTTTGTTTTTTGCAAATAATCATTAACTTAGAATTTAAAGGCAGCAACAGATTGCAAAAAAGTTGGCACAGGGGACTTTTTACCACTGTGTTACATCGCCTTTCCTTTTAACGACACAGTAAACTTTTGGGAACTGAGGGGACCAATTTTTGAAGCTTTTCAGGCGGAACTCTTTCCCATCCTTGCTTGATGTACAGCTTAAGTTGTTCAACAGTCCGGGGTCTCCGTTGTCATATTTTACGCTTCATAATGCGCCACACATTTTCAATAGGAGACAGGTCTGGACTTCAGGCAGGCCAGTCTAGTACCCGCACTCTTTTACTACGGAGCCATGCTGTTGTAACACGTGCAGAATGTGGTTAGGCATTGTCTTGCTGAAATAAGCAGGGGCGTCCATGAAAAAGACGTTGCTTGGATGGCAACATATGTTGCTCTAAAACCTGTATGTACCTTTCAGCATTAATGGTGCCATTCACATGTGTGTAAGTTGCCCATGCCTTGGGCACTAATACACCCCTATACCATCACAGATACTGGCTTTTGAACTTTGCGCCTATAACAGTCCGGATGCTTCTTTTCCTCTTTGGTCCGGAGGACACGACGTCCACAGTTTCCAAAAACAATTTGAAATGTGGACTCGTCAGACCACATAACACTTTTCCACTTTGCATCAGTCCATCTTAGATGAGCTTGGGCCCAGCAAAGCCGGCCTAGCCTGGTCTGGGCGCTGTTGATAAATGGCTTTCGCTTTGCATTGTAGAGTTTTAACTTGCACTTGCAGATGTAGCGACGAACTGTAATTACTGACAGTGGTTTTCTGAAGTGTTCCTGAGCCCATGTGGTGATGTCCTTTACACACTGATGTCGGTTTTTGATGCAGTACCGCCTGAATTGAAGGTCACGGGCATTCAATGTTGGTTTTCGGCCTTGTTGCTTACGTGCAGTGATTTTTCCAGATTCTCTGAACCTTTTGACGATATTACGGACCGTAGATGATGAAATCCCTAAATTTCTTGCAATAGCTCGTTGAGGAATATTGTTTTTAAACTGTTCGACAATCAGCTCACGCATTTGTTCACTAAGTGGTGACCCTCGCCCCATCCTTGTTTGTGAATGACTGAGCATTTCAGGGAAGCTGCTTTTATACCCAATCATGGCACCCACCTGGTCCCAATTTGCCCGTTCACCTGTGAGATGTTCCAAATAAGTGTTTGATGAGCATTCCTCAACTCTCTCAGTCTTTTTTGCCACTTGTGCCAGCTTTTTTGAAACATGTTGCAGGCATCAAATTCCAAATGAGCTAAAATTTGCAAAAAATTACAAAGTTTACCTGTTCATTTGCAGTGTATTCAATTGAATATAGGTAGAAAAGGATTTGCAAATCATTGTATTCTTTTTTTATTTACAATTTACACAACGTGCCAACTTCACTGGTTTTGGGTTTTGTAGTTACTGTCCTTTGAGAGTAGGAGACATATTTTTGACGATAATTGCTCTTCATTATCGACTAACAATGATTTTTGAAATGCTGTACATTTGGCTGTGTACATATACAGTGCAGGGCTTCGAAAAAATTCTAATGTTGTTTTAACAATAGTTATATCCCCCTCTACCCAATCCTCCCATTGCTGCTAAAGATGGAAAAACAGTGAAGAAAAAGAAAGCAGAAAAGGAACAGGAAGAATCGGGGACAAAGGCAGAACCAAAGAAGAAGAGCAAAAGTGCTCCTAAGAAGAAAAAGAGTAAGATTCAGTTGTGCTGTGTGTTCTGGGCTATGACTTACTCAGTGTAACTAACCATTTCAGGCTCTTCGGATCCCCTGCAAACTCATTATTAATGCCACTTTGTCCACATAAATGGAACTAAAACTCCAATCAACTCTTCATCTAGCAACTGTGCTCTTAGGTCCGAGTGCTAATATGATTAGCCTGTATGTAGTACCATACTGTCCTACAAAGCCTAAGTGCAGTAACTACACATTGGAAAGAATGCGAGTTGTCCAGTTCTCGGCCTGATAGTTAATGGAGGTCAGGATTTATTTGGACAGAAATTTTACCATAGCAAGTTCGTGAACCATAATCTATCACAGATTTGCTAATTATTTGTTTGTTGGGACAGCAAACAAACTCTGAAGCCATTTTTAACTGCTTAAATTACTGCTTATTTTGTAGTTACTGCACTTAGCCATTAGAGGGCAGCATACTTTAAGTTATTTTAATGCTGGCCACAAAATATTGAATGTGATGTAATTCCTCCCTTTTAAACTTCATCAGATTCAGATGATGAGGATGAGTATGATGATGAAGAGGACGAAGCTCCACAAAAGAAGACGAAGAAGAAAACCGCAAAGGACGGCGCACCAGCAGACACCAAGGACAAAAAGTCCAAGTCCAAAGGTCAGAGGCGAGTCTATTTATTCACACTCACAGTGGACTGATAATACAGGGGTATGGCAGCTGAATTCTTCCTTTTACGTTATGCAGTGAGCCACAGTCACCCGATAATAACAAAGGTGCCTGAACCAATCAAAAGATATTTTGTCCTTCTGAAAAAAACGCAGGTTTATATTAACCCAAATGCAAAGCATGACAGCAGGGAGGTGACTTATAGAGAGATCCAGGAAAAATTCTTAAATTGAAGAGCCTTCTGGGAAAAAGTTCTTAAGTCACATTTTTACACACTATGAGGTACGGATGAGAAGTTACCCAAGTTGATTTTGCTCATTCTCTCAAAACGGACATTTTGTGACGTAAGTACTTTTATTCCTGGGATCCTTGATTATAGCCTCGGCTGGACTAATACACCATGTTTCCACGCTGAACTTGTATCGTCCAAAATGTGACTTCAGTACTTTTCCCACTAGGCTCTTCAATTTACCTAATTTATTCAATTTCTTAAAAAAAAATCAATTTTTATGGTTGAATATGTTTTTGCTACAATGAAATATTTCATACATACCAATTAAAAAAAGTAAATTTATCAGCCTGGGTGTACTTTGCCCACCAACAGCTATATTATAATCATTAGAATACATGTATTGTCCAAAATTGACTGAAACAACATGCTTTAGGTGGTGCGAGATGCTTAAAGTTGCTGAGCAAAAATTTGTTTGTTTTTGTTTTTTTTGCATGGCCTGCTCTTTTTAGAGGACAAAAGTGAACCATCAGATGGAAAAGGAAAATTGTCTAAAAACAAAAAGAAGGAGCCAGCCTCGCTATTCATGATTAATGGGGAAAAACCAGAGAAGAGTACGAAAAAGGGTGAGATACACACATTTATTTTAAGCTGAAACAAGCTTTTCCAGTAGAGTTTTTACGAATGGAGATATTGAAACGCTGCTGATGAACAATACCACAGAACTTTCATGCTCCAGTCCCCAGTATGCTGTCACAAATAATTCCAATATTCGAAAAAATGAAATGACATATGCCCATGACATATGCTTCATCGCAGGTAGACCCTCTGATTTTAGCAGATGCATGATGAAAGATTCAAAAGGAAGAACAGAGGACTGTAGCAGGTCCAGAAGGCAAAATAGCATTGCTACGATTTATTTTTCAGACCACCTACATTTTCTCATTTTTGCAGTGATTCAGTCAAGTTGTAGAGCTGAAAAGCGAAATCAGTTGGGCGAAATAACGGGTAGAAAAAACCCAAGGCAGGACTTTGTTGTTCTGCTATGTGAGTAACAGAGACCCTTAACCCTTACAGCGCTGAATGTAAGATATCAAAACCAGATGCTGTTGAAAACCTATCATACGGCAACTTGTTTAAAAGAGCTCCCCTGCGGGAGCTCTTTTAAACAAGTTGCCGCATGATAGGTTTTCAGCAGCGTCTGATTTTGATATCTTACATCACTGGGCAACTGTAGCTGCCCATGGGGCTCAAAGGGTTAACTCAAACTCAGTGCTGTGGCTGTTGACTCTTAAACAGCCGCCAAATCGGAGAGTGAGGACAGCGAACCAGAGTCCAAGTCCAGCAAAGCGAAGAAGAAGACAAATGCCAACCCGGCCTCCATGTTCCAGGCAGGAGCAGACAAGGACAAGGACAAGGAAAAGGAGAGAAAAGTGAAGAAGAAAGGTACGTTCTGCCACCTTATTCACAGCGGAACTCTCTGGAAAAACTCGTCAGCAATCCTGACCTGGGTTATCTCCCTAACCTTTACTTATAACTCAATGTGAGGTGTTTCACTGAAGTGTTTTGGCGGGAAAACATGGGCGATCTTCTCTTCATCCTCCCTCCCCTCCTCTCTCAGGCTCTTCGAAGGCTGAAGAGAGTGACGGCGATGATGACGATGATGCGGAGGCGAAGAAGAAGAAGAAGGGGAAAGGAAAGAAAGGGAAGAAGGTTGGTAGCTCCCTCTAGGGTTCTGCAACCACCATTCGCATGACCCTTGACCTTAACAACGCCAAAACTTGTGCCGAAGGCAACTGCGTGATGAAACGTCTGCCCTGACTTGATTAAATTGAACCTTTGCTTGAAAATTTTAACAGCAAAACAGACTAAATGTATGCTGCAAAAATTATTGATGTCAAAAACAAATAATGATGAATATGCTGAAAGAAGCAGCCGTTCTCAGCAGTGGTGATTTTTCTTTTTGACTTTGTATCTGAGGGTTTTTAATTTGAAAAATGATTGATATCCAGCGGAAGTAAAGATCATCAGCTTTCATTTCAGGGGACTTTACATCCCTGCCATTCGGCGTATATAGGAATTGCAACCATTTATAACAGGGCCACTTTCAAAACACTTCGCTGCAGATGGGAGTGCTGCACTTGTCAGTGGAGAATCCCGTGACTCTGCTCTGTGCTGACGTGTGTGATTTGTCGATAGGAGCCGTGGCCCCTCTGGTCTCTCTGACATGTGTTATGTGTCTGTAGGAAAAGTGGCCCCTGCAGGTCCCCTGACATGTGTTATGTGTCTGTAGGAGGAGTGTCGTCTGTGGGCCCCTGAGATGTGTTATGTGTCTGTAGGAACAGTGGCCCCTATGGGCCCCCTGACATATGTTTTGTGTCTGTTGGAACAGTGGCCCCAGTAGGGCCCCTGATGTGTTATGTGTCTGTGGGAACAGTGGCCCCTGCAGGCCCCCTGACACGAGTTATGTGACTGTAGGAGGAGTGACCCCTGTGGGCCCCTAACCTGTGTTATATGTCTGAAGGAGGAGTGGTCTGTGCAGGGCTCCTGACATGTTTGATGTGTCTGTAAGGGAAATGGCTCCTGTGGGTTCCTTGACATGTGCCTGTAAGAATAGTGGACACTGTGGGCCCCTGACGTGTGTGATGGATCTGTTTGAACAGTGGCCCCTATGGGCTCCCTGATGCTTGTGATGCGTCTGTAGGAAGAGTGGCCCCTGCGGGCCCCTGACCTGTGTAATGTGTCTGTAGGAGCAGCGGTCCCCCTCACCTGTTATTGAGTTCAACAGTCTGGAGGAGTTTGTGCTGCAGCCTGCTCAACAGGGCATCACAGTCAAATGCAAAGTGACCCGGGACAAGCGCGGGATGGACCGCGGCCTGTACCCCACCTATTACCTGCACCTGGACAATGAGAAGAAGGTAAGAGCCATGGGGTTACGGCGAGGGGTAGAGGAGGGTAACGTGGGGTCATTAGAGTTTGTCTCCAAACAGCTTGTCCTTACAAAAAACCACTATATGAATACCATAAAAATTACTACCAAAAAAACGCAGTGTTGCTGTTCTAATTGTATGGATTTTTGGAACTATAGAGTTTAGTATTACTATTGAAATATTGTGGGGCTACCGTAGCTGATAAAATAACACTACAGAAATACTATGGTAATACTATAGCTGGTGAAACGTACTATAGAACACTACAACCACACTATAGAACACTGTACAATTCTTACAGTGCACTGTATTAACCCTTTAGTTCATTTTCATAAGGGTGGTCTCAGCCTTGTTTTAGCCTGATTTTAGTCCGGCTCAGTCTTATTTCAGATTTCTCTCAGCCTGGTTTTTGTCTGGTTTTAGCCAAATTTTAGCCTGGTTTCATACTGGTTTTGGTCTGGCTTAATTTGGTGTTAGCATGGTCTCAGAAAATGTCAGCCAGAGTTTAGAATAGTTATAGTATGGCTCACCCTGGTTCCAACCTGTTCTCAGACTGGTTTTTGACTGGTCTCAGGCTGAATTCAGGCTTGTTTATAAGTCATTTTAGCCTCTTTCCAAGCTGTTGCAGCTTGGCCTTATGATGGTGGAACCGGTACTGATAGTGCTCATCAAACCAGAAAGATGTTTGAGCTGGTGCACCATATTTCAGAGGGTTTAAAAGATCCAAATGGTCCTAGCTGACTGGAGTCTCCCACAAATATTCAGACTCCAAGATTATTTTGGCTCAATGTGAGATTTTATGAACCCCTGATCCATAGTGGCAGCACATGGTTTGCAACCACGCTGACACGGCCATGTCCATGTTTCTGAGGGACAAAATATCTGTAGTTATTCTTAAGAAAATAAGAAACTATTGAGAGTTGAGGATAAAGCCTCCAATGAGGAAATGTGATCAGGCAAAGGTCAGCAGGTTTTCTTCATCCACTCATGTCTTTACACTTTCCCTCCCATGTCCAGGTCTTTCTTCTGGCCGGCAGGAAGCGAAAGAAAAGCACAACATCCAACTACCTGATCTCTATCGATCCCACGGACCTGTCCAGGGGAGGAGAGAATTTCATTGGGAAATTAAGGTTGGCAAAATGACACCAACATTTTTTATTGGATTAATTACTCATAATAGAGATGATATGAACATGTAAATACATTAAAAAAAAGTGTGGGACTTTGCCTTCATGACTTCTGAATATTTCAGAGAAAGGAAGTAATGATCTAAAAATCAATGTAACAAAAATTTTGTGAAGCCTTGTGCTACTTAAATCATGGACATCATGGCACTGAATTAGCAAAGGCAACATTTTATGAGGAAAATGTGTGTGCTTGCTTAAGCTTTAAGAGTTGAAAAGGATGAATTTGAAGTTGCTTAAAAAGTTTAAGTATGTGTGATATTAGGAACAGATATTTAAATAGTGACGTAGTTTAGGTGTCTAAAGTACTTTTATAGTTTTAAAAGTGTACAATAACAACAACAGCAGGCAGAGTTTATTCATTTATTTGTTTATTGACTGATTTGTAGTTGTTAAATTAGCTGATGTAGAAAAAGTAGGAACAACGGAATATAATTTAAAAAAATTAATGGAGGTAATATTATGAGTGCATATAAGATATTCACATTACCATCAGATTATTTGCTAATATTCTGCAGCTGCTTGTATAACCCTTGAGAATAAAAGTAAAAAGTGTGCAGTTTGATACAAAAGTTCCACATTGCAGAAGGTCTGTGGATGCAGCATAGCACAAGAAGTGAGCGTCTGAGGATCATTTCTTTACTAAAAGATTCATCTCTCTCATTATTTCACTTTCCTACATGACATTTGCGATGGAGTATAACGCATAGAATCTCCATATAGATTCCTCCAGTTACGATTTTTGCTGGGAACACTTGGAAAACACGGGGAGAACACGAAGACTCGGAAACACGGAACTCGGAAACTAGGGGAGAGAGACGCCATATGCAGGGTCACCAAAATAATTTAATAATAAAACTAAAAAGACTTGGATGGAAAAATAACGTGGTGCACAGGCCAAAACAACCGCCGTGCACACGCACTGAAAAGGGGAACCTCAGGAAGCAAATAACCAAGAAACTCGGCAACTTGGAAACACAGGGGGAAACAGGAACTGGGGCACTCGGGAACACTAGGGGGCAGACTAGGGCACTCGGGAACACTAAGGGGCAGACTAGGGCACTTGGGAACACTAGGGGGCAGACTAGGGCACTCGGGAACACTAGGGGGCAGATTAGGGCACTCGGGAACACTAGGGGGCAGACAAGGGCACTCGGGACACAGGAGGCTCGGGCAATACAGCAGGCAGAGGGCAGACTCGGGCGACGGGCACAGCTGGCAGATGACAAACTCGGGCGGCACAGCTGGCAGAGGGCAGGCTCGGGCGGCACAGCTGGTAGAGGGCAGACTCGGACGGTAAAGGGACATTCAGACACAGGAGGCTCGGAAGGACCAGGAACACTCGGAAGCAACAGACACTGGAATGAGGGGAGTGAGGAGAGAAGCAGAGAGTAATGAGAAGTGGAGTCATGTAGAATGAAGTCAGATCTGACTTGCTCTGCAGTGCAGGGGACACATATAGGGAGGAGGCACGGACAAACACAGGTGCAGGAAATAATATAATTAACAAAGGTGGAACACGAGGGAAAGCTAATTACATGAAACAGAAAAACATTAACACACGGACGAGGATCACAAGACTCTCCCAAAGATGGGATAAATAAACTGAAAAGACTCCTAAGAGCAGAAAACACAAAGAATCTGCAGAAAACACAGTGAAGCAGATTAAGCAAAAGTGAGAGGCGGAGACAAGAACAGGGCCAATGCGGAGAGGTCGTTAGTCAATTAATAAGTGCAGCTGTACAATCCCGAGTGCTCGTTAGTACGTTAGTCTCATATACAATGTTAGTTTTGGTTAGTAAATTCTAGAAAACAACAAACTGTTAGTACGGGTTAGTAATATATAAAAGCAAGGGGAAATAAGTAAACGAGAACGGAAGGAAGGCTGTAACCCAGAATCCATTGAAATCACCCGAAATAGTGTCACAATCTATAAAGACAGAAACGGCAACGAACTAATGACGCGACCGGGGAGAAAGCAAAAACCGTACTTGGGTAAGACGTGGACCGGAATAACGCGGGAGAGATACGAAATGTGAAACACTAAGAGATCAGACTAAAAACGGACATCACAAAAATAATAAAAACCTAAAATTGACTAACCAAAAACACAGAAACCCACAGAACACAACAAAATTGATCTTGGCCGAGGACAGGCTTGATGTGTGTCAATCACTGTTCACCCATTTGACTGTCAAAAAAACTGAATTGAACTGTGGCACATGTGTGTTCAGAGCTGGCTTTTTTTTTACAGGTCGAATCTCATGGGGACCAAGTTTACCGTGTTTGATAATGCACTGAGCCCAGACAGAGCCCTGCCGGACATGTCAAATGCCCGACAGGAACTTGCTGCCATTATTTATGTAAGTACAGGACATGTCTAATGCACTTTAGAAACTAGCTGTCATTATTTACATCAGTACTGGACATGTCTAATGTCAGATAGAAAGTAAGTAATGGACATGTCTAATGCCAGATAGAAACTAGCTGTCATTATTTACATAAGTACTGGACATGTCTAATGTCAGAGAGAAAGTAATTATTGGACATGTCTAATGCCTGATAGAAACTAGCTGTCATTATTTACATAAGTACTGGACATGTCCAATGTCAGAGAGAAAGTAATTACTGGACATGTCTAATGCCAGATAGAAACTAGCTGTCATTATTTACATAAGTACTGGACATGTCTGATACCAGATAGAAACTGGCTGCCATTATTTACATAAGTATTGGACATATCTAATGCCCTACAGAAGCTAGCTTTCATTATTTGCGTGAGTGCTGCATGTCTAATGCCTGATAGAAACTACCTGTCACTATTTCCTTAAGCACCGGACAGGTCTAATGCCTGACGGGAACTAGCTGCCATTATTTACATAAGTATTCGACATGCCTTATGCCCAATAAGAACTAGCTGTCATTATTTACAATATTATTTGACATGTCTTATGCCCGAGGGGAACTAGCCGCCATTTACGTAATTACTAGACATGTCTAATATCCAATAAGCACCAGCTGCCATTGAGTATGTAAGTACCAGACATATCTATCGCCCATTAATAACTAGCTTCCTTTATTCGCATTAAGTGAACAAGGCAATCACAGATGGCAGACTTCATCCCATTCACACAAATATTGGCAAGTGCAGAAACACAAACAAACACACAAACAAACACACAGAGCCGCTAAAAACAGTACCTCACGCCCACTCCGTGGCGTGAAGTAACAATAGTGGAAGGAACTCAGTTTGGCCAGGCAGGGGTATTGCTCAGTGGAATCAAAGGTGTAAAGCTCAGTAAAACTCATGCCCTGCCTTTCTTACAGATATAAATTCCAGCCAGCAGATTTCACTCATTGTTGGAAGACATACCATCTGTTTGGTACCATTAGCAATGGCTGATGGTTTGAATATGAGGAATTCACCGGCAGATCTTAGCCTGGGAATTGATATCTGCTCAGCTCCTATAGTTCAAGCTGGATGCTTATGTCTGATTAAACCATTTATTGCAGAATTACATGCGTATGAGTTTGGTGATGACTCTGCTCGAGTGATGCTCCAGTACAATCAGAGCAAGAATGACGCAGACAGTCCCTGAGATCACAAACTCCCCAGCAGAGACGGAGATTCATGAAGTTTGAAAGAATTAACAAAATACGAGTGACTTCTGCTCACCATGAATAACATAATTTATAAAGGAGGAGGCTGGGGACGTGGGGGAGAGGAGTTGCAGATCTGTATCAGGCCAGAGTATGAGCGGTGTAGAGGGCACATGAATGAATGAACACTGTGTTGGTTGAAAAGTGTGCTAGCTAATGCTGAGGTCTAGAATGACAGGACAGAAAGGAGCTTGTGACAAGGACTGATTTGCACACCTGCCTGAACTAAAACTAAAACCCCATTAACACAGGTTTACTCTAAAATAAAACTGTAACTTTCCTGACTGGTCTTCCAGGAGACCAATGTCCTGGGAATGAAAGGGCCTCGGCGGATGACTGTGCTTATACCGGGAATGAGTGAGGACAGCGAGCGAGTGCCGCTGCGACCACGACACGTAAGCAGCGCACGCCATATTTCATCCCTTTCAGTTCTACAGATTTTTCCCGGTCGAGGGCCAGCCATGAGCATTTACTGTCACTACCTTGGCCACATTTTCTAACTCACTGCCACCCAGTGGCCTGAGGAAGTACAGCAGATAAATTACAACTTTGACAGGCAGGAATTTATTTGACACTCTTACTACTGGTTAAAACAAGTAAAATGCTTCGAGCACGAATATCCTTTCGCGGTATTGGGAATACTGAAGTGTTTATTTGACCTGAATTCAGAAATGTTCATTCAGTTTGGCTTGAAACTAACATTAGACTAGGACAAAATTTATTTCTTTAATCCTTGTTGATCTCTTGGGAATATACCCTGTATACCATAATTTGATATTTTACTGATACTGTCTACACCTTCGATAAATTACAGAAAAGATGCACTGATTGACATAATATGCTCAATTATATTAATAGCCTCAGTGCAAAGGTAACAACAGGGTACAAGAGAGTGCAACCCTGGCGCAAAATGTTTCTATCCTTATAGCTTTCAAATGTTCTACTGTGATTTTTTAGAAACTAGCAACTCAACACAATTTAAGTGCTGGGTACTCAGGTATTATAATACAAAGAATATGAACAATAGAGTACTTCCTGCAATACTGTGTGCCAGGCCCACATGAGAGGAAGGGAATATGGGTGCAAATCTTTGGATTTATCTGCCTCAGGACAATGATGGACTGCTGATCCGCTACCAGAACAGGAAGATGGACAATCTGATCGAGCTGCACAACAAGACGCCTGTGTGGAATGAGGAAACAGCCACACACGTGCTCAACTTTGCCGGCCGAGTCACGCAAGCCTCCATCAAGAACTTCCAGATCGTCCACAGCCAGGATGGTGAGTGCGCCAAGTGTCTGAAAGTCCTGCCTAGAGTTCCTAGATGGAAAGAGTTGTGACAACTCAAGAATAGGAGCCATTTTGTTTCGATCATGCAAATCCTAGCTGTCGCACACAGTGGAAATCTTTGGGTTTTTTTTTTTCCTTTTTGGAAGGGATGCATATTAATTTTAGGGGAAAAACAATAAACCAACTGGCAATGGTATTAAAATGCATAAGAGGAGAAAATGTTCAGACAGGAAAAAAGAGGAAACAGAAAAAAAATCGGAGTCACTTTCAGACAACGCCTGGTGACATGATGGAAACAAAATGGCTCCAGACTGACCAGATTTTCAGGAGTCCTCCTGTCACAGCTCTCTACATCAGGGTACTCTGGTCCTGTCTTATGTTTGTTCCTCCGGTGACCTCAGTCAGCTGATTTCACCGGTCAGTTCTGCCTCCTGACGGTAGACTAAGCTTATGAGAGAATCCCAGTGGCTGAATTAAAACATTGGGAAGGATTTTTTCTTTTCACTGTCAAACCTGGATTTAACAGCTCTGATGCCTGGTTGTGTACCCTACACCTGACTGTTTTTACTCTGGCGGTGCTACACATCCTGGTTTCATCACCTTTAGCCAGAGCGCTTTGACCTCTTTTAGGCCATATTAAAAAAAGTGGTTGGTTACCGTCCTTCGCACTTCAGTTTTCAGGGGCCGGTGCTTTTTTTTAAATGAAAACAGTTTGACATCCTCATAGCATTACAACTCCGAATCATAAGTACATTATCTGTATTTTGCATAAAGAGTCAAATCTGCGTAACTCATGGTGGCACAGTGACTGAAAGCTGAGTAGATCGTTTGCTGCATGCACAGAAATTCTGAGCATTTTTATTACTATCTTTTCATGGGATTTCACTGATTTTTGTGAAAGTAAGAAAAAAATATATATATATATATCGGCGCTGGAAGTGCTTTTTTGGGGCAGGCGGGGGTGCTGATCAGCCAATTTTTTATGTAGCCTTACCTGTTTGTTTCTTGTTGACAGAGGACTACATCGTGATGCAGTTTGGACGCGTGGCGGATGACGCCTTCACCCTGGACTACAGCTACCCGATGTGTGCAGTACAGGCCTTTGCCATCGCCCTTTCCAGCTTCGATGGAAAACTAGCCTGCGAGTGACTGAGCTACGTTTACTGGTCGCCTTTTTATCATGTGCGCTCAGTGCTCAGAAAGGATGTATACTATCCTTCAAAGAAGAAGCAAATTTTTTGTATGCAAAGTGAAACGTTCTCCTCTTACTCGACTGGCCTGCAAGATTACACCGAGTTTAAAGCTACACGTGTGCAGATTTGACATCACTGTTACAGTCCTACCTGTGTTTCAAATCAATCATTCAGGAATACTTCATCTTCTACACCAGTTTTTCTTGCTTTAACCATTCACCGGAAATCAACGTTCCCGAGGGACATGCGGGCCAATCAAGAGGAAGAACACGAGAGCGTTGAATTCTTAAAGGAATTCTGGGATCTGCAGTCCAAATAAGTCTGGTTGGGGAAGACTGTAGGGGAGATATGCACAGGAAAATCGAAATAAAAGCTGGGAAAACTGGCTCTTTTGGGCGCCCTCTGCTGTCCACACATGGGGATGCATTTTTGCACTTGTCGCAGCAGCATTTACTGAACAATTCGCAATTTTTTTCTACTTTTGGAATTATACTTGTACGAATGTCCTCAACCCTGTCATCCACAATCAAGTCATACACATTTTTTCTCCAAGACAACCTGGGTTATTGGAACATGAATGCTGCAGTGATGTCTCGTGAATATATCCGTATTTACATGACCATAAATATAAAAGGAAAAAACAAAATGGAAATAGAATCTCAAAGAATTGCATCCAAGTCACACATAAAACCATAACAAACAAACCAGAGGAATCAGAGGAAAAAATAAACAATGTGACTAACTCACATTAAAAACTATTTTTTTTTTTTCCCCCAAGAGGTCTTTTTGTTTTTCCACCCGTTTCTCTCCAGTTAGCTGCGCCGCGCCCCCCACTGAAACCTGTAGTACTGTCCAATTTTACACACTGAACTTCAGCCCCAACACTGAATTTGTAGTGTAACTAAAAGTCAGTCTGGAGACAGTAGCTGCTCGGTTGCGGAGGCAGAGCTTCTGAAAGGGATATGATCACATCAGGGTCCTTGTTGAATAGGGCCAAAACTTAGCTTCTTCTGGGAAAAGAAAGAAATCAATTGCATGCTGTGTTCTGGAGATATTTGATATTTAATATATGGTGTGCTTTGATGTCTTACACAACATCGTTGACCCCGCAGCGTTAAGACTCTGACCCATGTGGCAATATGTTTAAATCAGAATGACTGCAGCAGTAGCTCTTGCCTGATTACTTTAACTAATTTCATTTTATACAAAATTCACATGTCTTGAATCAGTCTGAAGATGAGATGTTACATTTATGGTTGGTAAAACAAGGAAAATGTAGTCAACAAGAGTTGATTTGACATCATCCTTTTATTTTCTTTACTCCAGACCTCCGTCTCTCTGGCACGCAGGCCGTCAGCTATGCAGTCGCTATCATTCATCTTGATCCTCAAAAGCAAAGGCAATACATTCTACTTTGCAATTCCAATCAATAGTGGGAAATTAAGTTGCCATTCAATGATCTTGGAGTAGTTTCTTGCATTAGTCTGTCCTTAACCCTGAGAGCACTGAAAATTTTTTTATAAATATACATTTAATTATCTTGTGCTGTTGAAAACCTATCATGTGGCGACTTGTTCAAAAGAGCTCCCATATTAAAGAGGTCACCACATGATTGGTTTTCACCAGCTTTGATTTTGATATCTTACGTAATTGAGCAAAAATAGCCGGATTTGGAGCTCAATGATTCTCAATATTGATAGACATACAGTTTTTCAAATATCTGAAAATATGTACATTTAGCTTTGGATGCTGAAATAATTAACTCATTTTCTGTTTTGATAATGTAAGCTGAGTTTGCAATGCCCATCCTTGTGTATCCAGCACATAAGGTAACTGCACTGTCCAGCCTTAGCTCAACAAAAAAAATAGTTTGTTTATCTAGCATGGTTACCGCCCATGGTGAATGTTTTGTGAAATGTTATTTCCTTGTAAATCATGCCTTTGTGATATTGTTTAGCCTTTCATTAACAGTAACTCTGTTTTAGTAAAAATTTATGTGCCCAAATCTTGTGTGTTTTTTAATATTTTGCGATATTTCTAATGATAGCAAACCTGATAATCCCTCTCTCCAGGTGAAAGGGTTGACTTATGCTGTTTGGTGAAATGCTATTGGCTCGATGCTGTGACACTGAGGGGTTTGTGCTCAAGATCAACTGACTAGAATACCTTAATAAAGTCATTGGTAAAAGTACTTGCATTTTGATTTTACTCTCCTATCTCAGAGTATTTCATTATGGAATGGGGAGAATCTCATCAAACTTGAGGTATAATGTGTTCTACTTTTCGGCCCAGCTGCCATTACGAACATCATTAAGCAGCATTTACATACCTTTATCTTGCCAGTCAAATGTCTCATACACAATGAGCGCCATAATTTATTGAATAGTGACTCATGTTTTGCTATTTTGGTTTCGTTGGCCAAGTCAGTAACCGGATCCAAATCCAGTTGAACGTGCCTTTTAGACAGAAGAGAGACTGAAATAAAAAAAAATCCCCAAAAGGAGCAGGAACTGAAGATGGCGGCAGTGCAGGACGGGCAGCGCAAAAGCAGATACCTGGACTTCGAGGAGTTATTGCATGCAAAGGATATTTATACAAGGATATTGGCCTCATATTAAAAAAAATCACTTTATTCAACACTGCAGTAAACTCTCGAATATTTTTTGTTGTGCCTTAAAAAAAAGGATGCAAAACAATTTTTCCTTGCCTTTCTTGGCCCATTTGTCATGCACCTAAGTGAAACCTACAGTTGCTTACGAAGTGAATGTTTTGCAAAGCAGTCTGGTTTAGCCTTCTGTCATTAGTTGATGGTGAATACCCGAGATGAATGGGAATTGTGTGACTCAAAAAATATTTTGCATGTACCGTGTGAACACGGAACAGTTTGTTATTACTCCCTGCAGATGGCGCTGCTTAGATCTATTCGACTGCAGCAGTTCGGCGAGTTTCCCTTTCGAGTTCAGTCAACGTAGAATTGCAGTAAAAGAGTTACGGAGTTACCTAATTATATAGTTTATAGAGTGCTGGACGGACGGCTGTGATACTGTAAAATGCATCAAAAAACATGAACTCCCGCACACCATCTAACTGGCAAAGAAAGAAAACATGTAAGCCGGTGTGCAGGACTTCATATTTTCATCTCACTCCTCCTCTACACACCTGTCCCATGTATCTAGATGTGCAAAGCTTTTTTCTGCCTCTAAATGTGGAAGGCTTGAAAATTCTTGCAGAATTCCTGAAGAATAATGTGACATGTTAAACATGAGTTTCCAATTAATAGCAAAAATAGTGGATATTTTACCCCAGGAATGAGAAATATGCTCATACATGTGCGCTTAAATGCGCGCGCACACACACAAACACTTGAACAACCACATACTCCGACACTGCAAAAAAGAAAAGTTGCCTGAAATTTAAAATGTGAGGCCAGCAACTTTAAAGTATTTTTCAACTTCAACTCCCAGACAGTGGTTTCACAAACACATATTTGAAAGAACTTGGAACTGCACACCACTGCCCTTCAGTGATACGTGTGTCTGAAAGAGGAGATACGAGCACAGAATGGAGCAGATGGTTTTAGAAGCGAAGACGATAAATCACAGGCCGGGTGCAGGAGGGGCACGGATCTGGGCTGCCCCTGGTGATCGCACCATCTCCAAACCCACTGTTCCAATATGGAGTCACTTCAAATACAGCGTCTACTGCGAGTACTCAGGTAAAATCTGGATCTCTCTGTGAATGCCACTGAGCTTTCATTCATCTGGTACTAGATGTTATGGGTAGATAAAACCAAAAATCCAAAATCTCTTTGACCATGTCTACCTGCAGAGAACCAGACATAATTCATAGTCAACAACTTAGGACTCTAGGTCAATAAAATCAAAGACCATGGACACCTTTAAATAACAGTAAATATATAGGTTGTCTGGAAATATTAATGATTAAATAAGACCAGATTGATTTGCATTGCGTAAGGCTAACTAAGGGGGAACCAAGTTATCATTATTGTAAATATATGGTAATGATCATACGTTTGAGAAAACCACAGTGGTAATACAGGTTGTACTGTATGTCTATCTATCATTAAACCCAGTTATTTCTGGTCGGGATCACAGGTTGGCTGTAGCCAATTCCATGCTGGGACACATGTGGACCGTAATCCATGGCCGAGATCTGCCCACACACCATCAATCACAAAGAACCATCCCACAGTCCAGATATAAACCTACAACCTCCATACCGTGTACCACTGCTCCACCTCCAGAACTGTACATGTTGCCATTTGAAATGTGTTGTCACAAGGGTCTCATTGTCTAATTTTAATCATAACACCGTCCAAAAATTCTCATCGTCATTGTTATAGTGTACACGCTATTTCCCCTTTAAATTTGGGCTACGATAGCGATGTATTCAGAACGAGCCTGACAATGTTGTATGGATCAGAGCAGAGGAGGGTGGACGGTCATAGCCTTGCATATTTTAGATGTCTCTCCGCTGTTACACATCTGATTCAAACGAATGTAAATTTTCAAGAGCTTGTCAAATGCTGGAAAACGAGGCAATCGTTAGAATTGTATAAGAGAAGAGAGACATTTGAAACATGCACAGATATTGTTTCTGTCTCACACCTGGATACGAAGAATGGTAACATCAGTGAATCGACTTCGTGTTACATATCTGATTTGTAATTGACGTAGATAGCCAGCAAAATAAACCGTAAACTCAAAATGTACAATGGCCTTTTGTCAGACCAGTCGCTATTGCACTTAATTACTATTCTGGAGGCGTGGTCCCCGTAGGGCGGTGTACAGCAGTACACAACGCAAACTTAATTGGGCGGCGCTGTCAGGAAAGTGGTTGTCCTTCCAGTTGTGCTGATTGACGTATAGACATACCCCTGACTCCTCCTTCAACGATTTCCTCTTTTTCCAGTGCCGTGTCATGATTTCATTCCAAAGTCATACTTTGCATTCCAACAAAACTGTCAGTCCGGGAGAATATTTATCGAAAATAGGCTTCTATATAAAAATGCGCCACAAAAATTGTGAATAAATTCCGGTGAAACTTTAACTTCTGCTAGAGGTATAGGAGAGAATTTGAAAGGTAAGTATGAAAACACATGTTCTCTGATTAATTAACGGTTTCATTCTGCTTGATAGTTGAAGTGTGCAGATCTTTGTCATATTTAGAATTTTTTCTCCCAAGATGATGCGAAGCGATGGAATTAATCTGGTAGGCTAGACCAACCTGTCTGTGTGCATTTGATACCATAACCAAATGCTTTGGTAGTCAACAATTTTGAGTATTTCCCTGAGATTCGGGGGACATGCTAAGAATTGAATAACACTTCTCAGAACCGTTTGTGTGGTTATCTTTTAATTTTTATTTCGGAAACTGAAGGACAACCATCAGAGGGATAGCACACACTGAGTTATTTATTTAAATACGGATTGTGCAGAGTAAATTCAAGGTTTTGGTTTATGTCGGTGCTTTCTTTGTTCAGAATTAGGATCAGAACTGTTCATATCTCCATTTAACTAACATTGACAGTCTGTTCCACCATTACTGAAACGGTAGTATCGTTTCTGCGCCAGCACGTGTATGCATTTAATCAGCAGCCTACACAGTGTTAAGCGCAGCTGGAAGGGCTTTACAGTCGCGCACTTTTCTGATGTTAGAAATGCTTTATCAGATTGTGACTTCCTCATGCTTGAATAGTCGCCTGGCGCACTTTGTAGTTAATCATTTCATAGGAAAATTGGCAAGAAAGAGATGTAACCCATTCCTTTCAAAAGTCTGTACTTTTTTTTTTTTTTTTACCCTCGCAGCAATACAAGCTTGAGCGCGTTAAATTTTGGCGTATCGTCTCTTATTTGACTCATAAGATCCCTTGAGGAATAACAACATGAAGCCGCTTCACCAAAATGCTAATATCACGACCGGAATCATTTCCTCGGTTCGGTACAAGTTCAGTTTAACACTTACAGAGCGCGCTTGGACAGGATTAACCCATGATGACATTAGGACTTCGATACCGCGTCCAGGTTCCCTGCTGAGACTCCTTGTGTACTCTCTCTTTTGTTCCAACCATAGTTGCGATTGTAGGATTTTATTAAGCCGTTAATTTGAAGGAATTGTGTGCATTTCATGTTTAAATCAGTTATTTAACATCTTAAACCTTATTCTGAGTGAAGTGCCGTGAAGAAGAAAAAAAGACAATTGAACGTATATAGTTTATTTTTCTATATTGCAAGTAAAATCAGGCAACAATAATATAAAACAAATTAAGTTAGACGTTGAAAAAAATCAGTAAATTAGGTCACTAAATTAATTGGGGTTCTTTCAGAATGTATGTCACAATGTGGGTCTGAAATTTTTATACTTTGTGGCAAGCATGGATATTTCTATCGAAATGTGGCTGGCTGCTTTAAACACAAATGCTCCTAATTACGACAAAATAACAACTTGAGCTTGTTAAAATTTTACAGTTCTAATTGTGGTTGGAGCAAAAATGAGCGTATACCGGGGGCCCCAAGTCCGAGTTCAGGAACCACAGCCTTAAGCCCTGGAAGTGAAGTCGAGGGATGACTTTACCAGCTATAAGCACAATTTGGTGCCAGCTACAGCTCTGCGTAAAATATCATCCAATTAGATATGTCATTAGGTTAGTTTACCTTTTACATTAAGCTATACCAGAGCTGGACGTTTATGGAAAATTTAATTTCTTTTCTTGTGTCTGGAAACTTTGATCAAGAAGCTTTTGTTCCTGTTTTGTCCATGTTTTAGTTGTCTTAGATTTTCAGCATTACATTTTTCTAGCTTTTGGATAGATTTACAATTTTTCATGTCATGGACTTGCATTTGTTATATCTACTTTATACAATGACAGGATGTGCACTTTTTATTAAATTTGTTTGGACAAGTTAAGTGGTAAATATTATGAAATTACTTATCCATCTGTTATTCACAACTATCAATTCAAGATATTTACTTCAACCCCTTAAATTCTAAATTTTCTCTTAAATTTTCCCTTAAGAAGATTCAAAGTCATAAAAAGCATTTTTTTCCATATTAGGACAATTGCAAATGCATATTCAGTATCTGCTGGTTACAGCTCTTCACAGAAGCTACACCATACTTACTTTGAGAGAAATATCCAACCCCAAGACACATGTTTTTATGGCCACATCAGTACATTAAATGGAGCATATCTTGATCTTGTACATCATTTCATAGACATTTCCCTGTAATTCAGCAGGACATATTTGGGATCGTTGGAAACCTCAAACAACACTAGAATTTCAAACAGGCCTGAAGTTCCACAGGTTTGAATACAGCATCTGTATTTGACAAACTCATATATGGGTCCAAAGGTTTTATGGGGTTATTACTGAATATCATACACTTGAGTCCTCTCAACTGGCTTTGCTATTAAATGTAAGCTCAATATAATAATAATAATAATAATTATTATTATTATTATTATTATTATTATTTATCCAGTGCTTTGCACTGTTTTTAAACAAAATAATTATAATATTTATTATTTATTTTTTTTTTATTATTATTATTATTATTATATGAACTAATATGATTAAAATATGTTGGGATTTTCATTTTTAGAGTGAGTTATCCTGTTATAGTGTGATTTTTATAGTGCTATTTTGACTCATGGTGAGAGAATCAGAGGGATTTACTCTACTTTATCTGTAAACTAGACCTTATCAGTTTATTTAAAATTTTTACTATCAGTTTCATGGTTTAGGCAAACAGGCGGTGGTTCGATATTTGACTGTAACATGAAAATCACTCGAGTACTTTTGGCACTTGAGAACATTTATGTCATTTTGACTTGACAGGAAAGAACAGACTGGCTTTTCCGGTTTTACTGAGTTTTGTGCAACACGCATGAAACGTGCGCACTTTGAAATAATTATGTATTATAATAAAAACCTGCCAGTCCTGTACAAGACCTATACCAGGAAATTTTTTTCCCTCAAAAGCTGGTTATGTGGCCATTCAGGGGTGCGTTTCCTGAAATCACAGATGCTAACTAACATAGTCGGACCCATTGACACTGAATAGTCAATGTCAATGCGAACTATGTACGTTCCTCTCTAAGTTAGCTACTACTCTTTTGGGAAACGCACCACAGATTCTTTTCTGCGCATTTGTACTTCTTTGTAATTCATTTTCAGAGAGTAATAATACAAATGAACTTTGTCTTTATACCTGCTGTGGAAAAACTGGGTAACTGCCATTTTTCCTTCCAAATGTTCATCAGGTCAAGTGGCTTCCTGGAAAAAAATATTTACCATGGAAATCATGCTACATTAAAGGCTCAGTGGGATGATATCTTTTCTCATCCCCACCCTGAAGTGGATGGGGATACTGGAATGAATTTTGTCTGTCCGCATGTCCGTCTGTCACGCTTCTTTTCCAGGCTGAAACTCCAAAATCGTTCAATATTTCTCTGCAAAATTTAATCAGTGGCTACAACTTGTTGTGCAGATGTGCCTTTTCATACTTCTGTCCGTCTGTCCGTCCCTATACCACGTTTTGATTCCAGGCCAGACATCCACCGTCCCATGGCTGGGGATCTAAGTACTTCATGCTTGTTTTTTCTTTTTTAGACAAGTGCCAATGCAAGATGGTAAGATTGAGAAAGACTTTGTTGAACCCCGTTGTCATGGTTTAGAAGCGTTGAGGGCACTTTTTCTTGCTCTCGTCCGGGACGATATCACTGTGATGGGTGTTGAGTATCAGACGCCAAATGCAGTGGCCAGAATTAAGAGGCAAAAACAGCAGAGAAAAGAGAGACTCAAACAGGATAAAAATGTGAGACTCGCGCTACCAACGGACGTGGAAGTCGTCCGAGGTAGACAGCAACGAGCTCGGAGAGACAAAAAGGAAAGGGAAAATTCCCTTGATTACTACCACTAAACCTCAATTATGCAGCTAATGTCCCTAACAATCCTCTGTCTCGAGACCTTACTGGCTAAAGCGCAGATGAAACGCTGACACTCTAGCAACGGGAGCGAGGCGGAACTAGAGCTTAAATAGAGTCCGGGTAACGCCCCCAATTCATGCCAGCTGGCCCAGGAATCCAATTGGGAGCAAAACGATATTGTCCCGGACGAGAGCAACAAAAAGACCTCTCAATGCTTCCAAACCGACACCTGTTGGGTCATCTGTGCACTTGATTTGACCCATTTTAGTTATTTGGGAGCAGTGGGCACCCACAGTGCAGCACCCAGGGACCACCTTCAGTTCTAAAGCCAGAGCCTTGATCAGGGACACTAGTGGGAGTGTTCCGACCGAGAATTTGATTGGGGATAGGGTTTGACCCCAATAAACCCATGGGAACTCGGGGAGACCATGCTAACTCCACAAAGAGATGTCCGGGTCGGCTCGGACTCCAACCCAGAACCTCGCTCTCACGCAGCGATAGTGCTAACCACTGCGCCTTCCTGCCATCCCAAGTTTAACTGCGAGCTGAATACAGAAACTCCCTTTTATCTCCTAAACTTAACCAGATATTGGACCAGTTTTCCTCACACGGGCCATAGTCCATCTCAGAAATATACTGTCCTCCCTACTTGCCCTTGAAACTCTGTTAGATATGATGCAGAACAAAAAATACATGAGTAAGCACTGGAATTGGTTCTCAGAAGATTGTGAGAGAAACCAATGAAAAGCTGTAGCTTGTGTCAGTCAGTTAAACCAGTCAGTTAGACACGTGCCAGGATAAAATGAGTCAGTCAAAAACATGCTTGGTAAAAACCAGTCAGTTTAAAATGCCTGATAAATATCATTAATTCAAAAAAAAAAAAAAGCTGAAAAAAATGCTGGATAAAGAGCACTTAGTTAAAATATGCAGAGTAAAACCAGTCAGGCAAAAACTTGCTAGGTAAAAACCGGTCAGTTAAAACATGCTCTACAAAAAGCAGTTTGTTAAAACTTGCTGTTAAAAATGCTAGGTTTAAACCTGTCAGTTTGAACTTGCTGGGTAAAACTAGCTTGATAAAATATCTGTTCGTTAAAACAAGCTGGGGAAAGAAATCAGTTGAAACATGCTGGGTAAAAACAATTGGTTAAAACATGATGGGTGAAAACTAGGCTGTTGAAAATATGCAGATTAAAAGTATTCAGTCAAAAGCCTGAGAGCATTAAACATTCCTCCCCCTACTCAGATCAGTGGATCCTCTGGACCCTGTACATTAGAGAAGAGGAGATGAATTTGTGACATGAAAACAGTGTGAATTTTTATTAGCACAGGAAAGCAGAGGCTCAGACCAGCTCATCTGGTTTGGCTCGTCTTTATCTGTAATCTGAGGAGAGAAACAGCTGGTTATGTGCTTCACGAGCCCCTGTCCCTGTGTGTGTACGTGTCTGAGCATGTGAAGGGTTTCAGTATGTGTGTGTGTGTGTGTGTGTGTGTGTGTGTGTGTCTGAGCATGTGAAGGGCTGTGCGTTTACATGCTTGCATGAAGAGTTTGTGTGTGTGTGTGTGTGTGTGTGTGTGTGTGTGTGTGTGTGTGTGTGTGTGTGCATGCCTGTGCATATGAAAGGTTTGTGTGGGTGGTTGTGTGGGTGTATGTATCTGTATATGCGAAGAGTTTGTGTGTGTATGTGTGTTGTGTGGGTGTACATGTTTGTATATGAGAAGGGTTTGTGTGTGTGCGTGTGGGTGTTGTGTGGGTGTACATGTTTGTATATGCAAAGGAATTGTGTGTGTGTGTGTGTGTGTGCCTGTGCATATGAACGGTTTGTGTAGGTGGTTGTGTGGGCGTACGTATTTGTGAGGAGTTTCCGTGTGTGTATGTGTGTATGAGTGAACATGTTTGTGCATTGTTTGAGTGCACATGTTTGTGTTTGCAAAGGGTTTGTGAGGATTTTTTTGTGTGTACGTCTGTATATGTGAGGGATTTGTGAGTGAGTATGTGTGTATGTGTCTGTGAAAGGTTTGCATGTGCGTGTGCTGTGTGTGTTCATGCCTGTGTATGTGAAGGGTTTTTGTGTGCTGTTTGTGTACATATCTGGGCGTATGAATGGTTTGTTTATGTGTGTAAGTGCCTGTTGTTTGTGTTTCTGAGTGTTTGTGCGTATGTGTCTGTTGTTTGTGTGTTTGTGCCCGTTGTTTGTGTTTCTGAGTGTTTGTGTGTATGTGTCTGTTGTTTGTGTTTCTGAGTGTTTGTGCGTATGTGTCTGTTGTTTGTGTGTTTGTGTGTATGTGCCTGTTGTTTGTATTTCTTTGTGTTTGTGTGTATGTGTCTGTTGTTTGTGTTTCTGAGTGTTTGTGCGTATGTGTCTGTTGTTTGTGTGTTTGTGTGTATGTGTCTGTTGTTTGTGCGTTGTTTGTGTTTCTGAGTGTTTTTGTGTATGTGTCTGTTGTTTGTGTGTTTGTGTGTATGTGTCTGTTGTTTGTGTGTTTGTGTGTATGTGTCTGTTGTTTGTGTGTTTGTGTGTATGTGTCTGTTGTTTGTGTGTTGTTTGTGTTTGTGTGTGTGTGTCTGTTGTTTATTTACGGAAGAGTGTCCCTCTTCTCATTTCTCAGTTTGTAAATCCTCGATTCCTTTCCTGCCTCCTCTCCTCGGGTCTCTTTCCTCGCTGTCATTTTAAAGTGATGTCAGTTAAATATGTGTGGCACCGCTGCATCGTCTGTCCATCTTATTGTGTTCTATCTTCTCTCTCCGATGAGCATAACAGAGTTCATGACGACTTATACATTTACTTTAAATTCAGTTCACAATGTGGCAGCTGTGTGTCATGCCTGTTTTAATGTTGCGGGTACGAAAGACTTCCAGAAAGGATACACCTGTACCTGCTTCCTCATCTATAGTGCCTCCCGCAAGCCTCCTCTCTCCTCTCTCCTCTGGAGAGGCATTTTCGGAACTGAGACACTGCGATCAATATCTTGGTCACTGGCCAAAGCGCGGAGGAGAGAGGAGAGGAGGAGGCGCAAATAAACAAATGAGACGAGCCCTGCTGGCGGCGGCTTCTCTTCTTCTTCTACTTATTCTTTGTTATGAGTAACTAGCACAGAGGTGGGCAGCGAGGGTTGTATCTGTCCCTGGCTTTCACACCAACGTCTGGTCTTTAATTAGTTGATTGTCTCAATTAGCCAAACCATTTATGAAATCTGACGTTTCATGCCCATTTCTTTAAATGATCATGAAACTACAAAGACTAGTCTTATCTCCCTTCATAAAACATTTTCCTTTGATCGAATCATTGCGAAAATCTATATTTGTGCATGCAGTCAATTAACTCAATTAGTCAGGGTAATTGATAGGAATAAAAACCTGCATATACACCGGCCCTCCAGGACCGTGATTGCCCACCCCTGATCTAGCATCACTGATGCTGTAGCACTGCCATGTTCTGGAGGAGATACACTCATAAAATTACTATTAAATCCATCATGCAAAAAAAATATATATATAATACATGAATTTGAAAAAAATAACATCTGAACTCTACGGATGCACTGTTTTAATATAAAAGAAAGGGCTGTTTGCCAATGGAAATGTTCATTGGCAGCAAATTTTCAATGGCTGCGCTTGACTGTGGACCTGCAGGTGTATCGAATGTTGGAAGGTGGTGAAGATTGTGCAAAATCAAATGTGACTGGATAAATTCGGCAAAGTGAGAAGAGAGAGCGGTAAAGAGAAGTCATTTAATTTCTGCATTAACCGCTTTTCATGTTGTACACGGTCCTTAGCGCTCTGACCAGGTGTGCTCCGGGCGCTAGGTGTTACATCAGAAAGCTCATAGAAGTCCTTTCATTTATTCGGAGAGAGAGAGAGAGAGAGAGAGAGAGAGAAAATGGACGTTTTACTGATCACGTTTTCTTTGCATATTTTAATGTTATTATAATGTACTCATCCTAATTATTGGTGAATTTCACGACCAACATTTTTGCTTTTGTGCCCTATCGTGCCTATAATTGTATTGTGTTCGTATTTTTGTCATGCTTTAGCAGTATATGTCTGTGTGTTATGCCAGTAAAGTTTACTTGAGTTACTGAGAGCGGGGTAAGGAAGTAAACGCTGAGGCAGAGAGGGTGAAGGTTAGATTCCTCCTCTTAGTGCCTCAGGAACTCTGCTCTGATGCAGGTGCTGGGAGGGCTGGTTTGTTTTGTTTCCTGGAAATTTATATCCTCTCATTACTGATCTTCAGCCATGTTTTTTTTTTTTTTTTACGAGGCTACGCCTTTTCACCCGACTGTAATCATAAGAGATTTGTCTCCAGGTTGCTGTTTTATCGTTAAAATGCCAATAGTCGGAATTTAGAGGGTTTTTATGGAAGCAAGTAAAATAAAAAGTTAGTATGTTTTGTAGTGATTTTCATTTTATTTTACTTTTTTTTTAATTGAGTGTTTTTGAACACTGAAAATTGATTTCAGCTCCTAAACATTGTGCGGCAGTGCTGACGGTTTAAGCGTCTGATGTGGTTTAGAGTTCTATTGAGACTGAGCACTCACCGGGAGCATTTATTACTGAATATCAAAACGTCAATTTAGTGATGTGTCGATGGCTAATGCTGACAGAATGTACAAACAGAATGTAATTCACCTCACAAGCACAGTGCTAGACTCTGTCATATAGCGCATTCAGTGTCTCTACCAGCCTGTGTGGAGATATGCATCTGATGTTATCGATTTAATGCGACTGTAATGCGGACTGCTGTCATAATAAGTCTTACAGGCCCAATAGTCTCACCAGCCTGACCTGGACAACAGAAGTGTTGAAGCCTCTTGTTGCCTCCTTCCTTGTTTCATCTTCATCCTCATCTCATCAGATGACCTCATGTCTGAAGCTGAAGCATGAGCAGTACTGCTCCTCAAACGAGCTAATCAGCCAATAAATTAGCCAATTGTTTCAAGTTCCTCGCTATTGGAAATTTCTTGTTTATATTGCGGTCATGGCTATCCCTGTGCTGTTCTTTCTGAAAACAATTGATGTACTTAAAGCAGCACTCATCTTGTATTTCAGTTCAGTAGGTGCAAATATACATTTTGCTTGTGCTAGCTTTGTGTCGTTTGTTTGTGTGTTGCTATGTCTGGCCGTGGTAGCCACCATCCTGATAGCGATCGAAGATGAATTTATGTCTAGCAAAGCGTTGCAGTAATGTTAAGCAAACAGGACACCAGCTAATATCAGTGGACAACACTGTGTACTCTGTGTGAGTTCTGAAAAGATTACGAGTGCATACACAAGTGTATCAGACTTTGCAGCCCGACTACCTGCACTAAAAGAGTCTTTCTGAACCTTTGAACCATACGCAGCCATTGCTCGGTCGTGCTCGGTCGTGACAGGGTTCCTTTTAGGGAGGATTTTTGATTTTTTTTTTTTTTAATAAAAGTGGTAGAGGGGAGGACAGAAAATGCATTTTACCCACTTCCAGAGGGCATCATGGCACACAAATTTACCAGTTTTATGTATGAAGAGTTTCATCGCATAACAAGACACATCCATTTTTGCTGTTTTGAGAAAAAGGCCTTTTTTCTTCCAGGAAAACCAGTTATTTTTTATTTCTCAGTCTTGCTCTTGAATTACCAAACATATTTAGCCAGAAAATGGAAATCTTGCATCATTTTGATTATTTGGTATCGATAATGCATTAGAATAGTTTGAACTTTTTTTTTACAAAATGAGATACGTCCATGGATATGTCTCGTTTTGCCAAAGAAGCGAAATGGATAAAATGTTTGAAACTTTACTCTTGTCTGCACCAGAGTCCTGTGCCCTATTTCTGTCACACGGTTAGAATATGATTTCTTCTACGTGTGATTTTGGATTTGGGTGCAGCTTGTATAATGTAGGGACGTGTTGATCTAAGCCTGGGTCTTTATCACAAAGCGAAATATAACCGCATGAGCAGGATAAGTGCGACGAGTAGTTGTGTATCGGATCCCTCATTAATCTGTCTAATGGACGAAATGAAATAAGCTTTTCACTCAATGCAGTTATTCAGTCCAGTCAGTTATCCTGCTTTGAGAAAATATAGTGATCTGAAACTTACCCTCATGTCATAGTTTTGACCGTGTTTGTGGTTTTTAGACTCGCTTTCGGATTCCTTCCAGCTGTTTCGTCAGGCGTGGGCGGCACCTTCCTCTGGGTCTATGTAAGCCGGATGTCCGCCGCGGCTCCCTCGCCGGAGTGTCTGATTTTAGCTAACGCAACGGCCAGAAGATATCTGTAGTCAGGAAATGTTGGCGAAATATCTTCGCGTTTCTTTTGTGGTTCCTGTTTCCCTACGGAAACTCCCTTTTCTTCCTTTCCCTCTCTTACCTTTGTGTTGCACCATTTTAGGTGCCTTGTTTTCTCGGTTCCCGAGATACTTCCTCTTTCTCCTTCTCTCGCTTTGCTTCCTTGTTGCAGATGGTTGGGCGTCTTTTTGGAAGGGCTAGAGCTGCCTCTGTTTGGCCTGTTTCTCTCTCTCTGTGAGTGTATTAAGTCTGAGCTGCTCTGGTTTTCCCCTTCCGCTGCACTTGGCCTCTCGATTCTATCGGTCTTTACATCTCATGCTCAGTATTTTCCCAGTGATGCAGGTCATTCAAAGGGACAAGAGGACATCAGCCACAAACACTGCCTGTGTTAGAAAAGCCTCTATCAGCACACAAATACTACGTCCTTGAGTAATTTACCAAGATTGACAGTGTTAATTGCAGTTAGACTGTCTCAATTGATACAATGTTGTTTGTTTATTTCTTTGACAAGGTTGGTCGTCAAATCACTGCTGTAAAAGCACCAGATTTAAGGCAATTTTACAATTGTAAGATGTGTCTGTCAACAGTGTCTGACGACCAAAATGATGTCAGGGAGGCAGTAACAAGTATCGTCCCTTTGCGTCTTGTACCTGTTGAATATTTGAGGTGTCACCCACATTGTCATTGGTTGTTTCGTAATTTCATTGACTAGATGGGCCGAGAGTTTGGTGATTGTAAGGGAGATTGCCAGATGATACAGTAGCATTTGCAAAAAGACTGGTTGATTATGCTTATAAAGAAATGTCTGTAATTACCAGGGAGACGACAGTTTTGTAGACATCATCCAACACTTTGTTTTGGCTTAAAAAACGGTTTTATCCAACACTTCATTAGACATCTGTTGACATACGTCTCACAAGTATAAAATGGCCATTGAGCTATGGAGGATGTGCTGTGATGTGCCTGTACGCGTCTGTGAGCAGGATCAGTTTTAAGGGAGCGTCTTACTGATGTACCCACTGTTTTCTTCTTTTCCTGCAGCTCTCAGTCCTGCGGGAGGGCGTGGCCAGGTGGCTGGGCCCGGACACATTCGGCACCATTGCTTCTAATACGTGGAGCGTTTCCAGCAGTCCGCTGGGGGGGCTGGATGTCGGTGGCCACGGTGAGCTGGATAAGCCCATAGATGGAGACCCTGAAGGCGTCTGGAGCCCTGACATCGAGCAAAGCTTCCAGGAGGCACTCGCCATCTACCCACCATGCGGCCGCAGGAAGATCATCCTGTCTGACGAAGGCAAGATGTACGGTGAGTGTGCCTGCCCAGAGAGGGGCCTTAACAATGCGTGGATCATTGAAGATAGCTTTCACTTTTTGTTTCCATTGGCTCCTATTTTGGGAGCTGGTTGAGTCCTCATTGGCTCCTATAATTTGAGCTGCTCCTGTTCCCATTCGCTTCTATCATGGGAGCTACTCATGTTCTCATTGGTCTCTTTCATCGGAGCTGCTCTTGTTCCCATTGGCTCCTATCATGGGGGCTGCTCGTGTTTCAATGAGTTCCTACCATGGGGGCTGCTCATGAGGCATGAAGTCAGTTCCTGGAAGCTGCCATTTTAACCCAAGGGCGCCAAAATCAATTTTCAAACACCTAAAAAATTGAAATATACTGAGCTTTTGAAAACCTTTCATGTGGCAACTTGTTGAAAAGAGCTCCCTTGCGGAAAGAAATTTGGTTTCTTTCACTTTCTTGTTGGCTACAATGGATGATCCAATCAAATTCGAATTTGCTTTGTGTGTTTGGGATGATATGAGTTCTGTGATGTATCTACAGAGAGTTATTCTCCCTTCTAATATCAACTTTATGTATGAATCTATTTGTGCATTCCTTTATGGATTCTTTCCAAATTTAGGTTAATTTGTTACCTGTTATCATGCGGTATACCGTGCAAACATCAGCGGAGTTTGACTTGTTGAAAGACAGACAAGTAATTAAAGCAGTGGAATACGCTGCTGAAATGGAGCATCAGAATGTGGCCTAACATGGATTACGCTGCAGTGCTGCTTCCAGATGGAGTCCAGATGTGGCAAAGAAAAACCTTTAACAAAATAGTAACTGTTAGAAGTATACATTGAATTAGCTTTGATACATATCCTTGAAAAATATGTGATAATAAAACGTGACGACTTCTAACATTCAAGATAGTTGAGCCTTAATGCAATTACAGTCTTTTCAACTTTACGGTACCTTATGCATAACATCTGTCATATGTTATTATGTTCAATTAATTGCCTCTCACTTTACTTTCCATAGTAAATATCTAACATGAGATGTCACTTACACAGCTCTATACGTCTGAAGATACCACAGCCACTTCTTTTCTGACTGACGATATGCCTGATGATGGGCATCTTTTGAGCATATTTATTCTCTTGTTTTGGAAGGATTTGGCAGTGCAATAACTGTTACGTTCATACTTGAGTGAGTATGGTCATGTGCAGTAACCGTTTCACCCTTTTCTCGACGGGTGAAAATTGGAGGAATGCGGTGATCCAGCCTCGGTCTGTGTAAGATTTTGTCACTGCCAGCTCAAGGTGTATTGTGAAATATCTAACCCTGCAGTGCATTTTCTAATACATAAGAATGTCAGCACACATCCTTAAATTCTTTAGACTGATGTGTTCACCCTCCCCATGTTCCACAAATCTTCACCCAAAACTCTTCATCAGAGATCTCTCTCTGTAATACATTTCAAGCTTGTTAAACATTGAAGCTAACTTACTGGCTACCTTAAAAACGTGAGTTAACTCCACTAAATGCTTTGTTTCAAATCACAGTTTGTCAAAGCAACAGATTGCTTGAATTTTAACTTTTGAAAAGTTATAAACTAGACTTCAATATCTGAAACATGTCATGCCAAGTGGAGTTAAAGAGAAGTAAGTTCTCAGTACTGAACGGGGCTGTCATGTTTGACTGTGCGTCTGTGTTTCTGATAGGTTTCTCACTCCTGCTTTGTCCTTGGTTTCGAACTTGCGGATCTCGGGTGTGACTCATGCCCTCACTGAAACCCAACTGGGCCAAGTGCATTACTGGCATATTTGAAATAACTGGCTGAGCACTGCGCGTCTCTGCGAACACGCCCTGTATAAAGACGTACAGAAACAAGGCTGCGTCAAAAAGGACCCTCAGCCCGGAGCTGATCAGCTGCTCTGGAAACCCAGATGGCATGGGGAGATGAAATGTTTTGTGGAAACCTATGTCCTCAAAAAAAAAAAAAAAAATCTGTAAGCGAACTTAATTGATTTCTGCAAAAAGCATACAATACACCCTAGGATTGAGTGTACTGTGTTCTAAGGTTCGAATTTATTAATGCATGGATCAGAAAGTGGATAAAAATGCAGAAATTTCTAAGTACTGACCCCTGGACCCATCCCTGAAAGGGACTCTTTAAAGACTAGTGTGAATATGCCTTTCAAATGTAGTTTAAATATATGGATTGTGCAGATGTGTATTATATTTACATATCCATACTGCAGATCTTCTGCCAGCCAAAATTTAGCTTGTTACCATGATGGACTCAAAAGTTACCGCCTGAAAATGGATGCTGGTACTTCGTTTTAAATGAAAACATGTAGTAGGCTATACAGGAATAGCTGCAAACTATGTCCGCATCACATTTGTCCTGTGCTGGGAGTAATTCAGTCAAATGTAACATGGGTGGTGTGAACAGGCAATTCAGCTCATCAAACCTACCCATTATCCATCACTACAGTGAACCCGTTGCGTCAGATACTTTAATGAATTCTGGACCACTCCCAAAGTAGGGGGGAGTATTGAGAGGAATGTTGGACAGGATATCGGGGTGAAGATGATGTCGTATGGACTTGGTCTGTGATTGGGGGAACGTTGGGAAGCCCCAGGTGGTGAGACTTAGAGTGGGGCTCGCCTCTTTCGTCGGGGTCCGTGTGGCACCTAAGCCCCTCGGGGTCGCAGGGTGGCAGCTGTTTCTTGCTTCCTTCCTGCAGAGGGGAAGGGAGGGAGGGAGGGAGGGAGGAAGGGAGGGAGGGAGGGAGGGACGTAGAATCGAGAAGAGTGGGGATTGTGGGAATGAAGGCGGTTTATATAGGAGAGCAGACGAATAGGAAGGCGCATTGGGAGTGGTCTTGCTCATTAACATCTGTTATAGGGCACACCCTGAAGTATTAGATGGTATCTAGGATTGTATCTAGCCTGGTTTTGAAAACTCCCAGAGTCTCTGACTCTATACAAGATAACTTGGCAAGCTATTTTACACTGTGACCTCTTTCTGCAGAAAAAAATACTCCCTGATATCAGTGCTAAACCCTTCGCTGATCTCCGTTTGTGACCCGGACTACTGCAAACAAACTTTGGCCTTAATAATTCTGCATAGTTAATTTGTTAATCCCTTATACATATTTAAAGACCTCTATCATATTACCCCAAAACGTCCCTTTACTGCGGCTGAAGAGATTAAGTTTATTTACTCTGTCCATATAACTTTATTCTGTTGTACCCGGAAATAACTTTGTGGCCCTTTTTTTAAAGGGTCCATATCTTTCATGTCGTACGGTCCCCAGAGCTGCACACAATTCTCTTAAGTGAGGTCTGGCAAAGGGACTTTGTATAATTCTCATGGAGAAGGCCTCCGGGTTTTTCCCAACTGTTTTAATTTCAAACCTCATTTTCACAAAACAATGGATTTGTGGGACAGCCCACTTTACCTCACAAGGACACATTTATTCTCAGTAATTCTGGCTATATATCCCAGCATCCTGTTTGCCGTTTAAACAGCTTGAGGACAGTGGCGAGAACTTGTAAGGATTTGATAAACAAGCACTCCCAGGGTATTTTCAACCGGAACGGATTTGAATTTCGAACCTGCCATAAAGTAATCCTGCCAAATGATTTTATTTCTGACATTTATAACTTTGCATTTAGCTATGTGTGTTGAATTTAATTTGCCGTATTTCTGCTCACTTTGGGGTTTTAGCTAAATCATCCAGACTCACCTGAGTAGACTCAGTGTCAGCCAGTACTCCAAATTTAGTATCACCAGCAAATTTGACCAATTGTCTTTCAATCAGGGGCCTCCAATTTTTCCCAGAAAGGCCCAGTGTGGGTGCAGGCTTTCATTGCAACCAAGCAACTGCACACTTGATAATACTATTCAACCCCGGGCCTCTCGGCTAATTAGCTTGATTAGTAGCATCAGGTATGTAGCTGCTTGGTTGCAATGAAAGCCTGCACCCACATCGGCCCTTTCTGGGAAAGATTGGGGACCCCTGCTTTAAATGCTCCTGTTAGGGTCATTAATGTAAAGTGCGTGTGGAAGAGCAGGGGTCCTAACACTGATTACTGCGGATCTCCACTTACCACTGTTATGGTCCCAATTTGTTATAACATATATGACAGCAAGGGATGACAGACAAAATTTTAAAACTTAAACTGGTTTAATTAAACAAACACTTTTTAATAATTTACTATCTACTCTACTGACCAAGATTGATAAATACAAGAACAAAAATGTTTACAGTCCCTTTGGTGGGGTTGCTTGGTGATGTCCTGGGTGAGGAAAATACTCCAAACACAGGCAAAAATCCACAAAAAGCTTCACAGGTCTTGAAAAGAATGACAGGTCTTGTCAAATGTATCCTTGTCCTTGCAATTTCTCCTACTACTTTACTCTCTCAATTTCTCTCCTTATATACTCTTTTGCAGACCCCTCCCACATTTAGACCTTTTTTTTTCCCTCTGGGACCTTCCCCTCTCAGACATGCCCAGGACATGCCCAAACCTAGCTCCAGACTAGGCTTAACAAAAAAAAAGGTCAATACTGCCATCTAGTGGCTTCTTTCCACATTACACCACAATGACTTGGTCGGATGAGACTCCTGTTACCACAACTCTCAGTGTGGTATCTCGTAACTAGTTCCGAATCCATTCAAAAATGCTTTCCTCTGCTCTTTTTTGACCTTAGCATGCATTTATCAGAAAAAGGAATATTCTAATGTTTTGTGATTCAATACCATCTTGCAGTCCAAAGAACTTTCAGTAGTTTCCTCTAGTTTTTTTCCGCAAGTATTTGATTAAAATTGGGAAGTTTATTTGTTTTTAGAAACGTAAAATATATTTGAAAAGTATTCTGAGGTGTTGGAGCAAATAGAATCTGTCTGTACCCAAAAAAGACCACATAAAGTGGAATTTCTTAGGTTTATGCTGGCGGACCAAATTTCGGCCTGGCAATGCAATTGAATTCAGTTTTTTTTATTTGTTTAGCAATGTTTTAATAGTGCAGTTGTGGTGGTGGACCCAAGTGCTTTTTTTTGTGGGGACAATGTAGATCGTCTTTTGAGGTGTCAAGATTAAGCCCCCCAAATGATGATAGGGTGAGTTTGGTTTCTTCCTCTTGGGTTTCTGGGATGCACAGCGAGGTTATACTGCAGAGCTAAGATGTGATCCCCTCATATGTGATTCGGGACCCTGTCTGTTTCCACTGGTCTGACATGGGCTCCATGAAGTCACATTTTAAACTTACTCGATGCGAGGACTGCAGAATCTCCTCTCTTTTGTTATTTTTGGAGTGCAGGACACTTTTCATTGTTCAAAGAAATTAGTTCTCAGAACCAACCCCCCCCCCCCTTTTTTTAATTTAATTTGCGACGCAGGAACTGTGAACAATTGCAGCTCTCAGAACTTCGTTTGGAGGGATTTTTTTCTAGCTCCAACTTCAGTGTGGGTATTTTTACAACACCAGAGGAACTCTGAATAATGTAAGCGTACGTTGGTATACCAACCACTGACTAACATCGCTGCATGGGGTTCCTACTGACAGCGCTAAAGCCAACAGAAAAAAGCCCTTAAAGGTGAATAGGTCCTGGGCAACTCCCTGGTGGGCATTTCCTCACAGTGAGTCCTGTTTGGTCTGAAACGGCCTTTTATCCATCTCATTTGTTGCACCCTTATCTCACTTTCTCTCTCTCCTGCATCTCAGTTCCCTTATTTGATATTTCCGTACCCCTTACTCCTGTCTACCATGAGGAGGGAGCTCTTAGGAGCTGTGAATGAGGTGACTCAAGATCAGCCTTTCCAGAACACTCTCAGCTGAAAGCTGCGATGTCAATCAGTAATGACTGACGCTGGGAGCAGAGCTGTGTAAGGATCAGAAATGGACGGCGGCTTCAAATGACACTTCAGAGGAGAGGACGTCTCATTTCTCTATGAACATACTTCCTTGTTTCCTCTCTCCTTGTGTGGTTTCCACGCGTCTTTCCATCCATCCCCTGTACGAGGTGCTAAGATCCAAGAAAAAATGAAGAGGATGCAATTTAAATGAATCAGGAAGTACCTACCATCTCTCTTTCCCCCCTCTCACACAACCCCCCCCCCCCCCCCCCGCCGCCCTGCCTCCCTCTCTCTCTACCTCTCTCTCTCTCTCTCTCTCCCCCCTCTACACTCCCCACCTCCCTCCCTCCCTCCCTCTCTCCCCCCCCTCCTCCCTCTCTCTCCCTCCCTCCCTCTCTCCTGCAGTACTGGGCTGTGCCGTCCTCAGATGGTCAGTTCTTAAACTGCATGAGCCTTTGAAGCCCCAGGCTGTGCAGGGCAGCTGTGCTGGGGGTCCTGCAGCTGTTAGACACTCCGTGGGTCTAAAATGGACACCACTGCCATATCAAATTGGAAAGAGTGCTACAGTATTATAATTTTATTTATTTTATTTTTTTTTTATTGAGTTATATCTGTGATTCAAAGTGCACAGAACATTTATCCCCGACTGTACAAACAAACAGACAACTCATAACAGCACTTCTAAAAGAAAGAAAATTTTAAAAATCATATAAATAAATATATAAGCATGAAAAAAGTAATATTTATGGTTACATGAGAAGAGATGTAATATACATAGACGTAACCTAATACAGTGCTACATTATAATACATTACATTAATTTAGCAGATGGTTTCCAATGCGATATGATGTCCAATTAGTGATTGCCTAAGGTTATTGTAATAACTGAACATACACAGGTCAGAGAGGGTATATTTTGCTGAAAGTATCAGATATCCATCGCCGTGGACGACATATCTAGTTCGCAAGGCGTTGAACGATAACCCGTATTCAACACAGAGGGATGTTTTATGTTCAGCGTCTACAGTCCTGTTTGTGTTTTTTTTTTTTCATGTAAAAGCACGCTTCTAAAATGATAGGATCTGTAATACAACATTATTGCTTTTTGGGCTACAGTTGTATTTTTTTTTTTTTGTTTGTTTTGTTTTAATTAAAGATTGTTTTGTGAGTGTGCACGTGTTTATGTGTGTGTGTGTTTGTGTGTGTACGTGTGTGCATGTTTGTACGTGTGTGTGTGTTCTTGCACTTGCTTCACAGTGAGGACTAGAAAATATTTTTTCTTACGGAGTGGGGACATTACTGGGAAATGAGGACATTACTGGGAGATGAGGACATTACTGGGAAATGAGGACATTACTGCGAAATGGGGACATTTTTGCCTGTCCTCACAACTACAAAGGCAAACTGAGACTGTGACGGGATTGGTGAAGGTTAGGGTAAAGGTTTGGGTTAGGTTAGCCATGCGTTGCTTATTGTTACGATTAGTGAAGGGCTGTGTAGAGACACACAGAGAATGAATGGAAGTCAATGTGATTTCGTCACAAGGATACATGCAACGATGTGTGTGTATACAGTGGCGTGCACAGACATTATGGGGGGCAAGTGCTCAGGGGGGAGGGGGAGGGCACTTTTTTGCACACGTGGAACATGTTATTATAGTGTGAGATTAAAAAAATAAAATAAACATTACACGCACATGTTCAATGCAATTCATGACTACTGTCATTCATCACAAGAAGGCACATGGGTAGCCTTTATGGGGATATTTTTCTCTCAGGCAATGGGGAACTGCCTGATTCTTCTTTATGTGTTCATTTATGTTGCCTAACAAAACCTACACAAAAGAAAACGTTCAGCTTAACAGATAGATTTGCAAAGTCGACCGACATTGTTTGTGGTGGTCGTCCTCACGTTATCTATCATTGTTTGGGCTATAGCATTAAACTAGCTAATCAGGTGACCAGTCGGCTAAAAAATGCTCAGTTGTTTGGTGCTGTATGAGCAGTGGCGTACCGTCAGATGCCAGGAAGGCCTTCAGTAACATCACCCTTTCCCGGATAATTGCTCTTAAACTGTTTGCGATCAGGTTTGATCGATTAACAATCGAACAGTTAATTAACAGAATAGCCACCACCAATGCGTGACACGTAATGAGTAAGAAATGGTAATTACAAAGCGATTGCTTGTTGGCTATGTTGATATAATTGATGTGAATCCGCAAGGATGGCAATCTGCAAAAAATCTGAAACTTTCGCGGACTGCACAGCAATTATTTTCGTCTTCACTCAGCTATGCTTTTTACCTAACTACGCACTTTAGCTGTCACATTCAGAGTATATAGATCGGATTCTCATGGCTAATTGCTCAATGAACGTCGCGAATTAATTTACGCAAATTCAAAAATTTTAAAGACGTAGGCTATTGATATTTTTTCCGTAGCCATTGGTGTGCGGAAGTAAGTTGAACGCCGTATAATTTCGTAGTGCAATGTATAACACGGCTTTCAAAAACAAGTTGGATTCTCGTCGGTTCCTCCAATCAGTCTGAGCAACGGTTGCTAATCGGGGAGGTAAACTGCGAGAGGTGTCTGTCATTAAGAAGTGAAAGGTGAGGTTATTGCTGGCCCTGTGTTTCTGCCGACGGACCGTCACTGAGTATGAGACATTCTACTGCACAACAAAATGATTAGAGGTTGGGCTGATTTCACTTGATCGTGCACGCCACTGTGTGTATGTGTGTGTGTATGTGTATGTACTGTATTTCTGTGTTACAAAATGTTAGATATTCACGGTCACTTCTAGAACAGACCGAGGCAGGTGTTGGTGCCTGTGGCTGAACTGTGGACGTAAAGTGAGGTGGGTGGGTTGGTGTGGGGTCAGGCTTATGCAGTTGCTGGGAGAGACAGCGGGGGTTTTGTGTCCCTGAAGAGTTACTGCTGCAGCTGTCATTGCCAAGTGTGTGTGTGTGTGTGTGTGTGTGTGTGTGCGTGCGCAAGAGTGTGTCTGTGTGTGAGTATGTGAGTGAGAGCGCAAACATGAGAATTAGTGTGTAAGAATATTAGGCCGTGTGCGAATATGTTAGTGTGAGTGTGTGAGTCAGTGTGCGAGTATGTTAGTGTGCATGTGTGAGTCAGTGTGCAAGTATGTTAGTGTGCATATGAGTCAACGTGCGAGTATGTTAGTGTGCATGTGTGAGTTAGTGTGCGAGTATGTTCATGTGCATGTGTGAGTCAGCGTGCAAGTATGTTTGTGTGCATGTACGAGTCAGTGTGCGAGTATGTTAGTGCGCATGTGTAAGTCAGTGTGCGAGTATGTTAGTTTGCATGTGTGAGTCAGTGTGCGAGTATGTTACTGTGCGTGTGTGAGTCAGTGTGCGAGTATGTGAGTGAGCATTTGTGAGTCAGTGTGCGAGTATGTGAGTTAGCTTGTGTGAGTCAGCGCACGAGTATGTGAGTGTGCTTATGTGAGTCTGTGCGAGTACATGAGTGTGCTTATGTGAGTCAGTTTGTGCGACTATGTGAGTGTGCATTTGTGAGTCAGTGTGCGAGTATGTGAGTTAGCTTGTGTGAGTCAGCGCACGAGTATGTGAGTGTGCTTATGTGAGCCAGTGCACAAGTATTCGAGTGTGCTAATGTGAGTCCATGTCCTTGCATGGTACTGTGTGTGCAGAGCTGATAGACTTTGCACATACTTGCACATGCACACAGACAACTGCTGTTAATAGAGCATACATTCATCAACCATATAAAAACTAGAGCACTCGGCAACCGAGTACACGTATCCCCCGAAGGCCCCCCAGTTGGGCCCAGATGGTCCCAGAGTGCCCAAAATCAATAGGTGTCGTGAACTTACCATAATACATGTCCCTGCAAAATTTGAAAAGAATCGGTGCACTTATGTGGGCTGTAGAGCGTTCACAAGAAAATCTCTGCGGACGCGGCGGATGCGTGACGAGGCCAAATCCATAGTATCCTCGGAACTCGTTCGGGGGATACAATTAGGACTATTCACAGATGAAACACAGAATGTTTATTAGTGTATCTTGTAACAACGGCGCGCGTCACTGTCTGCAGATAGACAGTAGACAGTATGCTAACAGCTGGTTCTCGTAGCCGACGAGTTAGACGAGGGAGAAATGCCTTCAGTGCGGAAGTGTGCACTATCTACCTGGGAAGAGATGGCATTGGGATGCACTGTGGGAAAAAGACAAGCTTGTGGAGGGGGTGTGATACTCTGGGCAGTGTTCTGCTGTAAAACATTGGGTCTGCAGATTCAAGTGATTTCAGTTTGATGGAGCTGTTTCAACAATACTAAGGGGACCTAAACGGTATTAGGAAGGTGGTTTTAACGTTGTGTTTGTCATTGTACGCAGACTGCGCGCTATGCTGGAGCACAGTCGTATTGTTTGCCTGCTCCCTAGTGGCCACTGGTAGTTATTGCGGTTTTTCAGGTCAGTGAGCAGTGGTTCCTCCTTGTTTCTCAGTGTATACTGAACAATTTTATTCTCATCTTAGAACATACCAAAGATGATTTAATGAGGTAAAACTTTAGGACTGCTGCGTTCTCCATGCACAGGAACCATCTTGCAAGTGCTTCATTATTACTGAATGTGATTTCTCTGTGCTTTGAAACATGACACAGTCAGGCTCAATTTTCGGGGGTCGAATGTATCCCCCCAATATTCAGGACACCCCTGCAATCCCCTCCTCTAAAATGAGACTAAAGTGATGCCCTTCTAGTTTGTAATAAATGCTTAAAATATGCTTATATATTATTTTTATATTATTTTATATTATTTTTTATATTATTTTGTCTGAATTCTCAGAGGTTATTTGCTGACAAGTTGGGGGAAAAAAGTCTGGCTCCTTCGCACATTTCTGTCATTCTTTGTGATTTTTTTGAGCTCACTAAAGACTTGACTCTTAAAGACGCATTTTCTGAGGTCAGCGGTCTGTCCGGCGCTCTCACAGGATGTTTTTATGTTTGTTCGTTGTAGGTCGCAATGAGCTGATCGCCAGATACATTAAGCTGCAAACAGGGAAGGTCCGCTCACGGAAGCAGGTAAGCAAACCCTCTGGCCACGTTTCTGACGTCCACAGAAGGTAGACATTAACCTCAGAACTGTAATTGTGTACCCAAATTCCACAGGATGGACACTAACATCTGGCCCCGGCGGTCTGTCGTGGTTAATTAGTCAGGATTTATTAAGACCAGGCACCTAAGGTGTGTCATCTCTGTGAGCCCAGGGATCGACATTCCTCCTGTAGTCAGAGCACTCCAGTGCAGTATTGCAGCTTACTAAAGCGGTGTTTCCACCAAACACTTCCTGTATAGGATGCCTAAAATCATTAGTTAACCTGCAGGGGCCAGTGTGTAAACCCTAGATCTGGTTTGCCTTTCCATCACAGCCAGTACTTCCAGTGTTGGCGGGGTTGTTACCAGATGATGATAACCGCGTCAGCCGCGAAAGTCACGTACCATTGACTGCTGTGTTTCTAGCTCAACCTTTTGGAATAGGGTCTGTGCGTGAGGTCCTTCATCGGAGACGTAACGAGAAACCGATGGATCGAAACGGCTCTATTGTCACCATCCATAATTTTTGACGACGGAAATGCAAAAATAACCATTCAGTTGTGTGATAAACAAAACCGAACTGAAACAAACTGCTGCAGTCTCTGGTGCCACAAAGGTTGTTTTTCCACTTTAGTTCACTCAAAACAATGATGTGTATCTAAGCATCATGGCAAATTGTTGTATTTTAGTCAGCAGTTTATTTGTGCAGAACTGTTTACTCTTCATGGGTGTTTTTCTTGAGCAACACAAAGGATTCTGATTCATTTTATATTCCTATCAATCTCCTCCCATTTTTGCTTGTATAAAACCCTTTTACATATTCTCTGGTGCCAAAAAGCGCCATCATCAAATATAGCAGCTGTTATGAATTTGTTTCTAGCACCACTGACCAGCTCTCATGGGAATCTATGGTGCCAGTCAGCAGAATTTGTCTCCAGCCTTGATGTATCATGACGTCTAAACCTCTAGCCAATCAGTAGTAATACCCTACTTATTATCCAACAGCTAAAGAGGAAAACCAGCTGTTCAAACAGCCTCGATGGTCAAATTTCAGTTTCCCTGTCTCAAAGTCTCTCAGTCTTTCGGGACTTAGGTGTTGTCCTAGGATGTGATCTTGCAGAGAATGCATTGTGCTCTCTCGAGTCAGATTTATCCGTATTTGGACAATGAATCATATTTACAATGCTGATTTAACTACATAGTTCTTGCGGTATAGATGCTCATGCTCTCAAATTAAACCAGACTGCGGTCTCTCCACAGGGAGTGAACCATTTAGCAATGACAGCCTTTTAATGTTACAGCCCAAATACTTATGGATCTAAGCATTCTTGTTTGATTTGTATTAACTCTGTTGGTGCAAGATTAGCGCTGGACATGTCATATATAGCTATTGTTCTGCAGATGTGTGTGTGTGTATATGTGTGTGTGTGCGTGTGTGTTTAAAGCTGTTTCATGCTCTCCAGGTGTCTAGTCACATACAGGTGTTAGCTCGGAAGAAGTCTCGCGAGTACGTCTCAGGCATAAAGGTATGCGGTGCGTCTGTCGGGCGTCTCTTTCCTCCCTGGTTTACGGCTTTCTTCTCCTCCCATTCCTCCTTCCCTCTCTCTCTCTCTCCTCGTCTCTGCCCTTCCCTCCTTCTCTCCAGGTTTCTAGCCATCTGCAGGTGCTTGCCCGGAGAAAAAATCGTGAGGTGCAGTCAAAGCTGAAGGTATGGGCAGGGCTTCGGGTGGGCTGGGCGGGGCTTGGTGCTGGCTGGGTGGGGCTTTATATTGACTAGGCAGGTCTATCAGGGGGCTGGGCAGGGTTTTGGGCTTTATGCTGGTTGGCAGGGCTTCGTGCTGGCTGGGTGGGGCCTTGTATTGGCTGGTTAGAGCTATCTGGGGGCTGGGCAGGGTTTTGTGCATTGTGCTGGCTGGGCAGGGCTTTTTGAGGACTGGGTGGGGCTTTGTATTGCCTGGGCAGGGCTACCTAGGGGCTTGGCACAATTTTGTGCTTTGAGCTAGTTGGCTGGGCTCTGTGCTGGCTAGGCGGGGCTTTGGAAGGGCTGGGTGGGGCTTTGTGCTGGCTGGGTGTAGCTTTTTGAGGACTGGGTGGGGCTTTGTAGGGGCTGAGCAAGGCTATGTGGGAGCTGGGCAGGGTTTTGTGCTTTGTGCTAGCTGGGCGGGGCTTTGTATTGGCTGGTTATAGCTATCTGGGGGCTGGGCAGGGTTTTCAGGTTTGTGCTGGTTGGCTGGGCTTTGTGCTGGCTGGGCGGGGCTTTGGAGGGGCTGTGTGTGGCTTTGTGTTGATTAGGAAGGGGTTGTTGGTGTGGGCTGGGCTTTGACGGTTGGCAGAGCTTTGTGCTGCATGGGTGAGGCTTTGTGCTGCTGGGTGGAGTTTAGGTCTGGGTGGGCGGGGCTTAAGCTGGCAGGGTCTGACTGAATGCAGCTCACAGATGGCACAATCACCTCCTGGTCCCCTTGTGCCACAGACTCTGCTGGTTCTTGTGGTCTGATTAATTTCAGAGACCAATGTGAGCTGTACTGTGGTGTGATCGTGCCAGTATGGGCACCGTATGTGTTAGTCACTAACACCAGAGCACTAGAGCTATAATAACCTTTCAGGCTGCTCCCTTATCTTCTTTCCTCCTAATCCTGCCCTCCCCACTGCACAAACACACACACAAAACACATACACAAACACATGCGCACACACACGCACACGCATGCATACAAATACACACAAGAAAACACACACAGACACACGTATACACTCTTATACACACAGTCCTATACACATTCTTGTGCATGTATACCCAAATATTCAGATACACAAAAGCACACACAAACATCCACACACAAACACGCGCAAACACACACATACACGCAGACACATATTGATGCGCTTGCACACGCACATACACACACACACACACACACACAAAAACGCACACATGCACGCACACACACGCGCGCGCGCACACACTTACACACATACAAATACACACAAGAAAACATGCACAGACACACATATACACTCTAATACACACAGACCTATACACATTCTCGTGCATGTATACCCAAATATTCAGATACACAAAAGCACACACAAACATCCGCACACAGACACGCGCAAACTCACGCTTACATGCAGACACATATAGATCCACACACGTATGCACACAGCACATGGGCACACGCTTCAGATTTATCCAGAAACACTGTGTCAATTTTGTGTCACCGACACACGCCTAAGTGGAGAGTTTGCTTTGAGGTCAGCAGTGTCATGTGATTTATGCATATATGATGAAACCTGTTCTGTAGAGTTTAACCCACTTGTAAGAATATGATCTTGTCATTGTTTTGGTCTTTACACCAGGACAGGGGCAGTTTCTTCAAGCTTTTTGATATTGTGCATGAAGTCCTGCTGTTTTAGTCACTTGCTCTATTATGGTCTCATAAGTAAAAGATCTGAAGTTGACTTGAAAACACTTTGGTCTGGCTCCATTTATTATAGCTGTTTTGACATTGATAGATACAGTAGGATCATGACACTGATCAGATCCGTTGAAGCGCACTTTACGCTCCTGTTTCTGTCTGTGCGTTAAATAAACCTCCTATGACTCAAAGCCCTGTTAGCCCTGAAAGAAAATGCTTCTGTATTTCAGTGGAGGACAAATGCTCTGAACATAATCAGTCCACGAAATTTGTCCTGTTGACGTTGTGCATTCTTTTACTGATAGCAGGTTTAATCGCACACAGTATTGTGAATTTTGACAGACACTAATGGACTCTCTTTCTCTCTGTTTTTTTCATTCAGGCCATGAATTTGGTAAGTGTCTGGGCAACATCTTTCGGCTGCTTCACTGCAGTATCTTAACCCTTCCTCTCCTGTTACCCTCGTTACACAGTAAAACTTCCAGCGCTAACTGACTCCTAGCGGAATACATACCAGACCCATTGGAAACACAAGTACTCTGAAATGGGTGGTTTATCAAGGCTTTTGTCTCCAGCCCCTGCACCATGTCCCCAATACTCTTCTGCTTAAGATCAGTTTATATGTCCATGGACACATGCCTGTAGCACCTGAACATGTCCTGGCTGTAACCATCAGAAACTGTGTTTGAGTAAGGACGGACAACCTGAAACAATAACGATATACTTTGATTTATTTCTCGCTGTTTTTGCGCTTTCTGGTTTTAAGCTGGTTTATGTTGGTTAAACTATCCAGTGTGTGATTGGCTGATCTCTTACCAGACTCCATCCTCTTCTCTCATGAACTCTCTCTGCCCACCTCGTCCAGGACCAGGCCTCTAAAGAGAAGGCGATACAAAACATGGCAGCACTGTCCTCCGCCCAGATCGTATCCCCCAGCATCATGAGAGCCCCGCCCTCTTCACTGGCCCGGCCCACGTATCCTACTTCTGGTGGGGTAAGTCCCTCCCCCTTACTGGCCCAGCCCACCTATACTGCTTCTTCCAGTGTAAGCCCCGCCCCCTCGCTGCCCCACCTACTTATCTTTCTCTTGCTTGAGTAAATCCAACTAATCCACACCCCAGTCCAAGTAAAACCAGGCCCCTCTCCGATGAACCGACATCCCTGCCTTGATAAGCCCCACCCCATATCCCTGGCCAGTAAAAGGAAAAATTAGGCCAGAAATAAAATGCACAACTGATGGCACTTTTAACACTATGGAATTGTGCCGCTACAGGCAGAATGTGTTTGGACTCGGACTCAAGATGAAAGATCAGATCGGAGGCTGCTGATGTCATGGTTGCTCGAGCTGCTTGTGTAAGAGACTTTAATTGACGGACTCTGTAGGTTTGTTCTCACTGTTCTTTGATTGTGTTTCTCCACAGTTTTGGCACGCCCATCTCTCGGGACAGCTTGGACATTCTGAGGAGTAAGATCTGTGTTTTTAAAGTTGATATTTGGCTGTTTGGTGCATTGATATTTGACTGTTGGGGGAGGGGGTGATATTTGGCTTTTTGGCAGGTTGATACAATTTCAAGCTAAGGTGGACAATCCAGGTTCAGACAGTTGAAGATCTCTTCTCTGTTTTGCTCTGAACTCCTGCATTTGCTCATTACAGCAGCCCTGTCACCCCGAGGGCTGAACTAATTAGTGTAATCAGCAGGCTGGGCACTGAAAATGAAACATGGCCAGAATTTTACTTTCTAAGGACAGGACTGCGCACCTCTGATTTAAAGCAAATAAATATTTACTGTGGCTTGTTATTGTTTTCATTATCTACACAGCAATGCCTCTCATTAAAATTCCTCTTTTCCAGCATCAAACCTTTTGCACAAACCCAGTACCCTAGTCTACATGGTTCCGTGCCCAGTTCCGTATCAGGTGAGTCTTGGGTACACAGAGCGTTCAATATGTATTTACACAGCGACAGAATCTTTGCTTATTGATTTTGTTTTCATTTGCATGGTGTTTGACTCTAATGACCATGAGGATAAACTGGAGACCGTCATTCATTCCTGGATGTTAAACATCTAAACTGCATGACCCTTTTAATTTATATATACAGTACTAAATGACCGTCTAAATACCTATGGCCTGCGCTGTATAACAATCAAAACTTAATGACAGTACATGTCGAGTCCCTTTTTTGATTTGCTGCCAAACCCTGCCTCTAGCCGTCCAGCCATCAGTACTGGATCCAGGCCTTCCTTTGCAGCGATGACACGTTACGTCTGCTTTGCATAAGCACATAAATGGAGTAACTGCATTTCATGCTGATTGGATGAGCAGACATAAATCTCATGATGTGTTGCGCCAACCAATATGGTGCATTGCCGCAGCCAGCTAGATTCATTACCGGAAACATCCAGATGCTGTTCGCTGACTACCAACAATGTAGCTAGAGCTGTTGTGTATTGTTCTTTTCAAATAAACAGACAGACTGCAAATTGCTAAAGTCGCCCCTATACAGCATTGATGACTCAATTCAGTGCGAAACCACTTAAATTGCAGATCAGATCAGATTGCCGAACGTTATTGCCAGGAACTATAATGTTACCAAGTCTATAGTTAGCTTTGCTAGCTAGCATGCTTCAGCTAACTGGTTGAGCCCTGCTGCTGCTGTAACATATACCATAATGGTGACGATGATGTAATTGCTATCACAAAATGAGAAAACGGTGACATTATTCATCCACTAGGAGTATATCATTAAATATCAGTTGACATTAACCAAAAAGCTATCTGTCCCTTTCCACTGTTGTTACTTCTCTTCCTCGAGTGTTATACATCATTACTGTGACAGAAGGTCCCGGTCCAGCAGAGTGGACAGATCGGGCAGTGACAGTTCCGACAGACATTTCCTGACACCATGCAACTCTCATTTCCTCAGTGGTGTTAGTCAGTTCTTGTTCTGTGGTATAAAATGCGGTGTCCCCTGCAGCGTACGAGCCCCTGGCGCCCCCCTTGGCTTCGTCTGTTATGCCGGTTGCAGTGTGGCAGGACCGCACCATCGCCTCGTCCAGACTCAGGCTGCTGGAGTACTGCGCCTTCATGGAGCTCCATAAAGACACGGATATGGTGAGCTTTCGAACAGGACCCTTGGCCTGTCGTGAAGCAGGTACAAGCAAGCACAGAGATTTTTTGAAAATAAGCACACAGCCAAAGGACTGTTTTCGCAGGCAGCTGAGTCACAGAAACTATCGGAGAATAAATTGCAGGCCAGGGAGAGGAGCTATCAGTGCTCCTGCAGAGATACGATCACTCCTTACCTCTCATCCCCTCTTTCTCTCATCCCACTTTCTTCCTCCCTCATCCTATCTCTCTCCCTCTCCCTATCTCTCCCTCCACCTCCCCTGTCCTCCCTTTCTCTTCCTCCATCTCCCTGACCCTCCTCCATCTCTCCCCCCCTCCCTCTTCATCTCTCTCTCCACTCCACAGGGCAGTAAGCATGAGTTTGTCCATATAGGTCAGTCAAACTCACCCTGTAGTGACCCCGTTTTGGAAACAGTGGATGTGCGGCAGATTTATGACAAGTTCCCCGACAAAAAGGGGGGCCTGAGGGACTTATACGAGTGGGGTCCCCGAAACGCATTCTTCCTCGTGAAGTTCTGGGTGAGTTGGCGTGCGTCACGTACTGAAGGTACTGACAACTTAATTTCAGCATGAAATTCAGCAGTGTTTCTTACAGCTGGGTTTAACACCTCTGAGCAGATTTACACGCTGGCGTACTTAAATTCTGAAATTTAATTGCTAAATAATTCTGTGATTAAATTTCCAAATGCCTTGCTTCACTGGAATAATTTTCTGCAGTCTTTATGCACCGATACTGACTTATAAAGCCTTAAATAGGCTCCTGCACAACAGGAAAAATGGGCGATTTTAGTATTCTGCGCAAGGAGGTTAAACATAAATTATTAGATCAGTCCATGCAAGGCACTGGATTTCTGATTTAGGTCCCTCACCTTCCTGATATTAATAACATAAACATCAGCTGTAGAAAGGTGAGCTGTGTGCTGTGGGGTGCTACTGATTAGCTTAGTGTGTTACAATGACAAAAGCAATGTCGTATGAATAAGTGTCTGTGCTTGACAGACTGCACTTATTTAGCCAGTTATTTTCAAAGATAAAATTTTATTCAGTGCATAATGCTGAATAAAAAGATGTAGGAACTGAAATTAGCACGCTACACTAATACAAGATGTGTTTCTAAGGTCACTGGTGGCTCTCAGATTGTTCAGAAGTCTGATCCCGTTTGAAGCTTACAGAAGTCTCTCTCTCTCTCTCTCTCTCTCTCTCCCTGTCTCTCTCTCTCTCTCTCTCTCTCTCTCTCTCTCTCTCTCCAGGCTGATCTGAGCTGCAGTGGCGTTCAGGACGGTCCCGACGCTTTTTACGGAGTGAACAGCGTGTACAGCAGCTCGGAGAACATGACCATCACCGTCTCCACCAAGGTCTGCTCCTTCGGCAAACAGGTGGTGGAGAAAGTGGAGGTGAGTTCCCTCTCTGCTTCCTGTTTCCTGTTTCCTGTTTATGCCTCTAAGGCTCCTCCCATCTTGCCGCAGGACTCCTGATGTCTTGTGTTTTACCTCCTGCGTTTCCTCTGGCTTATTCCTTGCCTGGTCTAGATGTTGACTCACAATATGTTGAAGGAATATTAGGCAAAATCCAGAATATTTTTTGTAAAGCAGCAGTATACTGAAGTATGCAGAATATGTGCTGATAAGCAGCAGAGGTATACTGAAGTTTATACCATGGTCTGGGTGAATACTTTTTTCTGATTGGCTGGCAGGTATGCATTAAAACCGTGGAACAGCACAGGTAGTTCGGCTACGGTAGTTTCACCATTTGAAATTCATCCACTAGCCAACTTGTAACCATAGCAACGTTCGAGCTGGTATTCGGCTGAGTACAACAGAAACCTAGCTGCTCATTTATCTCCAGTAAATTTGGCGGCGTCATATAAGTTGCGTCCTGCGGGGCGGTTAACTGTCGGTACTCAAACGATAATGACCGGAAATATTATAGCAGCAAAGTTATCAGGCTTTATTCATTAAACAATTTAAATTCAGCAAATACGCATCCAGATGAATGATTGTCGTCCTACTTCGTCGGGTAGAACAAGCCGCACCTGTTAACTGTGGAGTGCTCTCGGAGTGAACCTTCTGTTGATTATGAAAATGACTGAGAACAGGTCAGGACTAATAATTGTTTAAAAAGGATGTTTTGTCCTCCCCAATTATCAGTTCTACAGAATTTAGCCCATGATTTAATCACAGTTAGATTGCATATGGAGTGTCTTCAGTTGCCAATTACGATAATTGGAAAACGCGTTAACAAAGGAAAAGGATTGAGAACAAGCAGGGACTATCCTAATTGTCATGAAGGGACGTGTCTGTGCCACCCCGAATTCCCTGTTCTAGTGCCGGGCCTGGACTAAAGTACTCTGAATTTGTGCTGTAAAGCAGTTGTAGTATACTGAAATATACTTGATATGCTCTGCACAGATGGAGACGTACTTCTACTTAAGTTAACTGGGTATTTATTGTAAAGTAGCAGAAGTATACTGAAGATTACGGGGTATCCTGAAGTATACTGTAAATGTACTGTAAGAGAGAAAAAGTATACTGAAGTATACTGAGTCTCTACAGTAAAGCAGCAGAACTAAACTTAATTGTTGTGAATATGTACTGTAAAGCAGTAGAAGTATACTGAAGTATACTGAATATGTAATGTAAGGCTGCTGAAGTATACTGAATATGTACTGTAAGGCAGCAGAAGTATACTGAAGTATAGTGAATATGTACTGTAAGGCAGCAGAAGTATACTGAAGTATAGTGAATATGTACTGTAAGGCAGCAGAAGTATACTGAAGTATAGTGAATAGGTACTGTGAGGCAGCAGAAGTATACTGAAGTATAGTGAATATGTACTGCAAGGCAGCAGAAGTATACTGAAGTATAGTGAATATGTACTGTAAGGCAGCAGAAGTATTCTGAAGTATAGTGAATATGTACTGTAATGCGGCAGAAGTATACTGAAGTATATTGGATGTGATAGATCTGTGTAAATGTGGGGGCGCAGTACAGAACCTGCAGGCCCTGCAGCAGTGTTGCACATTTAAAGTGAGGCTCTGTTGGATTTGTCGTCGTCTCAGACGGAGTACGGCCGCTCCGAAGGGGGGAGGTACGTGTACAGGATCCTGCGCTCCCCCATGTGCGAGTACATGATCAACTTCATCCACAAGCTGAAGCACCTCCCTGAGAACTACATGATGAACAGCGTGTTGGAGAACTTCACCATCCTGCTGGTGAGAGGAGTGGCCTGTCACTGTCATCCGTTCATCTATACATCATCCATCCATCCATCCATCCACTCACCCATTCATCCATCTATACATCTATCCATCATCCATCCATTCATAATCTAATCTTACTCCTGGTCAGGATTGTAAGGGCGAGGAAGACACCCTGAACACTTCGCCAGTTTGTCACCACGCACACAGATATGCCTGAACACAATTTTATTCATGTTTACTGTATGAACAGTGCAAATAGTTTGTTTGTGAGTGTGGTGGTGCACGTAAATGTGTCTTTTCTGGGTTGCGGTGCTGGTGGCTTTTAGCCTGTAGATGGAGCTAGTATTTAATCATTTTGGAAACGCAGCTATTGCAGGGATATTTATCTTGGTTTAACCACAGTGGACATCTCCATTTGTTTATTTTCCCTCTTTACGCGACTCTTTGCAGGTTGTGTCGAATAAGGACACCCAGGAGACTCTGATGTGCATCGCGTTTGTCTTTGAGGTGGCAACCAGCGACCATGGGACTCAATATCATGTTTATCGGCTTGTCGATGACTAAGGGTCCTACTGGCAAGACTGACTGGACTTCAAGCTGTGATTGGACTGCCTGACTACAAATATACACACATGAACCAACTGACACACGCACACACGGGCACACACCCTCACACACACACACACACACACTCACAGATGCACATACATACGCGTTGACACACACACACGCACACACACACCCTCACACACACACACACACACACACACACACACACACACTCACAGATGCACATACATACGCGTTGACACACACACACATGCGCGCGCGCGCACACACACACACACACACACACACACACACACACACACACACACACACATTTTAGTTCTTTAATTAGGTCCACACTTATGAAGTATATAGCAGAAGTGTGAACATGTTTCAGTTCCTGTCCGATCTTCTTCATGTGAGTGACTCTTGCGCAGATATGAAAGATGCCTGTGTGGACTCAGTATGTCAGCAGGGCGAAGCCGTCATTTGCACCACAATCATTAGCACCAGCGGGACACACTATGGGCACAAATTACATCTTCTCAGTATACACTGGCTGCCTATAATGGAGGGAGCTGAACTACACTGTGAAAGTCACTTTGTCTTTCATTCAGTTGACCCAATAATCCTTACACCACAATTTGGGGTGAATCTGGCCACTAGTTTTGCTGCTAGAGTGTTAACAAACAAACACAAACACATAAACACACAAACACAGAAACAAACCGAACCAAAAACAATACCCCTTGCCCTCACCCTTCGGGGTAATAACTGGATGTGGGGTGGGGTAATTACTGGATGTGGGGTGGGGTAATTACTGGATGTGGGGTGGGGTAATAACTGGATGTGGGGTGGGGTAATTACTGGATGTGGGGTGGGGTAATAACTGGATGGACACACACACACACACAGACACACAGACAAATCCCAAAATGTTGAACGAAGCAAAAATGGCCGATATGTATGACACGAAAGTGGCATTTGTTTACCAAAATTTATTTTGTAAAATAGGATATATTTGAAGTTCAAAAATATTGGCACACTTTGTCTTTTAAAGGTAGTGATTTTAGCATTTATGTACTTTCGTAATTCAATGCATTAGTTGCATTTCTTGAGGAAATATGTTAGGGGCATTATTGTGGTTTTTGGCTTATTTACTATTGAGTATGTGCCAGTAAATTGCATTAAACTTAATGTCAAAAATGGAAAATGTCATCAGTCAAGTGGACCTCATTAAGTACAGTATATTTTTATCACCGTACTATTGAAAAATATTGATGTAAATATTTTTAGCCAAAGAAAGATTTTTTTCATAAATCAATTTTTAGATATTCTTTTATAAATATTGGTGTCCTGACATCGGCAGGTACGGCAGTCATCATTTAGCTTGCTAGCTGGTCTTCTGGAAAATTACTAAATTGATCTGATTGTGGTGATCAGACGTTGGTTTTCCCAATTGAATCACCACAGGCAGGTGCCTAAATGGAGTCCATTCACCAGTCAGTTTTTTTGCATAAGTGTTCTCCCTTGTGGTATGTGGGTGGGGAACAGTCAACTATTCACTGAATATTGACAAATGAATTAAAGCATGGACTCAGAAACAGTAACATGTCACTCCTGAGTGATGTGTTGTACACTTTTGCACAAATAATTTATTTACGTCTCAGGAAAGCTGTCCATGGGCACGTAGCCCTTCTAGCCATCAGAAAAACCACATTACTGATTATTGAAGAGGTTTATCTCTGTTGCTGGAACAATCCTCTCGGCTTCCATCCAGATTTACAGTGAGGCCCACAAGTGTTCGGACAGGGACATAATTTTGATTGGTGATGGATCCCATGTATTTAATCTGGGGATCCCTGTGAAAGAGGGGCCATCTTCAGCTCAGAACACACTCAATATTAGCTGCTATTATTATCATATCAACCGTGTAGGAACTAAAGTCCATAAAGATTGTGTCTCTGTCTAGATACACTGCCCGGCCAAAAAAAGTCACCATTTGGAAATCTACGAACAAATTCTATAATTGGATCATTATTGTGGTTATTAATATGTTTCAGCTGGCAATAATCATTTTACCCTGACTGATTAAGCACGTTGCTGCTCATTTCTTAAAAAATCATGTTGGAAAACATCCCCTGATGGTGGAAAAGATGTTACAATATTTCAGAACGGGCAAATTATTGGCCTGTATTTAGCAAAGAAAACCATGAATGACAAAAACAAGTATGAGGAATCATTTTCACAAACAAATTTGCCACCACAAAATCCTGACCTTAAACACATTAAAAGTTATTGGGATGTGCTCAAGAAAGACCACAGTGGTTCAACCATTATGTTGAGAAGACAAGATCTCGGCCAAAAATTATGGCATTTCTGATCTAAAATAAATGTTCTGGCATTGCATATAGATGTAAAAACAATGATAAGAAGAATATGCACTGTAATCAAAGCTACAGGGGTTCCAACTAAATATTTCAGTGTACGAATTTTTTTTTTGGCCGGGCAGTGTATTTCCAGACTTGCCAGCTTCAGTTATTCAAGAAGTCTATAGCTGTTCTTGAGTGAAGATTGTATCTTTAGCTAAAGCACAAAATAAGCACAAAACCACCTTAAAAACACTGGTGCATTAATCACCAAAAAGCCCATCTGAGTTGAATAAGAAAGGGAACATTTACAGTGTCTGTCATCTATTTGGATGGTGACATGACTGACTGCAGTAATTCTACAAGGTTCCAGACAATATGGATGTTAATACCTCCAAAATCAAAGCTTACAGTCAACTCTGACTAAATGTATGATTTTCAGATGCAATTCGCTTGAGTACAGAGCTAAAGAGAAAAATATTGTCTGAATGCCTATGGATTGCAGCATATTCAAATGGTAATTTAACTCCTGCTTTAAGTTATAATCCCCCGCAGCGCGATTAGCGCGAAGCGGGGGATATAGCATTGGGCTTCGTCAGTCCGTACAGACAAATAAAATTGAAGCGGCGGGGGATATTGAGATGTTAGTGACAAACATTTGTTATATTGGTGCTCTTCTTTTTGTTTGCTTTGTCTAAATGCTGACGATCACTTGTTTTCTTGTACAAGCAAAATTAAATCAGCCTGCAATAGCACTATGGATTGAAGGCAGATTTGGGAATTCTTTTTCTGGAATGAATCACTAAAGCTCTATTTTCTTAACTATAATAATAATTAAAAAAATAATAATAATTATAATAATAATAATAATAATAATTATTATTATTATTATGATAATAATAGGAATAAACTGGAGTGACCTAGCTTTGGTCAGTCATTTTAGTTTGGAGATTCAGCTCTTTGAGTTGGATCACGTTGCCCTCGACCTCACAGTATTCTATAATAGTTATATCTCCCATTCTAAAGCCAGGCACCGCCTGTAACAAACACATGGATTCAGGAAAATGGTTGACGGCAAACTATATATCATTTTAGTGGAAGAGAACTGGACGGTAAAGTTAGGTAAGGCCGGCGGGGAATACTGGTGGCGATAATGGTCATGGAAGATGGCATTGTTGTCCAAAATTTAAATGTTTAAACTTTTTCCCATCCTCTGCAATGAGAATTCCAACCATTGATTTTTCGTCAACACAATGCGGTTCTTGCGGTTAGGGGGTCACGAAAATGTCACTCTAACGTAAGAGTGACGTAACGTTACGTAAATTGTGACGTCATTTTTTCGATTTTTGCCAAAATGAATTTTTTTAATTCTGTTCTTTAGGCAATATGATATACCTTTTCCTGATTCAGGAAAATTGGGTTTTCTGTAGGGGCCGTGCGCACGCATGTGTTGCTCACATAGACGGCGTCGAACAGAACTTGCGCTCACCCTCAGATGTCTCGGACCCCTCGTTTCATGATCAGTTTGGGTTTTTGTCCAGAATCTGTCACATACAGGCTGTAACCAGATGTGGCGCTCTTGAGCTACCATAGTCACTAGTGGCTGCCCTAAGCAGGGTCGGTCAGTGACAGTGTCTGTGTTCCATTCTTGGACAGATTGTTGAACGGTGACAGTGAAAATGAACACCACCTCTCGGCGGCTGAGATCTGCCCGTAACATGCCAAAGGCTCATTTTCTCTGTCCTGTGTTACAAGCCGTTTCATTTTTTTGATGCAGTAGCATTTTTCTTTTTTTTGTTGGCTTTATGTAGGCTATTGACCACACCAAAAAGAACTAGTCTAGTGTCACTGTACACATCACGAACAGCTCAATGTTTGTTATTACTGAAGTGCTTGGCGCCTGCAGGTGGTGCGCGTCAGGATTACAGTACCACACACTTTTCTTTATTTCCTCTCGTGCCTCACTGGAAAAGCAATAAAAATCAATCGATTCTTAAATTTGCTGGAAATACAGGACATACCTCACCGTTGCGTTTTTAACGGCGCTAATTTGTGTTCTAAGCTGTCATGAATTTGTGTGTTTGGGAAAGAGGGACAAAACTGAAAAAAATGAGCATTAGCTGCTGTGTCAGTCTCGTGCGATTTGAAATGCATTCTTCTCAAGCAGAAAACATCAGCATGTCGTAAGTTAAGCTTGACAAGTGAAATTTTCTTAGCTCGCCTGAAAACCTTGAAATGTTCAAACTCGTTTCACCTCGATGGAATTATTTTTGTTAGATTTAACAAAAACAAAATTGGGAAGTGAGACTGAGTTTTGATTTAATGGTAAAATACTTGTTGATCAGCACATTTTTTAGTTTTTCTCTGGAGAATGTGTCAGGTGGAGAGCTGAAAGGAAGTAGTCCTCGTGATCAATCTCAGCGCATGTGCACTTATCCCCTGGGTCTAATGAGTCCAGTTCACCGCTGTCCAACACACACTACTGACTACTGTTTCTGAGGTTCTGCACTTCTCATGATGCGTAGAGAAATTGTAGTAGTCACATGACTTTATAGCATGACTCTGCATATAAAATTCTTCTGGGACTGTGAATGCTGTGCCTTTTACTCATTGTTCATGTAATATTTATTCTTTCATAAACTCTTAACTGCAGCTGTGTTTCTATGGAAAATTATGTTATTAAAGTTGTCAGTTAGGCGACATGTTTGATGAATGTTGCTCTGATAAAACAGACAAGGAAAGTGAACACTCGGCTGCATACAAAGACTCCAATAAAAGAATAACGGGACAAGACGCTGTTTTATTTTCTTCTGGGAGGAAACTAACCATGTTTGTACTGTCTCTTCATTCAGGTTTACCTGTGTGTTACCCTGAGTGTTTGTGTTTCGAAACTTTTCAGTGCATGAGTGTGTGTGTGTGTGCGTGTGTGTGTGTGTGTGCATCGGTCTGTATGCATGTGTAAGTGTTGTGAGTGCGTATGTGTGTCTGTGAATGTGTGTGTGTGCAGGTTTGTCTGATAGACTATATGTTGGTGCGTTTGTGTACGTGTGTCTGTGAGTATGTGTGTGTAAGCGTCTGCGCGCATTTGAGTGTGTGTATGTGTGTATTTGTGTTTTTGTGGGCATATGCATATCTGATGTAACACGAATGTGTACCAACTGCAGTTCCCAGTTTCGCGCGTCATTAGTTTACTGCCACACAGGAACTTCTGCGTGAGTCAGCCAGATGAAATCCTTTAAAGGACCCATTTTTAACATTTCATTAGAAGAGGAAATTCTGTATTTTAAATACATCACAAAAAATAAATCACTAAAATTTGATGAAAGAAATTCTGACTGACAGTGACTTTTGTCACTATTGGTCTGCCTCAGCGCTTGGACATCAGCCCAGACTGTGGTCTGCGCTAGTGTTGACAGTCTTTTTTGATTAGGAAAATGACCCAGAAGAATTTACGAGGCAGCCATTATCAGAGTGTACGGATTCTCTCATTGTTAAGGTGTCGGTGCATCAGGGCTTTTTAACTTATCTTCTTTAGCACAGGGTACACTGATCCATCCTTCTCAAAAACACTGGAGAAAACGCCATTTCACAATTCTGTGCAGCAGCAGTATTTAAAGTGATGACCATCCATCTGGCTAATCATGAAAACAAACTGGCATGACAGCTGAGAGATGCATGATCACGCTGCCTGGTGTAAGCGCACTGGGATTCTCTCAGTAGCGTGGGTGTCCTCGTAAGCCGTTATGATCACGCTGCCTGGTGTAAGCGCACTGGGATTCTCTCAGTAGCGTGGGTGTCCTCGTAAGCCGTTATAAATTCCCCTTCACACCTCTCCTTTACCTCATGACATTTTCCATTGAGGTTCAAGAAAAGTGATAAGGAATTAAATTATAGGACATAATTTTTTTACTCTTCGAAGGCAGCCAGGGACTCTGCCCCCTCTTTGAAGGCTGCTGATCACACCCTCGCATTTGCACCCCAGTGGATTGTGGGTATGGTGCTTTAACAAGTCTACTGAATAACTTCTAAAGTTTGTATGAAATGCTATTCCCTAAAGAATAAAGGACTGTACAGAGAAAATGCTGTTACATGTAAAACAAGTTGCTGCTTCTGGTAGATTTTGGGTACAGTTTGTACATTCACTTCCCTCTTTTGGCCTCTACAGTCTCGCGCGTCACATCCGTTTTCAGAGTCGGAAGTGACTCATCACATATGCAAGCACGGCATAGGCAGCTGGTGAGTGTGTGTGCATGTCTATATACATACATATGTGCATTCATACGAGTATATGCGTGAACATTTGCACAACGTACATATCTTCCTGTTTGTGAGTCCTTATGTGCGAATGTGTGCGCTTGGGTGCAGTTGAGTAAGATTGCACTTGAGTAAGTGTGTGCTCGAGTATGTGTGACCTTGAGTACGTGTGTCCCTGAGTACATGATGATGATGATTATTTATTATTGCAACATTATAATAAAACTAAACAAACCAGGCTGACATTTTATCCAAGCTTTTGCAACAAAGGTAGCCAAGGTATACGTGTTGAAATTAAACAACCATTTCATTTTGTCGTCATCAGGACATCAGAACATTTCCTGTTTCTTTGGGGCCATTTCATGAAATATTGAAATTCTCAATTCATCATAATAAGGACAATACAAAAAAAAGTGATTAATTCTCAACCTCTTTCAGCTCGCATAGTTCGCACATCCTATGTTCCTTTTGAATGTTTTTAAATCTGCTGACCTCATGGGCGAGAGGAAGGATCCCTCTTCACAGCTGTGCTACTGAGGACATTTGACTCCTTGATAAATTTGCTGTAACATAAGATTCAGTCCCATTATTCCACTTAACTTGGATATATGTTCTTAATTTTGGTTTTAAGAGAATATCTTTTAACCAATGTTCAAATCTAGCTCATAAATTTTGTCTAATTGTGTTCACTCTACATAATAAATTGTTCCTGTTCATATACTGTAATCCAGCTTCCTCAAACACAACATGAAGCGCGTTAATCCACGGACAATTAAGCAGTTTGCTGCAGAGAAAGACCTTATTAACCCTATTTTCCGATGTGTTTAGCAAAGGATTTCAGAGTCTCACCATTTCACATTTTTACCTTTCTGAACCAGGAATCCAACCCATATCACCCTGAATAGCCAAAATAGGAACAAACGTATGTACATGTGTGCTAGAGTATGTGTGCCTGACTACATGTGTGCTTGATTACATGTGTGTTTGAGTATGTGTGTGTCTGAGTACATGTGTGCTTTACTATATGTGTGTTTGAGTATGTGTGTGTCTGAGTACGTGTGCTTGATTACATATGTGTTTGAGTATGTGTCCCTGAGAACATGTGTGCTTGATTACATGTGTGTTTGAGTATGTGTGTGTCTGAGTACGCGTGCTTGATTACATGTGTGTTTGAGTTTGTGTGTGCCTGCGTACATGTGTGCTTGAATATGTGTGTGCATGAGTACATGTGTGCTTGAGTACAAGTGTGTTTCAGTGCATGCATGCTTTCATACATGTGTGCTTGCTGTTGCAGTGCAGTACCCACCTCACAGATAAGTAGGGCTACCGCTGTGGTGACTTGTAATCACCTCGCATGCCTGCAAACGCTTCAGATCAGGCATGATCCCCAACACAACACATCTGCATTACAACTGGCACTTCTCATTGCAATCACTCACTCCTGGATGTCTGCTCTAGTTGTGGTGTTATTTTGTCACCAAGGGGATCAGGACGTCAAACAGACAAGTGACCTGCGGTTTTTCCCGTCAGGAACAGGAAGCAGCTTTCACTGAAGCAAAAGTGTTCAAATGAGAAGTTATTCAGCCTCTTGGGTTTGTTCAGATTTGATTCACTGAACAAATGGAGCGATTTCTGATTCTTTCTCTTCTGTCAGGTAAGGGGGGACCTTTCTGCGCATTTTACCATTCTACTGCTTTATGAATGTAAATAACTATTTATTGTGTCTTTATTAGATCTGTTTTTTTGGACTTTTTACCTGCATTATAACGATGACACCAAAAGTGGGGGAGCTTAAAAACTTGTGTTGAATGGTTGAAGAAAGTAAATGCAAATTTACTTATGTGTTTATTTATTTGTCGGGTGATTTGGGATGGGAGTGTTATATAATAGACGGAGGAGCTGGGCTTGCATGACATTGTTGGTTTGATTTCGAAGTGGAGGAGCTACTTTATTTATCAATCAGCGCAGCAAATGTAAAATAATCTTCACTTGAGAAATGTTGTCCAACTGTATGATATTTAAGTTAAATGTAAAATAAAAAAAAAAAAAATGGAAGTAGTGAATTAGGTTACTTGACGTCCTAGAAAACAAATAATTTAGGATTTTTGAAAAAATTATATTGGACCACTACATGTAGAAACACATGAAATTGCAGAATTTCACAATTCCGAGTAACTTGTTTTTGTTTTTGTATTTCGTAATTTTAACTTACCGGAAAGTGACAATTTCATCAACCCTTTGACTCTAAATGACAAGATAATGGAAATGAAATATGAGTAGTTTATCTTGTAATGCCTGCAATAAAGTGAATCTGTATAAAATGAAAGAAAATTATATTACACTTAATAACACATTTTTTCCGAAGCCATAATGCACTTAAATGAATGTAAGTGAATTTCATGAGTTGAATTTGTTGGCCCCTGGTGAAGCTCACCAGAGTGATGGGGGTCAGTGAGGACCGGCCGGTTCCCCCACTCATCACTCAACTACGCTCATTACTCAACTACGCTCATCTGCCTTCAGTTATCCAGTATATCCTCTAAAAGCCTAAGCTTCCCACCATACCAGTGCAAAGCCTCTTACAGCCTTTGTTTAGTGAACCACTTGTGACTGCTGAATTGCATATATAGCAGACTATTGTGAGCCAAGCATATTTAGTAATATTTGGGAGTTATTGTCTTCCCACACTATTTTAATATTGTTTGCTTTTAAAACAACACATTTCCTTCTTTGCACTTGAAGCCTATGGCCTCCGTCTTCATTTCAGTGCACTGAGGAAACCAGTACACAGTTTTGCAGGCTTCAATGGTTAATTTCAATTTTCAAACGCAAAAATAATAATAAAAAAAAAGATTGCTGGCGTACTTGTGATTTTTACATGAAAAAGGCATATTAAATGTGAGTGTGTTTTTTAAATGAGGGCACTTCCTATAGCGACTCACCAGGGTTGGGTTCATTTACTTTTTTCAATTGCAATTACAGTAATTGTAATCAATTACTTTCTTAATTGTAATTTAATTTTAATAGAATTATTAATTGAAAAGTAATTGTAATTGAGCATTCTGTCCAGAAAGTAATTGTAATTGTAATTACAATTACATTCACTTGTAATTGTAAAAAGTAATTGAACCCAACCCTACTTCTCACCCCAGCATGCTGGTTCTGCACATTGTTTTCCGCAGGCATCCAGGCTGAACGCCTCTGGGGTCCTAAGGTGGTCCGAGGCCGTGAGCGTGAATCCCTGTCCGTCTGCTGTGAGTATGGTGAAGACTACGTCACAGATGCCAAATACTGGTGCAGAGGAGACAACTTCATATTTTGCTGGAGAGTGGTGTCAACCTCCAACCGGGAACGTGAACGAACGTCTCTCATGGAAAACAAGAAGAAGAGAAGATTTTGCATCACCATGACAGACCTTAAAGTAGAAGACAGTGGGTCATACTGGTGCGCGATCACTCGAACATTGAGCGATGTACGTTTTCCGGTTAAAATCAGAGTCGACGCAGGTAAGACATGGCTGATCACGCTATTGATGAAGTTTCAACTATTATCAGCACTGTGTAAGAGCCTACTTGTCAAATAGTTTCATACATTAGTACTGTTTAAGGAATCATTTCTTTGGACCCACCTAACACCAACGCTGACTCCTCATTTTCTCTCTGCAGTATGTAGATTTTAAAAAATGCTTGAATTTTTTAAACTAATTTTTTGATATCCTAGGATGTTGCGCAATGTGAATCGAAATTCCCTGAAGGAGTTAGTGCATTATGAATGCATCTTGACAGCTTTGAGCAAAAAACACAACATATTTCTGAACCATTTTTGCCAGCATTGCAAAGGGATGAAATCTTGTTTTTTTATTTCTGCACATACAAAATACTTTCTGTACAACCAGGTCTGGTACTTTTAAGACTCAGGACCTTAAACTTTCCTTATCTTACTCCCTGACAGAGAGGCCGGTGACCCAACCCAAACCAAGCACACATACTCCAACAACGGTCGCAGTGACAACAATCACCTCCAGCCCCTCAGTGGACTCCACAATGACCAGTCCAGTCACTTCAGTGATACAACCCAACTTCAGAAAGAAAAAAGATGACAGGTAAAATACCTCAATCTTTATTTTTTTATTGTACTCAGTTATCATGTACAATGCTCCAAATGACCATTAGACTGCGAACACCCTTAAGTCCCTTGCTTTTTGAAGTTTTGGGCTTGCTCCACTCAGTAAAAATCTTGATGTCACAGCGTACTGCAGAATTCCAGATGATTCTGCTCTTCTATCCAGGTTTAGCACTAGTCATTTCCTGGTAAACGCTTAAAGGTCGTTACCGTGACACTACGCTTCCTAGAGACAGATCCGCCAAACTAATAAATTATTTGGGCCATTTGAGTTTTAGCAGGCTGGTAACATCCTTTGGCGAGAGCGAGAATCCAGGGTTTAACGCCCAACACACTTTAAAGAGTTTGCGGAAGACCGTTTTCTAGGTAAGCATTACAATGTCCCCATGCACAATGCCAAGAGCAGACATGGTTGGTTGAGATGAAAGTAGATGAACTTGACCAGCGGCCTACCTTGAGCCCCAACTTCTATCAAATACCTTTGAAATCAACTGACTACAGCAGATTATGAGCCCAGTCTAATCATTCAATATTACTGCCAGGATACACTTCTACTGAACTTCTGGCTGCATAGAACGACGACCCTCATACAGCAATGCTCTAACATCTAGTAGACACCCTTCCCAAAAGAGAGGCGGTTGTCATTGCAAGGTGGGAACCTCCATTCTAACTCTATCTGAATGCCCATGATTTTGAAGTGTAATATTCTGCTGAAGTTGGAATGCAGCAAACCTTGTGGTGTAATCAATCTGGTCCTCACCCCTTTCCTTAGGGTGAAACACTCAGGTTTGGTTCATTGCGCTACAACGGAAGGATTAAACGTACTCTCCAGATTCTCAAGTGATGGGAGGCTTGTTATGTTCAAAAATGTATTTCTATTTGGTGATTCACGTTCTGACAGCAAAAACAATGAGCAAAACCTTAAATATGAAATGAACATGACAATGTCCAAATTTATTTAATGTATCAATCATTTTAATTGCACATTCCTTTTCTGTGTTCCAGGTGCATAATTTTTTGGTAAAATTTTCTAACTGTTAGAAGTGGTAAAGGCATAACCTCGTACCAAGCTCTAGTGATAAGTCTATCTACAAAACGCCCCATGTCAAATATTGAGGCCACATGGAGTTGTAGAACCCCACAAAACAATACCAAGGACGGACATTGCAGAGGGCTGAAGGTTTCACGTGTTCTTCTTTGCTGGCATTAATTCAAGCAACTTCCTGGCTGGTGTGAATCACAATAAAATGGATATTTTTCTCCGTCAAAAGACGGGGCACAAAAACACAATGGCAACAATTCATCTGACTCCATAATACGTTAGAATACAAAATTTAGTTATATCCTCGTTAAATATCTGACTCCAAATTAGAATTGATAGTTTGGGGACAGCATGCAAGAATCTCGAGGCAACTACGCCATCAGACTCGTCAGTGAAAACCAGTTACTCAGACTCTAGGGAAAGCATGAAGTTGATTATACCTTGAATTCCAAACAGACAACCACCGTCGGTACGTTAATGTTCCCGGGTTTTAACGCCATGTCCGGATTCTAGGTTCACTGGTTAGATTAGAGGTTGGAAGTCAACCATCACTGCAATAGCTTCTGTTGGCATATATCAACAGCAAACCCAGATTTAAATACGCCCATGGGTTCCTTAAGGGAATTTTAACGGATAACCAACCTTTCGTCCATGGGTTTTCTTAAGGCTAAAACCCCAGAACCAGCAAAACATAAACCCTTTATGTAAGTAGATCATGATTGTCTCTCCAACTTAATAAAACCAATTCCCACACCGGGCTGCTGGCCAGTCATTCCTCAATGGGGATGACACCCCTAGATATCCGCCGAGACGGGGCCAGAAAGAATGTACAAGTGTTAGGAGTCATGAAGGCTGAACGGAATAACAATAATTTAATCACCAGGTAGGCACAAACTTAGATCGAAAAAATCTACGATAAACCAATAACAAGTTACACACAATTTAGAGAGAAAGAATACATTCGTACCTGGAAAATTGGAGGCCGCAGCACGTGCCTGGGGAGAACTCAGATGCCATCCCTCCCCGCCTACCTAGATCCACTACTTACGCGCAGACCCAAGAATGCGGAGCGAGGCGGCATATGATTCTCCATAATTAAAAGACTACTCACCCCTTCCGCATGCAGGGAGATCGAAATACGGTCCTTCCAATGGGTAGAATCTCTTGGATTTAAGCCCAAAGCCACACCTTTGATCAAGGCGGAGGAAGGGGGGGGGGGGGCAAATCTGTGTTTTCCCCCATTTGGGGGTGTATTAAACTTCCTAGCAGAGAGAGGAGACTAGGGTAATTACCCGCGTAAAATCTAATCAATTTTCAGGAGTTTCCCAAAGAGGATGAACCATAATTTAAATGGAAATGAAACATACTCCATTCAACTCCTTGGATTGCCCCAAGAATAACCAAACATGATAGGAATATGTACTAATATGATGCAGTTGTCATGAAAAAGCCTTAAATTGGAGTATTATATAGTTTAATTGGGTTATAAGTATATAAGTGATTTCTTCACAGGATATTGAACATATAAACATATTATGACATATTATGTTTATTTTAAACAGATTAATGTAACTGGACTTTGGGGACAGTGATATGACTCTCACAGGAGTTCTGGGGCAGCCAGGGCTTTGCAACTCCACCCCCCACTGAGCAAAGCCAGAGATGCTATTTGCCACAGGCAGGCTGCAGGGGAATGTCATAAAAGTTTTACTGCTGGCTCTGGATCGAGCTTATCAGCCATATGTTCAGATTCTACAGAGTTGACAACAAGCATAAGCTGACTTTTACTTGTACAATAGGGATATTTCTCTTGATCTGTGTACCATTTTTTAATCCATTTCTCTGTCAGTGAGCATTTGCTCAGTGATGCAATGATTTCACTCAGTACATGGGTGTGGCATTTGGAGATCAGACGGAAGAACAGTACCCAGACACTCCTTATACTGGGGACAATAAAAGGCCACCCCAAAATGTCAAATTTTGTCAAAAGTCATCATGCCTCAGATGTCTCAGGTCATGCGGGAATGTGCCATTGGCATGCTGGATGCAGGGATGTCCACCAGAGCGGTCTGCATGCAGTTCCTTGAAGCAGAGGGCATTCCAGTTCTGGACTGGTCTGCGTATTTGCTGGACATGTCGCCCATGGAGCATCTTTGGGATGCTCTGGATCGACGTTTTTGCGACCGTATTCCAGTTCCAGATAATGTGCGCCAGCTCCGTGTGGCAGTGAATATCTTCTCCGGGAAGAATGGAATTACATTCCACAGGCCACGATAGACAACCTGATCAACTCCATGCGAGGGAGACGTGTTGCTCTGAGAGATGCAAATGGTGGACACATAAGAAATAGCACATTCAGTTTTTTCAAACTGACCGCCAACGTGTTCTAAGGATCGCCACTCCTTTGCAGATGCCAATGTCAAGATGTAATGGATGATGATCTGAAGATTAGTCATTAACAAAAATGACTTTTGATTCGCTTCATATACAGGTATTGCCTAACCCTAATCTTAATAAAAACTCAAAAATTTGACATGGGGTGTTTATATTTTTGTTCAGTGTATAAATCGCCCAGCAGACACATATGACTGTCCGCTACACATGCCCCCCCAGAATTCATCAGAACAGGCATAGTCAACTTGTCAGGTGGCTGAATCGCATTCCCACGATGGGTCCGGGTCACGAGAACAGGGGGGTGGGTGGCGCGCAAGCTCTAGCAGCGCCGTCAGGATCCTGTGGGCGTGCTGCAGCCTGAGCCGCCCACATGGGCAGCTCTATGTCCAGCTGTATGGGCTTGAGGCAGTCGACTGACTCGTGATCATGTCTGACACCCACATCGATGACGAAGGTCTGATCCACTGGCTGAATTACATGGAAGGGGACAGCGTATGAAGGTTGCAAAGGGTCTCGTCGTGAGTCCCAACGAATGAAGACAAACTTAACCGTGTGGAGGTTAGGAGGGACATTGGACCGGTGGAGGCCATGCCGGAGGCAGGAACGGGGGCGAACTCTTTAGCCTGCTCACGGAACAGCTCACGTTGCGCTGTTGCTGACCACGGAGCAGTGGCTGTGGGAATAAAGTCACCCGGCACTCGCAACACCTAACCGTACACCATTTCGGACGAAGAGGATTGGAGGTCTTTTTTTGGGGCCGTCCTGAGTCCGAGTATCTCCCAAGGGGGGTGCTTGCACCAGCCGCTGTCTGTGAGGCTGGCCCTCAAGGCAGTTTTGAGGGAGCAATGGAAACGCTCCACCATGCCATTTGATTGTGGGTGGTAAGCAGTGTGTCATTTCAGAAAGTTCTGAAATGAACTGCAAACCGTGATCTGACAACATAACAGAACATAACATAATATGAATGGCGAGAACAGGCCGTTCAGCCCAACTACGCTCGCCAGTTTCTTTATACTATTGTGAATACATCCCTTCAGATACTCAACGACTCAATGGTATCTAGCTTTAAGTCAAGCCTGCTCTTGAAAACCCCCATTGTTTCTGCCTCAACAATATGGTCAGGCAAGCTATGTAGGATAAAACTCTGGAATCGTCCAGAAGCGTCCGCAGTCACCAATAAAGTGCGTGCGAGATGCAGGAGCACAAAAGAAATAGAAGTTAATTTATCGAAAAGGCTTTACTGAAGGCAAGCGCACCAAACAAAGCAGCCAACATAGAACTCACCAACTCTTGACCAAGTCGCTCTCTTTACGTCACAATTAATTGACAGCCTTAAAGGTAAAGTGCAGACTGCTATGCCAGGGCAGTGAATTATAAATCACCCCGCAGACACGTATGACTGTCCGCTACAATATAATATACTTTTGTATAAAATAAACAAAAATGCTAAATTTGGACTCTGATTGTTTTTCCTTTGTGGTCTTCAACTATTCCAAGACAGAGGGTACAAAGCTAATGTTAAAATCCCACCTTGTGCTTGAGAAGTTTCACTGTGACAGCTCGTTGTAGCCATGCTCGTTAGAGCTGTGCTTCTCACAACAGCATGTGCAATGCTGTGGTAGAGCTGTGTTTCTCCAAGAGAAGCCTGTGCAATGCAGTGTAAGAGCTTTGTTTCACCAAGAAAAGCCTGTGCAATGCTGTAAAAAGGCTGTGTTTCTCCAAGAAAAGCCTATGCAATGCTGTGTAAGAGCTTTGTTTCTCCAAGAAAAGCCTGTGAAATGCTGTGTAAGCCGTCTCTCCACTGAACGTGAAGCAAAATTTCTCCACGCTTTATTCAGGATCTTTTTTTTTTTTTTGCTTTGAAGGTTTTCCGAAAAAAGTTCATGCAAAGATCCCAATCACTTCTATGGGAGAACAACCTGGCAGAGGATTGACACACAAATTCACACCACAGACCCATGGCAATGCCACTTGAGCCCTGTTTACACTCAAGGGGCGGTCCTTCCTGTAATCTCCAAAAATCACCAATAGGTGGCGATGCTAATGTTGCTATGTTAATGTCACAAACATTTTACTTCATGAACATTGTACCTGCTTGAAAATAAAAATATTAACAAAACTGATGATTTTATCATATCCGATGTTGAGCTAGACCACTATTTTGTTGTGAAATTGAGATCCATCGGTAATATGACACAGCTAGCTCGCTTGCAACCTAGCTAGCAAGCTAAGTAGCTCAGTGTTCCCATTTTCTCAAGTAATGCAGCTGTGGTTTGAAGCTAGGTAGCCTAGCTAGCCAATGTTGCCACTAGTAGCAATGATGCTATTCAGAACACTGCTCTGCTCGCGCAAATTTTTCGCAAAAGAATATTTTCACATGGAGTGAAACGCGAATTTCGCGTTTTCTCGCTTTGGCTTTTGCGTGAGCCATTCACGTCAGGTTTCCCCGTGATACGCATCGCCTGACGCAAACTGGTGTCTTTTTCGCATGTATTAGTGTCTTTGCATTGACATTAAATGTAATCTGGTTGCATGAAAAATTTGTTCCACGGTCAGTGGAAATGTAGCATTAAAGCTGTGTTTCTCTATAAAATCCCATGCAGTGCTTTATTAGACCTGTGTTTTTCTGAGACAGCCAGGGCAGTGCTGTATTAGAGCTGTGTTTCTCTATGAGAGCCTATGCAGAGCTGTGTTAGAGTGGCGTTTCAGTGTGACAGTCGGTCAGTGTTGCATTACAGCTGTTTATTCTCTAGGAAAGCCTGGGCAGAGCTGTTTTCTCTGATAGTCTGGGCAGTTCTGTGTCAGAGCTGTGTTTCTCTATGAAGACCTGGGCAGTTCTGTATTAGAGCTGTGTTTCTCTGTGAAAGCGAGGCCAGTTCTGATTTCATGCTGTGTTTTACTGTGAATGCCTGGACCATGTTGCGATTAAGCTGTGTTTTTTCTATAGCAGCAAGTGCAGTGCTGTGTCTGCAGTGTTTATCTGTGACATTCAGTGAAGTTCTGTTTGAGTGTTTCTCTATGACAGCCAGTGCAGTGGTGTATTACAACTGTGTTTCTCTATGACAGCCAGTGCAGTGGTGTATTACAACTGTGTTTCTCTATGACAGCCAGTGCAGTGGTGTATTACAACTGTGTTTCTCTATGACAGCCAGCGCAGTGGTGTATTACAACTGTGTTTCTCTATGACAGCCAGTGCAGTGGTGTGTTACACCTGTGTTTCTCTGTGACAGCCAGTCCAGTGCTGTGTTTAGGCTGTGGTCGTTGAATATCACTCCTTCAATTCACACTGCTTCAGTTTCAGCTCGAAATCGTCCAGGTGGCCCAGCATCCTGGGTATTTCCTGCGGTCTTCTCCTCCTCCTGCTGGGCTTCGTCGTGGCCACCGTCCGAAGACGCAGAGCATGTGAGTCCTCAAAAAGAAAAAAAAATACATATACATCACGCAGGTGCCCTCGTGATGTTTGCAGTAGCCTTAGAAAAACCAGATTTACCAAAATAGACGAGCTCTGTTCACATTATTGCTGTAATTCCTCTTTCACTTGCAACATAGGTTCCTGCTGTTCTGTGCTTTACAGCAAATATGACTTCTGGTTAAGCAACAAACACAGTCTGTGCCATTTCTTTCGTGAAAACCCCAGAGAGATTTTCTGTTCCTTAAAAAAGCCTTTTTATGCACTTGTGTACAGCATGTATGTGTGTGTGTGTGTGTGTGTGTGTGTGTGTGTGCGCGTGCGTGTGTGTGTGAATGTGTGTGCGCATCAGAGGTCGCGTTAACCGAATATTTTCCGTCACTGACAGATTTTTTTTTTTTAATAATGACGGAATATTTTGAAGGTCGTCCGTCATTTTGACAGACTGTAATTCACACCCCTGTCCAATTGATTGTGGGTGTCATATTGTCTCGAGCATTGTGTTTGATATGTATGGCAGAGATGCCAAGTCTCACGCAGTTGACGAATGCCTCACTCATTTTTTAGGCTTATTCACCGTAGTCCGCAATTATTCAATGTACGCTTATTAATGAGATTCTCACGCGGAATTAAAATGCTTGTGCATTGAAGTTTCAGTTTCACTTGCCTGAAGGTGGACCTCAGTATGGAAAGCGATTATGACTCCGGACTTCCCATGCTTCTCTTTACTCAGGGATTGGAAACAATGTGTTTCATGATTGTTTAAATTATTTAAATGAAATAAGACCATTTGAAACGTCTTTATGTAATTCCATTGCTTTCAATCCTTCAGTAAAGACAAGCTCGAGAATTCCCGAGTCATCAATTTCCGTGTCACGAGTGGGGAAATCCATCGTAATGCACGTGAAACTGATTCAATTAATGCACAATGACTGGAATTCCACGAGTGAATTTCTTCAGTTTGCGTTGATTGAATAAGCCTAATTGCTAACTACGGCTCAGGAACGTGAATGCCACTAAGAGGCGAGAGACTCGAGCCGAATGCATCAGACTTGGAATCCTCTGGTATGATCCTGTATTCCTCATAGGCTTATTTTTGTAATATGATCATTTGCTCTTCATTACCCGCGTCCGACGAGGCGGCGTGGGTATACAGTTTAGCACCGTCTGTATGTGTGTGTGTGTGTTTGTGCGCGTCTGCCCGCGCGACAGGTCGGCCAACACTGAAGCTAGGGTGACCAAACTTTGTGGGGTAGATGATCCTAGGGTACCCTGTCCAAATTTGCATTTTGAGGTTGAAAGGTCAAAGGTCAAGGTCAACAAGAGGCATGGGTTAGCATATCTATAGAGTGCGCATCAGCTAGTTTGTAAAATATGCTGCTCTGCTGCCGGTAGACGATTGGTCACATGCTACAAACACCGTCTCTGTTACGTGAACACGCAGATATCTAGGTGGTGGAAAGCTGCGGTTGACATATCGAGTTGATAAGTAGCTTCGTAGGACCGCTAAGCGTGTCTGCGGTTGTTAGGCTTCGTGAAGCCCAGGAATAACAGAAAGCATTGTTCATTTCTCTATGGGGGAGAAATCATTTGCGATGTAATATAAAGTTCATACAGCAGTAAGTTCGAAAATCCATGCAGTGCTGCATTTAACACAGTGCGCAATTTGTGTCTACATGGATCATTGTCGGCATTAGCTAATGCGTAACCTAGAAATTTTTCTGTTTATTTAAAAAAGCGATTATCAATAATAAAAAAAAAATGATAATCATTGATTATGATGGATTTTTTATGCCCCTGTCCTTCACAATGACAGACAATCAGAAAGTGCAACGTGACCTTTGGTGTGCATGTACGTACGTAGCCTATATTTGTATGTTCGTACAGGGTGTGGACAAAATATTGGAAGCACCCCTGCTTTAACTTCGAAGTCTCTAAACCACAATTACATAAGAACTCACACAGGTTATTGTAATAAATTTGAAACCTAATCAGCAGCTTGTGTCTGCTTGAGTGAGCCCTAACCTGCAGGGGGTAAACAGCCAGTGCCCAGATTGCAGGCGCAATTTAAGTTGCCGAGGAGATGTATCTGAAATAATATTGTGTGCCGAACAACAAAAGTCAGCAACAAAACAAAAGCACTTTGACCAAGTCAGAGCTCTCCAATGAGTACAGGCAGATTGTCGGTTAGATACTTGTAGTTGATAACCTCTGGACAGCAGCTTTAAAAGAGACCACAAAATGTAATCAAACTGCGTCCGACCCAGTTCAAATGAAAATCATGACATTGTGAGTGTTACAGAGCTGATATTTTTGGCAGTTTTCACATGATTTGAGCACCCTGTTACACAGTTTGTGCTGTCAGGTTGATAAATATTTGGACATTGATGGAAATGCTGCCTTTTAAATGTTATTTTAGCTACCCAGCAAACATTGGACCGTCATTGACGTCATATTGGGGGCCAAACATGGTTCCAGTCGGATGACCAAAACTGCAGCATGGTTATGCTCTGGACAGTCAGATAGTGATGGTGTTTCTTTGTGCAACAATGGTCCAATCAGACCTTCTGTTACAAACCAGGAAATATGAAGGATATTATTGGTGCAAAAAAGCAAATGCATCTGTCTGTGTTTTATTTTACTTTAATAAGACATTCGATTGACTATTTATTTGGTTACAAAATGTTTGCGATCAGATGACCTTACGGTGCTGTCCATTCCACGTACAAAGACTAGGCTAACAGGATGCACATTTTTGCAAAGATAAGAAACAAATTTGTACATAGCTTATCTTGCTTATTTATATCTCGTTACATGTAGGTTATACTCCTGTATTATTACTTAAAGCTGTATTACTCAATGGCTATTTTCTTACAGGCGTTACATCGCCTTTCCTTTTAACGACACTCAGTAAACGTTTGGGAACTGAGGAGACCCATTTTTGAAGCTTTTCAGGTGGAACTCTTTCCCATTCTTGCTTGATGTACAGCTTAAGTTGTTCAACAGTCCGGGGTCTCCATTGTCGTATTTTACACTTCATAATGCGCCACACATTTTCAATGGGAGACAGGTCTGGACTACAGGCAGGCCAGTCTAGTACCCGCACTCTTTTACTACGGAGCCATGCTGTTGTAACACGTGCAGAATGTGGCTTGGCATTGTCTTGCTGAAATAAACAGGGGCGTCCATGAAAAAGACATTGCTTGGATGGCAACATATGTTGCTCCAAAACCTGTATGCACCTTTCAGCATTAATGGTGCCTTCACATATGTGTAAGTTGCCCATGCCTTGGGCGCTAATACACCCCCATACCATCACAGATGCTGGCTGTTGAACTTTGCGCCTATAACAGTCCGGATGGTTCTTTTCCTCTTTGGTCCGGAGGACACGACGTCCACAGTTTCCAAAAACAACTTGAAATGTGGACTCGTCAGACCACAGAACACTTTTCCACTTTGCATCAGTCCATCTTAGATGAGCTTGGGCCCAGCGAAGCCGGCGGCGTTTCTGGGTGCTGTTGATAAATGGTTTTCGCTTTGCATTGTAGAGTTTTAACTTGCACTTGCAGATGTAGCGACAAACTGTAGTCACTGACAGTGGTTTTCTGAAGTGTTCCTGAGCCCATGTGGTGATGTCCTTTACACACTGATTTCGGTTTTTGATGCAGTACCATTCGAGGGATCGAAGGTCACGGGCATTCAATGTTGGTTTTCGGCCTTGCAGTGATTTCTCCAGATTCTCTGAACCTTTTGACGATATTACGGATCGTAGATGATGAAATCCCTAAATTTCTTGCAATAGCTCGTTGAGGAATGTTGTTTTTAAACTGTTCGACAATCAGCTCACGCATTAGTTCACTAAGTGGTGACCCTCGCCCCATCCTTGTTTGTGAATGACTGAGCATTTCAGGGAAGCTGCTTTTATACCCAATCATGGCACCCACCTGTTCCCAATTAGCCCGTTCACCTGTGGGATGTTCCAAATAAGTGTTTGATGCGCATTCCTCAACTCTCTCAGTCTTTTTTGCCACTTGTGCCAGCTTTTTTGAAACATGTTGCAGGCATAAAATTCCAAATGAGCTAATATTTGCAAAAAATCACAAAGTTTACCTGTTCGAACATTAAAGTAACTTGTCTTTGCAGTGTATTCAATTAAAAATAGGTTGAAAAGGATTTGCAAATCATTGTATTCTGTTTTTATTTACGATTTACGCAATGTGCTTCACTGGTTTTGGGTTTTGTATATGCATGCAATCACGTATTCATGCGAGCAGTTACAAACTTGTTTAATTCTTTGATAAAAAAAAAGACAAATCCAGGCACAACAACTTGAATGTCCCTCAAGAAAGTAATGGCGCAAAATAAGGAAATGTGATTTTGTCTTTGTGTTCTCAGCTCTCAGTACTGGCGAAGTGGATTTGGAGAGTAAAAGAGACCATTTGAAGGTAAGAACCATCAGCTTTCCTCATTTAGTCGATGAGATAAAGGATGCAAATCAATTACTTGTTCAATGAATTCAGGTAGTACACTACGAATCTAATTTGGAAATGAAATGCTGGGGTAACGATAACAACAACAATAGTAATAATAATAATAATAATAATAATTATTATTATTATTATAGTTATAATAATTGTCATGTTATAGGAATTAGTACAGAAATGGGCTCGGAGAGAACAAGCAGCACCTGTTATGTGTGGAGTGCTCTCGGAGTGAACCTTCTCAGTTCTCAGTCATTTTCATAATTAACAAAAGGTTGACTCCGAGAGCACGCCACGCTTAACAGGTGCTGCTTGTTCTCTCCGATTAAGTAAGATGCAATCATTCATCTATACGCGTATTTGCTGTATTTAAATCAATGTTATTCAAAATTGCAAACCTTTCGACCCTCACGCAAGTAGCCCATTTCTGTACTGAATAAAGCCCATGATTTCATCGCTGTTAGATCGCATACAGAGAGAAACAGTCTTCAGTTGCCAGTTACGATAATTGGAAAACGGGTCAAACGCGCAGTTCTATCTGCGCCCCTGATTATTTCCTGACTTTGAGCGGGGCTCCACAGCTGTTACTCCACCTGCCATCCCCAGATTTTAAATTGATCAGGATATATAAGCAAAGACCGGATTTTCCTGACTGATTTTCCTCTCCCTTGTAGTCCTTTGCTGATGCCATGGAGGTGCACTATACTGAGGTCACCGCTGGGAAGAAAACCAAACCCGTCTGCGACGTCGCCGCATACGACAATCTGTATTTTCACACAACTGCTGAAGAACAAACACAGGGGGGCAGCGTTGAGTATGCGGCAATTAAACGCTGAGTCGGCTTGGAGGGAGATGTTCTGAGAGAAACAGAGCACAACAGAACTGGGGCTGTCTTCACCATCAGGCCTGAGAGGGTGCTGCATTTTCCTGAAACATGGGAATTTTTAAAAAATCTCTGAACTTGATTTGTTGTAAACTAGAAAGTAAATTATCATTTGATCTTTCATGTATGTCTAATATTTAGTTTTATAGTTACAAAATATTTATTTTTTGCTGTGTTTATACAGGCCCAGGACTGAATGTATGCACTTGCACAGATGCACTCACACGCGCGCGCACACACACACACACATACACACACACGCGCGAACACATGCAAACACATATATGTGGGCGCGCGCACACACGAGCACATATAAACACATATAAAACAAAACCCTGAAGTTTGTCTGAACATTGATTTATATCTCTTTAACCGTGTATCCTAACCAATATCTATAAAGATTTTGCTTAACGCTTGAACTCTGATGCAACGGTCAGTCCTGTTAGTTGAAAGCGATGTGCAGACAGTGAAGGAAGGCAGCGGGCAGAGATATCTGAGGTGTATTTTCTTCTTTTTAAAGAAGATCCTCATCATCAGCACATAGGACTTCACTATACTACACTGTATTGCAGTGCGGCATCTGCTGCTTTGGTTAAAGAACAATGCACTCAGACAGAGGCCAAATACTGGGGGATTATCTGCAGTTGTGTACGTCAATGTGTCTATACATGATGTACAGCAGTAATATGCGCCCTGATTGGTTTCTGTTTCTCTTATTTTTTGTTGAATTTACTTTAATAAATGTCACTTTGTTTTTCATTGTTCTGTTTTCTATTAAACTATATATTTCGATCACACTTTAGATGGAGTGTTGCTCATAAATTATTAAGGCATGTACAATGCCTTAATAAATGAGATATAATGCCTTTATAAATCATACATAAGCAAATGTCATTCTTATTTTTTTTTTTTAAATAAATTTGGCATCTCCAATCCCACCTGAATCTGGAATGCCCAATTAGGGAACTATGTACAAAGCTTGCTCGTATGCGACCCCTTGCTGCCAACTCAGGATAGTGAGGACAGTTCACGGCTCTCCTCCGAAGCACGTGCCTGTCTGCCACTGATTCTTATACACTCATCGGTTGAATCTTCGCAAGTTCAGAACTAGGGCGGAGGATACCCGGACATGAACCAACCCGGAGTCTTCCTGACGAGCGCCCGTCTGGCCAACAGGAGGCGCTGGAGCAACGAACAAAGCTGTTATTATATACCCAAATCCGGCAGTCCCTTCCCAATCTGAAACCCTGTAGCGCGATGGCCAATTGTGGGCTACTCTAATAAAGCTGCCGACCCCTGCCGGTGGGTACGCCGGGGCTCAAACTCGCGACGTGGTAATCACCTCTGCACTGCAGAGCAGTGCCTTAACCGTGTGAGCCACCCGGCAGCTGTCATTCTTTGTAAAGGGTGAAATAACACATCCTTATTCAGCATGTGATGGCAGATGTCATATAACTGACAATGTCTCTTACCTAGTGGCAATATACTATAAAGGGTGACATTGTCATTGTCACATCTGGCATCATATGCTGAATAAGGATGTGTTATTTCACCCTTTAAAACGCATGATATTTGCTTATATATGATTTATGAAGACATTATGTCTCGTTTATGAAGGCATTATACATGTTGTATGAAGCCTTTAAAAGAAACATTTCATCTAAAGTGTGACCTGTATTTCTATCAGAGCTTTTTTTTTCTGTTGTAAAAATACATAGCTGCAGTCTGGTGTATGGTGGAGTCAGTAACATTTTAATAATCATTATATTACATTACATTTATTAAGCGGATGCTTTTATCCAAAGCGACTTACAGTAAGCGCATACAGTAAGGTCACTGACACTGCAGCCTAACAGACTGAAAGAGGTACAATTCACCTCAAGCATTAGTCTCCTGAAGTCATGGACATGTAGAGGAAAGACAATACAGAAGGCAGAAGCAAACAAGAAAAAGACACAAAGCAAATTGAGACAAACAGTAAAGGTTTTATTTTTAAGTTCGTAAGAGCAGGGGAGGGGGGTGATCAAGTCAGAAACTGTCTAAACAAGTGAGTCTTAAGTTTACGGCGGAAGAGCAGCAGGGATGGAGCAGTTCGTAGGGAGGTGGGGAGGTCATTCAACCACTGGGGGCCAAGATGGGAGAAGCTGAGCGATCTGGTAGAACGACCAGCTTTCCGACCCAGGGTAGGGGGGCGAAGTCGTCCTGCTGCTGCAGAACATAGTGGCCGAGCAGGTGTTTACGGGATGATCATCTCTTGCAGATAGGAAAGGGTTGTCTTGTTTGCTGTAGCATTGGCCAGAGTCAGGCCACTTTGAATCTAACTCTGGCTGCAGCTGGCAGACAGTGCAGTGCTCTCAGCAGAGGAGTCACATAGGAGAACTTAGCAAGGCTGAAGACCAGACGAGCAGCTGCATTCTGGATGAGCTGCAGGGGTCGGAGGGCACTTGATGGTAGCCCAGCCAGCAAGAAGTTGCAGTAATATTTGCGTAGTATTTTATTTTCCTTTGCTCTATTGAATAAAGACTTTCACGTTTTTTGAATTTGCATGGCAGGAAACAGTCTCTACTGAAATTTTACAAGACTTCTGATTAAAGTAGTCCCTCATTAGAACTGACAACATTAGTAAGCAACATTTCTTGTGATATGTCATGTTTATAATTACCTGTGGCTCTCTGCTAACCCCTGTAATCCCTTTCTTTTCATTACATCTGTTCTTTAATCATAGGGCAGGCTGACAGTATTCTTTTTTTGTTCATTTTCATCTGAAGTTGAATTGACAGAAATCAAATGCAGGCATTCATCGAGGAGAACGCAGACTAAACCGTATTTACAGCACAAATATGAATGTGCAGGAATAGGCCATATTAAAGCCACATGTTCATGGATTCACTGATTAAGACTTAATTTTTAGAATTTTTTTGAGAATTTTCCAATGTTCGTAGTGGCTAGATATAACAAATACGAAAAATCGCACGATTTTAGAACCCCCAGGTCCAGCGATATAGATAAAGCTATTGAGGAGGTTTCCCTTGTCGGCAAGTTGCTAAAAATGGACCTGGAAGGAAAAATAAGCGTGTCGCGCAGAGCTTGCTGGGAAAGTACACAACAAAATGGCGGAAAGATCAAAACGAGCAAGGAAGCCAAGTCTTCGTCTTTTGGATTTGCACGAGGTGAATCGCTCAGAACTCGCAGTCCCCCCAAATGATATCCATCGTCTGCCTGTCTGGCCGCCATGTTTGGTGAAGTGTGCGGAGTTTAGGGTATCCCCAAGATCATGTGTACTACGTCAGGGAAATGTGTGTGTTGTCGAGAGAGAAGAAGTCGGGTTACACACTTTGGCGGTCAAATATAAACATTTCCCGATGTAGTTAATGTAGTTAAGGCATCACTGCATTGCGGAGAGATTAATCTATAAGGTAAACTATTTAAGAAGTTATTTTGTGATTTAGGCGATCGTTATCCTATCGAAGATGAGCATGTGGCTTTAAGGAACTGAAAGTGTAGGATAATTGCCCATATCGAAAGTTTCCGGTCAACATAATGATGGTTTAACTTAAAAAATGAAATGAACAAGACCTGTCCTTCAACTACAAGTTAAACAAAGTATCACACACTCAACAATGTAAAAATAATTTCGCATTTTACAAAAATTTTAAATAACAACAAAAAGAACCTCCCTGAAAGAAAAGGGCAGTGGTCTCTTCCAATTTGCATACAAATTGGCATCAGCTGCTCCCAGCCTTGACTGAAGAATGGCCGCTGCACGGCCCCGCCCTTTGGCAGATCTGAGGTAAAAACAAAAAAAAAAAACTAAAGAAATACTATCAACAAAAGGTAAATACAGCCAAACAATTTCATACAATTAAACAACTTACAACTATTAATGTGTGTACTCTGTGTAAAGTTAACAAAGTAAATTTCTGCGAATATAACAATAATGAAAACCAAATCTGTGTTTTAGTATTGCAAATACGTAATGTGGGAACTGTGACGGTCCGTCGGCAGAAAGACAGGGCCAGCAATAACCATACTTTTCACTTCTGTTATGGCCCCAATTTGTTATGACATTTATGACAGCAAGGGATGACGGACAAAATTTTAAAACTCAAACAGATTTATTTAAACAAAGACAGACACAAACCTACAATTTATACGACCGACCAAGATTGATAATATACTAGAAAAAAATAGTTACAGACCCTTGAGATGAGATTGCTTGGTGATGTTCCGGGTGAGGAAAATGCTCCAACACAGGCAAAAATCCACAAAAAGCTTCACAGGTCTTGAAAAGAGTGACAGGTCTGGTCAAATGTATCCTTCTCCTTGCAATTTCTCCTACTTCTTCACTCTCTCAATTTCTCTCCTTATATACTCTTTTGCAGACCCCTCCCACCTTTTAGACTTTTTTTATTCTCTGGGACTTTCCGTCTCAGACATGCCCAGGACATGCCCAAATCTAGCTCCAGACTGGGCTTAAAAAAAAAGGTCAAAACTGCCATCTAGTGGCTTCTTTCCACATTACACCTCCATTCCAAAAGGGAAATATTTTGACTCATAAAGGCAAAATTTTTCTTTTCAATACACAAATGGTTAAGTAGACACTTGTGTATACATACATATAAAACAATATTCGAATAAACACGTGATATATATGCATACTCAAACAAGGGATAAGCAATCAGCAGTTACATTGTCAGTGCCCTTTACATGCTTAATTTCCAAGTCAAACTCCTGTAAAATCAAACTCCAATTCAACAATCTCCGATTCTTGTTTTTCATCTTACTCATTAACATTAATGGATTGTGGTCAGTGTACACAATCATTGGCTTTTGCCCTGTACAAATATAAACCTCAAAGTGCTGTAAAGATAGAACCAGAGCCAACAGCTCCTTCTCTATTGTGGAATACTTCCTTTGGTGGCGACTGAACTTCCTGGAGAAGTATGCCACGGGATGCTCAATGTCATCAGAGTCACTTCTCTGTAAGAGCACAGATCCACAAGCTTGGTCGCTAGCATCGACCGCGATGGAGAACGGATTGTTGAAGTCAGGGGATTTGAGCACGGGGAAGTGACACGGCAGAGACTTCAGGCGATCGAAGGCTCTTTGGCATGCTTCATCTCAAGTGAACTTTACGCCTTTCTTCAGTTATTTGGTGAGACCGAGGGCAATCTTAGCAAAATTCTTGCAGAACTTGCGGTAGTACCCGATCATTCCAAGGAAGCGGCGCAAAGCTTTTTTGTTGTGAGGAACTGTAAAGACCATGATGGCTTGGACTTTAGCATTTATGGGTGCCACCTTACCCTGGCCTATGACGTAGCCAAGATAGGTGACAGTAGCACAACCAAAGTCACTCTTGTCCAGGTTAACAGTCAGGTTAGCCTGGGTCAGGCACCGAAACAACGTCTCTACATCTTTTACTTGTTCTTCCCAGGAGTCACTCCTTGTGATCAGGTCGTCGATGTACGCTCTCGTGTGGGGTAATCCGGCGATTGTAGACTGTATCATCCTTTGGAACGTGGCTGGGGCATTTTTCATGCCAAAGGGGAGGACTTCATACTGGTACAACCCAGATAGTGTGGTAAAAGCAGAGATGCTCTTGGCCCTCTCAGTTAAAGGCACACACCAATAACCCTTCAATAAATTAATCTTGGTCAGAAACTTTGCTTGCCCTACTCTATCGATACAATCATCAATCCTAGGTATTGGAAACACAACAGTTCAAGTTACAACATTGACTTTGCGATGATCTATACAGAATCTAGTACTTCCATCAGGTTTTGGAACTAGCACACAGGGTGAACTCCATTCTGAGTTAGAGGGTCTGATAATATCATGTTCTAACGCGTACTCAACCTCTTTCTCAGCAATCTTTCTCTTTTCAGGATTCATCGGGTACGGATGCCGTTTTATTGGATTGGCATCACCAACATCTACATCATGAGAAGCTATAGAAATTCTCTTTGGAACATCAGCGTCTATCTATATTTTCAGTTGCTCCATTTGGACCCTTTCTTCTCTATCGAGTTTCTGTAACTCGAAATCTCTCTGTCTTGCTAATTTTTCTAACTCAAATTCTCTTTGTTTTTCTTTTTCCTCCCTCTCAAATTCTCTTTGTTTTTCTTCTCTTTGTAATTTTTCTAACTCAAACTGCCTTTGTTTTTATTTTTCTGCCCTCTCAAATTCTCTTTGTATTTCTTTTTCCTCCCTTTCTATTTCGAGCATTTTTGATGTAAGTTCCATTCCTATATTTGGATTTTCCACTGGAAACTGTTCCTAGTGCAAACACATTTTCATCAATGTAATATTCAACAATCTCTCTAGCCAGTCTTGCTTTTCGCATGGCTGGTTTTACCTCTGTCAGCCGTAAATGTCTGCATATTTCTAGCAATTCTGTCTTTTTAGAAGACTTCAAAACCTCTATGGTTGGTGATGCCAAGAAACAATCCATTGCTGTTGATCTGTCTATATATATATATATATATATATATATATATATAGGAAAATTCAAATAACAATTTAACAATTTGAAATTTTTGATTTTCAATGAATGACTAGTATGGTCTATCCTGATGAGCCCCCAATTAGTTATGACATTTATGACAGCAAGGGATGACAAACAAAATTTTAAAACTCAAACAGATTTAATTAAACAAAGACCAACACAAACCTACAATTTATATGACTGACCAAGATTGATAATATACAAGAAAAAAAATATTTACAGAGATGGGGTTGCTTGGTGATGTTCCGGGTGAGTAAAATGCTCCAACACAGGCAAAAATTCCCAAATAGCTTCACAGGTCTTGAAAAGAGTGACAGGTCTGGTCAAATGTATCCTTCTCTTTGTAATTTCTCCTACTTCTTTACTCTCTCAATTTCTCTCCTTATATACTCTTTTGCAGCCCCCTCCCACCTTTTAGACTTTTTTTATTCTCTGGGACTTTCCATCTCAGACATGCCCAGGACATGCCCAAACCTAGCTCCAGACTGAGCTTCACAAAAAAAGGTCAATACTGCCATCTAGTGGCTTCTTTCCATATTACACTTCTTAATGACAGACACCTCTCGCAGTTTACCTCCCCGATTAGAAACAGTTGCTCAGACTGATTGGTGGAACCAACGAGAATCTAATTTATTTTGAAAGCCTTGTTATACATTGCACTACAAAAATATACGGCGTTTACTTCCGCACATCAATGACTATGGAAAATATCAATCGCCTACGTCTTGATAATTTCTGGATTTGCGTAAATTATTTTGCAAGGTTCATTGAGCAATAAGCCATGAGAATCCGTTCTATAGTCTGAACGTAGTGACAGCTAAAGTGTGTTGTTAGTTACGATGCACAGCTGAGTGATAACTAAAATAATTGCTGCAAAGTCAACTAAAATTTCGGATTTTTTGCAGATTGTCATCCTTACGGAGTCGCATCAATTATATTAACATAGCCAATAGGTAATTGCTTTGTAATTAGCATTCCTTAATCATTACGTGTCATGCATTGGCGGTGGCTGTTCAGTTAATAAACTGTATAATTGTTAATCAGGCAAACCTGATCGCAAACAGTTTAAGAGCAATTTTGCAGGAGAGGGCGATGTTACTGAAGGCCTTCCTGACATCTGACGGCACACCACTGTGTGGGAAACTATAGCTGGTGTTGAGTAGTGTAGGCAACTTATCCAAGTTGAGGGGCAGCCACCACAGTCTAAATAAAGATGTTCTCCCGAAAGCAGTCCAGCCACTGCAGTTTTGTATCGATCACCTGGCTTCCGACCGCTGGGACTGTCTTGACTACAGCTCAGGTTCTCCCCTCTACTGCTGCGAGCGAATTGCCTGAGCAAGGCAGCCCCCTCACCTCGAGATTTCCTGAGGCCTCCTCTCTTCTGTGGCCCACTGCTCGAGATAAATGAAGAGTTTTTTTCCAAAACGCAATTAGCCCCAAAAATACAAAAATTTAGATAAAACCAAAGAGCGATAGCCCTCAGCTTCATACACTTGGGGCAAAAAATCCGATTTTAGAAATTCATATTATAAGGTGTATTTTTTCATGTTCAAAATTTGTGTTTTTCTATCAAATGCAGCAGAAACTAACATAGAAAAAGCCGATTTACTCAAAAATAAGTACAACCCCAATTCCGCAATAGTTGGGACAAAGGGCAAATTGTTAAGAAAATCAAAATGCAATGACCTTCAAATCGCACCAGCCAGTATTTTATCCACAACAGAACAGAGATAACATGGCAAATATTGAAATTGAGAAATTTTTCAATTTTATCTTATTTAATATGAGCTCATTTCAAATTTGATGGCTGCTACAGGTCTCAAAAAGGTTGGGACAGGGGCCTGTTTACCATGGTGTAGCATCCCCTCTTCTTTGTAACACAGAATGGAGGCGTCTGGGCATTGAGGAGACAGGTTTCTTGAGTTTAGCCATTGTAATTTGATCCCACAATTGTTTAATACAGGCTTTGGGTGTCCTTTTACGGACTTTTCGTTTAATTATACGCCAAATGTTCTCAATCAGTGAAAGACCAGGACTGCAGGCAGGCCCGTTCAGCACACAGACTCTTCTAAAACGAAGCCATGCAGTTGTAATAGCTGCATTGTCCTGCTGAAATACATAGATGTCATCTGGAGGGGAACTTAAGTTGCTCTAAAACCTTTATATACCTTTCAGCATTCATGGTGCTTTTTAAAGCACGCAAGTGTCCCACTCCATATGCACTAATGCATCCCCATACCATCAGAGATGCTGGGTTTTGAACTAAACGCTGATAACAAGAGGGGTGGTCTTTCTCCTCTTTAGCCCAGAGGACACGACGCCGATGATTTCCGACAAGAATGTCAAATTTGGACTCGTCAGACTACAGGACACTTTGTCGCTTTTCTACAGTCCATTTTAAATGAGCCTTGGCCCACAGAAAACAACGGTGCTTCTGGATCATGCTCAACAATGGCTTCCTCTCTGCATGATAGAGTTTAAGGTGGCATCTGTGGATGGCACGGTGGACTGTGTTAACAGATAGTGGTTTCTTGAAGTATTCCTGGGGCCCATTTAGTAATGTCAATGACTGAATCATGCCGTTGTGTGATGCAGTGGCGTCTGAGGGCCCGAAGATCACAGGCATCCGGTACAGGTCTTCAGCCTTGTCCCTTACGCACAGAGATTTTTCCAGTATCTCTGAATCTTTTGATGATGTTATGCACTGTCAATGATGAGACCTTCAAAGCCTTTGCAATTTGACATTGAGGAACATTGTTTTTAAAGTATTCCACAATTTTTTTACTCAAGCCTTCACAGGTTGGAGAGCCTCTGGTCATCTTTACTTCTGAGAGAGGTAGCCTCTCTAAGACACCCCTTTTATGGCCAATCATGTTTCACACCTGTTGCTAGTTAATGTAATTACTAGCTAAATGTTCTTTCAGGCGATTCTCTTATATATTAATTGCTTTTTTATCATTTTTTGCCTGTGTGCCAACTTTTTTTGAGACCTGTTGACCAGAAGATTTGAAATAAGCTCATTTTGTGAATAAAAATGTAAAATGTCTCAGTGTCAACATTTGAAATGTTATCTATGTTCTATTGTAAATAACATATTGGCTCAAGTGATCTGAAAGTCATTGCATTTTGATTTTATTCACAATTTACACTTCGTCCCGACTATATGGAATTGGGATTGTGAAATGGATGTACTGTGTTTTGGAAAGAAACTTTCAGATGCATTCAAGAGGCTTTGTCGGTGATTTGTTTGGATGGTTCTGCAGTCTGGATCATAACGAAGTGAAAACCTGACACCCCTGAAGCATAAACTGGACCAGAGTCTGACAATCTATCCAATCTATCAAATAATCACAGTTTTTCTATAGCCTCCACCGTCCTGTGATCTAAGCCGGACAGAAAACCTTAGGAACATGTGGAGTGGAAGAGGAGAGTTCATAAACATGGACCTTCTGCAGAGATTCGACACGCTGGGCTGGTCTCAGGTCCATGTCTTCTCATACCTCATTAGACACTATAGGAGACGACTGAGAGCTTCTATCTTGGCAAAGGGAGGCTGCATAAAGTATTACGAGCGGTCCAAGCATTTTTGAGGCAAATATTTGTTTCATGAAGATGACTTATTTTTTCTTTCAAAGTACTTCAACTAAAGGCTATATTTTTGTTAATTGAATTTCATATCAAGAGTATAAACAATAAAGGCATTCATTCACAATCAGGTTTGTCCAATTTATGACGGGTGCCAGTTCTACTGTAGGGGAGGGCACTGTTAATGTTCTTATGAACAATCACAATAATGCAATTGAACTCAACAAAACTGCGGCACGCGATCCAGCTGTCACCATAAATACGTGACAAGTGTTTGAGGTCACTGTTGCTTATGGCAACGGTAAGAGTTTGGAAACCGTGATTTCCCAGCAGCTGATTTAAAAATAAAGTGCGGTTCAGCACTTTGCAGAACAGTGACTAACCACAAGAGAGAGATGGTCACCACAAATGAACCGAGCGAGTGGAAATTTTTCTATATGGCCTGTGAGTACTAAATAACACAAATATGTGCAATATGTGCATACAATTGCACTATTTTTATTATTATTAGTAGTAGTAGTAGTAGTTGTGGAAGTAGTAGTAGTAGTAGTAGTAGTTGTTGTTGTTGTGGTATCTGTAGTTGTAGGAGTAGTAGCTGTGGTATCAGCAGTAGAAGTAGCTCAAGTTTTCCCAACAGAAATCATAGCTGCAGTATATAGAAGCTTCGCTCATTTGGTGTTCAAAATTTGCTTTGGATTTGTAGTGACTATCATTCAGATATTTTTCTTGCAGAAGACTGCTGCAAAAGCCGCTTTACTCAATTGCACCATCTATCATTTTCGTTTGCAGTTTGGTCCTCCCTGATTTCCGTTGCACAAAATGCCGGTTAAGTACTGTTTCTAATTTCTCCTTCATGCGAGTGATCTTTAATCTGTGTGGTGGTTTCTGTGGCTGGCCTGACTCTGAATTTTTACTCCAGAGTCAGGGATACGCGTGCTTTTGACGGCGGATCCACACTGGTCAAATGTGCAGGTGGGGATGGCGGTGATTCTGGCCTGCGAGGTCGCAGGTTCAGACCCAAGCAGCCAATGGGAATACTCCTGGAAGGCAAAAAGAGAGGCAGAGGAGACGATATTGCTTCAGAGCTCAGCCCAAGGAGACAAGACCATTATTTTCACCCTGAGTGATGTGACAGAGACTGACAGCGCTCAATACTGTTGTGAAGTAAAAGTAGGAAATCACTCTGCTATCAGTGCGGCACATGCAATTAACGGTATGTCACAATTTCTATTTGTTCATAGAACTGTCTATGTGTATATAGGCAGTTCACAGTCCATGCATGTAAATTTTCATTAGGAGTCCTTTGGAGAATGATAGCTTCCTCTACATTTAGCGATTTACAACAAATGCGTAATGCCATGTTAGTGTTAGTATTGTTCTGGTATTTAGCTGACAAATAAAGCTGATTAGCTGGTAACATACTTGATTTATAAACCTTTTTCTGCCAGCTTGGAAGAAAATGGTGAACTCGGCCATTTAGAAAAATCCTCCCTTTGACTACTGTGCATGTGCAAACATCAAGAACCAAAGATTCCAATACCCAACTGCATCCGCGGGTACAGTACAAACCACATCCCCAACAAAACACCCCCATTTGTTGGGGTTAGGGGAATTGTGTGCACAGTCATAACATTATCGATGGGGCGTGTTTTGTATGGGGCGTGGTTTGTACTCGGCTGTGGCTGCAACTAGACCCTTCTCAAAGATTCTGAGACACTGAAAACCCTTCAGAGGGGGAATAAGTGTGTCGAAGTTTTTTTGCGCATGCACATCTGCATTCGCAGTTGCGGTTATCAGCTATTAGAAGATAAAGGAAAAGAGCTAACAGTCAACAGAAACATATTTTTTTACCTTCTATCGATGGGAATTTTAATTCTAAAATACAGCAAATAGGCAGAAAACAATCTTGACAAACAAAAAGGAAGGATACTGTATATTGGAAGGCAGGACTTATTTGTTTTATCTCGGGACGCTTTTTGACACCAAACTGTTTTTATCATATATACAACCTGGGCTGCCAGATATCTCGAAGTAGCCGTCCTGGGCAAGATTTCTATACCGTACGGCACAATAGGGTACACACTATACTATATTTTGCAGATATAATTTGAAATATAAACTCAGCAAATACTTCAATCGTTTTAAAGTAAAATTTCTGCCATACATTTGTTGTGAGTGTTAAGTCAATAATGCATGTCTTCACTCAGTTGGAGAGCTCATTACAACAATGTTGTATCAAAGGTAAATTTTGGCCAAAACAATCATTGTCAGCAAAGGCGATATAGAGACAATTCTTAAGTTGTAATTGTTTCTCCATGTTAGTAATGACGTGATTTTTGTGAATATCACTTGGAAATTACACCGAAAGCTTCAGACTATAAATGCAAATTAGGCTTAATGGTGTTAAAGACTGCTTGCTCGCTTTAATGAAGTATACTTTGGAGATTAGCCATTGGGTAGACAATTTGTCCGATGGCTGCTTGATAAGTTTACAGAGGCTCACTGAGGTCGACTGTAATGTTCTTGATGCTCTGTGATATTCTTTCCACTGCAACGCACAGTCTTCATTCCCGACTATTTAGTGGAACACGCAAGCATTTAAAGGAATGGAAATGCAAATGTAGATATTTTTCATTGTGATATCGTAGTACAATTTCTGAAAAAAAAAAAAACTGGTGCTGCTTCATTTGCACTTTTCTGCAGTTTATGCATTAGCGACGCTGGCCATTGTACCGAACTGGAAGACAGTCCACATCGCAGAACAAGTGACTCTAACTTGCAAGATTCACAGCAACCTGACTGACTGGAGCTATTTGTGGTACAAAAATGGACGGGAAATTCCCATTAAAGAGGGCAACTACATTATCAACTCTTCCATTGTGTCAGACTCTGGACGATATTCCTGCTGGGGAAAACGCAAAGTCCATCCAAAATACACGGCCAGCAGCAACACGGTCTCTCTCGTCATTTCTGGTATTTGGTCATAATTAATTTTGATCAATTCAATGAAACAACATAAAATATGTTTAATTTCATAAAGCTGATCCATCAACCATTACGCTGACATTTAAGAGCCATTCCAAGAGAGATTGACATTTGGTGCTCAGTTGACCCCCCTGGAATTGAATGAAACTTGGCACATAGATAGGGTTGTCTCACGGAAAAAGCCAAATTTTTTGGTCCTTATGTTACTTTGCCTGCCCGTAGCGCCTTTTGGAAACCATTTAAGTGGCTTAGTTTTGCTGTGAACACCACTTTATACATCATCGATCATGACTTAAGGATACACAGTACCAAATATGTTGTACTTTTATCATGACCTTAGACACTTCAAGCCTGGATAGACATCAGCACCACATCGGCGCCAAACTGGGTAACTATGTTATTGAGCCAGAATTATTTGAGAAATGACAGTAAACATTGAAAATGGGAATAAAATAATATCCCAGACATATACCAATCTAAAATGCTTCATTATGTGTTTACTCACAACAAGACTATCATTTTCAGTGAATAGTATCTTGGCATCTTGCTGGGTTAGTGCAATGGACGGCTGGAAAGATGGTCGAAATTGATTTTGGTGCATGTTTGCAGTATATTTTCTCAGTCACCCAGACATGTACTGTGGTGGTAAATGCAATTTGTTGTGCTTTTGGAACTCTATTTTCAGGAATACCAAGAATTTCTTTGGTAGTATCTACACTTTCAAGCTGGATGGTTGAAAGGTTGGATGCAAGTACTGGCTGTCCCCAGCAGTGTACCAAAGATTTTGATTTTTTTTTAAAACTGTGATGCACACAGCTAATTCTCTGAGAAAATGAGGAGTTTGGTTTGGTACGATGCTGGGTTGATGGCTTTCTGACTAAATAGCTAATGTTCTGCTGATCTAATATTCCGTATTCCCAGACATATACCAAAGTTCTGCCTTTTGAAATATATGAGGTACATGCACAGTTATACATAAAATTTGGAATCCCTTTGGCATAAAACTCTACTGGTTGTAAACTGGTGGTGATTGTGAGTGTTACAAACACAATACATGTATTATTACCAAGTACAGCCCAGTCAGAAATGTACAGCAAGTTTTAAAACATGACCAGTCCAAAAATATTTAAAAATGCCAAAAAACAACTAATGGAAAAGGAGTATCACCATAAGTATGTATACAGACATGCATCAACAGTATATGTACACTTGTATAAAATTACAGTCCATGATTTGAGCTCTGAAAAAGAATCTTAGTCACTCAACCTTGTACATGAAGACAAAATGTTTCGTACAAAAGTTAAAACTGTTTAATACTTTTCATGTTATCCAGAGTGAAATGAAGTTAACCCTGCATGTGACTTGCTTTATCCCACAGTCGGTTTTTTGGAACTGGACTGTGGGTTGGTGGCACCTGGTGGTGCGTGCCAGAGGTGCCCTTTGGCCGTGGCCCTGAGCAGCTATCCAAGGCCTTCTTCATTCAAATTGGATCGATGTTACCCTTGGGGCCAGTCGAGCCCTAGCCCTAGAGACAGGGGCCTCTCTACAGGGCAGTTTACGGCCCGTTGATAGTGAGCTTGTCTGTCTCTGAATTAAATAGCAGGCTAGAGCCTATATGGCACAATAGTTGCATCCACACCCACAGCTTGGTACGCACCAGAATGGAAAAAGTCTGAAAAAGAAACCCCGCCCTCCCACCCAGCAGGCATCCCGTAGGCTGGACATCATGGGCTGGTGTTAGGAACGAGGGCATGCAAGTTACCACTACAAATTAACTGCTTTTATCTTGTCAGGCTGCTGCTTGCTTACGGCGAACTCTGTGGTCTTTTTCTGGGCAACCACTCACTCAGCACGACTGCTGTGCCCTTTTTCTTACCCAAGCACCCTGCCCTTGGGAAACCCTAGGAATTAACACTGAAGCCTGCTCACTAATTCTAATAGCAAAGGAAAAATGATGAGCATTTGTAATTTTCTGAAAACACACCAACACTACAAAATTGTGCACTGTATTTACTACTGGTAAGATTCTTGCATGTTAACACAATGCTACAATCACCACCAGCATTATTTTCCAATTTACAACCAACCCAGCTTTATACCAAAAAGATTAGAAATTTTATGTATGACTATACATGTACTTCATATATGTCAAAAGATAGAATTTTGTTATATGTCTGGGAATATGGAATATTAGGTCAGTAGAAGTTTAGCTTCTTAGAGTGCCACCTTTGGTCAGATAACTATCAACCCAGCATAGTGCCAAGCTAAACTCTTCATTTTCAGAGTATACTAGATGTGTATCGCAATTCAAAAACAATTTCTTTGGTGCATTGCTGGGGATAGCCAGTACTTGCATCCAACCTGCTACGCCCCCTGGGAGTGCAATTTTACAACTTTTGATGTTCAATATCATCTACACTGGAAATACTACCATTGAGATTTTACAAATGCTGTAATGTACCCCAAAGGCACTATGGACCCGGCAAACTTTAAATTTGCTGTCTTGCTGGGTAAACAAAACAATGCCACCTAAACATAGGCACAATCTGCTATGAAATGGTCCATTTTGAGTTTTCCTCCAACTTTGGCTTTGTCTAGCTTGAAATTGTGGATAATACCAAAAAATGCTTGGTATTCCTGAAAATAGAGTTCCAAAAGCACAACAAATGGCATTTACCACCACAGTACATATCTGGGTTACTGAGAAAATATACTGCAAACATGCACCAAAATCAATTTTGACCATCTTTCCATCCATCCACTGCACTAACCTAGCAAGATACCAAGGCAATATTCACTGAAAATGATAGTCTTGTTGTGAGTAAACACGTAATAAAGCATTCTAGATTGGTATATGTCTGGGATATTATTTTATTCCCATTTCCATTTTCAGTTTTTATTGTTATTTTTTCAGATAATTTTGGCTCAATAACGTAGTTGTCCAGCTTGGCGCTGATGTGGTACTGATGTCTAACTGGACTTGAAGTGTCAAAGGTCATGATTAAAGTATAACACATTTGGTACTTTGTACGCTTAAGTCATGATAGATCATATAAAGTGTGGTGTCAACAGCAAAATTGAGCCACTTTCGTGGCTTCTAGGTGGCACTACTGGCAGGCAAAGTGAGATACGGACCTAAAAATTTGGCTTTTTCCATGAGACAACCGTATCTATTCATGTGCCAAGTTTCATTCAATTCCAGGGGGGTCAACTCCTCAACTTCAAAAATTGCCATTTTCCCAGGGAATGGCTCTTAAAGATACTGTTTACGTCAATTTTTATCATCAATAACAATTGCACTTTTGCTGTATCAAAGGTCCCCTCTCATGCCACCAGATGAGTTCACAGCCTAATTCAAAGTCATTTCAAAATCTATGGTCTGTGAGATCCCAAGAGGGTGGGGTCACCTGGAGTAATGATAAAACTGATAAAGTGGTTGGCTGAATTTGATCAGTCCTTCTTGTCTCTGGACGGTCACTTTACAACATGATGTCACAAACTAACAGATTTTGAAATGGCCCGTAATGACAAATCGGCTGTGCCTCTGGTGACAAGCTTGGGGACCTTTAAGTATTTTTGTTTGGTTATTTAGTCTGATGAGCATTTTTTTTTTTCTTCAGAACTCAAGGTCTTGGGTGCCTCCACTCCTCCACTAGCTGTGTTTATGCATGTCTACTCACACACTAAGATGCACACACTACAAAGACAATATAGTACATACAAATACTATATTTCACATCATGGTTTATGCTTGGAGCCATTGTAGAGCCATTGTAGTATGTTGTGGGGCATTGTGTTTGAGTTTGATTGATCCAGAATCACTGTGGTGTTGCAGCTCGCCCTGTGGCTGTGCTGACCCTACAGACTCCATGGACGGGCATCTTCAGGAAGGACAGTCTGACCCTGAGGTGTTCAGTGGAGGGGAACTTTGCTGGGTGGAACTACACCTGGTACAGGGACGGGCAGCTTCTTACCCCACAGTCCAGTGAGGACACTCTCACACTCGCCCCCGGTAACGACTCTGACCGCAGCGAGTACAGATGTAGAGGAAGCCGGACTGGCCATCCGTCTTACACAGACGTCAGTGAAGGATGTGTGCCAGCCGATAAGAGTGAGTCACTTCCTATCCTAGTGCAGCTTTGCTAAAGCTAATTCCAGGGATCGCAATTTGAAGTCCAAACCTTGCCAAGGGTGGTGCGAGAATATTTGCATTGTGATGCACACTTTTGCATTCAGCGTGAAAATCTGGTTCTCATTTGCATATTCATGTTACAAGCAAGGCAAGCGAGTTACTATTTTGGAACTGTTGTTTTTTAATTAATTTATTTTTCTGGAGACACAGTCTCATAGCAGCCTCTCTAGTCTGTCTGTATAATTATTGCATTCCTTAGCACAATCGTATCGTATGCTGAGCTGGCATTGCTATCGGTTGCTGTATTTACCAGAAGGGCACATTCCAAAACAGAGAAATGACCTTCTTTCACCTCTAGCATGTCAGCCAATGACTTGGGAGGATTTGGAGACACTAGCGCCACCGCTGACAATGTCTGGAAATTTAATTGCTATCCCTAGGACTGAACCAATAATGCCTTGAATCAGTAAAGCCCAAGGAATAGATGTCACACCATAGGTTAACTACAAAAAAAAGACACTGTTATACAAAAAAAAAGTGCATAGCACTTTATGTATGATATGGTGAGGCATTTTGCTGAACATCCCACTTAGCTCCAGTGATACACTCAAAAAACTGCAGTTTTTCTGCCTGGGATATGTCACCGGAACTTGAGAAGAGTCATACTGTACTTAGTGTAGACACGCCAGTGAAGATCACTTCACTAAAAACTTTAAAGCTGCTCAAATGAGAACTTTTTTTTAGTTGAAATGTTGCAGTCTCATAAGTGAACAAAGTCTACATCTACCTTTATTAGGGTTAGGGTTAGGTTTAGGGTTATATTACAGGAAGAGGGCAAATTAGAGGGCATTACTGGGGACAAACAATCAAGGGACAAGGAGTCCGTGGACAATAAGTTCACGGGAGCGAAAATTCTGGGGACAAAAAATTTGGTGAGAAAAAGTCCAGAGACGAAGGGTCCTGGAGCCGCTGACAAACAGTGCTGTCAAATCACTCTGTTCTAAAGTCTCCCAAATGAGTTACTTCAGATCTGGTGACAGTGCAGGTGGAAACATATGTTTAAGGTATTTTTCATACTCATAAAACCATTCAGTGACCCTCTGTGCCCTGTGGGGTTTGGGCCATTAACATCCTGGAAGAGATGACTCCAATCAGGGTAGGAGTGCTTCATCGTGGGACATAAAAGTGATTACTTAATAACCCTGCACTGATTTGCTGTGACTCTCCTGACTTAAAGCAGATGATTAGACCCAAATCACACCAGGAAAGTGAGCAGCAGCATCTGTGTTTGTTATGTTTGCCCACCTGCTATTTTGCCTTGAATGTGTCTCATCTTGGTGTCTCTCAGTCTCTTCTCCCTGGGAAGTGTAAAGGCCTTTTTTACAATGAAATGATGCTGGTCCAAAGCAATAAGGCAAGTAATTTGAAGGTTAAGAGTTTTTTACTCAGGTAGCAAGAAGCTGTTTTACCCCTGAGTGCAGAACTTAAGCTAAATGTTGCTTCAGTGAATGTAGCTCAGATAGTGTGGACACTACAGCTGCAATACATGTGAAAGCAGCTCGGGCTGTATCTGATGCCTGGACGGTTTGAGTGTTAGCCATGGCATGTTGGCAGGAATGCAACACATAAATCTGGCCCTTTTGCATGTGCTGTCTCCCAGGGCCAGTATTAAATCTCAGGCCAAAGCAAACTTTTTATTCCAAGAGTTTTTAGTCTATTTTTTTCAGTCCAGGTCATTTAGTCCAGGCCATTTGTAGATCAGGCCATTTTAGTCCAGATCCTACTGAGTCCCGGTGGTTTTTAGTCCAGGCTCATTTTAGTCTTGGCTCATTTCAATTTATTTCTAGCTCATTTTAGTCTCGGTCCTTTTCAGTCCAGGACTTTTTGAGTCTTTTCCCTTTTAGTCCAGGTCTTTTTCAATCCAGGCCCTTTTTTAATCCAGTCCCGTTTTAGTCCTGGCCCTTTTTAGTCCAGACTCTTTTTAGTCCAAGTTCTTTTAAGTCCAGGCCCTTCAAGGCTTTCTAATTCGGAAATTCATTCCGCAGGTCACCTTTGCTCTACAGCAACCATTTTTCAGAAAACAAAAATCAAAGTGATTAAGATTTTTCGCCATTCCTCAATGTTCTTGGGAGCTTTGTGCGCGCTGTGCATACAATTATGGAGTATTGTGGGATGGCAACTGTTCACAGACCATATAGACTAATGCAGTTATGTAACATAATCCTGATCGGTACGATCAACTGACACACCTATATTCCATGCTAACTGACAAAGAGAAACCACAGAAAAACCCGTCTGTCATCGGAGTAGTGACGACTACAGGCTAAGGTCACGTGAGGTGACTCCTATCAGATGAAAGCATGCAGAGATGGTGGGTTTTGGTCACATGTTCTCCAGTTATGCCGCAGGCATTAGTCACAGAAGCTACCCTCTTTACCAAGTAAAGGCAACACAGCGTCTATTGTGACTCATGAGATATTCAGCAGTAGTTTTTGCAACTGGATAAAATGCTGCAATTAACGGCAGCAGATTCCACACCAGAATCCCTCTAACCTAGAGTCTTGCCTGTCTGGCTCTGTATTTCCTCCAGTTTCCAGAATTGTGGAGAATCTGGCACGCATAGCAGTGGGGGCGGCCATCTTGCTGTTCCTCTCCATCATTGTGAATGAGGGCTTTTGGCGGAAGGTCAGGAGGCTAAGGAGGTGCAACATTTGAGCCAATGATGAGCCTTCCTGTGTAAAGAAAGACGTTTTCTATTGCTGACTCTAAACTGTGGAACTCCCTGCCACTTCTCATGAGAACTGCCCCTAACATAACAATTTTTAAATCCAGGCTAAAAACCCTAGTTTTTCTCTAGCTTTTAATTAAGCCTCTTTTCCCACCTCAGGTTTTATCATTATGTCATTGTACTGAGTCTTTCTGGATGTCGTGCGGCTGGTTAGCCTGTCCTTCTGCCATTGTACAGCACTTTGGCCAGCTTCTAGCTGTTTTTAAATGTGCTATATAAATAAAGTTGATATCGATGTATTGATATTTTGCCGATTATATTTTTGAAAAAAAAAAAAAAAAACACCAGGGAAGTCTCTCTCAGCAAAGTTATTTTGCCATAACTGATGTTGTCATCATTAAATCTATTGACATTAACAAATAAATGTTTGCATGCACTTCATTGTAAATCTACCAAGATTTTTGTGTTTTCAAAAGTTACCACCAATGGTTTTAGGGATTTGCAGGACCAGTGACTTTCAGTTTACGCGGATTTGATGAGAAAGGCGAAGGATTCAGCACTTTGGCAAAAGACACCTTGGCACGTGTGTTTAATTTACATTGATTAAAATGGGGCTTGTTTCTTTATGAAGGGTGCGCTACCTTGATGATTGATGGTGTGGTTTAGAGTTAGTTTTGGTTCTGGAGCACTGCACTGTCACAATGAAAACACTTATACCAGCTGGAAATCAGCCATGTGACTCAACTTTGACTGTCAATGACTGGATGATTAATCTTCCTCAGGTCTGGGAGTTTCATTACTTTAAAAAAGCTGGTAAACCTGTTTGTCTTCGGAGCCTGAGCTGAGAATCTCTTACTGAGCCTTGTTACATGGGGTCGGTTTCACAAACATGGATTAACTATAGTAGACCCATTTTTTTTTTTAAATTCTAATGGATCATAATGATATTTTGTAACACACATTCATAACACACAATAATGGGGTCAGTAACTGAAATGATTGAGAATAGAGGCAAGGTTACCAGTGCTGGTTTGGCTTGCTTGTTTTTAGGAACTGTACTTAAATATCAAATATCAATCACACATTGAAAATGGTAAAAAAATAAAAAAAATCACATAAAATCACAGTAGTAAAACACAATACAATAATACCTTAAGCATAACGCTTTACTTTCTCTCCTTTTATTCATGTTATCTTATTTAATTACTATTATTTGCAATATGAGGGGCTCATTAGGGCTGGTCAGGAAAAAGAATAGGCAGGAACTTGACCGTTAGCCCCACAGCAGCAGTTATCCTTATGTATTACGCTGAAAATACTTGTGACTCAATTTGGTAGCATCCCACGGTTACATTAAACAGTAAACTACCGCATAGCGAATAATAATAATACCCTATGACAACCTGTCCTCCAACTATAACCCCAAATAGATTGTTTGCTCTGACTTAGGACCCATAGGAGTGTTTCCTAAAATAGCCCCCCTACTAGCAGCATGAAGGTAGAGATAGAGTTACAGTTAAAGTTAGAGTTACAATTCGAGTTAGAATTAGACTTAAAATTGCGGTAAGGTTTAGAGTTAAGGTTAGGTTGGCCATTTAGTGACAGCGATGCTGAGGATGAAAACCAGATTGTCATTATTTACGTTACCGCTAGAGGTCGCTTTACTCCTTAACGTAACTTTAGGCCAGAATAACCTGCTTGAACAAATGACCTTTGAGGGTGTATTTTGTTGGAGGGCAGGCTCCATAAAATGACAAAAGATATTTCAGATTGATTTCTATCTTAAATTTGAGCAGCAGCCAAGGTATGGCAAGTGCCATATCTTGTCATACCTAAACAATGCCCCTGGCTGCCAGAAAATAATAATAATAATAATAATAATAATAACTAATGTGATGATCATTAAATGATCATTAAAATGTTCCATTTTGTGCTTACTCATGTTGCTTTTGACTTATATAAGTTGGATGATCTGAAACATTTTAATATGACAGATAAGCAAATCATAAAGGGGAAAACACAGCACAGTGCGTAGTTACATCCACAAATGCCAGTCAAACCTTATATTAACAGTGTCCTGTGGAGCCATGGACTTCTCTTAGCATAAAGTCATCTGCAATGGACCATTAATTTTCTATAATTCATTACCAAGGATATTGAGGTAAAAATATGGGTTATAAACAAAAACACTGTAAACATATTTTTTATAACAATTGCAAGGTGTTGCAATTTTCTTTTTTTTTCTCTTGCATAGCATGAATGCATATTTTAAGGCCCATTCCATGATTATTAATGCTTATAAAATGTTTTTAAACAGGTTTGAGGCAGCTGTAATGCCCCTCCTCTGTGGCATTCAATTACCCTGCGCTACCTGCCCTGCATAAATTATCCAATTATCTTTTTTCCCTCAGTCTTGATTATGTCCACCTGTTTCCTTTTAGTTTATCTTGTTACCTTAGAGCAGGGGTGTCAAATCTTATCTGCAGAGGGCTGTGGGTGCAGGTTTTCAATTTAGCGCAACGCTACTACACCTGAATTATCTAATTAATAATTAACTGATCACTATTAAGCTGCTTTTCCACCAGATGCGAAATGAATTTTTTGCACGACAGGTTACATTCAAAATTGATGCAAAGATGCAAATACACGCGAAATGCGTGCATGCTTTGAATGTAATCTGTCGTGCAAAAAATTTGTTTTGCGTCCGGTGGAAAAGCACCTTAATAGTGCTGCACCTGATTTTACTAATTATGGTCTTAATTGAACCCTGTGATTGGTTAATTAATTAGATGATTCAGGTGTTGTTGCGCTGGACTAAATTGATAACCTGAACGCACAGTGGTTCTCTGCGGATAAGATTGGACACCCCTGCCTTACAGTATTTATACTTCAGTCTCTCCCTTGGTCGGGCAGGTAGCCTTTGTCTGTTTCTTGTTGTGTTTAGTGCACTCCCCTTTATGTTCTCCAAAAGTTTTGCATTGTTTAGTTATCCCCCTGCAACTTGGTCCTCCTCTCCATTCCTTGCTCTGGCACCCTCCTTAACATCCTGGGGTTTCAGGGTGTGACAGCAACATTATACCACAAAATGACCTCTGATGGTCAGTTATTCCAGTATAGAAGGTGACGTGAACTTTGAGCAGTGTACCAGTGTCACAAACACGATGGCAATGCCGAAGGAGCTCTCCAAAGATTGTTTATTGCATTGTGCCTTAGATAGTGCCGGTTGGTCACTTTCAGAAAAATTTCTGAGGACATTAAATGCTGTCATGGCACAGTAAGAAACACCAACAGGTGTTTCAAAGAGAACGTTTGTCTGAAAACTAGTAGAAATAGAGGTGCAAAATGGAAGTTTAGTGTCTCTGATGTACGTTATCAGTGTATGACGAGAAAAATAAAATTTGACTGTTGAGAGCACGACTACTCCATGATGACATTAATGGTGCCAGAAGGGAAGAGAAGAAAGTATAAAGATCTACTATTTCTGAATCCCAGAGTGAAAACGGTCTGATTGGTCGTATTGCTACCAAGAGCTGACAACAGCAAAAAAAAAAAAAAAAGACTTGAGTTTCCAAGAAATTGGAGGATTGGGCACCAACGGACTGTTAACAAGTCCTTTAGACCGATTAATCAAAATTTGAAATGTTCTCATCCAAACGCTGAACTTAGGTGCACTGTAGAGTTGGAGAATGTTTAAAAATGTCTGTTTAACCCCTTCAGTAACACATGGAGGTGGTAATATTATGGTTTGGGGTTCAGTCTGCTCGAAAGGTGATCAAAACTGGAGGAATCATGGATTGAAAGCTGTATGACACCATCCTTCTGAGATGCATACTGCCATCTGGAAAGGCTGATTGGGATTTTATTTTCAACAAGATAATGACCCTAAACACACTTCTAAGTTGTGCAATATTATGTTATTCGGAAAGAGTCATCTGGTGACATTAAAGTTATGACTTAGCCTGTTCAAAGTCCAGACCCTAATCCGATTGAAGAAATCTGTAGTAACATTGAAAGAATCTCCTTGGAATAGACTTCAAACCATCTAGAATGGTTCAGTGAGTGAGGAAATTAAAAAATGTGAAAACTATGCCCGAAAGATTACATGCTACAATCAAAGCAAAGGGTGGCCACACTAGATATTGATTTTTTCTCTGAAAAAGACATGAATGTTTTTTTTTCTTCTATTCATTGTTGTCTGTTTGCTTATTTTCATCTATATGATTCAATATTAGATGAAATAAATACTTATTGTATTGTATGTCGCCTTCAAGACCAAGCGCATTTCAACAATTAAAAACCACATTTTACACACTCTAGAATGGCACAGCTGTGCAAAAAGAGGATGCGGTCGCTGGACTGGCCTGCCTACGGTCCAGACGGTCCCCAATGGAGAATAAACTGCATATTTTGAAAGGGCAGCATGTGACAACAAAGGCCCCATCCTGTTGCACACTTCAAGAATTGCTTGCCGAAAGAATGGAACTAAAAGTACGCCTGAAAAACTTAATCGGCTGGTGTCCTCAGTCTCAAACTGTTTATTCTGTACATATTATGAAGTTTGATGAAACATCAAATAATACGCTGATGCACTGTTTTTTTGTAATACAGGTTAAGGATCATTTACAAAACATTGCTTTCAGTTTTAATTCTAATTTAACATGCCAACTTTTTATGATATGGGGGCGTATGACCACCCATCATGACATGTATTTTTATTTTGTCTTTCCAACACACGTAATAACCATGGTCCACTTGAAAAAGGTTCGGGGCATTTGGCTGTAGCAGTTATAAAGGCAATCAGGATGCTGGGATGTATAGCCAAAAAGTACAAAGTATAAATCAAAGGAGGTTATACTTCCCTCCTACACTATCTTTGTCTGACCACACTGAGAGTATCATCTTCTGGGGACTGTTCAACAAGAGAGATATAGAGGTGTTAAAAAAGGTTCAAAGAAGAGCCACAAAGTTAATTCCAAGTATAAAAGATAAGAGCTACGAAGACAGGCACAGTCAGTTGCTCGCTATTGTGCAACATCATAAGCTCTCCCAAATTTTCAAAGTGCATCTTGGCATGTTAGTGATTGTATAAGGGGTGTAATGGGTCAGAGTTCACACTGAAGCATTCTACTACAGCTGCACGATCACATCTGTGAGATGGTTCATCAATGCCTGCCAACTCGTAGAAATGTTCCACCTTTGCTGGCTTGAGTCATCCTGTAATTTTTCTGCAGGCAGTGTTCAATGCAGAGTCCATCCTGCATGTGTGTAGAGCAGCTCCAGACAGGACTTGCATATTCTGTCACTCAGAAACAGAAAACAAGGGCTGTAGTGCGGACTGCCATTGGGTCACTCCCAAACCAAAGATCTCCCAATTTATCAGTTACATTGTTCCTGGTGCTGACCTTTGCCTTGGTCTTCTAAACATGTAGGCAATATTATAATGTGCAATCAAGGATCATGTCGCTGTGGGACATCTCTCCACCGCACCTGCAGTCGTCATTTTGCATCCTGATTTCCGAGGTGGAAAGCTGCACTTCGTTGTTTTTTTGTTTTTTTTTTTTGGGTTTGGGAGCAGGGAGTTCAGTTGGTTGTTCGGCGGGGCTTTATGGAACTAGAGCCAACCGTGGCAGGTATGGAAACTAAAAATAAGATGGCACCAGGACACCATATCAAGGGTTTGGAACACAATGGTTATATGTCCATTTTAGAGGTTTTGAGAAATGTTTTGGTTTGCAAATGTTCTATTAAATCAGGTACATCATTTACATCATTTTTATGTCAGTCTCTTTTACTGCATGGTTCTAAAGTATACTGAACATAAGTGTGGTACTGCAACATCTCGGCCAAATTGCCAAAATGGACGTCACCTCCGTGTTCGAACAATTCTAGCACTTGACATAACACATGGTGATATACATGACATATACATAACACATGGTGACATGTGACGTAACACAATGGTGATAGATTGAAGTTAGGTTTGCTTGCAATGGAAGACAGATGATTCTGTAATACTATGTTTATTCATGAAAATATCAATGTTTAATTCATATAAGCAGATTTTGTTGGACATACCACAAAATGAAAATGTGAATTCTGTTTAAAACTGAGGCGCTTGGACATATAATTATTGTGCTCCAAGAAAAAGCTGATAGAAATGTGTGACAGGAGGTAAAAGTCTCAAAATCACAAAATTTGGACACATCACCATTCTGCTCCAAACCCTCAATATATAACCTGGAACACCCTAAATTACCTCCGCACCGGTGTAGGATGTTGCGGCTTGAACGTGAATACTTGGGGATTTTCGGACGCTGAGAGGTGCGACTGTGGAGCGGTGCAGACAATGGCCCGCCTACCGACATGCGGTGAAGGAGAATGCGCTGCAGGCGATCTCTGCAGGGGCGAAGACACCATTTAGTCAAGCGCAACAAATTTTACCCCATTTCTGAATTATGCAGGTCTTCAGCTGTACAACTGTGCAGGGCCCTCATTGCCATGTATTTTGCTTCACAATGTACCATATATTATTAGTTCATGACAAATAAAGACTGAAGGCTGGCCAGTCTAGCACCCACACTCTCTGCTTACACATCCATGCACCTGTAAGCTGTGCTGAGGGTGGTTTGCTGCTGTATTGCTGGAAAATGCACGGATGTCCCTTGAACAGACAACATCGCAAAGGCAGCTTATGTTGCTCCAAAATTATAACATATCTTTCTGCATTAACTGTGCCCTCATAAGTGTGCAAATAACTCATTTCATGTGCACTGATTCACCCCCAGACTAAGACAGATGCTGGTTCTTGCTCCAAAAACTGATTAGTCTTACCAGGTTGGTATTCAAAACACAACTTTCCATCTCAGATATACCAAGCCCAGTGAGGTTGGTGGCGCTTTTGAACAGTATTGAAGTATGGCTTCAGCTTTGCATAATAAAGCTTTAACTTGCATCCATAGATGCAGAGGCAAATGTGTCAACTGACTAAGGTTTACAAAATCTTCCAGCCCATAAGGTGGTATCCACTACAGTCAGATGATGGTACGTAAGACAGTGACGTCTGAGGAGTCAGAGATTTTATGCATTAAAAAAGTGGTTTTTGGCCATGAAATTTATGGACCATGATTCAACCAGATACCTTCCATATTTTGATTATGTCTCACAGGCATTGTAAAAGGTGAAATTCCCAAAATCCTACTGATGTGTTCAGGGAACATTATTTTGTAAGAGATAAATTTGAAGCATAAGTCTATGCAGGAAAATTGGTGGGCACTGACTCAAAGCCTTGAGCAAAGCCTCTTTTTGCAGGCTCCTTTTAAACTTCAAAAGGATTAGCCCACCTATTTAACCTCACCTTATTATTATTATCATTATTATTATTATTATTATAACTTGTACCATCAGTATTGGTCCTAATTTCCCCGGTGCCAGCTTTTCTTGGAGTCTGTCACAGTAATAAGATTTGAAATTATCTAATGATTTCAACAAACATAATTTGAATTCACACATTAATGCATCTGATTTTTTTTTTGTGGTGTTTTCAGTATCGTAATGAATCGACTTTTTGAATCACTCTCTCTTCGATTTTATTTGGATGTAAAAACTCTTTTAGACGCAAAAATCAGTGAGTTGCATTAACTGTGCTATCACCTGTTTTAATAGATTAAATTCTGCGTAATAACAAAAACCCGCAGACACTACTCCCAAAACGTATTTCCACAATCAGCAATGCAACTCTAATTTACACCACATGGTGTCACCCTTGCAACAAATTACGGAAGAGAAAAATTAGGCAAATCAGTTTCGGGAGATTCTGACCCCATATTGCTATGTTTACGTAGGTTTTGATCTAGGTAATTCGTCTTCACGCAACTGAAAATCCAACAATTCAAGTCTTAATGAGTTAAATGTTGTTTCAGCTATAAGATATGAGATATAATGTTTCTGTCAAAACATTAATCATATGATAGGTTTTATTCATTTTATGTTTCTTTGATTTCTCATCATAAGGGAAGTGTAGTCAGTGAGCGGATGTTAACTGACCATTCTCATGCTGACGTCACAATCAGGATAAAAAACTGAGAGCAACTGTGTTTTTGAAGACTGATTTAACATGGGGGGTCAAGCTACTTGTGAACTGTGTTAAGAATCTATTCCTTGTGATCAAAACATGCCTTCTTTATCTAGAATGATTGCTATCATGAGAAATTTGCAGGAGTGCATATGGCCCACAGGCCTCATTCACTAGCCCTAAGAATTCCAGCTGTCTTTGCTAGTCCATACTGTTCCAAATGCATCTGAAGGTGTGCATGTGGGAGTATGCCTAGTAGGTATGTGTTCATTAAAAATTCTTGAGTTATCGCGTTCTTATCAACCTTGTCTCAGTCAGAAATCTAGAACACTACTGCAGCACTTTCACCTCATGGACCACAGGACACGCAAGATAGAAACTAGCGGAGATGCCTCGAGAAAGTAGGCAGCAAGAGAGACCAAGCGTTCAGGTTACTGCGCCTGCATTATTTTTAGGCTAATGTATACGATACATTGTGCAGAGAACTTTAAGTAATAAAAAAAATCCTGGTCTTGTAGATGATTTACGACTGTTTTAATTTGAAATGTAGGACTTTTTCATTACAATGGCCTCAAGGCCGCCGTGTAAATTACGCCACACATTGCGATGTCACTCACGGTACTCCACGGAACATGTGGCACAGGTTGTTATGCAACAATAATTGCATTTTTCCCTCTCCGCTTGTCATTAATCTTCGCTCTGGCTATGAATCGAAGACCGTAATATATTGCCATTAAATCAAACACATTTAATTCAGAAAGCAGTTCTCCTAAAGTACCATTTTATTATACTAAATCTGACATCAGGGTAGGCCACAAATTTATCGAGAGAGTAGAACAATGACAGCCTAAATTCTCGTGAGTTTTATCCAAGTTTCGCCTACATTTTTTAGACCATAATATTTGTAGGCTTACCCAAGTTTCCCTTTCTGTCATTTATGTACTCATTTGTTAAATGTATCATTTTATTTTTAGAGCTCCTTTGTTTGTTTAAAGTCATATGCCAAATAATGCTTACGGCCTGCTCGCCTTTCTCGCTTTCGAGCTGCTGCTGATGCGGGGAGGGACCTTTGCGTGATGAGCCCCGTCAGATATGTTGCGGCGTGGGTGTGGTTTGAGGCATCGGGGTGGGGAGGGTGTGGCCTTGATCAACGTTATTGCGCGGCTGCCGTGGGAAAGTGGAGTCTTATCTGTCTGGTCTACGACAAGCTTGGACACTGACTATCACTGGATATCACCCACTGCCTCGAGTGCGCCGGAACAAATAAAGGAAAGCGGGGGGATCTAAAGTTTTTAATATGATGTCTGATCCGTTGCGGTCGGCTCTGTGCATGAAGCATGTGGAAGAAACGTCTCTCGCAGTCCCGTCGGATACCCGGCTGAAATCCGGTCAGCAGCGGGTGCTGGATCAGGTTCACACCATCAAGAGGGGAAAAAAGCACATCAAAAGTTCGTCGTCGTCCACCACCGCGACAAGTAAGACCGCAGGCCCCGCTTTAGTGTCACACGTTAATAATTAAGAATATGATACTTTTAAAGATGTTTTAATGTGTAACCAAGCCATCACGCGCCGCGCGCACAGTACTTTCCATAGGCTACTTCATGATAATAAACGAATACGCTGCTGCGAGATTAGGCTACTTAAACCTTAGAGTGTAATGTGTCGACCACAGGATTTTAGATGCTGTGACTTTCCCTTTCATGTCATTACGATTTAAGTTCTGTTTGAGATTAATGAAAAGTCAAGGTTTAAATTTCTTTCTGAATTTGCTGAAATAGCCAACGTGAAATATGTAGCCTACAGAAAATACCTGGAAGCCTATGTATAGCCTATAGAAACTTGTAGATATTATAGTTATATTGTTTACCAAATAAGCGGGCTTGTCTGGGAATGTCGGGGCATAATGCAGTGGGGGGTTCTCATGTTCTCAATATCTTAATTATCAACACTCCACCCTGTCGGGTGTTGCCAGATCTCCTTCGTTAAGATGAGTAGAAAATAGGCAACGTTTTATTTGGACGACAACTTGGACAGTTCAATCAGTGTGGTTCAAAACTATGTCTCAATTATTATTATTATTATTATTATTATTATTATTATTATTCTTGCTCTTCTTTTTTACATTAAACAATCATGGAGCGCAGGTCAGGTCGCCTGCATTGTAGGATGCACCGAGAAGGTTGCTCGCAAGTTCGATGATAGTTCGATTATTATCATGATAGTTTGATAGAGTATTTTGTGAGCAAATGAGTTTACTGAATTTAATGTAACTCATTACGCCTACTTAATCGCCCTTTCATTGCGTTAACATGTTTGTCGGCAAAAATATAGCTTCCTCGTGCTTTCAACCAAAAATTATCTATAGGACTTTCCAGGAAATTAGTTTAGGCTGCCTATGGTATTATTGTTAGTGCAATTCCGATACCTCTACCCCGGAGTAGGGTCCCTTTTACTCTACGCCGGTGTAAGTTGCGACAGCATCCGACATACTTTGAGTAAACGCATCCGTACCACAATAGCTTTGTTTCTGTACAAGTCAGAAGTAACAATACAAATGTTCTGCGTCGCCGCTGATTCGTGCTTAGAATTGTTCTTCATTACCACTCAAAAGTTTGAAGTGGATTGAATGGAAGAGACTTTGTTTTTCTGCAAGATTAAACAAAACAGAGATGCAAACTCAGCGGGGACTTTTGGGAAAAGAAATAATGTACAATAGCCAGCTCAATCACTTGATTTTAACCCCATGTAGCTGCTGTGGGATCGCCCGGAAAGTTTGCGAAGCGTGCACACTTTCAGAGAAAAGCTTGTTGAAAATATTTCAGTCCACTTGGAAATCAAATGAGAAAAATTCCGTAGGTTACGGAAATTCCCTACCAGTTATGCCAAAAATTTGCAACGTAGTGACTGTACTTTGATGAGAAACCAGATGACTGTGTCCTTCAGACAAAAAAAAAAAAAAAAAAAAAATCAGCACAATACACTTTTAGTGAATGAACCGCAATTAAACTGCACGCAATTCCAAAGATTTTAAGCGGCAGAGTAGTGTTTTATGTTTTGGCTGACTAACAGCATATGATAGCCTACCATTAGATGTAATGGATTGTCAAAACATATGGGTAAGAGCGAATTCACCCGATGACAGAATATAAATTATACAGCAATACGGTATACTTCTACTACATTTGATTTGGTTATTGTGTGTGCGTATGAAATAGACGGGAAATTTGTGTCTCAGTGTTACAACACACCCCGCTCTGTGGTGGTTTCTGTCTGCCATGTGTCATTAACCAAACTACACCATATTGTGACTTAAATGACAGCGATTAATATGACGCGCGCCATATCTTGTTTCTAACGCTCGACTGTATTTTTGGTGCTTGTCTCTCACATAGCCTATGAGAATCTCAATACAAAAGTGAAAAACACTTAGACGAATTCTTGTTCAAAACACGGCATAGAGTCCACGAGTTTCAGCATGCAACATTTTTAATCGTGCCCTGGCTTCCCCTATCAAGACGATTTATTCAGATTTTTTTCATTCTGCGTGATCTGTAAGTGAGGGTGTTGGGTTTTCATGAATTGCGCAATATTGCTGTCAAACCAAAGTTCCGCAGGAGAAAGCGCGTGCACACGCTCATACGCACCTCAACACCTGACAGCGGGGTTCAGTCTCCCGGGGGAGGGTATTCAACGTATCTCAACTCTCCTCGCGTGGGGTGTTATTACTTGACATTTAACTTGGCCTAAATAGAGCAATAGGGTATCAATTTCAAGAATCAGTCCCATTGTGTGGTCAGAGTCGGACCGCCCCCTGGAAATCCAAAGCTGGACCTATTAATTGAATTGTTCGTTTGGCCCTTCCGCATTATAGCCTACTACATCAATTTAGAGGCAAATGTGGTAATATGAAATACTTAAATGAAGAAAAGCTCCGATTTCATCTCAAAGGCTTCAGCTGAGAGTATTTCATACAGGATCTACGCTTTCACGTCACGCACGTGTGGGAAAATATCTCATGCGCTGCCATTTGCAGTGATTTGCTCGGGGCAAGACAAATATTACCGAACAGGAAAGCCCTGCTGTGATTTCGCAAATTTTAAAAATTTATTGTCGACGCCCCGGGTTGCACCTGCAGCGCCTATAAGCTCAACTATTCGTATGTCCATTATAGCCAAGAGTCGGTCAGACTGTGCGAACGTGAGTTATAAGAGGCTAGATAAGGTTAAATGTATATGGGAGATTTGATTAAAACCGATGTCTGTGCCTCCCCACCGGGTTGTGAGTCATTTCTTCACTTGCTGAGACTTGCGGCGCTCTGACCTTATGTAAACCCTGAAATGCTCCTGTGCGCTCAGCATCAGATTCGCTTCAATTACTGGATGAAAAAGTTGACTTTTTTAAAAATTTACATAATCCACAGAACATAATAATAATAATAAAATTAATAATGGTAATAATAATAATAATAATAATAATACAAACCCCAATTCCAATTAACTTGGGACATTGTGTAAAACATGACTAAAAACAGAATATTATGATTTGCAAATCCTTTTAGACCGATATTCATTTGAGTACAATATAAAAACAATATTTATTGTTCAAACTGATAAACTTTTGTTTGTTTGTTTTTTTTAATATTCAGTCACATTTGAATTTGATGGCTGCGCTACGTTGCAAAAAAGCTGGGACAGGGGCATGTTTTCTATTCCATAACATCACCTTTCCTTTTACCAACACTCAGTAAGCATTTGGAAACTGAGGACACTAATGGTAGAAGCTTTTTAAGAGGAATTCTTTCCCATTCTTGCTTGATGTACGACTTCAATTGCTCAACAGTCCAGGGTTTCCATTGTCGTATTTTGCGCCTCATAATGCGTCACTCATTCTCAATGGGAGGCAGGTCTGGACTGCAGGCAGGCCAGCCTATAACCCACACTCCTTTACTATGAAGCCACGCTGTCGTAACACTTGCAGAATGTGGCTTGGCATTGTCTTGCTGAAACAAGCCGGGACGTCCCCGAAAAAGATGTGGCTTGTATGGCAGCATATGTTGCCCCAAAACCTGTATGTACCTTTTAGCGTTAATGGTGCCTTCTCAGATGTGAAAGTTACCCGTGCCATGGGCACTAGCACATCTCCATACCATCACAGATACTGGCTTTTGAACTTTGCGCTGATAACAATCTAAATGATCCTTTTCCTCTTTAGCCCGGAGGACACAACGTCCACGATTTCCATAAACAATTTGAAATGTGGACTCATCAGACCACAGCACACTTTTCTACTTTGCGTCAGTCGATCTCAGATGAGCCCCGGCCCAGAGCTCTGGCCCAGAGATGTTGTTAATATCTGGCTTTCGCTTTGCATTGTAGAGTTTTAACTTGCACTTTTAGATGTAGTGACAAACTGTGTTAACTGGCAATGGTTTTTCAAAGTGTTCCTGAGCCCACATGGCAATATCCTTCACAGAATGACATAAGTTTTTAATGCAATGCCGCCTGAGTAGAGATTTCTCCAGATTCTCAGAATCTTTTGATGATATTATGTACTGTAAATGATGAAATCCCACATTTTTTTTGCAATTGCACGTTGAGAATCATTGTTCTTAAACTGTTGGACTATTTGCTCATGCAGTTGTTCACAAAGTGGTGAACCGCGCCCCATCCTTGCTTGTGAACAACTGAGCCTTATATACCTAATCGTGACACTCACCTGTTTCCAATTAACCTATTCACCTGTGGAATGTTCCAAACAGATGTTTTTTGAGCATTCCTCAACTTTCCCAGTCTTTTGTTGCCCCTGACCCAGCTTTTTTTGGAACATTTTGCAGGCATCAAATTCAAAATGAGTGAATATTTCCAAAAAAAAAAACAAGGTTTATCAGTTAGAACATTAAATATTTTGTCTTTGTAGTGTACTCTATTGAATATACAGTGCCCTCCATAATTATTGGTACCTCTGGTTAAGATGTGTTAAAAGCCTTAAAATAAATTCCATTTTTATTGCAGAAGCATACTCTCACACTGAAAATTGCAGAAAAATGTAACCTTCAACTCAAGTGAATTTTAAGGAAAAAAAATCCCTAAGAAATAATTATTTTTCATAAAATCGCCTGTTCAACAATTATTGGCACCCCTAACAATTCCTAGGAAATAAATGTAATTGAAGTATTTCTGTCATTTCTACAGTAGTTTACAAAGCTGATCTGAGTATCTAGGAACATTTACTTCGGAATTCATCACCTGTTTCCCTGGGGTATAAATATGATGTGACACAGAGTCCATTTCTCTTATCCACTCTTCAACATGGGAAAGACAAAGGAACATACCATTCAAGTAAAGCAGATGTGTATCAACCTTCACAAGTCAGGCAATGGCTATTAGAAAATAGCCACTCGCCTGCACCTGCCCATATCTACTGTCAGAGGAATCATTAAAGTTTAAAACAACTGGAACAGTGGTAAACAAGCCTGGACGAGGATGCAAGGTTATTTTGCCACCACGCTCAGTGAGGAGGATGGTAATAGAAATAAAAAGTTCTCCAAAGCTCACTGTTAAAGAATTGCAACAAATTGTAGCATCTTGGGGTCACAAAGTCTCCAAAACAACCATCAGGCGCTTTCTACATGCCAACAAGCTGTTTGGGAGGCATGCACGGAAAAAAACCTTTTCTCAGTCACAATCATAAACGCAAACGTCCGGAGTTTGCCAAGCGGTACTGGGATCGTGTGCTTTGGTCAGATGAGACCAAGATGGAGCTTTTTGGCAACAAACACCCTAAGTGGGTGTGGCGGAAAACAAAAGATGAGTATGCAGAAAAGCACATCATGCCCATTGTGAAGTATGGGGGAGGATCAGTGATGCTGTGAGCCTGTTTCTCTTCCAGAGGCCGTGGGAACCTTGTTAGGGTGTATGGCATCATGAACGCTTTGAAATACCAGGACATTTTAAATTAAAATATGGTAGCCTCTGCCCGAAAGCTGAAGATGGGTCACTGGGTCTTTCAGTAAGATAATGACCCTAAACATTTGGCCAAATCTACACAGAAATGGTTCACCAGACACAGAATCAAGCTCCTCCCATGGCCATCTCAGTCCCCAGACCACAACCCCATTGAAAACCTGTGGAGTGAGCTGAAGAGGAGAGTGCAGAGGAGAGGACCCAGGTCGCTGGATAACTTAGAGAGATTGTGCAAAGAGGAATGGTCGAAGATCCCTCTTTCTGTATTCTCCCATCTTGTGAAACATTATAGAAGAGTTGGTGCTGTTTTGTTGGCAAAAGGGGGTTGTACAAAGTATTAACATCAGGGGTGCTGATAATTGTGGGACACATGATTTGATGTAAAAGAATTATTAAATGTCGGATTTTTTCCCACTGAATAAATGCACTTGAATTAAAGGTCGGATATTCATCTTTTTTTCATTGCAGTCCTATATTATTTAGAAAAAAAAACTGAATCTATTAGAAGCTAAAGAACACATCTTAACCAGTTGTGCCAATAATTATGGAGGGCAGTGTAGGTCCAAAAGGATTTCTAAATTGTGATCTGTTTTTATTCAAATTTTACACAACGTCCCAACTTCATTGGAATTGGGGTTTGTAATAATGTTTAGAAAACTGCTTTTCATGTATCGCAGCAAAATGAAAGGTGAGCGTTTTTACTTTGTGACGGCATTAAAAAAAAATATTGGTTCGACTGTTCAGTAAAACATGTCAGTGGCTGACATTACCTAAATGCTCATCAAAATGAATAAAAGCACTGTAGAAGCCACGCCAAATCATCAATTTGTATGAGCTATGTATTATGAAAAAAAAAAAATGGCACTTGGGGTTGCATAGTCAAGTGCTGGCCAGAAAAAAAAAAGAAAGTTTAAATAAATGGGAACTTCAGTAAGGGAACAACCTAAGCCTTCATAATATCTGTCATGTGTATCCTCCCAATTTTTTTTCTTCACCCTGACAAAATACACAATTCAAAAGTTTAAAAATGCGTGGCTCAAGTGAATTAGGCATCTCATCCAATATTTATCCAACAGAAAACAGTGCGCCATTTTAGAAGTCAAAACAGAAGAGGACACCACAGCTCATGCCATCTCGGTGTGTGAACCGTGATGTACTTGTATGAATGAATGCAAGTTTCCACCATATTTTTTTTTCTTAAATTTTGACATTATTACATTCAGAACCTCTACTTTAATGGTTTAAAATATTGTGCTATGGATAAAAACATCTGAAGAGTTTGTTTCCAGAACACAGTAAGTGCCAAAATTAAAGATTGAGATAACAGTGATAATCTTAAATATGGTGCAAGACACACACACACACACACACACACACACACACACACAGTCGTGGGACAGGCAGAGTTTAGTAACAATGGATCAGATTGGCAACGATACATAAACAGTGGGCAAAAATCAGTAGATGAGACGTAGCAAAGATTTAAAAACCAGGCAGCAAAAAGCAAGAATCGCGGGCGGGTCAGAACCGGAACAATAAACAGATCATTCCAAAGGGCACAGGCAGAAGTCAGGCAAAGGAAGTCTCAAATAAAGTGGCTTACAGGTCTCTCGGCACAGAATAAATGATCACCGCCCTGACGGGGAATGAACACAAATGCAGGGCTTAAATGCACCAAACAGAAGTCACATGCTACGGGGAAACCGGTGCTGAGAGTGACAGATAACGAGCAATGAAGGTGAGCACAATAATTGGCAAAAGCCAACGCGGACTGGGTACACATAGACAACCTATGACAGATAAACGGCTCCGGTCAGGGAGTTCTACGTGCACAGATCAAAGCGTGCGCAAGATTTCGCGGAAACTCAGGTAGATGCTGGGAAAGCAAAGCAAGGGGCGGAGATTAGAACTGGGCGGGTGCTGAGATTGCGTTAGTAGTAATTGGTTGCGGTGCAACTTCACAAATTAACCCAAGTGCTTGTTAGTTAGTTAGTAGTAAGTACACAGGTTAGTGTGGTTAGTAAGTATAATACAAAATATTAATGTTAGGATTATTAGTAATCAAGGAAAGCAGAGGGAAGGAAGTAAACGAGAATTGAAGTAATTATGTTAAACACCAGAAACCACTGAAATCACCCAAAGCATGTAGGCACGCGGACTGGGACGGACTGTACCATACTGCTCACAAGACAGGGGTGACACCGGTGCACAGAACAGAAAATAAACAACTGGAAAAAACAGAAACTGGGATGTAGAATAAGGATAAATGATACCTAATGAAAAATAACAAAAACAGGTAGCAGGCACAGGCAGAATCATAACAGCACACTTCCATGAGCCGCACTTCTGTGCTCCCAAGTGAGCACTCCAGTCGAGGCTCGAGAGTGTGGACTCTTGAGTGTGGAAGTGTGCAGTTTGAAACACAGCTTGATTCTCCCTTTCTTACGGGATTGGAGTGCCGTGTTTATGTCATAATCTCACGTTGACCTGTAACTAAGAGTCGTTTGCAGAAGTTATTTTAACCACTTCCGTAATGGCTTTACTCAGAGGCGTTCTTTGTGTAATATTTTCATCTTGTGTGCGGCTGAGAAATCACAATTATTTAAAGTTATGTATCGGAGAAATCTGAGTTTGAATATCACCTCTGCATAATTAGTGAGGGGCGTCTATGACCACAGGAAATTTTAGAACGTTTGCAATGTCCTCAACAAAAACACTGGCAAGCTGAATTTGCATTGGCAAATGTGTTCCCTTTAGCGGTGAGAATCAACTACTTGGCAAAATCCTGCTTGAAGTATTTTTTGGTATCATCATGGCAACCCACGGCTGCTTGGTGAGACCTGGGATAGATTCCCTTAATTTTGTAATGGAGCCTTGCCTGAAACAGCATTTTTCTCGGGAAAGCTGCTGAATTAACATCAAAGCAGGGGGTGATTAAAGCTGCACGGTAATAAGGAAACGCCCTGTCCTGAATCATTGTGTTGGGCGCTCAAACCTGTGCGCTTTTTTCGCATTGTAATCACACGCACGAACACGTGAGAGCTGCATGCCACCCACTCACCACATGGATGTATTGTTGAAACTTGGGAATGGTGCTGTGGCTGTCTGTGTTGTCGAGAAAAGGTCCGCGAATGAATGCTATGGACAGACAAGGCTGAGAAACAAGTACGAAACACAGATTAGTGTTTTGCTGGGATGATGAAATAAATATATATTACACTGATCAGCTCTTCATGCAGTGGCCGCCTGTAATGGGCAGTGGAGCTTGCAAAAATAAGTCTATATTTTGAATTCAATTTGAATTTTTTCTGCAAGTAAGCTTGGCCTACTCCTGCCAAAAAAAAAAAAAAATAAAGCAAAATAATATAAACAAGTAATGATAAATAAATAAATAAATAAAGCAAGCACTTGTGGTGCAAAACATTGGCAAATACCTAATTAATTTCAATGCAACTTTTTCAATTTATGAGATATTATTGTCATTCTTATGATGATGTATTATTTTTATAGTTGTTATTTTAGGTCATTCTGTGAGCTCCTAAGCTGGTCTGCGTCCAACATTTTCATTAGAAATTAATAATATTGACAATGATCTGGGCTTTTCCCCCATGTAATTCATGCTAGACAGCAGCAGTTATGTCATCCTGGAATGCTGTGAAAGACGTGCTGCCGACATACACCGTCACTCTGATGCGCCCTGTCACTTAATCACTGTCTGAAGCCACTGACTTCATCATACTGATCAGCATTCAGAGCATTCTTCTACATATTAGCATGCTTAGCATGCTGACCTTAGACCTTCTGACACCAGCTTAAGTCGGCTCCCACTCAGACTTAGATAGACTTTATTGTCATTCAAACTGTACATGAAAGTGCACATTTGAATGAAATTATGTTGCAATTACTCCTTAGCGAAAAAATTCAGTTGACTCCTTGTCACACACCACAATAAGAAAAACCATTTGATTGACTCATTCATTCGTTCACTCACTCAAAAAGAGAGAAAGATTGCGTGGTGAACCAAATCGTAATCGCCGCCACAGGGTGCTGTGATGTGGTCTGAGTCAGGCCTACCAAAGAAAACGGCCAAGCTGTCAAAAAAATGTCAGATGTCTACCTTTTTCAAATAACCAGCAACACAAAATCAAAAACATGCCACATTCCCTCTAAACTTTGATCGACAACGCTTTGCAGTCGATACGTTTTCACCAGAACCAAATTTTTAAAAATCTCTCAGCATGTAACAAACTCAGAGACGAATCAAATGAGTTTTCATTTGCGTGTTGCTGGTTCTTTTGACATCTGACAAACTTTAGTTACAGCTTGGCTGTTTTCTTTGGTAGGCCTGTGAGTGAACAGTTCTTTCTGTGCCCTGCCCTCGGCGTGATACTAATAAGGGTGTAAGGATCTCAGCAGCAGGTGGCTGGTGCACTGCAGCGTGCAATCCCCCCGGGCGTTAATTAATTTCTGTACGCAGTGACGTCTGTATTTCTATCACCAGAGCTTCAGCTATGCCTGAAGTGAAGATTGGCCTGAGATTAGTGAAAAAGATAAAAGACTAATAAAAATAATAAATAATGTCGTAAGATTACGTAAATGAGATCTTGACTCAGGTGCTAAGTATGCCCTATTAAATTGAAGCAGTAATGTGGATAAAGCAATGTCAAATCCATTGTATTTCAACAGAGGCTACACAGCAAAGGCATTCAACATAATGGTGTTCATGGAAACGTGGTTGGGCTTGTGAGCCCATGCTGTGATACTTTACACATTGTTTCCTGGCGTAAAATGAATGCCCGTAATGCAGTCGTTTGGCGAATACTTTCGGCTTAAGTCACATATGAGAATGCAGTCCGTGGAATGCGAAGACGGTGATACAGGGAGCAAAATTTCAATTTTGAAATTGCCATAGTGAGGATTCACTTCCTGTGAGAGGGAAGGAGTGTGTTTTTACTGAATTGTATGTTATTAAATTGAAATAACACTTTGATGTTGAAACTCTCCTCTCCACAGGTAGCCCCACTCTGGGCTTTAATGAATTTCGTCGGCTCAAATACTCGACAATAGCGAGCAATGGATCGGTCTTCTTAAAAGGCAACGCAAACGGAGGAACCACCTTCAAAAAAACGGTAATGAACTATTTTTATTTTTTGCTTCCCATTTTGGAGAAAGCATTTGCTTTAAGATGAGAAGAATGGCTGTTGATTTTTAAAATGTCCTTTCTTGGCTGGAAGGATGACACTATTCTCACCAATAAATTTTGCCATTATGGGTCAGCGCATGATCGGACCGCCATTGGTGGTTTTACAGCGCAGCCTGATAGAATTTGGACGGTCCCCGAGTATACAATTTTTCGAAATCCCATTCAAGATTGTCCATTTATGAATGCAAATACCGTGAAAATAAAGATGTCGAGATCAAAAGTTGAAATTGAATAGCCTAATTTTGAAGTCTTGCTTTCATACACCATCAGGCAAAGATGGTGTAATGTCCTCTATAGTTCTCCAAGTCGATTTCCTCAATTTTCTTAAAGTGGAAATTCTGTGACATAAGTACTTTTAGCCTTGGGGTCTTCAATTAGCTGATTTTATGGATCTATTTCTGTATATAGAGCATTTTTTTCTCATGATAGACAGTCTGTGACTTAAATACTTTTAGCACCAGGGTCTTACATTTGCGTCAGGGTTCCAAAGGACTTTGGTGTAGTTGATGAGCTTTGATGGAGAAGGGAAACAGCGGCAGGCATGATTCATTAACACCTTTCACCCTTATCACTGAGCTTATAGTGCTTGTGGGGTTTGCAGACAGTGACCCAGGCAAGCGATACCATCATACAATAAGTCAGGTGGCTGCAACTGCCTGGGTGTGGAAGGAATTCCTTCAATAAAACAAATGACTGTGGACTTGCCAAACGGGTTTTTACGCCTTCTTTTATCCTTTCTTTCTGTCTAACTGATTGACCCCTCATTCCAAACTTCAAAAGAGAATGCATTTGGTTGGACAGGAGTGTAGTGCCCGATGAGTTTGCCTCATATGTAGGTTCTGAATGTTGGATATGTAATGGGGTTTCTACATTGGTGAAAGTGTTGGCATCGAAGAGTAAAAGCCCCGCCAAGTACTTCCTCCCCGCAGGTTCTAAATCAGCTGGCATCACCGCTCTGTTTTTCCATCTGGTTGAAGCACTGTTGTAAAATCCAGGTGTCTGGAGTAAAATTACTGGGAAAGGCTCTTACTTTGTGGATCTGCTTTTTCCGCTGATGATGAACTCATACTGTAAACCAGATCTATTTCACGCTTGGTTCAATCAGTAAGGATGCTTGGTAAAAAAAAGAAAATAATCATAGATCTAAAACCACTGACAGGTGAATTGAATAACATTGTTATGGGTGATATACATTTGGCCGGAAGTGGGCAGTTCATACTTGAAGTTGATGTGTTGAAGGCGGGAAAAATGGACAAGCGTAAAGATCTGAGCAACTTCGACAGGGGCCAAATTGTGATGGCTCGATGACTGGGGCCGAGCATCTCCAAAACTGCAGCTCCTGTGGTGTGTTCCTGCTATGCAACGTTCCTACCCAGAGTGGTGCATTGGAGGATGAATGGTGAATCGGCTATAGGGTCATGGGCATCCAAGGCTCACAGAGGCGTATGGGGAGCTAATATCAGCCAGTGCGATCCCCACTGAGAAGTTAAAGTGACACAACTTGCAAAAGATTAATACTGCTTTTGAGTCGGAATATACAGCGCACTTTAGTTTCAAAGTGCCCATACTGACCCCTGTTTACCACCAAAACGGCCCACAATGGGCACATGAGTGTCAGAACTCAACTATAGAGCACTGGAAAAAGATGGCGTGGACTTTTACACCGTGTGGGTGGCCAGGTGCGTGTGCGTCATTTACCTGGGGAAGAGATGGGACCAGGAGGCCGGCACTATGGAAATATGGCCAGCTGGTGGATGCAGTGTGATGTTTCTGGCAATATTATGCTGGGACACTGTGGGTCTTGGCATTCATGTAGATGTCACTTTGACACGTACTATGTACCTAAACATTGTTGCAGACTAGGAATACCCCTTCAGGGCAATGGTATTTCCTGATGGCAGTAGCCACTTTCAATAGAGTAATGTTCCCTGCTACACTGCAAAAATTAAACAAGAATGGTTCCCGAAACATACGAGAGCTCAAGATGTTTACTTAGGCTCCGAATTCCCCAAATATCAGTCATATCAAGCATTCGTTGGATGTGCTGGAAAAGCAAACACAAACCCTGTAGGCCTCACCTCACATCTTACCGGACTTAAAGGAACCGCTGCCAACATCTTAGCGCCAGACACCGCAGCACACCTTCACAGGTCTGGTGGAGTCCTTACCTTGATGGGTCAGAGCTGCTTTTGCGAGGGGGACTTAAACAATATTTGGCGGGTGGTTTTATATTATTCCTCTGAACATTTCTGAGAGCATTGTATCCCTACACCTCCTTGTCTTCTTCCCGCCATACATCCTGGTACCATCTGTTCTCCTGGTAAATGGCGCAAATATACCTGGTTGATGCACATGATGTAACAGAAAATGGGAGTCGCTGGACTAGGCGACCTTCTTTAATTGCTCCAAGGTCCAGTCCGGAACCCCACATCCCCGATGTTGGCATTTTCAGCAGTGGACCAGGGTTAGAATTGGTGCTTTGAGTGGTCTGCAGCTACAAAGTGGTATTCGCAACAAGGAGCAGTGCTTGTGAAACATTCCTTGTGTCCTTGCAGTGTTGTGAAACATTCCTGTTGTAATTATGGTTAAAAATCTCTGACTTGAGCCTTCTGTTGATTCGGACCAGACGGGACAGCCTCCGTTGCTTGTTGCGCATCAATGAGCCTTGGGCGCCCAGCACCCTGTCGCCAGATCATGGTTTGTTCCTTGTTAGACTACAGTCAGAAGGTACTCATTACTGCTGACTCTAAAAGCCCCCCAGAAGGGTTGCCACCTGAGAGATGCTCCGACCCACTTGCCTGGCCATAACGATTTGGCCCTTGTCAAAGTCGCTCAGGTCCCACTTCTCCCCCATCCAACACGTCGACTACGAGAACTAACTGTTCGCTTACCATCCAAGGTCTGTCTACAGATCCTAACATGTTCTGTTGTTCGGAGATAATCAACGTTCTTTGCGGTATCAGTGAGTGTTTTTTTTTTTGTATGCATTAATTGATGGAGAATAAGGAGAAATGATAGCAGTAACAACATTAAATTCAACAGCAACAAAAGATATTTAATGCTGTATAAGTTGAAAACATGTCTTCTTGAAGGGCAATAGATCGCTGTGTGTGGCAGTGTGCTTGTCTCTAATTTATCCTGCTGCCACACCTAGCGAGCTGGACTCAGGCCAGTAAGATTGATCTGGCTCTGTGCCCTCCTCTACACCGTTTCCCAGGCTAGCCATCATTTCCTTTTTCACAAAAACTTATGTAACCTGCCTGATATTCAAAGTGCATCAGCTGACTTCCTCAAATGTGATTACACCACGGCTACTAATGCTGCTTTTAAAAATAGCTCAAGAATTAAAGGTAATGTTGTGTCCATGTCCCTATGTTCTTTACTCTGTTTGTTTATATTTGAAAACAAAGTCGTTACTCCCCTGTTGCAAATGTTTAATTCATGAATTCAGCCCGAAGGGCTTGTACCTGTGGGTGTGTTCGGGCTGAGTTGTTTTTTCAGTTATTTGGCTCCACAGTTGCATGTTGTCATCTTCAAGGCTGCAGAGACTAGTGCTTGTATTAAACTCTCAGGGGGGAAAAAAGTCTTTTTAGCTTTACTCTCCATGTTGGAACCCTATTTAGTAGTTTGTGTAACTCTTTGTTAGGGGTGGAAAGCAAGTGATCTCAAAAATAATGAGCCATTTTGGCCATCAAAGAGCTGGTTTAGGGTGGCTCTGTGGAATTGTATGGTTTTTTTTCAAGTCAAATCAAAATCAAATCAAGTTTTTTGTCATTTCACCATGCATCTATGTAAGAGGCAAAATGAGAAAGCGTGTCTTTAGAATCAAGGTTGGACTTAATAAATTAAACTATTTGCAGAAATTTAAATATTTATACTACACTATACTGTCCCTACGTATGAAGATGTATGGAGTGCAAGTGAAAAATAGTGCGAACAAGTGGTGCCAGACACATCAAAACCGGCTCCTCGCACATATCTAAGCTGTTCAATGAGTTAATCCACTTTTCCGGCACGTGTTCAGTCAAGGGTATGTCCATTCAAGGTCACTCAAGGTCAAAGGTAATGATGTTATTTTACTCGCCATATGTGTGTTCCTACATGTGATTATTAGCAACCAAGTGGCTATCTACAGTAGTTTTTGAGATATAGCCTTCTGAAATCTCATCACCCTTGATTTGACCCATCCAGGTCATTCAGGGTCAAAGATAACGGTGTTATTCTAATCTCAATTTATGATTTCCTAGATGTGATTAATACCAAACAAGTGGCTATCTGCAGTATTTTTGAGCTACAGTTGACCTTGACCCCTCTGAACTTTGACCACAGCCCGCACTTTTTTACCATAGAAAAGGATAGGACTGTATTTTTCAAAGTGAAAAACAAAGCTTCTTGGGTTGGTTTGATGTAAATGGGTCCATTTTTGACAGAGTTATGGGCAAAAAAATGATTTTGACCATTTCAGAAACCTTGCCCCAATTCATTCCAAAGTTAAATGGGATTTATTTTGGGCCATTGCCCAGCTTTTGGCCAAATTTTGTAGAAATTTAAATAAAATAAATAAAATAGCGTGTTTATTAAAATAGCAAATACAGTGCAACCAACAGCAGTGTATAAAATGTCATAAATGAAAATAAAATGCCCAGTACAGGTGTCCAAACTAAGCCAGAACACAAAAATTAAGAAACTCATATAAGTTAAACGACAGCTGGTCAGAGTGAGATGTTTTGGCTGTTCAGCAGTTTGATGGCCTGTGGGAGGAAGCTACTTAACGGTCTTGAGGTACCTGCTCTGATGCTTGACAACCTCCTGCGTCATGGCAGAGGGACAAAGAGTTTTTGAAGTTTGTGTCTGAGCATCTTTGGAGGGGAAAAGGTGTCGATTCTGGGAAGCCTCAGCTGGTGAGGGCCCACTATGTTTCTAACTGGATTGGGGCCCATAGTCATGTTGGTTCAGGATGATCAGTGTCCCCGGCTATGTCCTGGGGGGGACTCAAGGTGAGTAGTGGACTGAACTGTGCTCTGCTGCACCCTCTCTTAGGTCACCTCCCATCATACTGTTCATCCCAATGGCAACTACATCCATCATACTCTTCTTCCCAATGGCAACTACACCCATCAGACTCTTCATCCCAATGGCAACTACACGAAAGCCAGTACCGGTGGCAGGAGAACCGTCAGCACCTCCAGCCAATGGGAGAGGCGCGTGTTCACCGGCGGTAACACTCGATCTGTCCCCCACCAGTTGGTTCAAACCGATGGCCTGAAACCTAGCCGCAGTGACCCAGAGTTGGCGCCCAAGCCAGCGGCGGTCCTTCGAAACAACACCAACTTTCACAGCTCGGCCAACAGGTCCAGCATGTACTCAATGAACAGTGGAAATGGACATATGATCCATACTGGCTCTGCATATGCATACCGTTCTGCTCCCAACTTTGGGTTTTCCCCTAGTGCAACTGGGAACAACCAGCTTAACATCCCCAAGGCTGCCTCTCACATCTCCAATGCCGAGTCCAAGATTTCCGTGACCAAGGCCAGGAGTGAGTTCATGGGGTGAGTGAAGCAGGCTTATGGTCCAGTAAGTGGCCCATCCCACCAGCGTATTCATGTACACTGCTGTCTAGAAGCACTTGGAAAGGAACCTTGTCTTAAAAAGGGCTACATAGTTCACATGCTGTAGCTGCAGACTCACAGGAGTTAAAGTTGAGAGTATATTCATTAGCCTTTGGTTCATTTTTCTTGAATTTTGTGTTCTGGAGTGTTGATCCTAAAAGCAAATTCTGTTCCAATACTTTCAGACTACAAGAGAAATATCTTTCCTCCAAGTGGCTCTGAACAGTGTGATTTTCACAGCTATCTAGCTTTCATTAAGAACAATATATGAGCTGAAGAGCTCAATAGCTTGACCGATCTTATCTTATTGTGATTGCTCTGTGGAGGAAGCTAAACACTTTCGCTTCTGGACTGTTGGAATCCACAGTTTGGTTGGAGAACTTTATGATGTTATGTGTGACTGTCTGGTGAGGAGACCTAATGGTGCGATTGTTTGGTGCGGAAACTTGATGGCGTGATTGTTTGGTGCGGAAACTTGATGGTGTGATTGTTTGATCAAAAAGAGTGAAACGCAGGTCTTCTTCCTCCTCCTCGTCTTTTGGAATTGAATGAGGGCTGACAAACCTGTGGTGCATTTCCGCCCACTGCTGGATTACTAATTTTACAGAACTTATTGTCAGGACTAAAAAAAACCCTGATCATGATCCCTAATTCACCGTTTTCGAGAATAACAACTATCCACGCCAACTACTGAGCATGTGGGTCCCACCAAACCCTTTCTGTAAAATGTCCTGAAACTCCTCTCACCTGACATCAGTTAAAGACTTCAGGCGGGGAAAATAAAAGGAAAAAGTTCTTTGGAGATTTTCTATGGAACTGTTTCCTACAGAAATTTTCTATAAAGCTTTTTTCTATAGGACTTAGGTAGAAAGGTTTTATAGAAATTCTATAGAAATTGAACTGACCTATAGGATTCTTAAAGAACATTTCTTGCAGGGACAGAAGTGGTGCCCTCTTAAAAGTCCTCACCATATAATTCACATGATCCAGTAGCACCCTGTTCAGTAACCCTTTTTCAAATTCAACCATCATCAAAATGCTGTCTTGTTCTTTCCGGTCCCAATAGCTTTGCTCTGAGCTCCACAGACTCCCTTCACCTGCAAATCCTAATCCCAGAGATTCTTTTAAAAAGAGATGACAGGGGCGAGGTCAAAGTCTTAGACAACCCCAATTCCAAAAAAGCTGGGATGCTGTGTAAATTGTAAATGAAAACAGAATGTAATGATTTGCAAATCTCATAAACCCACATTTTATTCACAACAGAACCTTGACAACATGTCAAATGTTAAAAGTGAGACATTTTACCATTTCATGAAGAATATTAGCTCATTTTGAATTTGATGGCAGCAAAACATCTCACAAATCGGTGGAGTGGCAACAAAAGGCTGGAAAAGTAAGTGGTATAAATAAAAATTTTGCAACTAATTAGATTAATTGGCAACAGGTCAGTAACATGACGGGGTATAGAAAGAGCATTTTAGAGAGGCAGAGTCTCTTAAAAATAAAGGTGGACAGAGATTCATCATTCTGGAAAAAACTGCGTCTAAAAATTGTGGAGCAATTTCAGAAGAATGTTCATCAACGTAAAATTGTGTGGACTTTGAATATCCCACCATCTACAGTACGTAATATCGTCAAAAGATTCAGAGAATCTGGAGAAATCTCTGTGCGCAAGAGACAAGGCAGAAGGTTAATATTGGATGCTCATGATCTTCGGGCCCTCGGGTGGCACTGTATTAAAGGCATAATTCTGCACTGCAATTCACTGCAAGGGCTCAGGAACACTTCCAGAAATCATTGTCTGCCTGTGAACACAGTTTGTCGTGCAATCCACAAATGCAAGTTAAAGGTGTATCATGCAAAAAAGAAGCCACATATGAACATGATCCAGAAATGCCGCCATCTTCTCTGGGACATAGTTCATTTAAAATGGACTGGGGCAGAGTGGAAAACTGTTCTGTGGTCAGATGAATCAAAATTTGAAATTCTTTTCGGAACCATGGACGGCATGGCATGCGGTTTAAAGAGGAGAGGGACCATTCTGCTTGCTATCAGTGCGCAGTTCAAAAGCCTACGTCTCTGGTATTGGGTTGCATTGGGTTGCATTGGTGTGGGCAGCTTTCAGATCTGGAAAGGCATTGTCAATGCAGAAAAGTATATAGAGTTTTTATTACAACAAACGCTCCAATCCAGTCAATGTCTCTTTCAGGGAAGGCCTTGCATATTTCAGCAAAATAATGCCAAACCACTTACAGTTGTGCTCAAAGGTTTGCAAACCCTAGTTGAATTTGTAAAATAGGTAACATTTAGGCAACATAAAGAAAACATGAATGGCCAGGCAGAACACATTTCTTTTATTTCTTATTGGATTCATATCCAACTGTAGGTCGTGTAGAATGGCACAATCATCAAATAAAACATGACAATAAGGGGAAAAAATGAAATGAACCCTGTTCAAAAGTGTGCGTACCCTTAGTTCTTAATAGTGTTCCCTTCAGCATTCATAACAGCTGCAGTCTTATTTGATAGTTGAGGTCCCTAATTCTCTGAGGTGGTATACCTGCACAGTCTCCCTTACAAAATGCCTCCAGCTCCTGCAAATGCTTTGGTCTTGCATGAACTGCATGTTTGAGATCTCTCCAAAGCAGCTCGATGACATTGAGGTCAGGAGACTGTGATGGCCACTCCACAACCTTCACCTTTCTCTTCTGTTACCACTGGAGGGGCAAACTGGCCTTTTGATCTTTGTCACGCTGGAAAGTCCAAGTGCATCCCCCGCGCAGCTTTCATGCTGAAGAATGCAAATTGTCAGCCAGTATTTTCTGATAGCATGCTGGATTCATCTTGCCATCAGTTTTCTCAAGATTCCCCATGCCTTTAGAGCTCACACACCCCCAAAACATCAGAGAGACACCACCATGCTTTACAGTGGGAATGGTTTAGTTTTATCTGATATGTTGTCGCTGTTCTATTGTGAATAAAATGCTGGTTTATGAGATTTGCAAATCTTTGCCTTCTGTTTTTATATACATTTTACGCAGCATCCTCACTTTTTTGGAAAAGGGTTATATTTTAAGTGCTTTTCCTGTTTCTTTGTGATGCATTCTGTTAGCACCATAGCACTTCTGCATACCCTCAAAGCTTTAAAGGTCCCCTATTATGTCACCAGGTGCGCAGCTAATTAGTTGTTACAAGACATTTCAAAATCTTTTCCCTCTTGACACATGGGGAAGTAACCAACCAGAGGCAAGAAGAACTGATCACCTTCAGCCAAGCAGTCAATCAGATTTCATTATTCTGGGTGGTCACTCCCCCTTGTGATGTCAGGTAGGGGACACTTTAAACTGGCTAATAATGACTAATTAGCTGTGCACCTGGTGGCATAATTGGGGACCTTTACATCACCAGTTTAATTTTTAACAAATTTCCTGACAAAAAGATTATCGCCAAACACACAGTGATTTCTCACTTACCACCCACTGATTTCATTCCAAAAACAAATGACCCTTAATTTAATTTTCAACCCCCCCATCAACCTTCATTTGAACAAAATGCAAAATCCCAATGAAAAAGTACAATGTTTCTTCAGTCGGATGCCAAATAATACTCCAAATTTCACGCTAAAATGCGCCTGCTAGCCTTCCGAGAGTTCAAGCTCCTAACATTGTGGGGAAGAATTCTTCATGATGAAATCATTTGTTCAGGAGTGTGGAGGGAAACCTGAAGATGTCATTTTTAGTTTGGTGCTTTGTTTGGAAACTTGATTGTTTGACTGTTTGGTATGGAAATTGGAAGGTAATATTGCTTGGTTTGGGCACTTGACTGTGTGATTTTTTTGGGGATGAAACTTGATAGTGTGATTGTTTGGTGAGGAAACTTCAGTGCCATTTTTTGGTGAGGAAAATCGACTGTGATTTGTTGGAAAAATAATGGTGTAATTGGTGAGTAAATTTGACAGTGTAATTGTTTGGTGGTGAAACTTGACAGTGTGAGTATCTGGTGAGGAAACTTGAAATTAGGATTATTTGATCAGAGTGTGGAAAAATGCTTGTCAATGTGATCATTTGTTCAGGGTGGGAGTGTAAGGAAATCTGCTGGTGTGATTGTCAGGAAGGTGCTTGCTTTAGAAACTTGAAAGTGTGTTTGTTTGGTTTGGAAACTTCAACAGTGTGATTTTTTTTTGGTGAGGAAACTTGATGGTGTGATTGTTTGGAGAGGAAACTTGATGGCGTGATTATTTGGTTGAGCCCATTCTTAACCTAACGCGGCATATAGTGATGCTACCTGACTAAGTGTCGATTTACGACAAAGATAGAGACTTGTTTGACGCCAGTGTAAAAATGAACCCTTCCCCCTGACCCCTAAGCCAAAACCTGACCTTAAATGTCAAATAAAGATGCAAAAAATTCCATTTTTGTCATATGTTGAAACTCAGGTAGCATCACTGAATAACGAGTCGGGATGAGAATGTGTTGTTTGGTCAAATAGAATGTGGAATAATATTTTTCAAAGCAATGATTTCTTCTAGGAGGGCGTTGAAGGAAATTAGATAGTGTGATTTGGAGTTGAAGAATGATGATGATTTAACAGTGCAATTGATGAAACTTAAGAGTGTGATTTTTGGCTGAAGAAACCTGACAATGTGCTTGTTAGTTGAGGAAACTTGACGGCGTGACTTTTTACCGGCGAAACTTGACGGTGCAATTGTTTGATGAGGAATCTTTACTGTATTACTGTTTGGCGAGAAAAGTATTCATTTTGATTGATTGGTGAGGAAAGTTGAGGGTGTGATTGTTCACTGAAAGAGAATGTGGAATAATGCTTTTCAGTTTCAAGGAGGGTTAAGGATACGTGATAGTGTGGTTGTATAGCCTGATTGGTTGTTGGGATGGATGCCAGATGGATGCCTGATGGTCTGATTGTTTGCTCAGGGAGCACATGAATGGAGCCGTGGCTGACCTCACCATGAAGGAGGCGGTGGAGTACTTGAAGAGTCAGGATGAGAACTATCAGCATTGTGGAGCTTCCTTCATCCAGCACAGCACCTTCACCGAGGACAAGGCCAAGAATGAGGTGAGACTGCAGCCTTTACCTTCCTCTTATGAGCCTTCTTATGTGTTCTTAAACTATTGTAGTCTCTTAGTTCCCAGTGAGTTGGGATTCCAAGTTGGTTTAAGAACAGATAACATTTGCTAGTTTTTTTAAAACATCTAGCCGGTCATGTTTAGTCTATGGCTGGTCAAAGCTAATCTCTTATTGGACAAAACTGATTGAATGGTCATGGCAGCTGCTGGTCATTTGATAGATCTGAAGGTTATATACAGTCAGGTCCATAAGTGCTCTGGACTGTGGCATATTTGGCTCTGTACACCAACTCCATGGATTTGCCATGAATAAATCAAATTATGCTTCACGTTAACTTCACTTAAATCATAATTCTCGATACTTAATAGCACATCCGTAGTGGTAAATGACATAGACACCCCCGGATGCTGGGTTCCCTCCCCGAAGATGATCTGACAGGCCTTCACTGCAGCTGCCTTCAGTTCCTGCTTGTTCTTGTTCAAATTGAAGAAAAAAAGAACTGAATAATAGTGTGGTCAAACATAACAAATGCAGATGCTACTGTTCGTTTTCTGTTCATTCTGTTCTGTTCATTGGCATGGCTGGGCTACACTTGTCCCCTAAAGCCAGAAGGGTCATTGCAAATTAATGCTGCAGTAGTCTGTGTGATCGCCTTCATATCCTATGATGAAGCATTCCCATAATTGGTGTGGTGTCTTCCAGGATGACAATGGCACAAGCTTTAAAGGGCACAGGGGATCACTGACTGGTTTTGCGTGTGAAAATGATCCGAAGCATATGCCACGGCCTCCACAGTGACCAGATCTCAAACCAACTGAACTAATTTGGGAGATTTAAAAACGGCATGCGAGACGGTGCTGTCACTGCTATCAAAACACAAAATGAGGGAATATCTATTACTCTATCTCTTCAGTCAAGTTATAAACTTGGAAGCTGTGCATCAAGGCATGTTGAAGCTGATCTGGCAGCTTATGAGGGCCCAACACCTTGTAAGACTGTTTATGTTGATTTTTCCTTTAATTTGTAGCCTGTTTGTTTGTACATGCATCGTTTGATTCAGATCAGGTATTTGACTCAGCTAATGAAGGACATTCCTTCTCTTTGCCTTGAAAAGTGTGGAGCTGCTCTTTTCAGTACATTTCAGATTGTCCATCTGCAGTCTAAAGCTCTGGGTGAGATAGAGGACCCCTGCATTGAGCAAATAGGTAACTGTGGTTGGGTTGTTATGTCCGACAAAAGCAGCAGAAAGACATGCCTGCAGCGTGTAAACTGGCATTAAGTCAGCCTGTGAATCAGGCCTCATAAGGGGCATCCACTGTGGCTTCAGAAGCAGGTGTCCTCAACTTTTGATTCTTGAATCCTTGGAGTTTCATGATGGATCCTCCCTTGTAATCCTCTCGATTTTGGGGGCACCCGTTTCAGGTGTTCCAGCAGAAGGGGATCCCGCTGCTCGTTGACCTCCTGCGGAGCCCGAGCACACAGGTGCAGCAGACAGCCTCCGGAGCGCTCCGCAACCTGGTGTTCAAAAATGAGCGGAACAAGGAGGAGGTGCAGAAGTGCCACGGCATTTCTGAGGCCTCCGCCCTTCTCCGGGACACCAACAACTCCGAGACACAGAAGCAGCTGACAGGTTAGAGCCGGCACTGAAGAACCGACGCCCAAGAATGTGTGCCAGAGTATGGTGGTGGTTAGAGAACTGGGTTAGCAACTCTGGGACTGTATTTTCGAACCAAGGTGTGGCAGTGGCACAGGACTGAAATTGCATGAGGACCTGACCTCGCTAATGCATTGCAACCCATTCAGGATGTGTAAATTGTCAAGGATAAGACCGCTTGCTACATTTAAAAATGGCAACAGCTATAGCCTTAGTTGTCTCAGAATGATCAGGTGTGAACACAGTTTTATATTGGCTCATGAACGTAATAGTTACGCGGCATAAGTGGCTCGTGTATAATTCACTTCTGTACTCAGAAATTGCTTTAATGGTTCCCTTAGCCATCTGAAAAAGACAAAGTCTGAACCAGAAGTTTTCACATGATGTTGAAGTATAGAGTACAGATATCTCAGAATGTCCTCTCCAGCTTTCATGGTTTCAAGGCATAAAGGTTGCTTTCACATACTGCGTGCTATTACAAGTCAGTTTAAGAACATCAGAGCTCTCAGTCAATTAACTACAAGCTCCGTGGTCACCTTAGATGCCCTGGTTACCAGGTAATGCTGCGAGGCTGTAAAATCACTGGCTCGAGCTGGTGACGGCCATGCTTAAAATCTGCCATTTTCATTCATACCAAAGTGGTTCACTGATTTTCTTCCTCGGTTTCTCTTTCAATCTCTTTCCATCTATCCCCCCATCCCTCCTCCAGGTCTCCTGTGGAACCTGTCCTCTGCCGACAGCCTTAAGCCGGAGCTCATTAAGACCGCCCTGCCGGTTTTAAGTGAGAGCGTCTTGGTGCCCTTCACTGGCTCTGAAGAAAAACCTGCCGACAATAAAATGGACCCGGATGTCTTCTACAGTGCAACAGGCTGTCTACGGTAAAGTGCTTACCTGGCCTCACAATGTCTGAGAATATTCCTCCGAGGGAATATGTTGAGTTATTTGGATTTCCCCTGCATTCCATTATACTCTGTAGCCAGTAGATTACAAATAGACCAGTGGTTTTCAAACTCGGTTCTGGCGCCGCACTGTATATTATTGTTTTTGCTCCAGCCACGATAGCTATTGTCGAAATTTAAAAAGCTGTTAATTTGTCTTAATTGGCAGTATTCTATTTTTAGAGCGGCGATTTACCATCTTAAGCCACATTTTCATAGACATATCCATTGTGCCTTGAAGAATAAAAACCCTTAAACATATTGTGCTTATTTTTCTGTATTTTGAGGATTTTCGGGTGAAAACATTTTAAACAGATCACATTTGAGTGAAAAAATCAATAAGCTCCAAATTAGGTTGCTGAACACAGGTGTTGTGAGTTCTTTACAAAATAATTTGCCTGGACTTAATGAAATGAACGTGAAACAAAACAGGTGAGACTCTTTTGTTTGCCAAATAAATTGTTAGTTTTTGCAACCATGTGACAACAGTTTAACCAATGCGAAACCCATTGAGTGTTTACATTGATTAAATGTTTGGTTAAATTGTCTACCTCTGCAGTTATTTATGCTAGTTTCATGGGGCACCAGGACCGAGTTTGAGAGCCACTGCAATAGGCTGAATGGCCTCCGCACAGGTATTATCAAGCTTCGCGAGGCCTGGGTTATGCTTACTCTGGCTTAAATACAACTTGGTCATGTGCAGATCCAGCCCTGAGCACCTTGCTCTCTGAGTCATGATTCAATTTTCATGTGTAACTGGAGGCAGAAGGAAAACAGTACAGACAATTTGAGGCAATATGCAAATAGATTTTTTTTCTTGTTTGCTGTGCTCTCCAGCACCGTCCACAAATATGTCCGCCAGGAAGCGAAGCTAAAAAATGCTACGCCAAGCCAAGCGGTTTGCTTAGCCAGAGGCTGGTTTGACTGACCGATTTTCTTACCATTGGGAAGGTTTATAGATCCATTTGTCCCATTGTTGATGAGTTGAAGATGCTGAGATAAACGGAGCCATTTTGTCATCTGTGAACCTGGGGGTGATCACTGTGGGTGGTGCGTTTGAAGGAGTTAGGTTAGGACTGTAGCCAGAACATCAAGGAAACAGAATAATGATAACACTGGGCAGATACATTCTGTATAACAAGCCCTAATGCGACTCTCTTGGGGGAAACTCCCTGGGAGGTTTTTCATTATTTTCCCGGAGTAAAGCGCTCAACAAGCTACTCGGAACTGTAATAAGGAGTCAGTGTCCGGTGATTCATGATGTTTAGCTCTTCCGTGTGGTTTAATGTGGTTCTCAGGACCACCCAATGAGCTGCTTTGAGAAACCCTTTTCAATTTTCATGAATAGTGTCATGTCATATAAGCCAGCTTGTTAAAATTAGGATTTAATTGATTTGACTGCTGGGCTCTTAGCAATTTTCTAACACATTAACTTATTAGAAACCACAGACCTTATTATTGGCTTTATTTCTGGCGGTTCCCAAGGCTCAGTTGTTAGTTTATGAGGCATTTCATAATGAGGCGGTGTGTTCTGTTTCCAAATCTTCACCACTTATATTCGCATCTTGCCAATAAGAAGACGCTCGTACCGAGTGTAACTAACAGAACCTTCTGGAGACAAAACCGAAAAACAAAAAGCAAACAATTGATCTATAAGGCTGGATATTTTATTGAAGCTCATTTACTTGTAATTTAGCAAGTTGCTCCAGGGCTCAACGGCCATGCCCCACCTTTCCTCTGAACTTGCAACCTCGGAGTTGCAAGTGCAGCTCCCTTACACTTATATTACATGACCGCCCATCATTGATACCTTGCATTTATTCGGCAAACGGTTTTATCCAAAAGTCCATACAATTAGTGGGAACAGAAGGCCTCTCTGATTCCACTACTAAACACAGGTCAAGTAAGACACAATTCTGTGGGAAACATTAGCTCTCCATATCTCTTAGCATCAAATTTAACATACTCAGCAAGTATAGGCTAATGCAGTAGCGTTATGGAATGTCATAAACTGGAACTGACCCAGCATGTTGTTCTACTTCATACTGTAGCTAATTACATGAAAATACCAGATGAAGATACAAGTGCAAGAGGAAAGGGCTTAAATATTAGGATACAAGTAAGACATGAGGGTGATGCCTGATTTTGGGGCACCCCTAAGCAGGAGCAGCATTGGAGTTAGTCAGTTTTGGGTTTGAGGAGATGAGTGTTAATGATACCTCATTTTGGGGTACCCCAAACGAGGATCCTGGGGCGAGTTTGGTGTGCTGGTGGTGAGGAGTTCTTCCCTCTCGTCTGTAGAAACCTGTGCTGTGGGAAGAGGGGTAACCGGAAGGCTCTTCGGAATAGCCGTGGTCTGATCGACTCTCTGTTGCGCTACGTCCAGGGCTGCGTGAATGCAGGTCGGCCGGACGACAAGGTGAGGATCCCCGATTGAGTTCCACCCCTCACTGGGCGAAAAGAGCCCTCACTGAGTAAAATGTGTGCTGTTAAATCCACTGTTGGCCTTCCAATCCAAATCCACCCCAGGTTTCCTATCTATGCCTGTAATTAACTGAGCGAGTACTGCTGGTGATTGCCTTCAGATCTGACTCTCCAGGTTAGGGGAGCACGGAAGCCAGTGATTCTCTACACTGGTTGGCTCTGATTTAATTAGCTCCAGTGTAGAGAGCATTTGTGGGCCCTGTTGGACTCTGTTTTCTGCTTTTGGCATCCATCCTCTACCACTGCATGCCAACACACTGCAAATAAACTGCGAAAAAACTGAGCAACAACTATATGTAGGACGCTGACTTTCTGTTTGATCACCTCCTTTCACTTTCTTTCGTTCGCTCTCCTCTCTTCCTCCCTTCCCTCTGTTGCTCTCGTGTCCTTCATCTCTCCCCCCATCTCACTGTTTGTCCTCCTCTCAGTCGGTGGAGAACTGTGTGTGCGTCCTGCACAATCTCACCTACCAGCTGGAAACCGAGGCGCCCAATCACTTCAGCAAGATCAGCGCCTTGGCAGGCACACCCACCCGAGGCTCCGCCCCTACAAGTCCCACCTCTCCCATTGGCTGTTTCAGCTCGCAGAGTGCCAAGGTTCCTCAGGAGGTGAGCTTTTTCTGCAAAAACCATAAAATACAAAGCAGTTAATATTTTTGCCCCTCAATTTTACCTCTTCTATTTCAAGTAAAACAGAAAAATTTTCCTAATTTGTTGATGGAGTCAAAAAATTTTCATTGAGAAATAACATTTGCAATCAGTGTAATTACCAGACTCAAACACTAGATACGTTGTACTTAACGAAGTTGGGTTTTGTTCCTCATCGTTTAGGCTGTTACTTACTTTGTTTATTGGTTTCTTGTTGCAGACCTTTGACTACCCCGTGATCGAGGACTCGAGCCCCAAAGGGGCGGGCTGGTTGTTCCACTCTAAGGCCATGCAGACGTACTTGGCTCTCTTGAGCGACAGCGAGAATGACACCACTAAGGAGGCCTGCGTGGGGACGCTGCAAAACCTCACTGCCAATAAGGGAATAGTAAGCAAATGAGCCCGACCTCTCTCATGAGCACCACCTGCAATGACCCCGATGAGACTCTGCCCCTGTCCTGTGATTGGCTCACTCTTCTATAACAAAGCTGTAGATTGGCTGATGCACTGCAGCTTTTATCTATTAATCTTGCTTTGACCTTTAAACAAGACTTTTGAAACAAATTAAGACTAATTTAAATCTCCAACGCTGTGAGATCGCTAATAATTAATTAGCAGGTTTTCATTTTAAAATTTTAATGTGATGTTACAGTCACTACTGGTAATGGAAAAGGAATGACTTTTTTTTACTTTGACATCGAAGTTTCCAAAAAATGTATCCTTCAAAGTTCTATCAATCACAGTGAGTGAATAAAATCAACTAACTGCTGCATACCCTGTTGAAATGTGGTTAAAATCTCCATTTTTACTTTAACTTTGAAATTCATTGCTTTTTAAGTGAAAGGTTAATTTTCACCTCTTTACAATTGCATATGATTGTTCATATTAAATGTCTCTCATGAAGTTTGTATTGTTTGGTTTTTTCACGTCTCTTGTTAAGTCTCCAGTGATTGGTTAATTCACGTCTCTTGTTAAGTCTCCAGTGATAGGTTATTTTGCATGTCTCTTGTAAACTCCACAGTGATTGGTTATTTCCTCCCTCTGACATCTCCTCTACTCCTCAGGTGTCGAATGTGATGAGCCAGAGCATAGTTCAGAAGCTGAACGGCCTGCAAAGCATCGCCCCCTTGCTGCAGTCCTCCAACCCCGGCATCCAAAAGACAGCTGTGGCGCTTACAGGGAACCTTGCCCGAAACCCGCTACTGCAGAGGAGCATGGGTGAGTATCATACAGACATGTAAGCGCTGGAGACAGCTTCCTTTTACAGTTTACTTAGATTCCTATGGAAGCTGCTCGGGGGAAGATGAAGCCAGCTGATAGGAGCTGCCATCTTTGAATTCAGTGGGGCTTTTTTAGAGCCAGAGGACTCTACAAATAGCTTTTGGGTATGAAGCAGGATTGATGATTCTGCAGGATAGCTGCGCTGACCTGTCTTCAAGGCCATGTGGTTGTTCTCGCCAGCCCGACTGACACTCCCGCAGCTGGTTGGAGTACTGAGCTCGCCTGGAGGGAACGGGGTAGACGATGATACAATGGCGACAGCGTGTCAAACCGTGGGCAGTCTGCTTGTGGCTGATCCTGAAACGGGGAAAAAGCAGCTCAATAACCGTTTTATCAACTCCCTCAACGAACTCAGCAGGAACAGGTAATACTTACAATGTGCCTCAGCAGGAAGAGGTAATATGAGCAATGCACTGCTGCTCAGTGACCTTGAGAGCTGTACATTACACTAGAGTGGACACCGGCCCTTTTCTTGCCTAATTTCTGCCTGCCATCTTGCGATGGTAAATGTCTGGGTTTGGGCAACAACTTACTCTGTTTTCGACACTCGGGCAGCTTTTGACCCCCTCAAAAAAAGACTGCAGTTTGAGGATTCTTTGGTCAAATATACCAATTTAATGATTTGACCGATTATTTGTGTCATAATTCCTGATGGGTACACAGTGGGTGTAGCTATTTGTGAAAAACAGCTTTTGGAGCAGAGAGCACCAGCAGGGTGTAAAAAAAGTATGTCTTAACTCTTAGGCTGGGGTGCGTCTCCCAAAAGCATTGTGGCTAACTAGGTTAGCAACTTACATAGTTTGTTCATTCACAGTCAATGGGTCAAACCATGTAAATTAGCATCTGTGATTTCGGGAAATGCACCCCTGGTCGTTGCTTCGTCCGAGTTTGTGATTTGAATTTACGCCAATTGCATCTGACAGAGCGCGGTCAGAGCTGCGCCTGGCCAAATGATGCTCGTCCACGTAAATACACGTTGCCAAGCAATACCCTTTTATTTAGAGTGCAATCTAACTTTGTTCAAACAAGCTTGCTAAGAAGTTATGAATCTAGCCTTGGGCTCACGCCAGCCCAAAGAAGAGGAAAATTTATTTAGCTGACAGTGAAATAAGAAAACTTCGAGAGATGTGTTCTAAGAGAAGAAGAGTTCTCACAGCTAAATTAAACATCAACACAGAGAAAAAACTATTATCATCACCGGTGCAATCATTTCTGTCCCGATACACCGAAGTGAAACCTCTCGGTCATCTCATTGTCCGAATGAAAGTCGATTTGCCTGATCAGACAGCTTGTTCTCATCTTAGTGCCCTTTTGTTATCTATGTTCTAAAGAAGAAGCACTGCCATCGCCGAATTTAGATGAAAATGCAGATTTCAAATTATGATGCAAGCCTGGTTAGTGTTTGTTTTTGTGGAGCTAGGCACATGATTACCATTGTAAGATGGCGGCCTCACTGGATGTCTTCGGCAGTAGTCAGCCAATGGTGTGTCCACTTTAGTGTTATTTTGGATCTCTTTAGTGATATTTTGGATAACTGTATGGATCTCAGAAGGTAACGCAGGTAACAACCACCTGGCTACTACGTCACACTTTCAAATCGGCCTTGAAAATGCAATGTTACCTTTTTAAAAACTCAAGCAAAATACTCTCGTGTTTGATTGACATCCAGACAGTGTCCAGATCCACTGCATTTAATGTGCACTGATCAATACCAAAGCATCTATTTAGTATTTCTGAATGGGATATCAATGTGCTGGAGCTTTTCTGCTAAAAATGACCACTTTATCGCAGCACACGATTTTGATGTTACCTTTATTATCTCCTAGTATGACATTTTTGACGCTACAGTAATAGCTTTTTCATGTGTTTATCTTTGTTATGGCATCTGAAGATGACTGCCTGTGTTTAGCTGCGTAACTGTGCTATCACTTTTGAGGTACAATAGTTGTGATTAAATGAGGTTGTTGAGCTCATTCTTTTTCTTTCAGCTACTTCTCAAAGTCGAGTAAAGCTGCAGCCCTGCTTCTGTATGGACTCTGGTCGGAGAAGAACTTCCAAGGACACTTAAAAAAGGTTTTATTTTTAATTACATCTAAGGCAGTTCAGCTGTAAACTGTTATTTTAGAATGAAGAATGACCTCATATGTTGGACAGCTCTAAAGTTGAACAGGTAAACCCAGGAAGGGGGATGCATGATTCAACTAGATCAAAACTCTTACGTGACATGAAGTTTGAACTTTTGCCCAAAGCTGATTTTGGATTAGGGCAGTGTGACCGGAGAACTCAGTAAAATGAAACCTCTGGTTCTGTGTAGCAGGCGCTGGGGTTATTATGAAGAGCCCTTCCTCTGGGCGGACGTTTACCTGTTCACTCACTGCCTCTCGCGTCCCGACATAAAAGGATGACGTTGCCATTTCTTTTCATCTCGCCCTGGTCTCCGAAAACAAAATGAATCCTTTGGGATTATGCTGGAGTCGGCTGAGATTGCTGTTTGTCAGCTGTCTCAGCCACGCCTGAGATACATCTGCCAAGAATCGAGGCAGGCTTGTGTTTTCAAAGCTGCCTGTGCACGCTCGGAATCGAGTGGGTTTTTTTTTTAATAGTGGTTTGATTATGGACTGTAGTCTTAGACAAGAGGGGGCAAAATTTTGAAATTGGATTCAACATTTCCTGTTTGAGAAAAGCAATAATTAGCAGGTTAAACCTGACAGGGATGGTCAGTCAATAGTGTCTATATACCCAACTTAAATTCTGAGATCTTTTAAAGTTCAGTCTGTGAAGAGCTGCTCTTCCGCAGCCATTTTATTTCAGAGGTGTATTTTTCCATTTCAAAATGGTGCACCAGTAATTGCACTGGTTCACTCGCACTGATTATATTTCAATATCGAAAAAAAGAAAAGTCACGGTGCATGATAAATAAATGACATTCTCCACTCAAACACTTCACAGTTGTCAAACAATTGAAGTCGTGCCAAATGCAACACTCAGAGGTGGGGACGTCCGATCGGAAGAGATTGTGTTATATTTTTGTTTACCCACAGAAATTCAATCTCGCGTCTGTTTTGAGGCCACAGTAGAGTTACACATAAGCCAGTGAAACCGAATCATGCAGGAATCCGGTGGAACTAGCTCACCAAACAACTGTCAGCCTGTATTCTCTGCTTTTCAAACCCTTCTTCGCTGCTTTCTCACCCATGTTTAGCTTTGAGTGCCTGGCTCTCCCTGTCTTTAGTCAAAGAGGAGTTGAGGAAAAAAAAACTACTCGTAATGGTGCTAATAAGGGGAGTCCGAGGAAATATTTCTCTGTATGTTGGTACTCGGAAAGGAACGAGTGTCTATAAACGGTGGGGTTTTGGCCTAAAATTAATATCACTGTGTATTCTTAATTTTGGATGGTAACAATAAATATCTTAGTGTGTATATATATATATTAGTCTCCTAGTTTAAGCAGAAAATGCTTTAAAAAGAGTACTGGATAGCAGTTGTAGCAATGGTCCATTTGGTGGCTAGTACTCATTATTGTCCGGACCTGTTTTCTTATCAGTTTTTTCATTGGTGGCTGATTGTAAACATCAAATATTTTTTTTCACTATTGCTATAGACAACGTAACTAGATGCATAAGATGGCACTTTTTTTGACCAGAATATGACATTGACATATATATCACTATCGTTCAGTTCTATGTCCATATTCTCCCAGTGGCGTAGTTCCCCAGTGGGGCACAGACAAGTCACTTTATGACAAAAATTAGTCTTGGCTAATTCTCAATCATTTTCCTTTATTGACACATTTTCCAATTACTGTAATTTGCGACTGAAGAGATGGGTTTTCTCCATATGCGATCAAACAGCGGGCAAAATTCAGTACATTGGCGGAATAAGAACAGAGAATTGGGTTGCACAAAACATCTGTTTAAAACAATTATTAGTCCTGACCTGTTCTCAGTTATTTTCATAATTAACAGAAGGTTCACTCCGAGAGCACTCCACAGTTAACAGGTGCTGCTTGTTCTCCTCGATTAGGTAAGACGACAATCATTTACCTGGACGCAAATTTTCTGTGTTTAAATCGTTAAACGCTATTCAAAATTGCATACCTGTCGACTCTCAAGCAAATAGCTGGAGCCACACGCTTTTTTTGCCTATTGAACTACCGAGTGCCACTTTTTTTAATTAACCCACACAATACCGAGAGTGAAAGTCCAGTAATGCGGACCAGTTGAATCAGCACAAAGCATTGGCCAGTTAATAAGTAAATTATTTTTCTGTACTGAATTTCGCCCATGATTTCATCGCTGTTAGATCGCATCTGGGGAGAAACCGTGTCTTCAGTTGCCAATTACGATAATTGGAAAACACGTCAATAGAGGAAAATGATTGAGAACTAGCCAGGACTAATTGTTTTCATAAAGGGACATGTCTCCCACTAGCTACGCCACTGTATTCTCCCCACAACTAGTGTGTGGCAGGTAGTGCATCATATTATCAGCAGAATAGGTATAGAAACAATACAATTTGAGCACTTTTGCTGAGTGCATCGTCCAGCTAGGAATAGAACCTGTGATGTTGATGTTGAGGTTAACCTGTCAGCCCTACATGATCAAATTTCTTGTTGAAATTTCCCAGCAGCTTTGATTTTCATGGCGAAGGGGTCGCAAGTCAATGACAGTGCTAGCGTTCGTTTACGTTCAGATGCTCAAGTTTCGAAGTAAATATAGCAGGATAAAGAATGTTCTCTTCACATTTATGTGTTTTATACAAATTAGGGTTGGCCAGCTAAATGTGTTCGCAGTCTCGGATAGAGCCTGACATTAGTATTTTATCCCTTTTTTCATACAGCAAGGCCTCCACAAGAGCTCCTTTGTGAATGACGTCACCACAGCGGTCCATAAATCAGTGCAAGTGTATTAACTGGAAATGTCCCTGGGAGAAGTCGAGAAGGTAACCACTAATCCCCATCATTTCACCTGCTAAAAAAAACCACTGAGAAGAATGTCTTGTTTGCTTTCCCAGTTATGACAGTGTGACTATGAATGAACAGTGATAACTGTGCCACTCGGATGAGAAAAGTTGTCGGTTGAGCGCACTTTCAATATTAAACTCTTCTCTGAAAAAATGTTCCCTGAAATAGGATGAGAGGGGATTTTGAAAGGTTCCGTCTCTGTTTCAGATGGGAGGGCGCATGTCACTGGAAGAGAAGAAGGTGCAAAGAGAAGCCGTCTCATTGGTCTGTAGCTTTGCTACACAAAAGATGAATGTATTTTCTGCACCTTTTTTCGGACAGTCTGTTTTATGTCTCTGAGTTTGATCATTTTCTAAATCAAAATTTTTTTTTTTATTCAAAACTGAATAAAGAGTTGTATTTAAGGCTGTGAATGAGCAGGAGGGATTGAGAACTGTTGGAAATGGCCTCTCTTGGCTGTTCAAATATGACCGAGTGAAGAGCTGATCGACACGATCCTTCAACAGCAAGAAATCATGACAAAGATATTATGTTGTTGAAATTTTTGAATGATAAAGTTTAAAGACTTTCTCTGTGCCTTGGTGTCTTCACGCCATATTTTCAGTTCGTTTTCCGACTGTGAAGCAGCCTGCAGTGCTTTAGTGAATGAAATGAGAGCTGCTCTAGTCGAGCTGTGGATATTTATTCTCACATCAGCGCATCATTTGGCTCTCAATTTTTGCCCCTCCCTCTAATTTGGAAAGCCTGATTTATGACTTATAGGTGTGTCTCATTGTTGCAACACCCTTCAGTAATTTATGATCACGTAAACAAGTGCGAGCTTGCTCCTGAACGACCTGCCACTTTGATGTGGAACATAAGGTCATAGTTTCATCGAATTTCATGTGGCGATTATATTCATTGATGTGGGGACAAACATCTACTGCTCTTGTTTGGCTGTTGCACTAATTTATTTGATTTTTTTTATTATAATTTTGTGGATAAACTTTGCAATAAGGTCACATGGCATTAACTAATGTTGGCCTCGTGCCCTGCACATATGATGTGGCTCTAATAGAGTGTGGTTCCAGTGTCATATTAGCCTTCATAAGATCTGGCCAGCTGTTTGGCCTTAACCCCACATTTCTCCCGGAGGAACTGGCTTCTGCTTTGTCTTATCAACTGTAAGTTGGATGAAAGCATCAGCCAAATAAATATATATATAAATGATAAAAAAATATAAAAAAAAAAACTAAAATGAGGTTGTTGTTAACTTAGTTTAGTTTATTGGTTTATTATAACGAGGACCGTCCCCATCAATTAACTGTTACATCAGTAAACAGGGCAGCTTTAGCCAACATGGCTAATTTTCAGCTGTTGCCCCCGGCCAGCTGACAGCAAGGCACCCTACAGAGAAAAGAGCATTACATCACAGTGCAGATGATTGAATAAAAAAAAAAAACAAAAGCAAACTATATGAACATAATAGATGCAAACACAAACAGGGTAAGGAGACGCAAGAAGCAAAACAAAGGCAGAAACAGTAGCGCAAATCATGAGGTAAAAACAACTCGAGTTGATGATGTGCAGTTCGGTGGTGAGTACTTCATGACTACAGTAGTTAATTCCAATTGAATGGGTGAAATCAATAAGGGCCCAACTCCACACATTTTCAACATGGAGTTGGGCCCTTGTGGAATTCACTAATTCAATTCATGTGGACCTTATTGTAAAGTGTTAACTGGTTTGAATGGGACAGTATGGACAGGACAGGCTGATTGTGTGCGAAAGGTTTACTAATTCACTTATCATTGTGATTTCACTGTCTATTTAGGAGGCAAAATCAATTGAATTTCATTTAGCTGTCACATATTTTATGGTTTAAAAAAAAGGCAGAACAGTATTTCTCTATGCGCAAGTTTAGTTATTTTTCTATGGATTTCATTTAATCAAATACAATATTTTCATTCATATGTTTCATTTATGGGATTTTGGACATTTCTCATTAGATTGCTACTGCTTTTAAATTCCAGTGCTCATAATTTTGAACTCATATCAATTTCACTCTTTGTATTGAAAAGTTGTTTTTTTTTCATAAAATATTCCAAACACAATGTTTTCTTCTATTTTTTCTTTTCTTTTTTTATTTCCCTTTGCCCATGTGTCATATTTGCTGGCTATTTGATAATGTACCCTGATTAAGTTTTCCAGATTCTTAGATGCGACAGAAACCTTGGCAGTTCACCAATAGCTGTACTGCGGGAGCTCCGCCTACACAAATTATTAGTCATTATTGATTACTGATTCACAGCTCGAAATGGTAATTTAGTTTTGTCATTGGGCCTTTCTTAAACAGGCACAATGACATCAAACGCAGAATCTCACTTTTGTATTCAGCAATATTTATCAGTGCCTCATGGCGTGATTTTCATTATTAGTGTATCATACTTAGGTATCCTTATGCTGTTGAATTCATTGTGTTTTTTTATTTCCTTTTGGGTTGGATAAGCAGAATTTGATGTATGCTGATCTATTGACATCTCGCTTTATAAATGCATTGTCCTATGTGAGCGCCTTATAACTTTTGTATTGATTCAATAAAAGATTGTCAAATACAATGTTTTGCTGGTTTAATGTTTCACTTTATTTCAATTCACCATTAATTTAATCTCAGTGAAATAGTCTATAAAAATAAATAGAAACAGTACCAATGAGAAGCTTGAACACACTTTAGGCATGTTTTAGAACTTTAGTTTTTATTGAAATTTAAGTGGTTGTACTTCTGTAAGCACAAGACTGTACAAGGTAAGGAGTAAAGCACTGGTCTCACCAGGTCCAAATGCAAAGCAATTATTGCGGCAAATAAGGAAATTATTTTAATTTAGGATTGAGATATAGATATGTATACATATATAGATTTAGATATAGAGTATAATGTTTTTTAAAATAAAAGTTGTTAATTTTTTCTCAAATATCTGATCTCTCGCAAAATTTGAGTATGTCTAAACTTTTGAATGGTTGTCTATTTGCAAAAAAGTTACAGTCCCTGCTCATTTTCTAACTTCAAAACGCATGCACAGACACACAGTGAGTGAGCACATAACCAGTGTAGTTTAGGAATGCAAATGATTATATAACTATATTATATTATAGATCTCAAAAAGCAACACATCATGCCACAATCTAAAGAAATTCAACAATAGATGAGAAACAAAGTCATTGATATCTATCAGTCTGGAAAGGGTTACACACCATTTATAAGGCTTTGGAACTCCAGCGAACCACAGTCAGAGCCATTATCCACAAATGTAGAAAGCTTGAAACAGATGTGAACCTTCCCAGGAGTGGCCAACCTGCCAAAATTACTCCAAGAGCACATCAACTCATCCAGGACCTCACAAAACAACCCAGAACAACATCTAAAGATCTGCAGGCCTCACTTGCCTCAGTTAAAGTCAGTGTTCATAATTTAATAATAGCAAAATTTACAATTAACAAAATTTAACGAGTCCTGAGACTCGGGTTGCCTTGTTTGCGGATAATTCTAAATGCATAAGACAAATCAGAAACACGCAAGACTGTTCACAGCTGCAGTGCGACCTAGGAAACATGTTGGATTGGAGCCGTAAATGGGATATGAGATTTAATGCTGGTAAATGTAAACTACTGAGCGTTAGAAGGAAGCAAATTCCCATTCTTCATCATTACACAATGAATGGTAATTTAATCGAAAAAGTCGACTGCATGCAAGATCTTGGGATTGTGGTGTCATCAAATTTATCATGGGATGCACATGCAAATGTCTTGGTCAGTAAAGCAAATTGCCGGCTTGGATTAATTCAAAGAACTTGCTGTCATTCGTGTTCAGTTCAAACAAAACGAAAATTGTATATTTCGCTTATAAGACCACTTTTAGAATACTCCACCCAATCTTGGGCCGTTTCATCAAAAAAATCTCTCCGTCATATTGAAAGTGTGCAACGGAGAACCACAAAGTACATTCTTGGTTATAATGATTGTGTTGGAAGCAATTACAAAGCCCGACTAATGAAGCTTGATCTTTTACCACTGGGCTATAGACGTGATATATTTGATTGTGTATTCTTGTGCAAGTGCTTGAAGGGGGAATATGACATCAACTATAATCATTTTGTTTCATTTCAAAATGAGGATACATTTTTAATGAAAATTCCAAAATTTAGGACTTTTTGCCATTCTTATTTTAACAGATTATTTTATTTGTGGAACGCCAGTCACCTCAATCAAATTTCTGATACTACAGCTGCTTTTAAATTGAAGCTATGTCAATTTTATACAGAAAAGTTTCATAACTATTTTTCTTCTCCTGTATGTAGGTTGGCAAATGTCATTCTGATAGAACACTTTGTCAAAGAGAATATTTATTAAGACATACAAGCATGCATTGAGTTTGACGGTATTGCTCTTTTCGAGAGATCCCTGCCCGTCCAGCATGGAACCGAAGGCTGGGAGCTGCTAATAACCCCCCTTAGAACAGAGCCAACAGCAACAATGACCTCAAACAGAAGTGAAATTGTTATTAAATGACCGTTTAGACATGACAAAACAGGATTACAGAATGCTACAAATGACGGGAGGAGCTGGGGAGGAGGAGGGGTGTTAAGCGTACATGCTGCAGAGTCTCTGCTCTTAAGTAAACTACCATATGAATCAAGCAATCATGTGATGGCAAATCAGGTGACATCCAAGAGCACTCAGGTGATTCAAGCTCGAGAAGCGGCTCCTATAGTTATCAAGCTTGACTCCGTGCCTATCAGAATTTACGACAAGCTCCATTTGTTCACGTTGCCGTCGGTCCCTCTGATGTTACTTACACTTGCTAGCATACTGTCTAATTTTATTATTACTATTTTTTTCTTCTCTTTGTTCAATTGTCTGTACATGTTGTGGGATGACTGCCTCACAATAGGTGCCTTACCTTGCGATCATTTCCTGACTAATGACAAAACTTAATAAATAAGAAAAATATTGGGCAAAAATGGCATCCATGGGAGAGTTCCAAGGCAAATACCACTGCTGACCAAAAAGAACACAAAGGCTTGTCTCACATGTGCCAAAATACATTTTAACGATCCCCAAGACTTTTGGGAAAATATTCTGTGGACTGTCCAGACAAAAGACAAACTTTTTGGAAGGTGTGCATCCCGTTACATCTGGCCTAAAACTAAAACAGCATTTCATAAATAGAACATCATACCAACAGTCAAACATGGTGGTGGACCAAGACCCAGAGGCCTTGTCGTAAGTGATGGAACCACAAATTCTGCTATCTACCAGAGGGACAATGTCTGACTGCCAGTTTATGACCTCAAGCTCAAGCGCTCTTGGGTTATGTAGCAGGAAAATGATCTGAAACACACCAGCAATCCACCTCTGAATGGCTTAAACAACAAAATGAAAGTTTTGGAGTGGCCACGTCAAAGTTCAGACTTAAATCTTATTGAGATGCTGTGGCATGACCTCAAAAACCCTCCAATGTGGCTGAATTAAAACAATTCTGCAAAGAAGAGTGGGCTAAAATTCCTCCACAGCGATGTGAAAGACTCATTGCCAGTTGTTGAGGCCAAGGCAGGCACAACCAGTTATAAGGTTTAGGGGGCAATAACTTTTTCACAAAGGGCTCAGTATACATAGATAGTTTTTTCCCTCAATAAATGAAATCATCATTTCAAAACTGCATTTTGTTTTTGCTTGGGTTACCTTCATCTAATATAAATTTTTTTTTTGATGATCTGAAACATTTAAGTATGACAAATATGCAAAAAGTCAAAAATCAGGAAAGGGACAAATACTTTTTCACGGCACTGTATAACAATGTGTGAAACATTTGCTTCCCTTCTTTCTTAATAAAGGAAAATTAATGACACCTGATTCTTCACAGAATGAATGATCTAACTAAACCCCATACTGCTATCATTTTGAACACACCCCTATCAATGAATGAGTCAATTACTCAGAGGAAGCAGTGCACACTGTCATCTCATGACAGCTGGTTCTGTTGTTTCTCTATTACACTACTACATCTACAAGTAAATTATTTGCCATGCAGAAATATCTCTACAACTCATAACAGTGGTGCATAAGGTTATTGATGTTGCACTGCAATTTTTTTTTAACACAACTGTATAATGAATTAAATAATGAAAGATTAGAACTGTAGGAATTATGGTTTATTTATGAACAACAACAATTACTTTGGTATAGTGAAGTCAAGCATTTTCCAAGTGGCTTATTATTTGAATACTAAAGAGACTTGAAAATAGCAGGGCATAAATACATAGCAGAGAGCCATAAGACAGACAATCCCATTTCCTTTTTAGCATTCAATTCAAATGAGAATCAGGCACTGATGTGGCCATTTTGGTTCAACCTTTTTCAATTTTGTCACAATTCAGTCTCACTTGGCAGTAGATCCCCATGTTTGCCATAGTCAAGTGCAGATCTTTTATATTATTGATTCATGGCAAGTTAATTCGTGCCAAAATTCTATCACAGAAATGAGCAGTTTTTCTGGTGTCATCAAGCTGCTTTTGTCTTGATGATCCCCTTTTATATGCCACAAATCATTGTCCAAGTCATGGTCTGATGGAAAGATTATGGGCACCGCCTATGCCTCCCATGTTGGGAGAATAACCACCCAGTATTTTATGGATTACCGTCTGCACAGTCCAATGAGAACCAACAATAATACCAATTAAAATAAAATAAAAAAAACTTAATTATGGTTTATAGGAGTGCGCCACATAAATATGTCCACTTATATCAGAGCCCCACTGCTAATACTTAACAGGTCTGTTCTCGTTGATATTGGCAAAAAAGCCAGCAAACAAAGACTCAGAATTTCCTTGTAAAACAAGCATCAAAGGGAACAAAAATATGCAGAATTGAAAATGTTTTTTAAATATGATTTATTTCTGTCTCTTGCAGTATCGGTTTCGGTGTGGTAGAATATGTTCATGATCCCTGAGATAATGACCCACCATTTCTCAGAAGAGGAGGAGAAATCAATCTCCACTTCTTACCAGGATGTACAGGCTCACTGGACTGATTCTAAACTTTGGCACTTAAAAATGCACATGGTTATAGTAACTGTCAGAGGCTCTGTAGTTCAGGTATTTTTCTGGTTGGGCTGACAGGTTATTTCACTCCGCCTGTGACTGTCACAGCGTGACACAGCAGACAGGACCACTAAATCAGAGCGGGTGCGGTCTGCCTTAAATCAAACTCAGTCATGACTGATCCTCAGCATTGTGTTTCTCAGTCTAGACCTGACTCAAACCCTGCTCATGTACCGTGCTTTTCACAGAAAACAATGTGACAGACAGAGAGAGAGAGAGAGAGAGAGAGAGAGAGAGAGAGATAACTCAGGCAGCTTATCTATTATCATATCTCACTCGTTAATGTCCATGCCTAAGCCTCCAGGGCTTAATTAGTCTCCATTTTGTAAGCCCCCTCCACACTTACACAAGGACGAGTTATGACATGTAAGTCAAAAGTGAAATTTTACAATACCAGGATCTGCATTTATTGTTTACATCACATTGATATCCATTTAAAATTCATTAAGAGCACACACTTATGGGTTTGAACATAAAACATTTTAATTGCTAAGCTATATTAACTTATGTAATCATACAGTGATCATGAAATTAATTTAAAAAAAGTTACTTAATGATTATATTTGCAAGTGAAAAACATGCAGCTTGATTGAACAGATTGTTAACAATCTAGTTAAGACACTGTGGAACTTCAAAGTCGTTTCCCATCCCTAACCCTTTCACTCCCTAGCAACACAAAAATCGAGAAAGTTCTGGTGCAGGAAACGATTCTCTGAGCACCTCTTTCCCTTAAATTACTTCGGCAACTCAGAAATAGTTGGGACAGTGTTTAAAAAAGCACAAAAAACAGAAAGCAGTGAAATTTAAATATGCTTTGACTTTTATTTCATTGTAGACAACATTAAGACAAGATGCATTAATGTTTTGTCTGGTTCATTTGATATTATTTGTGAATATAGACCCATTCCTGCCATTCAGGCTCGCAACGCGTTTCAGAAAAAGTTGGGACAGAGGCAATTTTGGGCTACTAATGAGGTGCAAGACAAATTGAGGCCATCTATGCAAGAACCAGTTATGTCAATCTTTCACGTTTTGAGAAAAATGATGTTTAGAATTTCAACTCAGAACTTTTTAGTGACCAATCTTTAGGACAAATGGTTGTTTATGATAATCACCAGTCCCAGGAATATGTGTAATCAGCAGTGGGAGGGTCACGGACCTCCTTGTAATTTGACACCAAAAAGTGACATAACTGGCTCTTGCATGGAGGGCTTCAATTGAATAATGATGTGATTGTAAACCGCTGATGTCTGCAGGTGACTGTAAACATGATTTGGTACAAAAGCAGCATACAGGAAGGGCCCAGTTCCTCAGGAATAAATATGGCCCGAGGATCGCCAAAATTTGTCCAAATTTGTCCAAAATTTGGCCAGAAAATCACTGGAAAATTAAAAAAAAATGTTCATCCAAATAAGATAGGAAGGGGTATGGAGATTTCACCCTCCACGATGCATGACAAAATTAATTAATCAAGGAATCTAGAGAAATATTTGTGAATAACAGACAAGGGCACCAGCCTAAGATGAATACCACTTGATCTCTGATCACTCAGACGGCACTGCTGCAATTTTTGAGCGTAATCACGTGGGTGCAGGATTACTTTGGCAAACCTCTGTCAAGTACTACAATATGTAATAACATTCACAAGTACGGCACAAAACAAACAAACAAAAAAAACCTCACAGTTTGAAAACAAAGTCTCATCTTATCAGTGTTCAGAAGGACCAGTGACCTTGTTGGGCTCAAATGCATCTGTGATTGTCCATCACACAGTGAAAGACGTATTTTGATGAGAATATCAATATTTCAGGTCTTTTTTTTTTTTGGGTCGAAATGGATTTTATGTGCACTGGACCAAAGAAAAACACCCATGCAGACTGTTTCAAGCAGCAAGTCCAAAGGCCATGACCGAACGTCATGGTATGGGTTTGTGTCAGTGTCCTTGGCAAGGTTAACTCGCATTTCTATGAAGGCACTGTTTTTTCTAAATAGTTCACTGAGATTTTGGTGCAACATATGTTGCTTTCAAAGAGATGTCTTTTGCAGGGAAGCCCATGAATATCTCCAGAAGACAATACAAAACTGCATTATTTATACACGAATGACAAAGGCATGGCTGAGTAAGAAGAGGGTGACTGTACAGCCTAGGTTTGGATAGCGAACTACATGCAGTCAGTGTGGTAACCTTAGGTGTAACTGAAACAATCGCTTCACAAGGCTGACATCTTACTTTCTTACAAAATGCTCACTAAAACTAAACTGCTACTTTATTCTGTTGACAAAAGTCTTGTTTACATGGGGGTAATTCTTCAATATTTCAGTAGTTCTTCAATTGTTGGTCCATAAAATATAATTATACATGTTTACAAAAGCAATATGAAATGGAATAAATTCAATTGAAAGTCATTTAAGCAGACAGTTGGACTTCAAAGCCCTTAAGTTGTGAACAAACAAAATAACTTAAGCTCAAGTTGAGATAAAGGAAGACTTAAAATTATAGTTTTTGATATTTATTTCACGAGAAAGTATTTCATTGTATTGTCAGTACTACTTGCAAGAAATTCAAATAGTTAAGTTATATAACTACCTTTGCAATTTCACTATAACAGTTCCACCTTGTGTCTCTAGCCAGTATACTTTGAGTTATTGTCTTTTGCACATCAGTGCTCGATGTTTTGCAAAAGAATACCCAGTACCCATCTGCTGAGTGGTTGATTGAGCATTTATTTCTGATCAGACTAAGACTAATAATATGGTTTCAGGTAGCCTCTTTTGTGAATATGTGCCACATCTAATGATTCAGAATTTGCATAATAATACTCATGACTCGGTGTTGAGTGGTTAATCGTAAAAAAAAAAAAGAAAAGGAAAAATTGGGTGTATTGCATCTAGCACTGTCAAGAACACTGAGAAACAGAAAAATGAATAACAGTCATTGTCGTAAAAAAATGGCAATAAAATATCGAGGGGGGGGGGGCACACTGATATTCTTTCAGGGGGCCCAGAATTCCTAGCAACTGCCCTGTTTGCAGCGTATAAAAGTAGCAGTAATGAAGGCTGCAGCTGAAATGTTTGCATTTGTGTGATGGGAAAAAAGAACCAAAACTGCGGTGAAAAGATTCACGGCTGTCAGATCCGATTCCAGCACCGTTAGGCGACAGTTGGGGTGTGACCGTTTGGCAGTCAGAAGTTGAAATGGTGAAATGTAGACATTTTGGCACGCTGCTGCGATCAGGCCACCATGCGAATGATCTCAGATTAGTGTTGGTGCATTGTTTTTGGTTGCACAATGCTTGCTGCACACATCATGCCCAATTATACATAAGCCTCATGGCCCTGAGTTGAAGAGGGTCATTAAAAGATTATCCATTCTCTCCAGAATTATGAAATGGTACCATGATGCCACATAAAAAATTTAAAAAAAGGGCAGGGCCTGACAGAAACTGTGTGAACTAGAATATTTGGTTAATAGTTACAGAGTTATGCCAACAGTTACTGTGCCGTGGTGAAACCAAAAACACAGTTAAACTGAAAACTCGACGACAGTGGGTCCCTAACTCGGTCCTGGGGCCTCCTGTGTTCGCTGGTTTTTGCTCCACCCTTGATTGCAATCATAGGATTTTAACAGGCTGTTAATTTGTCTTAATTAGGTGCATTTGAATTTAGAGCAGCAATTTATACTCTCTTGACATTCAGTATTTTGACAGATATGCATACATACAGTGAGGAATAAATTCCTCATCCACATTGCGATATACGAGTGTGGCGGCCCCTGAGGCTGGGTTGTATAGCAACAACTACTCAAAAAGAGGGAAAAAAATGTACCCAATCAAAGTAAAAATCAATGGGTTCCTAACTGGTCAAACTGTGGGCACATGATTGCAACAACTTACAATTTACTGGACAAGCAAATGACAAAGTTAAACCTGTTTAAGGTCGTGTTTTTGTTATGGAGTGCAAGCAAATTATTTTGAAAGAACTGTAATCACATGTGTTGAGCTCCCTGACCTAATAGTAAATGATTTACTCAGTGCCTGACTTGATCAGTTCAAAAATGTTAAAGTATTAACTGAAATTGCTTGCAACATTGAAAAATAACTGCATATTCATGGGCCTTTTATTCTTCATGGCACATGGTTATTTCTATTAAAATTTGGCTTAAGACAGCTAATTGCATTTTTAAACACAAAATGCACCTAATTAGGACAAATTAACGGCTTATTAAAATCCTACTTTGGCAATGTTGATTGGAATGATAACCAGTACACACAGGGAGGCCCCGGGACTGAGTTTGGGAACCCCTGCTCTACGACAATTTTAGCAAAATCATATCAGTAAAAAAAAGTAACAAGTATAAGATACATTAATGTTTAAGATATAAGTTCCTATTCAGAGCACTGAAAAAAGAGAAAGTGCTGTGACAATAGCTTACTCACTGACTAAAATTATTTTATTTCACATTTTGTGATGTGCTCATTTCGGTGCTTGGTAATTGAATGATGTTTGAGGTAAAAATGGTCATCATGAGGTTTTACCCAAGTTTCTTTTTGTGAAGCAGATATGCTGCACGAGTATGTTGTGATTTGATCGCATGCTTTTTTTGAATAAACAGTGTTTCTTCTGATACACATAGCTTGCCCCCGATACTTTCCAATTTAAGAGCCCAAACAAAGTCTGAAGGGATGATCAAACTCACTAATAAAAAAAATGAAGAAAAATTTTGTAATGATTACTTGTCAGCGCACTTCATGATGTTCTCGAAGCAACACAACTCAAAGTGCTTGAACCAAAGGACACTGGTTACCGAAGGCTCCCAGCTTTGTTTTGACAAGTCCTCCTCAAGTAATTAATTTTGTTTGCTTCAAAATATGAGAGACTAAAATATTTGTCTGTGTACTGCGCTGTTATAAAACATTTCATGTGTTTTTATTGTGATTAACGCTTGGTACTTGCGCACCTAGGCTGGATAATGAAGATATGGAGCCACCAATAGGTGAAATTGCGTGGATAAGCAGCTTCTTCTGCAAGACAACCCTACACTGCAAGGATCAGGACAATGATTCATCCACCTGAGTCTATTGGGTTGTGGAGCTTGTAACTTTGGATTTGTCCATGTCCATTTTTATCAGCAAATCCCAAGAGGGTCACTGACACATCTCTTGGTAATTTGGCATGGAATGACCCTCTATCGAAGGTCTGTAGTGAGGCGATGCAGGAGTGTGGTTTGTCTGTGTCTGTGTCGACACATTAGGGAGGGTTCTTTTGTCCACTTTAACTCCATGCTAATTGGTTTGGAATGATATGCGAAGCCCTCTGCTTGAACGTAGAGACACAGGGGGAGTTTAAAGGGCAAATAGAGAGGGGCTGGTTTGATTACGGCTCTGAGGCTAGAAATCCAAGGTAAAATAACTTGTGGTTCTTCCTTACCTCTAAGGTACATCACTGTCTGTGTCAAATAATGAGGCTGGAGGGGGAACTGGACTGAATTTGCAGATTATTTCCATACTTATGCAAAAAATTGGCAAAACACCATATCGCCAACTCGGATAAATGGAGATAAGGATGAAAATCAGCAGCGTCCCTTTGACTTTGAGAAGTTCATCGTTGACAGTATGTAAATTGATATGATTAATCATTAAACATGATTAAGGGAACTAAAAAGAGGAAAAAAATGAAGCATCTGGATGATGGTGAAAACCCCCAGACACATCTCAAACTGAAACATCCTCTTGTGATTAGCCCATTGCTTACTTTATGTAATCTTACAGCGGTGCTGAAGTCCTTTTTTGGCTGCATAATGCTTGTGGTCCACTTTACATCAAATTAAAAGTAATCCTGTCAGCCCTGAATTGAGGAAAGTAGTTGAAGACCACAAAGGAAAAATGATCAGAGTACGAAAATTTTGCATTTTTGTATATTTTTTATATGATTATATTTATAATGATATATAAAATTGACTGATAATTAATTCCTGACCTCTGTTGGGGACATGAGTCTCTGGTTTTAATTTAAAATAAGATCCTTAATATTTGTGTATAACCTACATTTCAATGGATATTCAATGAAAATAAAATAATTCATTCGGAAAATATTTTCATTTCAATATATTTTTTGTCACACTTGTCTCTTGCAGTGCTGTATACTGGCTGTACACTGGCTGTACATTGGTTGTATACTGGTTGAACACCAGTTGCACATTGGTTGTATACTGGTTTTATAGGGGTTGTAGCGTTAGCATTTGGCACTGGGCATTTTGGGCACTGTGGTTTCCTGGCCGGAGATGATGGCTCAGTTCCACAGTGTTTCTCCAGCACTGGAGTTTTTCAGTTCAGTGACGCTCATCTCAAAGGCGGAACAACATTTAATCAATAAACACGGCAGCAAGACAAAAATGCTTTACTCTTTACACAAATTTCCAAGCATTATGACAAAGTGAAACGAACAACAGTGATAAATGATGCCATCACATTGCAGGCTTCAGCATGGGGGGGAGCAAAATTCTTCTGGGGGGGTGCAAAATGGCCGGCAGTGCCCCCACTTCATTGTGTTCTATTTTCAAGCTGATATCAGTGGTAGTTCAGGAGGAAGGCGGGGTGCATTGCGATGGAGGGAACCAATGACGCTAAAGCCGCTACATTTGGCACGCTGCCGATCTGGGCCGCATGCAGGGCGGTGGGACGGCAGTTTATGGCAGCAGACGCATGAGGCCAGAGGAGGATGTTTAATCTGTGCGTCTCTGAGTTCAGGAACATTCCATCTACTGCCTCAGACCCCTCTTACTTCTGACTCCCTTCGAGCTGTGAGAAACCGACAGAGAAACTGTGTCAGAGGCGGGAGACGTTGGCCCTAATCACATGCGTAACACAAACAGAGCTGACGCAGGCTGTTTGAACAGTGATACAACGCTGAAAAAACAGACTTTGGATCCAAGTGAAAATATTGCATCAATTTGTTACTCATAATTGTCTTTAGTTTTCGCCGCTGGATTTCTTTGTTTTGAACAAATCAACTATTTTGGAAAGCACAGAAACCTAATTTTATTTGGTTAGATTAAATTGTATTCTCTCCTCACATGAATATTAAGCCATGATCACTTTTTTCAGTGAGCTATCGTAGCTTGAGCTCTGCCCTCCAGCACAAGGAATTCGAACGGCGCAGATGAGGATTTCACAAATCAGATATCTAACACACTGGACTACAGGGTAGGTGCTCTTGCATCACTGCTCAAACATTCACACAATACAAAGCAGAGCTCATTTCTAAAATATCCTGTTAACTGCCCTGTCTGTGCTGACCCTGTTTTTCTGTTCCAGGGCACATGCAGAACCCAACCCCATACCCAATCCGCTACAAGATAAAATTCAGCAAATTCCATCGCGGTGAAACCTTTACCCTCCTTCGTCGTGAGATTTTACAGCTGCAAGTGATCTGCTTTCCCAGGTGAAATAGATGTGGGGTGGAATCCTTCTTGATTTCTTTGTGGAATGTTGGTGATTTTTCTTTTCTTTTTTTTTTTGCAGTAATTCATAAATCAAGAAAGTCACCCTGGATAAGAGGCTAAATGCTGAAAATTTTAAACGTCAGCCATTCTCTCCTGTATTCTGAGCAGAGACAGCAGCTCAGTGTCACCTCTGCTTGATTATGTTTGATTGAGCGTTATTAAAAATTCAGAGTATCAAATCCTCTGAAATAATCCCAGAATCCCAGAAAAAATTTTCTGCCTTTTTCAAGGGTGTGTTTTCGGGGTGATAAAGCGACAATTCCTTATCAGCACAAGCTATGGTGCTCGTCCCTGTTTCAATATCTCTTTTCAATGGCGGGCTTTCATCGTCTCTAACAATCATTTTCACACCATCAATCATTTTTGTTTACACTTCGCTCACTAGAGGTGGCGGTACGTTTATTTGCGCGATGACAGAAGTGATGTTATTGAAAAGGAAATTTCACAAAAACCAGGAAGAGCATGGGATTGGTAGATGGGTAAATCGAAGAGCTGAGCGTTAGAAGGATTTTGGTCTCATTTTTACACATCCTGAGATAAGGAGTGGAAACCATTGCCCAAGTAGATTTTTTTTTTTTTCATTTTCTCAGAATTCATATCTTTTAACTACATTACTTTTCACACTGGGGTCTACAATTGCCAGATTTTATGGATCTGCTATATATTCAGATCTTTTTTTCTCAAAATAGACATTTTGTGACTTTTATTTCCTCAATTTTCAACGTGGAAACGAAGTGATATACGTTGACAAATCTGTCTGATATCAGGCAAGATGAAGGCTGCATTTCTCAGTTGTATTCGAAGGTGTCTTCACAATTAAACAGCCTGCGATGAAGCAGCAGTCTAGAAATGCAGCCTATCAAGGCTGCGGCCTACGCTTTAAAAAACGGCTTTTGTCTCTGTCGTACTTAGGGCCACAAAATTTTCTGCCTTTTTCAAGGGACTTCAGGCTCCTCTGTGAAGATTGATACTCAGTATACATCTCATGCACGTATACTTCACAGTATATAATATTTTCCCCCAATATGCGCGGTGAATGAGCAGAATATAGTATGCGTGCTAAATGAAGCCAAACACTTTCTGGGCTTTATTTTACTCTGACTCATTAACCAGGCAAAAGAAAAAAAATCTTCCGTGAGTGAACATGGATTAGTGAACATCTTTGGAAAACTGCCCCATTATACTGGCAGCTAACACCGCAGAATGATGCTAACTGTGGTCTTTGTCACGGTGTTCTGTGATTAAATGCAGTTCCTGCTCTTCATGTTGTTTTCCCAGCTGATCAGGCCAGCAGGCTGTGTGTGGCAGTGCTGTTGTGCGTGACCTTAGGGGATCATGTCCGATGACTCATTCCATGTGACAGGGGCAGCAGCTGTGTGACTACGTGCCACGCCCTGCCCAGAGAAAGGGCCCCTCCCTCAGGTGCCATTTTACTGTGTCATCTCAGCGAGGGCTCCTGCCTGCAGGCCTACACTCTGGCTTCGGTGGGAACCCTACGAGTACAACGAAGACCACGGCCCAGGAGAAAGGCCATGACCCAAGAGCTGTTAAAGCAAGATATTCTGCCAGTCTAGAAGTGTACATGTCTTTCAGCTTTCCCCTGCCATAAATCAGCAGATTAAAAGACAAAAAAAGAAGAATACTGATTAAAGAGTTCTAGTTAAAAGGGAACTCCGGTCAATTTCAACCCGTATCTTTGTTGTTTGTGGTGAAGGAGTTCTGTCAAAAGCGAGACAAACGAAGAAATTTGGTTTTGCCTACACCAAGTTATGCTCCTGCGAGAGTTCGCACCTAAGCGGCTCAAATGGGGCAGGCTTTTAACGTGCTTTCAGCCTCTTAACACGATCGAGATGTCATTTCAAGTCCATAGCCATGTTAATCTAACCCTTCCAAGTGACCACAGTGAATTTGACTGCAGTAGCTGACCTATAAATGCATAAAAGGTGTGCTTATTCACTCAGTGCACGTACCTCTGTTTACTTCCCGTGTTCTGGTGAAGTCCACACTAGTCAATTGTCGAACTCGTCCAATCCAATATTCAAAAATGTAATTTTTCAAGATCAAAACAGGCCAGAAACTTAGATCAGTCAGGAAAACTCACGTTTGAATAAAATATGACAATTCATTCATGGGTGTAAGCATTACATTGTATTTTGGCGGCGGTTCTGCTCTGGAGGAATGTCCTACCTGGGCACAGCAAACATACAAACATAGTCATGAACAGAAATCAAAATCCCCCCGATGTGAGCAGAACCAAACAGGTGGAGGCTGGGGTGGAGGTGGAAAGCAAAAAACCAAACAGCATGTTGCAAAGCATGAAAAGTCATTGCAAACAGCAGCGGAAGCAAGTGAGCTTGACGTCTTTCAAATATGACCTCGTGATGTGTCTCCTCCAATTGTGTGCCTGCTGATGCTGACGTGCTGGTAGCTTACCAGGCTGCTGTCAGCTGATGTAGCTCTTCTCGAGTTTCCTGCCTGAACTAGTTACACTCATAAATTAGGTCGCTATACTCCAAACTCGTCACATATCATCTCGCATGAAAAGCCCCATATGCATACATGTGTGTTCCAAGGCTGCCAAGGGATATCATGAGAAGAAATGATAAAGACGTTACCTCCAATTTGTCTGCGGCTGGCCTTTTCGCTTTTGGAATGGCATTTACTTTCAGATGCTGGTGTTCTGACAAATTCTGCTACCTATCAAAATATGCTACCTCTGGTTTTTTCCTCGCTTGTATCTAAAGAACCATCAAAAATCATAAAAATAGATTTATTTTCAGTGCGCATTCGGCCTGTAAGCGTAGATATATTTGCATGTACACGCTGGGGTTTCCTGAAAATGCAGAAATTAGATGATAACGGCGTATATGGGCATATATCTTTGAACAAACTTATCCAACTCCTAATAAAATCTGCTTATGTTATAATAAGCTAAAAAATAACAAATTTACTACTGTAGACTGGTTCGTATTGCAATATCAAGGCGAAAGACTTTATGATCGCTTTGTATTAAGGTAGCATTTTTTGACAAGGGAGCAAAATTTGACAGAACACTGGCACTTGTTGCTCTTATCGGTGAAGTCGTCCTCTTCAAAATGTTCACTGCAAACACGGTAATCTCTCTGACATAATATTCGCAAAGGAGTTTGCCCATCAAGTTGAAGTGTAACCAGCCACAATGGCAAAGTCTCCTTGTTGCGGAGGGGTAGACAGTGAGAGCTCAAGCAGAAATGCCAGTTCATTTTGTTGCCGCAATTTGGAAAGGCACAAACTCATGCCATTTCCTCTGATATTCCTCCCGATCTAACTCCCAACTCCAAGCTCCGTCTGTCAGCTCTCCGATCTCCGCGGATGTTGCCGACACTCACCAGTAGTGCTATTTCCCAATGAGCACGAGCGCGAGTATTCAAATGTAGTTGAAGCTAGTTGTGATGTTAGGCTGCGGTGTAGCTATGTTGCTACATAGTCATTACAATGGACATAACCACAGCAATTCGTAATCATAATTTCTTTGTAGAAAAATGACATTTTGGGATATTGGATTATACGAGTTCGACAATTGACAAGTGTGGACTTCACTGGAACACAGGAAGTAAACAGACGTACGTGCACTGAGTGAATTAGCAAGTTTTATGCATTTCTAGGTTAGCTACTGCAGTCAAATTCACTGTGGTCACTTGGAAGGGTTAGATTAACATGACTATGGACTTGAAATGACATCACGATCGTGCTAAGAGGCTGAAACCACGTGAAAAGCCTGCCCTGTTTGAGCCGCTTAGGTGCGAACTCTCGCAGGAGTATAACTCGGTGTAGGCAAAACCAATTTTCTTTGTTTGTTTCGCTATTGACAGTACTCCTTCACCACAAACAACAAAGATACGTGTTGAAATTGACCGGAGTTCCCCTTTAAGGCTTTAAGTGAGGTGGAGGGATTAATGAAATGGCTTCTCTTGGCTGTTTATGTGAACAAATGAAGAACTGCTCAACACAATTTCTCAGCAGCAAGACCTAATGAAATAAATATAACATCTTTCATCAGCAGTCCACAAAAGCTAGTCTCAAAAGCTGCCATTGGGTGAAATCCTGCCAAGGAAAAGGGTATGCTGAACTGACTGGCCCCAAACAGCCACACAATCCACGTCTCTGTGGGGAGATTAATTTTCAGAGGACCAACCTGCGTTGTCTAATCTCTGAAGCCAGCATTTGATATTGGTGGGAATGGACAAGGGGTGAACTAATGGGGTTGAATGTTCTATAAAGATCAAATAGGAGAGCAGCAGCTGCGGTCATCAGCAAATCTCAAGCTTTTTCTACTTTTTTTTTCCAACATTGTTTCAGTGTGCAGTACCAACAGACACTCCTTATAATTTGCGCTAATTTTGCAATAAATAATTCGGTATTGAATCACACTGATCATTATTATACTTCCTGGGAACATTTAGGAAAACTGCCTCTGAGACATCACTAATGCACCTTTACTGTAACTTCATTTCTGAGATTGTTCCTGTCCTGGCAGAGTTTGTCCTGAAGGACAGCGTTTAGCCAGAAGAGTGGACAGAGAGATGAAGTGTTGATCTGGAGTCATGGAGTCGATGCTCACAGTGAATTGACCCTGAGTGATATGTTGACCCTAAATTGGCACAGCTGGCTTTGCCTGAAGAGAGTCAGAGTTCAGTCTCAGGGTAAACCCACTCATTTTAAAATGGCATTTCAAAACGAAAACTATCTATGTCCACATTAAAATTCAATCCCAGAATTTTCTAATTAAGACAGGGTTAGCGGAGTTTTCAAAAGTCTCTATTTTAGGGGTTCGAAGACGTTGAGTATTGTGGACGCTAGGCTAAAACATAGCAACCACGATGTGTTTTAAAATTAAAACGTATGGGTAAGCAGCGTTTTAAAAAGTCTGTTTTAGGGGTTCGAAAACAGAGTACTGTGGATGCTAGGGGAAAACGTAGCAAAAGTTAAGCATTATAAAATTAGAATGTATCAATGTAGATGTAGCCTGAGTGCTGGAGATGACCCCAGAGTTCAAAGTTCACACCGAGACTGAGTTGACCTTGAATGACAGGATAAAACCTGAATAATGAAACTGACCTTAGATTACACACTAGGCCCTTAATGACGCAATGATCACAAAAGGAAGGACAGGACCAAGAATGACAGTGTTGACCCTAAATAACATAGTTATCCTGAATAATGGCATTGGCCCAGACTGTCACTGTGGAGCGTAAATAAAAGCTGACCCTGAATAACAGAGATACCTCTGACTCAGAGCTGACTCTGATAAGGTTATCCCAGTCATATTGCAGCTGCTGGGGTGTTATTGTATCCCAGGTTATGACCAAGACCTTTCCGGAAAGCCAGGCCACACACCAAGAAGCCTCTCCTCAACTCTGGCCTTTTGTTCTACCCTGTTCCGCGGGGTCAGGTTCTCGCATATACAGACCCACTGAAGGCCAATCAACAGCTGCATGCGAACCCACTTCAATCAACTCAGACTGATATAGAGCTGGAGATTTCAGTGGGCTTTGAAACACGGTAAGCTCTCAGGGCGAAGAGATATTACAACGGTCATCCAAGGCAGTAACATTAACTGTGGTATTAAACGAGAGGAAATGTTAGACTCAAGCAACAGCAAGCAATAAAAAATACATTCAGTAAAAATCCATGGGTGGACTATTGAAGTTACAATTGCCGTTCATTTTAAGTAAAAAACTGAAATTGGTGAGCTAATGTGGGTTGTCTTTGCTACAGTGACCTTAGGAGATACTCTGATCCTGAGGGACTTGGACTGCACATAAAAGAACGGAGATCAGCGATGGAATTTTCCTGCACATAAATCGTCGGATTGAGAGGGCATAGTTTTGTATAGGAATGTGTATATTGATGAACACCATATGATAGCACTGTGGGTTCTGCTTACATCCTGAACCTGGCTAAACGGGGAACAGGAACTAAGCTATCATATTAATCAGCAAAGGCACGATTTGCTATCACTTCGTTTTTCGCAATTCATACAGAACATAACATAACATAAATAAAACTGAGCCCAATAAGCACAATGCAAATTCTAATATTTGCTGTAATTTTATAATATTGAACAAACTAAAATAACAATTAAAAAGTACTATGGTGGAGGTTCCTGGGCATTGCAAGGAATTATTTTTAAATTACGAATAATACTCACAGTTTCTGGTGATCACTCACTCGGTTTCTCAGGACAGTGACCTGGATTCAGACGGAGAAACAAGTGAAAATCTGCCTCTGACAACCGAGACTTCCTGTTTAAAAACGTACCCCATTTACTCGTGACAGATTGCTTCCCCTCAGTATTCATGATTAATATTGACAGGTATGCTTAAGAAAAACACAATAACTCTTTTACTTCAGGATGTTGTACAGCGTGTCTTCAGTTCTGACTTGCACCTCGATAATTTATCACATATCCCAATTGCCCTTGTAATGTCATTAACATATTATCCATGACACAAAGGGCTAAATTATAACCAATTTTAGGCTTTAGGCATATCTCTAAGCTTAGGCTTTAGCAGAGGTAGGCTGCTTTTCTCAGCTGCTATGTCATTGCAGCCTGTTCCAATGTGACGGCACCTCTCATTAAAGCTGGGAAAAGTAGTCTTTATCATACCTGATATCAGACACATTTGACCCATCCACAAATACTGAGCTCATTCATGCCAGGGGGCATCATGGTAGTTTTACCAATGCATGCTGGGACATATTTCCGACACCCCATGCTGGCTGATATTCTCACAAATTATGCTGCTGTGTTGGAAAATGCTGCCACATTAGAAAGGACCGCAGAGTCTGCCTTTGCCTTAATGTTAAAATATTAATCGGCCTACACTAGCAACTTCGATATTTCTTACCTTGTGACAACTTACACACGACAAGCAAGTTAGCTACGTTTGTTTAAAGGTGACATGCTGCATGCCATTATCATCAAATGTTTAATAGTTACATTTTCCAGCAAACCCAGTGTGTGCATACAAATATTTATATGCTAACATGTCGAAAGACGAAATGGTAGAAGCGTGGAAACGGTCCCATGATTATGGATCTCCGCATGCTGGAGCTGCTAAGTAGCACACCTCGATCACTTGCACTCATCGATACCGTCCCTGTTTCAATATCTGTTTTCAATGGCAGGCTTTCATCGTCTCTAACACAATCATTTCCACACCATCAATCATTCTTGTTTACACTTCGCTCACTAGAAGTGGCGGTACGTTTATTTGAGCGATGACAGAAGTGATATTATTGAAAAGAAAATTTCACAAAAACCAGGAAGAGCATGGTATTTGTAGATGGGTAAATCAAAGAACTGAGTGTTAAAAGGATTTTGGTCTCATTTTTACATACCCTGAGATAAGGACTGGAAACCCCAAGTTGATTTTTTTTTTTCCATTTTCTCAGAACGGATATCTTTTAATTACAGTACTTTTCACACTGGGGTCTACAATTGCTAGATTTTATGGATCTGCTGTATATTCAGATCTTCTTTTCTCAAAATAGACATTTTGTGACTTTCAGCACCAAGGTCTTCAACTGTCAACGTGGAACCGAAGTGTTATAAGTTGACAAATCAGTCTGATATCAGGCAAAACGACGCCTGTATTTCTCAGTTGTGTTCGAATGTGCCTTCAAAATTAAACAGCCTGCGATGAAGCAGCAGTCTAGAAATGCAGCCTATCAAGGCTGCGGCCTACGCTTCGAAAAACGGCTTTTGTCTCTGTCGTACTTAGGGCCACATTGCTTTGTAATGGCTGTGGCAAAAGGTCTCTAAAAATGCCGAAAAATAAACAGGCAAGTCATATCATATAATGGCCCCTGTAAAGAACAACAAATTATTCTGCCCAGTGCACTGAATTTTTTTTTTTAATTGAATTCTCTGTGAAAAGCCTGTATCATGTGTTGTCAGAGAGAGCTCAGACATACACAAGAAGAGTGTTTGTCTAAGATAATGGCCGTGTTTCCCAGTTTAAGAGCGTTCTTAAGGAGTTAAGAAGGCTCCAAAGAAGAGTTCAGCTAAGAGGGAGCCTTCAGATAAGTGTTTTCCAGATGTGTTCTTAGTGCCCCTCATAACTGCCTTCTTAACTGGAGCTCAGTTGATCGATCCATGTCAGAGTAACCGATTGTTCCACATTCTTACCTGCACACAAATGAGGTTTTGATGTAACAAGTGGCATATAATGTTAAAAATGAACGTGCGTAATGCCACCGCGCACGCAGCAGAACGTCTGACAACAAACGGACGCAAATAAAGACCAATAACACAGATAAGAAATCAGAAAAATGAGAATGAAAACATAAAATGAAATCATTACATTACGTGAGTGAAGTCATGCGGTTGAACCTTATTCAACTTGATTTGAGACATGCAGCTGAAGTTGCTTTGTATGTAGAGCATACAACAAGTGGTCAAGTAGAGGACTGGACATATTAGGGAAAAATTAGGGAAATACAGTAAAATATTTAAACACTTGGAACCATAGAGGAGAGGTGTAAGTTTTCCATCATTTTAAATGCTTAATGGGTAGTATGGGTGCATGAAAGAAAGGCGGTGGGATAAAATAATGACGAACGGTATGCACTGCATTAATATCTCCTTGCTTAATGACACATTGATTTGCCTGATGCAGCTGTATCTGCAGTGTTTCGTCGCTAAGAAGGGTGTTAAGAGTGCTGCAGACCCTTCTTTCAACTTCTTCTCAACCAAAGATCATCTTAGGCTAAGAAGGAATCTCGGAAACGCGTTTGCTTCTTACTGGAGCTCTTTGCGCTAAGATCTTCTTAAATGAATCTGGGAAACGTGGCCATTAGCAGTGTTCATGTCTAATGTGTTCTGACTGGCTTAGACACCAGGTGTAATCACATGACTAATGAGGAACGATTCAGCGCATTTCAGTCTTCTGAGCCAACAGCAGCCCTGAGGGGTGCGGCAGCTTCCAGTCACATTTGAGTAATTTGTTTTTTTTTTTTTTTTCTTTTCCGGCAAGTCAGCGCAAGAGCACATCGGAAAGTTTAATTTAATGAACTTCGCCAAAGGCAATCTTTCATCCAAGGAGGGCCGGGAAATAAAATAATAATACCACTCTTTGTCCCAAAACTTACCGGACGTTTTTTTTTTTTTTAAACATCATTGACATTGAATACTTGGATGTCAGTTCAACCGCGATATGTCACTTACTTCAACTAGTGCACGTATAACACCTTTTCTTGCCAAATGAAGATTTAGTGTCACTAGAAGTAGTCAGACTGTGGGAAAGTGGTTGGGTCTTCACCGTGTCAGCATTAAAACATGTATGCAGTGACATAGTATTGCTTTAATGGAGCAAACAACTCTGACTCATGGTCACGGTGTTGTTATTTTAAATATTCAAAACAGGAATCATAAGAGGCAACATTAAAATGATTGTAAACAAATGAGGTAATTCCTGTACTCTCCTAACAGAATTGATTTATACTTTTTGGGCTGCAGCAGGAAGCATAAATAGCCATTAATTCACAAGGAAATGTGCATTCTGACACAATGGGGAGAACTGCCACTGCTGTGACATCACTGGCTTTCATATCCTTGTTGAACTGTGCTAGGTGAAAGTGCTGTATGGGGTAATTGCTTGTGTGCATTGTTAGTTGCCATGGAAACTCGGAAGAGTCAATTAGTGCGGCCTCGTGGGTACACCCTAGAGTATATTAATCATTTATTTGACAGCCCTGTGATATGAATTGTCCTGATGTGAAATCAAAAGAGCGGGTACCTCACTGATTAACTGTTAATGACAGCGTTACGTTCAGTCAAACAAATGAGCTCTAACCAGAAGAACATCAAAGACATAAAGCTATTCCGCTTTGTGCCAAAAAAAAAAACACATGTCCACCAAACATAACACAGTCTGAAAAGGTTTTCATATCCCCCTTCAGTGATGAGAATGAGAACTGCCAATTGTTGTTTTTAAATTGCACATCATTGTGCTTTTGTCTTATTATATCTTAATTCCATTATTCTTAAGGCATTCACATCCTTGTTTATGCGCATGTTAACATATTCTGCCTTCACCATGGATAAAAATGGCTATAATTACCCACCGTCTTCTGTCACAGATGTACAGTCCATGAAATGAAAGGTAACAGTCTTTTATTTGACCTCATATGCAACATCAACATCATTATCCAAATACTAATGGACTGCTGCATTTCTTTTAGTTATTTATTTACTAATTTATCTATCCATGCTGACTCTGACAGTCCAATACGCAAGTGGCAGCCCGACGGTTGTTGAACAGAATTAAGATGTTTACAGACCACAGCCCTGTGTCAATACCCACACATGCAGTCTTCAGATATTGTATGCAGAAAGGTAAGTGGAAATGAAGATGATGGGCAGAATTACAATGCAAACAGTTTTAAAATGTTACTGAAGCTTCTGCTGTTGGTCAATTAGCTGAGAGATAAATTAAGCAAGTGTGGATTAAATGGTTGCATATTTATTGATGCTTTTATTACAGAAATAATGACCGTATTTATTAATTATTTTGGACGATGGCCCTTCATTCTAAAAGATATTCAGAAAATGTATCCTCTTTGTGTCATTCTTAGCTCGTAAAATCCTCCAGCTGCTGCCTCAGCTGAAAATATTTTCCTTTTGGCAAGTGTGTCCCGACATGAAATGTCAAAACCTGACAGCACTTGTGGTCCTCACACCTTCTTGCACTTTGGTCAAATCCCAAAAATACATCACTCAAGAGGCCACTTAACTAAGCACAAAGACCGTAACTGTGGATATTGGAACGAAGCCCACAGCTCACTTTACCTCATACTTCTGTCAGGTTAAGCACACACACTACTGACCACTTTACCTCATACTTTTGTCTGGTTAAGCACACACACTTCTGGCCACTTTACCTGAAACTTCTGTCTGGTGCAGCAAGCACGCTACTGACCACTTTACCCCATACATCTGTCAGGTGCAGCACACATACTACTGACCACTTTACCTCATACTTTTGTCTGGTTAAGCACACACACTCCTGGCCACTCTACCTCAAACTTCTGTCTGGTGCAGCAAGCACGCTACTGACCACTTTACCCCATACATCTGTCAGGTTCAGCACACATACTTCTGACCACTTTACCTTATACATCTGTCTGGTAAAGTACAGACACTTCTGACCAATTTACCTCATACTTTGGTCTGGTACAGCACACACACTACTGATCACTTTACATCATACTTCTGTCTGGTAAACCACATACTACTGACCACTTTACCTCAAACTGCTCTCTTAAAGGCAGTGGTGGCTCGTGAATTGGCAACAGGGGAAGCCCAAACAAGAGAATAATTGTTAATGACCTGTTTTCAATCATTCATTTAAATTACAATAACAGAAACTTCGAGAACTCAACATTATCTGACGCGGCCAGTTTTCATTAATAACGCATACCTGTCAACTCTCACGCATTCGGCATAAGTTTGAGTGGCATTTTTAAGGGCCTCTGTGCTGCATTAAGTGGATGAAGGATACTAGCTTTTGGTCGTTAAAATTGCTTAAATCCATGTGGAACCGGTGGCACTGAGATTGCACTTACACGGCACCGGTGGGGCTTGCTATAGCCTTAGTCACCGGGGAGGTCCATATGGTACTATTGTTTAAAAAATGAAAAGTGATCTAACAGCCTGGAATAAGTGTTGGGCCTCTGTGCTGCAGGAAGTGGATGGAGGGGTGTTGACTGTTTCCTGACCATTCTCCTTATAACTTCTCACTTGGCACATGACCGAGGACGGTACTTTTATTATCATGCAGTAGTTTTATCCAGTGCCTCACACCCCTTTCTTCTGTGTCTCTTTCCGAGGATCTTTCCCTCCACTTCCCTGAGTCCTGGACCGTATGAGCCCTGTCCCTCACCATGAGCGCTGGCTGCTGCTGTCCTGCTGTCCTGATCCGATCCGGTTTGGCCCTGGTCCAGTCCTGCACCATCCTCGACTTGCCACTTTCTGAAGCTACCGTTGCCACTGTTTAGATGGACTTAAATGGATCTCCTCTGTCGTTCACTCCATTTTACTTTTTTGTTCTTAATTAGCTAGCCCACGGAGGATGGGCTCCCCCACTATGGCCGGGTTCCTCCTGAGATTTCTTCCCACTGGGGAGTTTTTTCTCACCACTGTTGGAGGATTTTTCTCCCTACTGGGAGTTTTTTGCCTCATTTGCTGTAGTGGGGAATAGGCTGGGCACTGCCTTTTTATTTCTTTAAACTCTCACTGTAAAGCGTCTTTGTGACAGTCTCTGTGAAAAGCGCTATACAAAATAAATTGAATTGAATTGAATTGAATTTTTACGTTCCTATGCTGTAGACAGCAATTATTCTATCAGCGCGTATGAAAGAGATTTTCGCGTGGAATTTTGTGCATGGAGGAGTTTGAAGCAATGATATTGCATAAAGACGTTTCAAATTATCTTTTTTCATTTAAACAATCATGAAACAAATGCATTGCTTCCAACAGTGACGGTCCGTCGGCAGAAACACAGGGCCTGCAATAACCTCACCTTTCACTTCTTAATGACAGACACTTCTCGCAGTTTACCTCCCCCGATTAGAAACAGTTGCTCAGACTGATTGGTGGAACCGAAGAGAATCAAATTTATTTTTGAAAGCCTTATTATACATTGCACTACGAATATATACCGCGTTTACTTCCGCACATCAATGACGATGGAAAATATCAATCGCCTACGTCTTTATAATTTCTGGATTTGCGTAAATTAGTTTGCGAGGTTAATTGAGCAACAAGCCAAGAGAATCCGTTCTCTCGTCTGAATGTAGTGACAGCTCAAGTGCATTGTTAGACGCACTGCTGAGTGGTAGGCCTAATCATGAGAGTAATTTCCGCGAAGTCAGCGAAAGTTCCGGATTTTTTGCAGATTGTCATCCTTGCGGAGTCGCATCAATTATATCAACATAGCCAACGGTAATCGCTTTGTCATTCGTTGATTATTATGTGTCATGCATTGGCGGTGGCTGTTCAGTTAATAAACTGATTGTTAATCAGGCAAACCTGATCGCAAACCGTTTAAGAGAAATTATACAGGAAAGGGCAATGTTACTGAAGGCCTTCCCGACATCTGACGGCACGCCACTGGCTTCCAACCCCAACCCCTGAGTAAATAAAAGCGTGAGAAGTCTGGAGTCGTAATCAGTATGCGTTATAAATGAAAACTGGCCACATCTGATAATGTAGAGAGTTTTCGGAGTTTCTATTATGGTAATTTAAATGAATGAATGATTGAAAACAGGTCATGACCAGTCATAAATTTTAAGGGATTGTTTGAGCTTCCCCTATTGCCAGTTCAAGAACCGCCGCTGGGTAAAGGAGACACACTATTAACTACTTTTCCTCATACTTCTGTCTGGTTTAGCTCACACACTACTGACCACTTTTCCTCAAACTTCTGTCTGGTAATGCATGCACTACTGACCATTTTACCTCATGCTTCTGTCTGGTAAAGCACACACACTACAGACCGCTTTACCTCATAAATCTGTCTTGTTCAGCCCACAAACTACAGACCACTTCACCTCATACTTCTGTCTGGTAAAGCACACACACTACTGACCACTTTTCCTCATACTTCTGTCTGGTACCGCACACACACTACTGACCACTTTACCTCATACTTCTGGCGGGTGACCTGTTGCTGCAGGTGAAATTTTTCCGCTTCCAGGTCGTGTATCCACTGCCACAGCTCCTTGGCCTTCTCTCTGCGGAGTGAGAAATGCCTTGTTCACTGCTCGAAACACACCCCAGCCGTGACCTCAGAGCACCTCCTGTTGTAGGACCGCCGTTCGGCGATGTTTCCTGGCTCAGAACTAATCTATTCAGTGACCTCTTTTGACATGCAGTCTCGATAAATGTGTGGCCTAGCACAAATACTCACAGACCTATTAGTGTGGTGATGTAATATCGGAAGGAACTAATGCCCCAGCCGTTTGTGATATGGTGAAGATACCAAACTAATCCTTTTCTTAGTATTTTATACCATTCTGATATTTCCTATGATATGCAGGACATTGTTCTTTTCACTATATTGTGAAACTGCTGCCAAGAATTCCAAAAAGTTGTCAAATTCGACATGCTTTCAAAGCCTCACCACTTTCCTGTGCTGCCAGAGACCAAGGCTGGGAAAAATGGTGGAGTGCAGAAGTTTCGCAGAAAGATGTCGCTCACAAAATATAGCGTGCATTTTATTGAGAGTAGCTAGGAGAATAACAAAGGAGGCTCTGTTTACTCAATGGCTGGGGGAATAGCCACTACGTATAATAAAATTTCCAGACATGGGACAGTATTATGCTCCATTTGGGCTTGTGAACCCCACTTCTAGCACCTGAAACTATACGCCTGTTACACCCCCTTACCCGCCCACCATCACCGCCACCACCACACCCCAGCCCTCCATCTCCTGACAGCTGCGGTACTGCGGTGATGATTTCTGGCACCCGCCATCTTACCTCAGCTTCTCATCGTTCAGGTGGGAGATATTCAGCTCTTTCCTCCTTTCATTGAGAATCTTCCTTTTTTTCTCCCTCTCTGTCAGCTTCTTACCGCTACGTTTATCCGCCTGTTGGAAGACAGGAATTTGTCGTGATGACGTTGCACGGTTACAAATTTCAGCCAATCGTGATAAGTTTTCATGGGCACGTTTTTCCGAACCAGCTGTACGTAGCCGCTCAGGTTTGTGAGGGCCTTCTTCTTCTTGGCCTCTTCTTCGGCCCTCTTCTTTGCCTCCTCCTCTTCTTTCCTGGCCCTCTCATCCTGTAGGTCATGACCGAGTGTACATGAGACTCAGGGTAGCATCCATGCTTGTGCAGACTCTGACATAAAAGTGCAGAAAAGTATCTGAAAGGACACAGTCTGCAACACTGGGATGGTGCCCTTACTGTATATACATTTCTGCCCCTTAGCATCACTTTCATAATATATTTGCCTTTGCTTGTAGAAGACACTCATTGGGACTGACAGAAGAACTCTGAACCGGAACTTTTATCCTGAGAGAAGACATACCTCCTCAGATTCTTTATCTCTTAGAGTCCATCCATCAAAATATGAGCAGAACGACCCCAAAGATGTTGCTAAGGCCTACTGTAATAACCAGCCAGTATGTCAGTAAAATATTGCGCCCTTGAACCATGTTACAACCGAACGTTGGATTTTGAACGGCTTCTCTCAAGCCGTCAGTTGGCAGGCCTGAATTTGCTATATTGTTGGGGTAAAAAAAAAAGAGAAACACAGGACGGTAGAAACTGGGTTTTGCAGCCCAAATGAGATGAATGAGATGTGCTCTGTTAGGGTTAGAGTGAAAACATATAGGATAGTAGATGTCCAGGAGCAGGGCTGGGCAGCCCTGGTCGAGCTGTTGAATGTGAAGAGGTGATAAGGGTGATAAGTCTGATGCAGCTCGCTGCCCTGTAGTTGTAGACCTATGCAGACGTCACTGGTGGACAATCTGTGCGCCTGATAAATTTACCGCCAACTTCTGTTGCCTCTCCTTTTCTTTCTCGGCCCGGATCCGAAGCTGCTCGGCCCGCTCCGCACGGCGCTGCTCCTAGAATTCAGAACCAGAGCCAGAATTGGCATTGAGACGAACCCGGTGACCCCATAGGGCCTGAACCTCAAAGCACTCCCTGCTTGATTCACAACACAGCTTAAGACACCTTTGTGAAGTCTCTGCGTTTAATCCCGTCTGTCGTAGATGTCTTGGCACCGCTCAAAATTCCCGTCTGCCAAAAAATTCCAGTCTGCCTCAAAATACCTCTGACGGAGTACTGCAGATTAACGGGGGTTGGTAGACTGGCTCTCAGCTGCTCGACAAAATTATGACAACAATAAAGCCACTTTCACACTAGATGCGAAACAAATTTTTTGCACGACAGATTACATTCAAAGTCAGTGCAAAGCCATGAATTTGCGTCTTTGCATAGACTTTGAATGTAATCTGTCATGCAAAAAAATTTGTTTCGCGTCCAGAGTGAAAGCAACTTAAATCCTCCATCATCATTATCATCATTATCATCATCCCCATCTTCACCATGGCAACTAAACATGAATCCCAAGACATCAGACTGACTAACACCATCATATACGAAGCAGTTGTTGCAAGACGGCAGAACAGATGAGGTCAGTTTGCCTAAAGGCATCACGCAGTCATACCTTGTTGTACATTATATACTGTTATTAAAGGCACGATCTTGTCCAGATTGATGTACAACAAAACTATTAAGCACGAAAGTGCTGAACATCCTGAAAGGAAGTAATGATCCCAGTGCCAGAAGGGGCCACACACTCTTGACTTAGACCCTGTTGATTACCTGTAGAATCAAGGGAATCAAGAGAATAATCAGACCTCATAGTGTCCTCAAACAAGGACGCAATAAACTGAAGACCCCAGTGCTAAAAGTACTTCAGTCACAAAATTTACATTTTGAAGAAATTGGGAAAAACGCTCATCTAACTGTAAAGACGTTCTCCGATGCTTCTATAAGCTTAGTTTAATTGTGTTTTTGCTAGCATTACACTTTTGGAAACTTCTTGAGCCTTCATGGGCTTCCTTTTTTAACCCTGAAGTTCCCATCACTCTGGAATAGGGTAAATCTAGACTCGTTCTAGATTAAATAATCAGACTTCATTTTGCAAAGAAAGATCTAATTCTTGAATCCATCAAACTTACCGTTATTTCTTGTCATATTTGCAGAGCATTCTCAAATTATTATTATTTTTTGACAAGGACAGTCTGACTACAATTTGCAGCTGTACGGCTGTCTAACTTCCCAAAGACCTGCTGCACTTGAGGTTGGCTTTTCATCAACCTTTTCGCCCAATAAGTCCATAAACCGCTTGACTTTAATTCGGCTGTTGGAAAATAGAAGCAGCTTATTTGTCTGTTTACTTTGCAAAATATGGCTTCTTTGAGAATTCCAAAATTTTGGACTCTATTCACACAAGTCAGTTATTCTCTTTTCACCTTTGACTGTTGACCATTTACAAAATTCCATAGGAGATTATATAGAGAAGTAAAGTTGTTTAAATTCTCTAAAAAAACAGGGTGCGGTGACATTAGCAAAGCGTGTCCGAACTTTTGACTGTACTGTATGTCCTGGACCTAAAACTACACAGAGGCCCAAAACTCACAATCCTCTCCTTCAGGCTGACCAGCTCGTCTTCCTCCTTCTGGCGGCTCTCGAAGTGAGCGTCGATCAGGGCCTGCAGCTCCGTCAGGTCCTTCTCCATGCGCTTACGATGGATGTCCTGTGCGGAGAGAGAAGAGGCCTAATCTCACCATGAACCTCAGTGGGTTCAGATGCACGGACCTACTGGCATTTTTGAGATATTGGGGTCGGGGTCTCGAACTGCCAAACCTCAAAGATCTGGCCATACTCTAGCAGTATTCCTCACTGTTAATTGTATCCCTGGACGACAAGTCGGGTATACTAGGGATCAGTGATTGTTTTGCTGCCACATCTGCAGAGATTTCCTGTGAGCCCTCTACAGACCACAAATTTCAACTGATTTATTTCATATTTGGTGTTGGTCTTGTACGTGGTAATGTCACAAAGTGTATCAATTTTGGGAGTGATTGCTTTAGGGTATCCGGGGATATGCAGATACACAGGCATTGACTTTTGGGTGACCGACTGTCCAGTTTTAGCGAGTCTTCAGTGAGGTTTGGCCCACAAATCTAGCTTCTTACATCTCAGTCTAATGGTGACCAATACTTTCACTGTCACAAGTTTGGTCATCAATTTGGCAAAGGCTAATGTGTGATGAGAAATGCAAGCAAAAGGCCAATAATTCAATCCAAAAATTATTTTTATTGCACTTTTTACTGAGCAAACTGTCACAAAGATGCATTACAGGGTTAAAGGGAAGTGCCCAGCCTAATCCCCAAAATAGCAAATGACAAATTGAAACTTGACACTCAAAGCTCTCCTGTTCTATCACTAATGAAGGAGGAGAGATGACCTAATTGATCCGAAACACCTGCACTGATTCTGTTTCTGCAGGATGAAATCAAAATGCATTACAAAACCTTTAATGAAAGCAGATTCTAAAAGCAGCACTGAAAATCTGCACTTTAAGAAAAATATTTCTGTGTTCCATAAATGAAGGAGCTCAAAATACTTTACAATGTTTCGTGAGAATTACCTACATATTGACATCTATTTATACTACTCAAATTTCTGTACAAATAGGACATGATGTTTCAGTATCCAGGTATATTGGTGGTTAAGGTGTCTTGTTTTTGTATCTAGCGACGACAGTCTGGAGACACTATGGTTTAGTTTCGGGGCTGCCGCCGCCGCCATTGCGCCTGCAGAGATTTTCTGTTCCAGGCTCTGGAAGCGACAATTATTACAGGAATTTTTTCTAATTTTGCACAGACGAAGATATTTATTTGACAATGCTCAAGACTGATTCACTGGGTATTCAGGGTCGGGGTATTCATTGATCTAAAAAAAGCATTTGACACAATAAATCATGAAATATTAATCAATAAATTTGAACAATATGGGATCAGGGGACTTGCACTAGAATGGGTGAGAAGCTGTCTAAAAAACAGGAGGCAATTAGTCAAAATGGGAGAATACCAGTCAAGATGCTTGGACATATGTGTGGTGTCCCACAGGGATCGGCGATGGGCCCTAAACTATTCATCATGTACATCAATGACATATGTAATACATCACAAATACTCCATTTCATTTTATTTGCTCATGACACGAACATATTTGGTTCAGGTGAGAATTTACAGCAACTTTTGGACATTATCACTTCAGAATTCATCAAAATAAAATCTTGGTTTGACAAAAATAAGCTATCATTAAATCAAAGCAAGACAAACATTATTTGGTAACAGAAAAATAAATAATCAAGTACAGGTACAGATAGAAGGGGTTGATATAGAAAGAGTACACTAAATCAAATTTCTAGGGGTGATAATAAATGACAAAATTTGCTGGAAATCGCACATTGAATACATCTGCACTAAAATATCTAGAGGCATTTCTGTAATGGCCAAAGCAAGGCATTTCTTAGATAACAAATCACTCCACACTCTGTTCGGTTCACTGGTCTTATCTTACTTAAATTACTGCACAGAGGTATGGGGCAACACATATGGAAGTTCATTAGAATAGAATAGAACAGAATATACTTTAATGTCTCCTTCGGGAAATTTGTCTTGGACTCCATGCAGCAAACCCAGAGATGGACATGCAGTGACAATATTACAATAAATAGTCACACATGCAACATAAAATAAGCGCACAGGAACCCATGAACACCAACTGCTACAGAGATACAAAAAAATAATAATAATAAAATAAATAAATAAATATTAAGCAGTCAGTTAAAAAAGTAATAAACCCAATTTAAAAAATGCACTAGGACCTAAGATGTTGCCCCTGGCTCATTTAAGGTGGTTTTTCAGAGCTATAATTGATCTTGGAACAAAGGAATTTTTAAAACGACTTAATTTGCAGTATTTAGCTCTGTAGTGTTTATCCGATGGCTACATCTCATACTCTGAATACAGGACATGGGAGGGGTCACAAAGTAATTTATATGCTACTTTTAGCACACGCTGGTCAAAGATGGACTAGATAGAGCCACTATTCATACTGCAAAAAAACAGGCATCAGAATCGTTCATAATGCCGGTTATCTTGAGCACACCAATCCATTATTCATCAAGTCTTAAAAAACAAAATTATATGACATTGTAGAATTACAGACAGAACAACTTCTGTACAAAGCCAGGAACAATTTATTACCACGTCACGTACAGAAACTGTTTCATGCAAGAGAGGGAAGGTATGATCTAAGGGAGCCATAAAATTTTATGATCCAGACATGTCGAACAACAATAAAAAAAATTGTGCATATAAAATAATGGAGTACGGCTATGGAGCAGACAGTGTGGATCTGAAGCAATAACGTCCAACCATCCACCAGTTTAAAAACAAATATAATCAAATGAGTTTTGCAAGATACAGGGAAGCGGAGACATGAGGTTGCGTGTGTGCATGTGTTTGTGTGTATGTACATATTGTGCATGTGTGTATATGTATATAAGTGTGCAGATATATATATATATATATAGGTATGTATATGTGCGTGTATGTATATGTATACAGTATATATTTTTATACATTTTGTGTTTTTTGCACAGAAATTGCAGATTAACAAATTATTTTCTGATTATAATGAAATAGACATTATAATAAAATAGAGATGACGGGGTAGGATTAAATAAGTTTTTACATCTTCCTACTTTTTTTCCAGCATGTTAATAATGATAGATGCATCTTATTTTATTTTCTTTATTTACTTTATTTTTGGACCTTTGTTTTTTATTTACCATTATTTAGTATTGATTAGTTTATTTTGTTAGTTTAATTTACTGCTGTTTATGTTTGAAATAAAGATCTCAATCAATCAAACAATCAATCAATCAGCAATTTTGGACGTCCAGTATAGCTGCCGGCAGCCATTTTGTCCGAAATTTGGAGATCGAGGAGATACACGACTTCGACCCTGCGGCGACCGAGTTATCTAGTTGTTTTTTGTTTTAGCTCTGACTCCAGCTCATTAAAATGCAGCTGAGAATGGAAGACTTAAGTGCAGGTTGTCAGCTGTAATTTATATTTACATCCACATCAGGCGGGGACTGTGGGAATTATGGGAAATATCGCCCAGTCATCATTTGTCATGAGGCTGGCGCTCAGGTGAGTGTATCAGACATGAGTGAATATTATGTGTGATCTGAGTCAGCTTTCCGGCTCCCTGAGCCTCAGGTCACAGCTGATCAAACAGACTGAACTCTTCTATTACGTCAACATTAAAACAGGCAAACTGTCTCAGGTCGAAACCAAGATGCATTCATCCTCGTCAATGTCACTCACATCTTTGACCCATTCACTCAAGCGGCAAAATGAGACACCTTCACTCATGTCGAAGTGTGACCCAAGGCACATTGACTCATGTCGAAAGCGAAGCTGCGACGCACTGAGTCACATCCAAATAAAAACCAAAACACATTCGTTCCCACTTAAGTCAAAACTGAGACACAATCTCATGTCAAATTTGTGAAACGCTATGACACATTCACTTACATTACATAAAACTAAGACTCGCATTAATATCAAAACCTTGGCACACTCATTCACTCACAAAGCCAAAACTGGGACCCATTCCCGCAGGTCAAAGTCAAAACGAAAACACATTCACTCACATCAGTCAAAATCAAAGCGAGACACATTCACTTACGTCAAAGTCGACTTTCTCTCCATCAGGGATCTTGGGAGCCGTGAGACCTGGCACGAACATTGGTCTGAAGATGAGGACATAGTTTAAAGTTTATACTCAGATCCTCATGATCACCACAGCTTATTCGTGAGCTCACCTGTCATCACATCAACACGCACGGTGTTATTCAAACGTATCTGATCAGTAAAACACAATGTTCACTCTTCTGTTGTAATGTTTAGGTATTGATGTATTTTTAAATGCATGTGTAGGACGGCCTTAATATGCTTTGTTACTGGCCAAATGAACACAGACTGCACTTATGTTTTATGCCTTATTAAAAGAACAATATTTTATTTAACTGGTTAAAAAAAAAATCTGGCATATTGATTAGATGACACTGTTTCCCAATGACTTTTTCAGAATTGACCGATTGCACAAACGTTTTGGCTATTACCGAGGAAACTCAATATGTACAGAAATAATGTCACCACATCAGATGAAAATAATGAATCTCTGCTGGAGTGAGGTGCAGTCCATATCCACTGATACATTAATCCTGAAAAAGTCATTAAAATAGTTGCATGGGTAGATGTTCAGTCTCTCTGGTTTGATGTTGTTTCACTGGTTCCCATCCATCCTCCTATCCCAGCGCTCAATGGGTGTGTGTCAGGAACACACCCAAGACAGCGTGTTAATCTTCTGCAAAAACACACAGCTTATTCACACACTCTTACCCCGTGAGTCACGTGCAGTTTCCAGTTAATCTGACATGCATGTCTTTGGACTGTGAGAGGAAACTCAACTGCTGAGAACAAAATACACTCAAACACGAGGAGAAAATGCAAACGCCACACAGGAAGACCCCCGTCTTGCTGTAAAACATCTGTGCGACCCACTGCACCACCGTGCCACATGCTTGTTTCAGAACATTTACATTTTGTTAGTAATTTTCTGGAATTAACAAGCACTTACTTTGGCCTGGGCTTAGATTCCTCTGGTTTAAGGTTTTAATGCATTTAAAAAGAGACAGAAACAAATATTCACTCCATTCATCACCTTCTTGATGTGACACAAACCAGCTTCGAGCATTTCATTAGAAGTGAAGCCTTAATTTAACCCATTAGATAATCCTGGCAGCTTCTGAATGTGATATCGTGGGAGCGCGTTCACACTGCAAACTTTCATTTGTTTGCTCACAACGATAACTTATCGTTTCCAGTTGTTCAGTATCCTATAATATGTCATTTCAGGCAGGCCTTTGAAGTTAAAATCAACAACAGTATAAAAGGGTCAAACTCACGCACACCCACCCACACCCACACACACATGTACACAAAAATGTATGTGGACAGACATAGACACATATTCAGACACACATGCACTCATACACATTGATGCATGCTCTTACTGAAACACACAGACCCATACTCTCTCTCTCTCTCTCTCTCTCCCTCTCTCTCTCTCTCTCTCTCTCTTGCACTCTCCTTACCCTCTTCCTCTCTCTCCTCTTCAGCGCCTGGGTAGAAGGGACAGTTTGAAAAGCTTGCTCATGCCAAAAGCCATTATGAGACAAGACTCAAATATGAGGAACTGGTGCAAATGAAAGAAGCGGCTGGGAGAGGCGACAGGTGCGTGTGTATGTGAGAGTGTGTGTGAGTGTGTTTTAGATTGTTCTGCTTCTCTCATGAGAACCAACCCTTGAGAAAACACATATGTCGCAAGGATATTTTGGGTGGTCCTCACTGAGGATTACAGAGAATAACAGTGAATTACATAACATAACATAACATAACATAACATAACATGAATGGCGAGAACAGGACGTTCAGCACAACTACGCTTACCAGTTTCTTTAACTATTGTGAATGCATCCCTTCAGATACTCAATGACAGTGGTATCTAGCTTTAAGCCAAGCCTGGTCTTGAAAACCCCCAAGGTCTCTGCCTCAAGAATATGGTCAGGCAAGCTATTCCACATTGAAATTACTCTTTGGGTGAAGAAATATTTCTGAATATCAGTGCTAAAATTACCTTTGGTCAGCTTCCATTTGTGACCCCGAGTTCTACTCACAACACTTGGTCAAAAGAATCCTACATAATTAACTTTGTTAATCCCTTTAACATGTTTTAAGACCTCAATCAAATCACCCCTTGGTCTCCTTTTCCTAAAACTAAAGAGATCTTCAGGCTTTTCTCATAGCTTTCATATTTTATACCTGGAATAAGCTTAGTGGCTGTTCTCTGAACTTTCTCTAGAGCCTCTATATCTTTCTTAAAGTATGGTCCCCAGAACTGTACACAATACTCCAGATGTGGTCTGACAAATGTGTTTTACAAAAAGAAGCCTCACCTCCTTAGATTTGTACTCAATACTTTTGGCAAAGTATCCCAGCATCTGATTGGCTTTTTTAACTGCTACGGCACAATGGCTAGAGCCTGTGAGGGTTTGGTCAACAATTACTTCCAGATCTTTCTCGTGTGGAGCACATTCCAGTTTTAAACCTCCCATAAGGTAATCCCGCCTAATGTTTTTATTACCTTCATGTTAAACTTTACATTTCGCTACATTAAATTTCATTTGCCACATTTCTGTCCAATCCTGGATTCAATTCAAATCATCCTGAATCATTTTAGTGGACTCTAAACTATTTGCAAAACTCCCCAATTTAGTATCATCTGCAAATTTAACTAATCTGCTCTCAATATTCCTATCAAGGTCATTAATGTAGATGAAGAACAGCAGGGGTCCCAACACTAATCCCTGAGGGACTCCACTCCTCACCATACCTAGCTCAGATGAGATTCCACTGACCACCACTCTTTGCGTTCTGCCCTGTAACCAGTTTTGAATCCACTCCAAAATACCTCCTGTAATAACTCTTAAAAAAATTAGTCTCTTATGCGGGACTGTATCAAATTCTTTCTGAAATCCAAGGATATGATGTCATCAGCCTTGCTCTGGTCATAAGTCTTGGTGGCCTCTTCAAAAAATTCCAAAAGGTTTGTCAGGCATGATCTTTCCTTACGGAAACCATGTTGGCTATCCCTCAAGATACTGTTACGGTCAAGAAATAAGTCCAGCTCATCTTTTATGATAGATTCCATTATTTTGCACGCAATGCAAGTTAAACTGACTGGCCTGTAATTTCCTGGCTTGGTACGGTCCCCTTTCTTATATATTGGTATTATATTGCCCTGTTTCCAATCATTTGGTATTTCTCCAGTTTCTATCTGTTTCTTCTGACTATCTGAAGATGGCTGATAGCGGCTTAAAGATGATCTCACCAACTTCCCTGAGCACTCTAGGATATAAGCCATCAGGACCCACCGCCTTTTCTGCCTTTAGTTTATGCAACTTGTCTAATACTTCGTTATCCCTAATCTCAATTTCCACTAAATAATCTTGAGCATTTAACATGCCCTCTGGCCGAATAAAAAACCCCTCTGAGGTAAAATTCTCAACAAAGTAACTGTTTAAGGCATCCGCAATATCCTTATTGTCATATAGCAGCGATCCATTTTTATTCTTAATGCACCTAACCTGCTCTTTGACTTTCCTTTTTCTGCTACAGTACTGAAAGAAGTGCTTAGGGTTAGTTTATGCCCCAAATTGCTCTGCAACTTTTATACAGTGTTCTAGCATTCCTCAGCTCTTTTTTGACCACAGCCCGCATTTCACAGTTTTCAGCCTTAGTGTTCTCATTGTTATTCTTTATGTACATCTTATAAAGATTCCTCTTTTCCCTCAAAATCATACAAATACTTTGGTCATCCACTGAGGATTCTGCTTTTTCAGATTACATTTGGACACCTTTGGAATGACTTTGCATTGTGATTCAAGTAAAATCTTACCCACATCTCATTTACAGACTCAGTCCAGGAGTGTCTCCCATATTATTTCACTTAGATCTGAGCGCATCCTGTAAAAGTTTTCTCGCCCAAAATTGAAAATTTTGGTTTTTGATTACACCTTTTTAATTTCCCATGAAACATCAAAAATAACAGGAGAGTGATCACTTGTCCCATGTGGCTCCAGTACCTCAACATTGCTAATTCAATCTGGGTCATTACAGAGCACTAAGTGTAAAATTTCTTTCTCTCTTGTAGGTTTATTAACATACTGGACCAAAAAATTATCATTTATAACATCTAGAAATTCTTCCTCCCCCCTACCCTGTCCTTTCACCATTTCCCAATCGATACCAGCATAATTTAAGTCTCCCATAATAATAGTCCCTCTACTTCTGCAAGCTTGCGTAATCCTCTTAAAAAGCATTTCATTGACTGTACTGTCCAAAGCTGGTGGTCAATAGCATACTCCTATGTTTAAACCTGTCTCATGTTTGCCAATGAGCCTGACCCAGATATCTCCACAGGGCAAGGAATGTTCAATTTCGGGAATTTCCTGTACATTTATGTTTTCGTTCACATAGATTGCTACGCCCCCTCTTCGCCTATTACATCTATCCTTTCTTAAGAGCTTATAATCTTCAACATTATATTCATCTCCATCCTCTTCACTGAGCCATGTCTCTGTAATCCCAACTATGTCATAGCCTTCACTAATCATAACAGCCTCAAGCAGTGGCGTGCACAGATAGACGCTAGGTGGTGCTACAGCACTTGCCTCTTTGCCCTTTATCAATGAATGTGCCCTTTTGAAACTTCGTTTTTTTGTTTTTTTTAATTATTATTATTATTATTATTATTATTATTAACACTTTAGTGGGGCCAATGTTGAAATGATCTTTTAGAAAAGCTGTCTGATTAAAAACTACTGAAAAAAATGCCCCGAAATGGGCCACCTCCTCACAAGCTTCCGACCTCTCTTCCTTTGTCACGTGAACACGCGCGCAGTGCATATAGATGCGCTCACAGAGATATAAGAAAACTAGAGTGGACGCCGCGTGGGCTGGGCCAAAGCGCTGGCGGCAGAATAGCCGCCTCAGAAGCGACAGGATTGTGCACTCTATTTTTCTTATATCTCTGTGGATGCGCTGCAGGAGTATATCAGCTGAGCGACTGGAAGCCACAGTCTTGTGCCCCGCCAGCCAGGTAACACACAGATCAAGTGAAATCGTACAGCCCAACCTGTAATCATTTTGTTGTGCAGTAGCATGTCTCATACACAGTGACGATCCACCGGCAGACACACAGGGCCAGCAATAACCTCACCTTTCACTTCTTAATGACAGACACCTCTCGCAGTTTACCTCCCCGATTAGCAACCGTTGGCGTTTAACTTACTTCCGCACACCAATGGCTACGGAAAAAATATCAATAGCCTACGTCTTTATAATTTCCGAATTTGCGTAAATTAATTCGCGACGTTCATTGAGCAATTAGCCATGAGAATCCGTTCAATATACTCTGAATGTGACAGCCAAAGTGCGTAGTAGCACAGCTGAGTGAAGACGAAAATAATTGCGAAAGTAAAACTTATCGTTTAAATTCCACCCAAACCGAACGGACTAGTCAAGTGACTGCTGCCCTACTAACTAAATACTCAGATCCCCAGCCAAAAATGCAAACAGTACTTATCTAGCTAGCTAGCCGCAAATACAACAAAGGGTAACCAAGAAAAGAGTAAAGCCCTGGTTCCCTTTCATTAAAACGAACTGAATAAACAAATTGTTTACTATGTCAGCGAACTAAACACGGTACCCCCCCCAACAAGCTGTCCTAAGCATTCGAACCAGCAGTTAAACTTTAATCAGCGGATCGAGGCACAGCAACCGGAGGAAAATACAAAGATAGGGTATTTACAATGTGTTTAATCAGAAGAGCCCTTCGGTAATAATAAAATGCGAAAAAGCCAAAAACCCTGGTTTGCGTTAATATTCAGCTTGGCAATGCGTTTATGCAGTAATGCAGCCAGGATAGAGAACGAACGGGACTAAAAACCCCTGTGAATGTCAGTATTTATTGGCTAGAAGACTGTATGAAAGGCAAGCAACCAAGTATGAACCAGTCCGGGCTATAGTTAGATATCCAGGTAATTCGATTATATTCTTGGCGGTGAGAGCTTGCTAGGGTTCGTTAGCTAAATCAGCTACAGAAAAAACCAGGCAACAGCACGTCAGTGCTTGAAAACAACTGTATTACTTTGTATATTGCACAATTCACTTAGTTTGACAATTATTTAGCATTTAATTTATTCTCTAAATTTAGCATTTAAATTTATTTTACTTCACCTTACTTTGCTCCCGGGAAACTGAAACCCCCCCAAAAAAACCCCAAAACTCCCCGTCGCCTTTGTTTGATCAGATTAGACCAGAAAAAGAATACAAGGAGAAGATTCACCTTGCCCCTACAGTGACAAAAGTTATACCTCGGGAGCAAATCGTCTAATCTCTATTATTGTTTGAGCCTTAACACACAAATTATTTTCAGAAAACCCTGTTTACACAAGAGTAAACCTTCACCTTCAATCCCACACATCTTCCTCAGTCTCAACTCAAGCAGTATGATCGCCAACGAACAGCGCTACAGCACAGCCAAGAGGTCAGCAACAACCCAGCAACAGCAACAGCCTCCATTATGAACAAGTATTTGCCACCAACGTGTCTTTGTCCCCCGCCACAAAATGTGAAATCGTGTCAAAATGAGCAATCTCTCGGTGTGACCGTGAGAGTGACGCGAAGGTCACCAAAATCGACTGGCGCTGGGGTATCACCCTAATACATGTTAACATCAAATTTGAAGGAAATCCGTCAATTCGTTCTTGAGATATCTCGCTGACTAGATCTCGGGAAGGACGGACAAATGTACGGACGGACGGACTGTCGTGAATACTATGTCCCGCTGCCTTGCGCGTTCCGCGCGGCAGGGGACAATTAGTAAGCAGTAGGGCCATGGTTAAAGTTAGGATTGAGTTAAAGATCAGGTATAATTCAGTGACAACTACGGTTCAGAAAAGGATTTACAAAATGGATATTAGTCAATAAAATATCTTCAAAAGTATTGGTAAGCGTGTTTGTGTGCGTGTGTGAGTGTGTATGTGTGTGTGTCTGCTCGGGACTGCCCACGCACTCTAGTACATATGAGGTTCTGAATTACAGCCCATTCAGCCCTCCGATCATCAGAAAAGATGACAAACACTAAGGCCCATAAGCATGAAAGCAGAATAGGGACAGAATAGCCTTTACCAGGTATAAATCAATGGTTTTACCACTGTTGCTATGCATGAACGTGATATACGTTAAACTGCGGAATAACTTTAAACCTTGAATAGGGAGTCGTATGCACAAATATGGAGTAGCTTAATCTGTGGTGTAAATACCTGGTGTAACTTATACCAACCAAGGGGTAGGTTTAAGGGGTGGAATAAGACAATTTGCAGTCCGCTTTCAACGGATGTCTCAAAACTGAGCCTTCTGTTTTTAGGATACTGGCATGAAATGATGTTCAAATCACCCTCTATGGATTGACACTCATTTGGAGACGTACATTTTCAACTCATTTTATACTTGTCTTTAAAAAAAAAGTAAAACTGAATGCCTGAACAAACATTCAAGGTTGCAGTCCATATTCATTTAACCGGCGAAATGATCGGCAATAAGCCTGGCCCTGACTCGAACCCTCGATACGTTCATTTGGCTCCACCTCATCCTCCTCAGCGTCATCATTATCATCACCGAGAGCTGGGAACGCTACTGTGATTAGGGACTTTCCGCAAAGTCCATCAAAACGTGTACACGAACGTCCATCTTTTGTGCATTGACCACAAAACAGCGGTCGAACAATAGATAGGCATTCATGTACTAGCTCGCGAAAACTCCCTATTCAGAGTAATGAAGCATGAGGGCAGGCCTATTAATAGATTTTTGGTAAACGATAGCAATAAATCATTGACTGACCCTACGACTACGGAATAGCTTATTCACACAATAGGTATTCCGAGTATAGTTACACTACGTTTCGTGCGTACCGATTTTCTTATACCCCTGGGGCTGCAATAACTATTCTCGGTTTAAGCTTACACCCAGGACAAGTTATACCTCATTAATGCTTACGGGCCCAAGGGTGTAACCCTGCACTGATCCAGACCAAGTCCTGGGTCTAACAACACTAATGGATCCAATTGATGCCACATGCAGAAACCAATCTGCATTATGATGGATCGTAGCCAAAACAATTGTTTTAAATGTCTGACCTGCAATTCTTTCGAGCAACACTGCCAACATTGTTATGTTGCTATCTCAGTTAGTCATCAGCAGCAGCATTGTTTTACTCTGATAAAACACTGACCTCATTATTGCACTGTTCGATGATACTGAGCGCATAAAACACAACAGGACTGTGCTCGCCAGGCCATTTCTTTCAATTATTCCTCACTCTATAGGATTGTTTTGGATTGTAGCGAAAAATGTGTGGAATCAAACTATGGCCGCCCGAATCAAAACTGTATCCCATTGTGCTAAAGCCAACTCCACTAATTAATACATGTATTTATGGAGAAAAAAGAACTGCCTGGTCTTTAAGGAGTCACTTAAGGCCAGCTGGCTGAGAGACCGCGTGGATTATTTCACAGCAGGGGCCGCTTGTCCGCGCAGTGGAACATTTTAATTATAAACCCTCGGGCTGGCATGTCATGTGGGTCAGTCGGCGCTGGAACATCAGTCTGCTTCGGTGGTGAAAGCAGCATAAACCCTGTAACCCTCAGGGACAGATCTGGCCTTTCTTAATTAGAGCTGCATTCAGCGAGTAACGCATCGCTGTGTTCGGCGCGACAGGTGCACACAGCCGCTCGAGCAGCCTGAGGCGGGAATGCACTTTAGCTGTGGTGCTTACACTGATGGCGATAACGGACAGGTGTGTGTCCAGCTTGGCTCGAGTGCCTCTTGGGGAAGACTTTGGAAAATCTCTTGTGCCTTGTTCCACCCAAATACAGGGGGCAATCTCACACACACACACACACACACACACACACAGTGCGCTGTATCTTCCTCTTACACAAAGTTTAATCGTTATCCAGATTATCTGCACAGTCATAGTCAAATGAGAGAAATACCTTTACAACAAATATTCATTTCATATATTATTTTCGACTACAATAAGCTAGTAACCACACCCATAGTTGCCAACGCTTCTGTCAGTGATGAACCCTTTGAAGTCCTAAGACGTAAGTTGAAACACATACTTGGCAGAATATTCTAATGTGGTGAGTGTCACCAACGGCGTTGTAGAACGCAGTTTTATTATCTCAATGAAAAAGTAATCTGTAAATAGTTAAATGAGGCGAGTGGCTTCTCTGAAAAGATTCTTCAGGAAATGGTGCACACCTTTGCTGAAAACCACTCACTGACTGGAAAAGAGTTTCACCAAAGTATAACCCAGCAGTATTGATTACACGACTGCAATAACTTCCTGCTTTATTAGTGCAAAGGACTGGTAACACAAAAATAATGCGGATGCGGTCAATCACAATCACAAGGAACCTCTGTCACTGACATCATAAATGAGCACAGTTTCACTGCATTTATTAGCCGTGTTTCTATCGTTTCAAGCTTTTTAGATTTTATAAAATGATGTTATGTAGTTTTGCATTACAACAAATTCAGATTCAATCCAGAAACTTACCTTCCGATTCCCTGAGAAAAAAGGGGGTAAAAAAGATTGCTGTTATTTTCATAATACATTTCCATAAACATTCAACTTTCTGCTCAGCTGATAGCCTTATGTGCAAGCCTACAACTATGCTAGAAAGTACATGTCACAATTTTTTTTGTTAATTTTATACCTGTTTTTCAAACCAATATCCCGCAAATGTGAGCTCATACCTAACACTTTCTGTACCTAAGCTTTACTTGAAACTCCTCTGAATTCAGGTATGAGAGATATGTTTAAGTTTGGTGCATTCATTAACGGCCATAAGATGAAGTTAGATATAGTGATGAGGGAGCAGTAGACCCTACATCATGTACACGTGGAGAAAAACTTACTCATGCGTCGCGTCTTCTGTGTCTGACATGTTCAGAACTGCAGAGAGAGAGGAGAGCTCAGGTCAGTCAGTCAAGCCTCTTCCATGGAAAACTCATGAGATTATGTTACTGTCTCTTTTTTCTCCATATAAATACAAGCAGCATTTCAGAATGAACTGTCAAAATGCACTGACACTTTTTCACTTGCCACATGTCTTTTGATTATTACGCATGAATCGCTGCATGACCCTGGTTAAATTGGATGCCTTGTTTCAGGTATTTTCCCCAGGCGAGGTCCAGCTTACCTTTTTGAGTTTGCGCTGATAGAGTTCCCCTGGCAGTCAAACTAACCCCTCTCTCCGTCAGGTGAGCACTCTTTTTAAAAAGCCCAGGGTCACATGACCACCTTTCCTGGGTGTTACTTTATTGGGGTAATATTATGTCTGTAACTGTGGGGCTAACAAAAACACTAGCTCTCCTGGGCCTTCTATTTTTAAGTTGGGGGCACGCCCTGGTCTCCATTTATGCCCCCCTGGAGGAGACGGGTCTTTGTCCTGCCAGGACATGGGGTGAGGGTGGGGTTAATCTGGCTGTTATAAACATGGAGGCGCAGATGGTTGTGACCCTGGAGACGCGGTGCTGCGGTGTGGAGGATTGTGGGGAGACATTCTAACAGACACTGGAGGAAGCCTCCTGTCAGCAGCTTACAGCAGCTCTGTCCTCAGACTGAGGGCAGCACCTCATCTACCGTCTGCCCCAACATGTATCACCGCCAGTATCACTGAATGTATCATCGCACATATCGCAATATGTCACAACATGTATCACCGCAAGTATCACTGAATGTATCATCGCACATATCGCAATATGTCACAACATGTATCACCGCAAGTGTCACTGAATGTATCATAGCAAGTATCACGTGTCACACCATATCACATGATTTCACAATGTGTATCACAGCAAATATTACAGAACATACTGCGCACATCACGACCTGTCACAAAGTGTGTCACAGCAAGTATCAATGAACATGTCATCGCAACCATTATAGAATGCATCACAACTAGTATCACAGAACGTAACACTGTACGTATCACAGCGTGTCACAAAGTGTATCACTGCAAGTATCACTGAACATATTATTGCTTGTATCACGTCACAATGTGTATCACAGCAAGAAACACTGAACATATCGCATGCATCACAACTTATCACAAAATGTATAACTTCGAGTATCACTGAACATAGCATCGCACATATCACAACATGTCACAATGTGTATCACTGCAAGTATCACAGAACATAATATTGCATGTATCTCAATGTGTCACATTGTGTATCATAGCAAGTATGGCTGAACATATCATTGCGCATCTCGCAACCTGCGTCCCAATGTGTATCATAGCAAGTATGGCTGAACGTATCGCACACATCGCAACATGTCACAATGTGTATCACTGTAAGTATCACTGAAGTATCATCGCTCATATCGCAACATGTCACAATATGTATCACATAAAGTATCTCAGAACATATCACGCACATCACTAGGTGTCACAAAGTCTATCACAACAAGTATCAGAATACAGTATATCCCAAGCATCACAACGTGCCACAATGTGTATCACAGCAAGTATCGCTGAACATATCATTGCGCATCTCACAACCTGCGTCCCAGTGTGTATCATAGCAACTATCACATTTCACATCAGGCATTTCAAAATGTATCTCAATCTGTATCACAGCATGTAGCACAGCATATATCACTGCAGGAATCACAACATTATTCACATGATGTATCACAACCCCCCTCCATTAAAGTTGGGACACTATGTAAAATATAAATAAAAACAGAATGCAGTGACTTGCAAATCATTTAACCCATATATTTAATTGAAAATAGTACAAAGACAACATATCAAATGTTGAAACTGAGGAATAATATATTTTTTTAAAAACTGCGTATTTTGAATTTGACACCTCCAATACATCTAAAAAAATGTGTTGGGATTGGAACAGTTTTTCCCACTGTGTTGTATCATCTCTTCTTTTAGCAACACTTAAAATGCTTTTGGGGACCGAGAAGAGAAACTGCTGTTGTTCTGAGAGCGAGATGTTTTCCCATTCTTGCTTGCTGTTGGATTTCAGCTGCTGACACTTCACGGCCTCCTTTGACATATTTTTCATTTCAAAATGTGCTAATTGTTTTCAGTGGGTGACAGGTCTGCACATCAGCCAAGTCATTCTTGCTCCTGGACTCTTTTACTATGGAGTGATGCTGTTGTAATACAATCAGAATGTGGTTTGGCATTGTCCTGCTGAAATGAGCAAGGCCTTTCCTGAAAAGATGTTGTCTGGATAGGGGCATATGTCACTCCAAATCCTTTATATACTTGTATCATTCAGCATTAATGGTGTCTTCATAGACATGCAAGTTACCATCGCCATGTGCATTAATGCGCCCCATACCATCACAGACGCTGGCTTTTGAACTGCGTGCTGATAACAAGCCGGTGAGTCCCTTTCCGCTTTAGAGTTGAGGACACAGAATCCATAATTTCAAAAAAGAATTTAACATTTTCTTTGGTCAGACCACAGTACAGTTTTCCACTTACCGTCCGTCCATCTTTAAACAAGATCTGGTCCAGAGTAAGCTGCAGCATTTCTGGATCTTGTTTGTAGGTGGTTTTATCCTCACATGGTAAAGTTTTAACTCGCATTTATGGATGCAGAGAAGAACTCTGTCCACTGGTGACTGTTTTCAGAAATGTTCCTGAGCCAACTCAGAGTCCAACGCAGGATTCAGGTCTCCAACAGAAATCTGTGTGTTTTTGATGGGGTGTCTCCTGAAGGCCTGAAGATCACAAACATCCAGTACTGGTTTTCGGCCTGGTCCCTTGCGCGTAGAGATTTCTCTGGATTCTCTGAATATGTTAATGATATTATTTACCTTCGATGTTTCGATCACCATATTATTTGCAATTTTACGGTGGGACCCCACAGAGCCAGGGAACTGCAGGCATGTGTGTACAGCATGTAAAATACTGGAATCAGTAATTAAAAATTCAGCAATGTGTTCTTCACACAATCTACACTGCAATAAATGAAAGATGAAAATACTAAGTAAGATGAATATACTTATTTTATGACTTAAAACACTTATGTCACCATTTTTCTAAGTAAGAGATCTTGATTTGAGGTAATTTTGACTAGCTTGCCTGTGGAATAAGTCAATTTTCACTTGTCAAACTTGTCAAACTTGTCACTTGTTTTAATTTACTATTTGCTTGACAAGTGAACATTTTTCCTATTTTATGTTGCTATTTGCTTGACAAGTGAAAGTTTTCCTGTTTCATTGGCAAGCTAGTCAAAATAACCTCAAATCAAGGAGAAATTTTATGTCTTACTAGGAAAAATGGTGATAGAAATAAGTGCTTTAAGTCTTAAAATAAGTAAATTCATCTTACCTAGTATTTTCATCTTTCACTTTTTGCAGTGTAATATTGCACATTGACATTTAGTGCCAGATTTTCGGTTCATCACATTTACAGCCGTCCATCCCACCAGCCAGATCAAGCACTGAGCCCAGCCTTCTGAAATCAAGCCCCACCTCACCAGCTGCTCTGTTTCTCTCCTGTGATCAATGGATTAAAAAAGGTACCAGTGCTGTGCAATGGCCCCCCAGGTTATTTAGTTATTTTTTGCAGGAGTCTACTAGGGTTTAAGGTCTGCTCTGATCATTGTTTCGTTTGGAACACAGTGGCCCTCATTTATCAAACTTGCATAGGATCTGGTCAAGATTCTGGTGTAAATATCAGCGTTCGCCAGGTGTCACGTCTGATTTACTAAAAGTCTGTATGTCACAGATTTCGATGTGGAACTGCCGTGGCGTTAATAAATCTGGCGGCTGAAACCATCGTAATTTACATGACACGCCCCTATAAATTCATGCTGCGGGAGGCATAGTCCTGCCCACTTTACAACATGGACTCTCGAAACACGGCACAGAAGAAAGAACTTCACTGAGGGGAATTATAAATTATCATGACCGAGGTGGAGAAAAACAAAATATTTTTATTTGGAAGCCTTAAGAGTGGCATAAAGGGAGCCCAGAAGGCTGCAGTTCGGAAAACTATTGCTGCTGCGGTAAACACCATTGGGGTGGAAAACCGGAGTGCAGCAGACACTGGAATGGTCATCAACTGGCGCACTTAAGTGTGGCCAAGAAAAAAAAAAATCAGCATTGGCTACATGTATTACTGCGAATAACATCGGCCTTAATAAATTCAATTTATAAATCCATCATATTTCATGTTATATAGCCTATATAACTGACAATCCAAATGCTTTACATGTGCATGTACATGCTTTACATTAAAAAAAGTGGTCTGATTTTAAGATCGCCACCAAAAAACGGGTGGCAGCGCATAGGCTCAGCAGCACTCGGACCGGTGGAGGTCAACCAGACTCCAACCTCCAGCTGCCACCGTTTGAGTCCCCACCGCCTCGACTGGAGCTGCATGAGGGTAATTGTTAAAATAAAGTCTGCAGAGATCACTCTTCATTGTCCTTTTATTAGTAGGCTATTACTCCATGACATTTTATTGGGTGCCACACAAAACGAGCATCGACTTTCCCGGAGGAGATCTTCTCTGTACCGACAGTTCCTCTCACGTCGGACAGAAGCTTATTCCTCTAGCAATAGAAGATCTGCCATTGTTAAAATGTGATCACGGTCAAAGTGTTGGTTAGCCAATATATATCTGATTGAGTGAGCATCTGACCCATCACACTGCATATCTGTGAAGCCACGCATTGCACTGAATCAAATTGATTGTAATTGCCAGCCTTCTGGCCTGACAAGCAGGTTGTTTCCAAATAAGTGTAATTAATTTCTCAACACAGGCACAATTTATTTATTAAATAAATAAATAAATAAATGACATCTGTGTAGAGAAATTAATTACACGTATACTTGGAAACAACCTACTTTTATTCATTTATTTATTCATTCATCTATTTAGCCTATTTATTTATTTTACTCATAAGAACAAAAACAGCATGACGTCTGCATCGCTGCATATAGTTTATGACTCATTTTGACAGTTGCACTCGTTCCTGCAGGTTGTTCGCTGTTTTCAGATTTGCGTACACCTGGTCAGGGCTGGTGTGAGATTTTTTGCGGACCGTTCGCTCCCATTCAGATTGATAGATGCCGATTATTGCGGGAGATTTGGTGCACTCCCATTTTTTTGGTGTACGCAAGTTTGATAAATGAGGACCAATGCGGGAGCACCTCTTAGAAATGGTTATGGATCCCAGGGTATGTGTTGATGATTAATTATTTTTGTCTCCAGATGAAGTCGGGCGGCTGCTATGAATTCATGGTCGTCATTCCCTCCGCACGATTTTCTTGGGCACGCTCTACAGGACACAAATTTCAACCGAGTTCTTTGATGTTTGTTGTGGGCAAAGGCCGTGGTTAGGTCACGAAAACTATTGACTTTGATTGCCCTGACAACAGAGTTGGCCAAATAAGCACAATTCCATGCTGAAAATTGTGAAATTTTCAACAAAATCTGAAAAGGGAACAAGTGGGCACTCAGGGGCGGCACACGTGCAGTTGAGGGCGACCGGACTGTCTAGCTTTTTGCGTAATATGGGCTTTAATCTCTGTCACTTTGGCTCCTAGTGTTGACAGAATGCAGAAGTGATACAGGTGTTTCCCAGAGTTAGTTTACACTGAGGAATGTCGTCTGCCTGGTCTGAACTATTACTCATATTCATCGGTTAAAGTACTTGTGTTTCCCATCTGCGGTGACAGGCATCACACACCCTCGTTAACTGAATACTGTGTAATTAAGTATGAAATAAACAGTCTCAGCATTGCTTTATGAGAAGTATTACCACTTACATGTTCTATTTGTTTATTCAGCACATTAAACAAGCCACTAAAAAGTAATGATAATTCCTCGTTATGAACGTTTATGAGTGTGAAGCACATTTAAAGAACACCTTTTATGTAAAACTATCTTAAGAATGTGACACACATCTGATGTAAGTGAATATACAAAGCACTGTTGCCACACAGTGAGGCAGTTGTGGGTTCGAATCACTGGATCTGGATCTTCATTGTGGCATTAACATGTTCTTCTCATGTTTACACTGGTTCTCTCCTGGTGCTTCAAGGAGCAAGGAGGTCAGGAGTCAAAGTAGCCCAAAGGAAGTAATTCCACCTCTTTCCCAATTTTGTCTACTCCAGCCAACCAGCACCAGAAAAAAATGAGCCTGATGATCTCATCCAAGGTATGGCTGTTTTTAGACAATAGTGTTGGGTCTGCGTTTGAGTTTCAAGTGACCCAAATGTAAAATAATGTAATGTCCTTGCTCTGTGTACAGATCACTCAATGGAAACGTGATATGCACTTTCACAGAACTGGCATATGTACAGGACTCCATTGATAAAAACGAGTACTACTTAGTTATGAGTGTCGTGGGTAGTTGTCATTCCGCTCTGGTGAGATGGTAATGCAAGGCCATGAGGTGCTGTAGATGTACGGCCTTCCTGTTACCTGAGATAAACTTAAGGTAAGCTTGTGTGAAAGTATTTAAATCAATGTCAAAGCACTGTCTTAAAAACTAAAACTTAAAGTTCCAAACATTTCAGGATTTCCTAATAAGTTATAAACACTACTCAAATATACATACTCATTCTGGTAACTGCACTGATTCTTGGTCACGGGCAAAAGCAATCTGCAACTGCCATTATCTGAAAGGCGGCAAATGCAAGTTCTAGGGCGGTTTTTCCTCGTTAAAGCAAACCTGCCATCGAGTGGTCATAAGCTGCTATTGCAGAGGTAGATTTCCACGGTGATCTCTAAGGCCCCACTGTCCGTCGGAGCCGCGGCACGAGCGAGGATTTCCGTGTTATTTCTCGAGCTGTTTTGAAAATGTTGCGTTGTTAGACTCAATCGACTGTGGCTCTAAATAAAACTACCGCTACTACCCAACCCCCCCCCCCCCTTTTTTTTTTTTTTTGCAGCGATTGACTTAATTGCAAGTTGCACTACGGAGGGCTGTTGAATCTATAGATCAATACTCAGATAATGACAGACATTCTTTAAACTCCAAAAAGTTAGATGGGTGTCCAGCTCCAGAGCTGTAGGGCCCCAATGTCATCTGGATTTTCATACTTTTCAGCACAAGTGATGCATTTCAGCCACTGATTGGCTAAAGCATTATCCATTAACTGTACAATCAAGGCAATCTATTCAGGTGATTTGAGAGGAAACTAAAAAACACAAGAAGACATGCCGGCTCTCCGTGACTAGAGGTTGACACCTATTGTAGAGGAACAGGTGCTCTGTGCCTTCATACTGCTAGTGTTGTGTGGCCATTTTACTTTCCTATTCCTAACCTCATTATTTACTCCATCCTGAGTTAAACGTCTTACAGATCCCTGCAGGGAGAGTTGCATTCAGTTAACAGCCACAGTTTATTTAGTTTTGGCTTATGACAGTTGCAGAGGATACTCTTACATAAAAAAATTTTTTGTGAGACGTTACGCAGGACTGTCACAGACATTAAGAAAACATAGCAGAGACCATCCTAGACTGAATAAACACGGCACTAGAATGCTTATTCATCGCTATGGATAATGGAGTCTGCTGAATAGTGGCAAAGTAAACAGAACGCTGACACACCCCAGCATATCGCAAAACTGAACTTCGAATTCAAACATTGCTGTAACGCAAACAAGATTAGATCAGTAAGTGCTAAAAAGAAAAATAATTTTCTTCCATTTCAATGTGGGTGCGGGGGACTGATCATTATTATTATTATTGCCTCAGCTTTGACTGCTGCGGGACTGACAATTTCTTTCGTTGTCAAGGAATTTTGTAAAGAAACTTTGTGTCTGATATGACCAGGGAAATCGCTATTTTTCAATTGAGAGTAAAGAATTGCTGTGCAAAATAGTCACTGCCAATAGGTACATTAAAGTATGTGATGACTTAATCTCAATGTCTGAGACATGGCACTGTTTAAAAATGAGTCATAACTACTATAAAGACTGAAATCAGCAGAAATGTCTTTACATGTGCAGAAATTTTAATTTTTTTGTTTAATTGTCATTAATTTATGCATTGAGTGAAGAAGTGAGAATGTTGTCACTGTGGCTGGTGCGGCATGGGCTGCTTCAGTAGGGCTGGTGCTGTAAGCCACTCCAGAGCTTCTGTCCCGTCCACTGGAACAAATAAAAATGAAAAATTATTAAAAAATTTTTTAAAAATCATATTCATTGCATTATCTTCTTAACTGATTTCCACTGAACAGCTCACTGCAAATTTGATTCTGTCAACTTTTAAAAGATGGCAAGCTTACAGTATTTCACATTGCATAGTTTGAGGCCAAACTCTAATTTTCCCTCTATATGCTGTTCATTCATGTCATTGTCTGGAGCAGGAGAGCACGATATCCTCTCAGACCGCAGTGAGAGGATGGAATTACTTCACTTCTTCAACTGGCAGGTCTCCTGTGGGCCCCTGTATGTAGCCCCTCTAGATTATTGCCACCTTCGTATTTGTGGCCCCTTTATACTCTCACCACCTTAATGCTTGCAGCGCCTCTAATATTCTCACCTGCCCCCTGTTTGTACCCCCTCTATATTCTCACCTCCTCCCAGTGTTGAGCCCTCTATGTTATCACCCCCTTCCTGTTTCTGGCTGCTCTATATTCTCACCTCCTCCATATTTGTGGCCCCAACTGAATCATCACTGCGCAGGACCTTTGGCAGCATCAAACATCTTCTTCCTCCCCTCCATGCCGGACATGGCCTCCACATTCTTCCTCCAGTCGCTCACCTCCACAGGCCTCTCCTGGGATGAGCAGAAGAACAGGACGTGTGAGAGGGGCAGAATTAAGATGGTAGGACATTCAGCTCACCTCTCCAAACTCAGGACCACAGTATCACACCACCTCACCTCTCCAAACTCAGGACCCCAGTATCACACCACCTCACCTCTCCAAACTCAGGACCCCAGTATCACACCACCTCACCTCTCCAAACTCAGGACCACAGTATCACACCACCTCACCTCTCCAAACTCAGGACCACAGTATCACACCACCTCACCTCTCCAAACTCAGGACCCCAGTATCACACCACCTCACCTCTCCAAACTCAGGCCCACAGTATCACACCACCTCACCTCTCCAAACTCAGGACCACAGTATCACACCACCTCACCTCTCCAAACTCAGGCCCACAGTATCACACCACCTCACCTCTCCAAACTCAGGACCCCAGTATCACACCACCTCACCTCTCCAAACTCAGGACCCCAGTATCACACCACCTCACCTCTCCAAACTCAGGCCCACAGTATCACACCACCTCACCTCTCCAAACTCAGGACCACAGTATCACACCACCTCACCTCTCTAAACTCAGGACCCCAGTATCACACCACCTCACCTCTCCAAACTCAGGACCCCAGTATCACACCACCTCACCTCTCCAACCTCAGGACCACAGTATCACACCACCTCACCTCTCCAAACTCAGGACCACAGTATCACACCACCTCACCTCTCCAAACTCAGGACCACAGTATCACACCACCTCACCTCTCCAAACTCAGGCCCACACTATCACACCACCTCACCTCTCCAAACTCAGGCCCACAGCATCACACCACATCACCTCTCCAAACTCAGGACTCCAGTATCACACCACCTCACCTCTCCAAACTCAGGACCCCAGTATCACACCACCTAACCTCTCCAAACTCAGGACCACAGTATCACACCACCTCACCTCTCCAAACTCAGGACCCCAGTATCATACCACCTCACCTCTCCAAACTCAGGACCACAGTATCACACCACATCACCTCTTCAAACTCAGGCCCACAGTATCACACCACCTCACCTCTCCAAACTCTGGCCCACAGTATCACACCACCTCACCTCTCCAAACTCTGGCCCACAGTATCACACCACCTCACCTCTCCAAACTCAGGCCCACAGTATCACACCACCTCACCTCTCTAAACTCAGGCCCACAGTATCACACCACCTCACCACTCCAAACTCAGCCCCACAGTATCACATCATCTCACTTCTCCAAACTCAGGACCACAGTATCACACCACCTCACCTCTCTAAACTCAGGCCCACAGTATCACACCACCTCACCTCTCCAAACTCAGCCCCACAGTATCTGCCATCGAATTCAAAATGAGCAAATATTTTTCATGAAATAGTAAAATGTCTCACTTTCAACATGATATGTTGTCTATGTCCTCTTGTGAATAAAATGTGGGTTTATGAGATCCGCACATCATTTATTCTGTTTTTATTCTCGTTTTAGAAAATGTCCCAACCTCATCGGAATTGGGGTTTGTACAGCTCTTGGTTTACTTGCAGTATACACTTGTGAAAGTATACACAAGTGTACCTTCATGAGGTAAATTTTTCTTTAAAAAGTAAATTTGTTGTGTACTCAAAGTTTAATACTCTTTCATTAAAGTAAACAAAAAATTATTTCATGAATGTATTTCATTTTCTCCTGTATAATCTGTATTACCAGTCTGTGCTCCTGATTGGACGGACTGGCTTTACCCCTGTCTCTCAGGTGAAGGCCAGGGGAAACACCTGCTCCTCTCAGCCCCTCAGTTCCCTGATTCATTAGCCGTACCTTCTCTGTATCCTCCTTCTTGACGGATTTCAGGTTTGCACGCAGGTCCATGGACACTTTGTGCTTGGAGCCCAGCAGTGATCGCAGGATGGCGTCAGCCGAAACGCGAACCCTCCGCAAGTTAGGACGTTTGAACTTTCCCCTGAGATCCAGAACTTTGATGTTCAGGTCCTGGATCTGCAGTTAGAAAACGAGACCGTTCAGCCAGATGTGTTCAAAGCATTCGGCATAACCTCAGTACAGTTGGCTTCGACAGTATAGGCCAGACCACCGTTGTACCTTTATTTGTTTACCATGATAACTATACATTTTGTTACATTACTGATATTGACTGCATATATTGTCAAGCAACATAATCATCGCTGCAATAGCTGGTATAATATAAACCACAAAACACATTTGCAAGTGCATTTAATGGCATTAAATGAGCGTGCAACCTCACACTTTTGGCTTTCACGAACACATCATGGTTTCACCTCTGACATGTAAAGTGGAAACAGACAGTGTTCGTTTGATGCTACGACCGGAAATGGCGACCTGCAGCATGTTCCACACATGCTCGATAGGGTTTAGGTCCGGCGAATGCGCGGGCCAGTCCATGCGGACTATTTTCTCCTGCTCTAGGAATTCATTCACCACCCCAGCACGTTGGGGACGGGCGTTATCATCATCAAGATGAAATCAGGGCCAACAGCACCAGCGTATGGTCTTACGTACACATTGAGTAACTCATCCCTGTACCGTACCCCTGTCATCGTCCCTCTCCCCATGACATCTGTACTGTACCCCTGACATCGTCCCTCTCCCCATGACATCTGTACTGTACCCCTGTCATCGTCCCTCTCCCCATGACATCTGTACTGTACCCCTGACATCGTCCCTCTCCCCATAACATCTGTACCGTACTCCTGTCATCGTCCCTCTCCCCATGACATCTGTACTGTACCCCTGTCATCGTCCCTCTCCCCATGACATCTGTACTGTACCCCTGACATCGTCCCTCTCCCCATGACATCTGTACTGTACCCCTGTCATCGTCCCTCTCCCCATGACATCTGTACTGTACCCCTGACATCGTCCCTCTCCCCATAACATCTGTACCGTACTCCTGTCATCGTCCCTCTCCACATGACATGCAGGTCCGTTCTGCCGTTCCTGCTTATTCCTCCCCAGACCATAATTGATCCACCACCATAACGCTCGTGCTCGTTGATGTAGGCGTCATTAAATCGCTCACGTCGTCTTCGCCACACCCGTTGCCTCCTGTCAGTAAAGTCCAAGCAATATCGGGACTCATCAGTAAAGAGAACTGGAGCCCAATCGTTGTGTGTCCATGTGACATGATCATGAGCCCAATCCAAACGGTCACGCCTATGACGCACGGTCAGTGGGATTCAAACACATGCCCTTCTTGAGTTGAGGCCAGCAGTGTGAAGACGATTCCGTATCGTGAGAGTGGATACCCTGACCCCCGAGGCGTTATGAAGGTCATTTCGTAGGGTGGTGGCTGTCCAGAAAGGATGACGTCGTGCCTGAAGTGTGAGAAAGTGGTCTTGTCGTTGTGTAGTCGATGTCTGACGACCACCCCCATGACGGTGTGCTGCTGTACCAAACGTTTGATGCCGGTTCCATGCTCTGTTCACAACGCTTTGGCTGACGTTAAGTGCATTAGCAACGTGAAGTTGTGAGAAGCCAGAGTCAAGCATTCCGATGCATCTTCCCAATTGCTCTGAAGTCAATCAACGTCTAAGACGTTGAAGAGACATTGTTATTGCTAAATGTAATGCAAAAAATTTGGGAACTTCCAAATTTTCACCAACAAGCAACACACTCGTCTGAGTTGAAATGGTGAAGTGTTAGTCAAAGCCAAAATGTGAGGCTGCATGCACATTTAATGTCATGAAATACACGTGCAAATGTGTTCTGTGTCTGACTGCATGTCATTTATCCAATATATTGTTCATCAGTGGCAGTTACCAAATTTGCATGTCATTTTACAAAAAAATTCCTATGATCCCTAACAAATTCTGAGTAGTATATACTGAATATACACTGCCCGGCCAAAAAAGAAGTCACCATTTGGAAATTAATGAACAAATTCTATAATTGGATCATTATTGTGGTTATAAATATGTTTCAGCTGGCAATAATCATTTTACCCTGACTGATGAAGCGCGTCGCTACTCATTTCTTAAAAAATCATGTTGGAAGACACATCCCCTGATGGTGGAAAAGATGTTACAATATTTCAGAATGGGCAAATTATTGGCCTGTATTTAGCAAAGAAAACCACAAATGACAAAAACAAGTATGAGGAATCATTTTCACAAACAAATTTGCCACCACAAAATCCTGACCTTAAACACATTAAAAGTTATTGGGATGTGCTCAAGAAAGACCACAGTGGTTCAACTATTATGTCGAGAAGACAAGATCTCGGCCAAAAATTATGGCATTTCTGATCTAAAATAAATGTTCTGGCATTTCATATAGATGTTAAAACAATGACAAGAAGAATATGCACTGTAATCAAAGCTACAGGGGTTCCAACTAAATATTTCAGTGTACGACTTTTTTTTTTGGCCGGGCAGTGTATATGATGCGAGTGTGTATATTAATGGACCTTTTCCCTGACCTCCCCATTAGTAGTCATTATGGGGAAAGAGAGAGGGGAGTCTCTTTCAGTGTGAGAGAAGGTTCTGCACCTCTCTAGTGTTGTGCTGGACCTTCGCCTCGATGTCATACCGCTCCTCGTCCACCACGTCAATCTTCGCATGCAGCTCCTGACACAACTCCTAAATGGGGCGAGATCAGACTCAGGCCTGTACAAGAGGTCTTATTCAAACACAAACATGTCCTCAAACAGCCTCGGCAGCCAACACCTTCTTATTGTCCTCACAGCTGTAAGTGGAAACCATTGTAAAGATAGACGGTACACTCAGATTTAATCCAATTTAAATAATAGAAAAAATAAAGTGCTTCGGAGCGTAAGCCCGTATCGTCTTCATGTTTTCGTTTCGATGACACACTGAGATCTCCGCAGCTATGTGACCCATGTCAGTACTGAATTACAGGAATGCATAGAGCTTGGCTCTCATGCAGTAACATTCAGTGACAGGAAAACAAAGATAGATGTGATAAATGTATGGTGGTGTTGTGTTGAGTGCAGGCCTTTCAGAGAGGAAGATGTGAAGAAGATAACTAAAGTCATCCGTGTCTTATTTCTACCCAGGACATTGGACTCACGCCTGGAAGATTACAGTAAAATGGTGGCAAAAACCCAAGGAACTATCAGCCATTTTTTTTTTCATCTGCAGTGTCTGTCTTGTCATGGCTGCCCTTCGGACGGCGGTTTGGTAAAACGAGTTTTTGTGTTTTGTTTGGCAGAGTGGAGGACAGGACTGCGTCCGTGGGGTAAGGTTACCTGGGATTGGGCCGACATATCGAAAAAAAAAAACAAGAAAGTTAACAAACGTTCTGCAAGAATTGATGCGGGTCGAAAAAAAGCGATCTGACTGCCGTTTATGTCTTGGGTGGAAAGTTCAATGCGCTGACTGAGACAGGTACAGCAGGAGCTCAATTCTCACGACCGATCCGCACTCCTCTCCCTCGACACGCTCACGCGAATTCTTTGCAAACTTCCCAAACTCATCCTGTGTGAAAGCGACCCCTTCTGTACCCCGCCTCACTCCTCTCTTCTTCTCTTGTTCAGCGCATCATGTGGCCTCCCTCCCTGCACTTTATACCCCTGGAGTGGTGAGAGTGTTAGTGAAGAAAAACAGGGAGAGACCCCCCCCCCGCCCCACTTTGTAATTCAGACCTGATGCATTATGGTGTGACCGCCATATTTCATCTGCATGCCCCCCTTATTCGTGTCCCATTTCAGATGTAACAATGATCTTTCACACTTTCACAGATATGCACTGTTTCCAAGAAAATTTACAAAAATTTGGCTTTTTAACCTGTCGAAGCTTTGTGACGTATTGAACAGAACTGCCTTCAGAGCCATACCTCAGTCTATGTGCAATTTCAGTGCAATAGCATGTAGTATAATAGTATAATTTACCCCGTTTTCAACACGCGAGTACTATAGTTTGGACATGTTCTCATATCTTTAATTTGAGTAAAACATTATTTACACATGACTTTAAAAGGCTCTGAAAGGAAATTTTATTCTTTTTCATATTTTATCCTCAACATTTCACTTTTTTGTCAGTATGGTTTCACATATGAAGACAAAAACTTCCCGAAAAGGTGCTATATACGTTGACGTCAGAGGAGTCCTTTTATTACGCTTTTATTATCGCAACCCACCTGTGATTTGTCATGATGACGGGTGTGATGGTTTGTGCCGGGGAAAACAAAAAAGTAACTAAAGAAACAAGCGTATTTGGTTGCACCGGTATATACCTATATCCAGCTTGGCCTTTTCTTTTTCTACAATAAGGAGGGGGAAGGCTACAATTTTACAAAATAATTCTAGAGCTTTGACAGTTTCTCTAAGATTATAATGAGAAATTGGGGACATAGATCTGGATGTTGAATCGCCCCTTTCGAGTGAAATAAACCCAGAGAGCGAGAGACTCTGACTTTGAACAGTCAGGAGATGAAGCCGAAGACAAAGGAGAAGGGGCAGTTGGCCGGCCTGACAGAGGAGCTCGCCCGTGTGTGCACGAGCCCACCCGGCCTGACAGAGGAGCTCGCCCGTGTGTGCACGAGCCCACCCGGCCTGACAGAGGAGCTCGCCCGTGTGTGCACGAGCCCACCCGGCCTGACAGAGGAGCTCGCCCGTGTGTGCACGAGCCCACCCGGCCTGACAGAGGAGCTCGCCGGCGTGTGCACGAGCTCACCCGGCCTGACAGAGGAGCTCGCCGGCGTGTGCACGAGCTCACCCGGCCTGACAGAGGAGCTCGCCCGTGTGTGCACGAGCCCGTAGCAGAGGCGCCCCTAGAGGCAGCTGGGGAAACAGCTCAGCACGATGCTGGCGAGTTGCCTGATGCCCACCATGATTTCAGGAATTGGGAAATAATTGCTGGTAAGCATTGACACGTTTTGCGAGAAATAGAGACAATGCATCATTACTTCTCGTTAGTTTCATTGTTTTTTTTTACACATTTGATTTTTAAAATCTTTTTTTTTTGTACATTTTCCACCACAGTTGCTTAGATGTTTTACTGAATAAAAAACCTTGAGTAATAATAATGATGACTTCACTCCACTTCAGCTACATCCACAGCTACAACCACACAGTGTTTATATGTGTTTCACGTATGGTTACATCATACCTCTATGAGCTTTGAGAAATACAGTGCAGATTTTTGCTATATTCCGCAAATTCTCATCTTTCAGAAAAGAGTGCCGGCTAACACATCTCAAGGGAATAGCTGTGGATTTTCACAACGAATTGGGCATGAAACCGATCTTTTTATGATATAAACAAGCCAAGCAATACTGTACAAAATGAATAGAGACTATGCGATCAGATGTGGCGAACAGGCACAGCCGTTCTGCTTAATGCATCACAGAGTCACATGACCACGCACTTGCTGTAGTATTGCAGTAACCAGCAAAATAAACAGTTTTGAAAAATGATTTAAAATAACGCAGTTTTGTAACATGCAAAGTATGTGCCTTTTCTATCAACATCGTTCTTATATTTTCATATTACTGGCGTATTCGCGTCTTTGCATTGACTTTGAATGTAATCTGTATTGTGAAAAATTTGTTTTGCATCCAGTGTGGAAGCGTCTTAACTGTAGAGGGTGGGATTATTTGAAAGAGGCAGGGTTACCTGCAGCTCAGCGAATGACATGCCACTGGTGCTGAGGGGGGGAGCTTTCTCCTGCAGGTATCTCTGCTTCTCCTCCTGTTTATCCACTAACTCCTGTTCCAGCTCTTCTTTAGCCTTCGCTACCATCAGACCCTACACACACACACACACACACACGCGCACACACACACACACACACACATATACACATACACACACACACACACACATATACGCTCACACACACATACACACACATGCACACACACACGCACACACACAAACACACACATGCGCGCGCGCACACATGCACACACATTATTACACACACACACACACACACATATACACACGCACGCGCGCAGGCATGAACACACATTATTACCCTCACCCATGCAAACACACGCGCACACACACGCACACGAACACACACACATACACACGCGCATGCGCAGGCATGCACACGCATTATTACACACACACATGCTCATACACGCACACGCACACACACACAGGCATGTACGCTCATTAATATAAACACACATGCACATACACACACAGACGCACACATATGCATGCACATGCATTAATATACACGCATACACACACACACACACACACACACGTTCACAAACGCATGCAGGTAGACACATCCACAGACCAGATAGCTCAGAGTAATTACTCAAGATTTAACTAAGCCAAATATTTGAAATTCCAACAGCAGGTATATTAAAATCTCATCCTTGAATCTAAATCCAGGCCTGGTTTTCTTTCCCTCCAGGGAGGTAACTGTACAGTTAGTGCTACTGACACACCACACCTGATTCCTTGGAAGGTGGAGGGTTGTAAATCAGCAGCTCAGCATCAGGGATCAAGATTTTGGGAGCTGAGCTCTACAGTGTTTATACAAGTTATTTTCCATAGGATGCATTCCTGTATTGGCCCGGTGGGTAGGCATGAATGCAGTATTTTGAGTCATCTCTCTGGTTGTTAAGATTGGTATCCATGACAACCTTAGTGCAGGATTTTTTTTTTATATTTAGACAGTCGCACCTTCAGCATCAGCTTGCGAGAGGCTGAGATCTTGCTCTTTCGCTGGCGGAAAAAAAAGATTTGGAATCATTCATTTTAAATTGCACCAAAATGCACATCTCCCAGGAACCCCAGCTGATAAAGACTTCCCATTGACATGTAAAAATGCATTTCAATAGGGTTTTATACATGATCACACTTTTATAAATGATAACCACTCCTTTTCACATGTCATACATATCAAAACATATCTGGCTCACATGATATACTTCGGTATATTGGTTTTAAATACATCTAAATCTTACCTCTGGTCTGAAAAAGGCAAGAAAAGAGACGGCAATATTAGTGCAAGGAGTCCAACGTTTGAGTTCACTCGACATGCACTGACTTTTCAAAACACGGACAAGTGGTGCCAGGCATAACATACCTCACCCAGTTTTTCCCATGACCTGAACCCAATTAAGTTTAAATTTAATCAGGTAATGCTTGGACCATTGAAAACCTTTCCTGAAAATGCTGTTTCATCAAGCTGTTTTTATTCCCCACAGCTGACAGACACACACGCTGACAAATGTTACCAAAGCCAAAACCCGTCGCCCTTTGCAGGGCAGCATAAATATGTGTAGATCTTTGTGATATGTACAGTAGGATGTGCTTCAGTGGCAGCTGTAACTGCAGGCTGTTCTGTGGAAGAGGAGTCAGACACTGGTCAGACATGAGTCAGACACTGGGTACTTACAGCTGCTCCGGCATCTTAGCTGCTCAGGATTGATCTGATGACAACAAAATATAACATTTCTGAGTCAGGAGAGGAGAATCCAGGTTTAGAATGTAAAATCATCCCCTTTATATGAAGAGTTTGTTTCCAAAATGCAAATATAGGGCACTGGTGGCCCTAGAAGCTCCCGCCGTTAATAAAAGCAAAATGGCAAAGTTTTTGTTGTCGGACGCATGCACGGATGGAGCCTGATACCATAGCTCATATGCCACTCGGGCGGCGGGAGCTAATTAGGAGCCTATAACTGAAAATGTTGGTAAGATAAAGCAAATTGTTGAAGTTTTTGGTGATATTTTTATGCCAGTGACCTTGAAAAAATAGGCCAAAGTCACCTTTAGGCACATCATTTGTAGGCCTTTATGAGATGCATGTCCAGTAAAAATTAAGAGGCTGTAACTTACACGTGGTGCAAAAATCCATTCTTAGAAATTCATATGATAAGGTTTACTTTATCCTGGTCTAAGTTTGTGTTTTTCTGTAAAATGCAAAAGGCACCAGCATAGAAAAAGCTGGTTGATTCAAAATGAATATATCTTGCGTATTGGAAACAAACTGCTCATATTCCTCAAATCACCAAACTTTGCAAAGCAGCTCAATTCTTTATATAAAAAGCAGAATTATCGTGTGAAATCTGCCTGATGAGCACATGCATGGAAGAAATACATGACAGGACTTTTATTTTCTAATGTGTGGACTTTTCCGCTGTCGCTTCTTAGCTCTGTGACGAGGGCAACAGTCTGGCTGTAAAAAGTGTGTTTGTTTTAGCTACCAAGGGATTCTGTTGAACTGGTGGACCCTGGCAGTACAGCTCAGGTGCAGTGAAGACCCAAGTTTCAGGAGAACAATGAGTGTCAGGGCACTGCAGTGCGCCTGCCCCCTGCTGTCCAGTGATTATATACACCGCACAGGAGTGGATCTTACTCCTGTTAGAGGAGAGTTAGATTGTGTCTGAGGGCGTGAAAACTCATAAAATCACAATATTACTGTAAACCCTGGCAAGTGTGGTGAACTTAAATGTTTTGTGGAAACCAATTACCTCAAAATTGTGTTTGCTAACTTAATGATCTTGTGTTTACAGCACTTAAAAATGTAAAAAGTAACTTTACTTATTTTCTCCTTTTCTCTTCTAAGTTGGTCTACACAATTTTTTTTTGAGGTAATAGGCTTCCACAAAACATTTGAGTTCACCATGCTATCAGAAGTCACTGTTAATAAGTCAACTAAGCAACCAGAAGGTCCCAGTGTTGTACAAACTCATTTTCCGAAGAACTTAGAACTTGAAGTTAAGCCAATTCAAAAATGTTTTGCTGCCCGTTGCCTTACTTTTTTTAAATCAAATTCTTAATTTTTACTGTGCAGCACTCAAAAAAGTGCAGTTAGGCTCCGCCAGTGATCAGAATGTTTGAGGGGATAAATCTACACCACAAACACTCACTGCATTCACTACAGTCAGTATTACTGTAGTTCCACCCAGGATCCAGGCCAGCTGACTTCACTCATTAGCTCTGCCTCCTGGCTGAAGACAGGACACTAATTCCTGAATCAGAATAAAATAGTTTTACTTCATGGCCTTTTGAATTTCCACTTCAGTAATCAATCAGCTCCTGCAAAGTTCTGGAACCTGGCAAACTTTTAAAAAGGAAGGCAGCTGGCTGCTTGTCGTTTTTCAGTTTGCAGAACTTCAAGTTCCAAGTTCTTCAGACAAGCACTAGTGGAGCGGCTGGGACGAAAACACCCATGGACCTGGTCTTTGTCCTCCCGCCCCTCCTGAGTGCTGACAGGACTCAGACGGAAATAAGATGGTGATGGCAGACCGTACAAGGCACAGGCGGATAATGCTGCCCTCCCGAGAATTTCCCACCGTCAGCCGCGACAGTTCTCTCTCACCAGATCCTGCTCTAAGCGGCCGTGCGGATTATCTCCACGAATAGGTCCTCGCTATTTAATGAAGTATTTTAAAAAGGCTATGAGTCTATGCTAGGTCTTGTCCGGTGATGTGACCTGAGATTCCAGGCTAAATTGGCATGGTATTATGTGAAATAAAGTGTGATTTAAAAATAGAGAAAAACAGAATTGAAATATCTGACTTTAGCCTAACATTTAGCACAAATTAATCGAATCTGTCCTCGTAGCACTGGGCTGTTGATTTATCATTGCACTCTTTCCTGAATGAGAGACTAAATGGAAAACTGTACATAACTGGCCTTGGTCAGCGGAAATCTCATAATTTTTCATGTCTTCTGCGAAGACAGTTAATGTCGAAATCCTGCGGGGTATTTTGTTGTGGAAAAAATATACACTTAGACAGAATGCAAATAAGTACATTTTCAAATGCAATAGATATCATTGATTTGATTTCCAAAACTTAGCCGCATATTCAAGATGCTGAAGTTGAAAACAATAACGATGCTTAACCTCTTGGGTAAGGGCATAGGAGTGTAAAGCAACTGGACTTCGAATGACCCCCTTAATGTTTATCACATTTTTAAATTTATGAAAATTCCAATCAATAATCATGAACAAATACACTCTCGCAAAGTCAATACTTTCATTGTACTGCAATGCAATGCAACATGGTAATGTCAGTCACTTAGATTTGTAATCATATGTGTAAAAAATCTGTTTTAATCCTGCAGGATTTTGGTATCTCTGACAGGTTTTGGACTGCAAAAAACCCTAAACCCCACACAGGAAACCCTGCGCCTTACCTCTGTGTGTCTCCTGCTGCTGAGAGTCTGTGGGATGGAGTGATTGGAGATGGAGGGAAAGAATGCGAGCAGATATATAACCGGCTGGGTCTCCTCTGACCAGCACTTGGCGATATTATTAGAACACACACATACGCACACAGACATATGTACACACACACACTCACACAAACACACACACTTATGCGCACACACGCAAACACACACACTTATGCACGCACACAAACACATGCACATCCACACGCTCAAGTAGGCACACACACACACACACACACACACACCGTTCATAGTCAAACCTTTGAAATGCCCCTGGCCCTGACAGCTGTGTTATCTGGTGTTTGTGTGACTCGGGTGCTGTGAGGGTTTGGAGACGAGACAGACACCTTCTCCTGAAAGCCCATCTGACCCTTCCACTCCTCACTGGTCCTTCTGCCTTCATCTTACTCTCCTCTACAGCTCCTCTGTACACATCAGCAGTACGAGACCCAAGAGCAGGTGAGACAGTAAAGGGTAGATAGAGTGATCCAGTCCTGGGGCTCAACTAACCGCCTCCGATCCTGATTCCTATTCAGCCTTTCTTCCTTTTCCTACTATCTTTCTACAAAGGTAAGTTGTGTCAGTTATAGACGGTTAACTCCATACACCCAACAGACCCATATAGAGGTCCATCAAATGCCACTGCTGTATGCAAATTTGTGAAACTTTAGGCCTATTTTAAAATCTATAGGAATTTCCAAGGTTTCCAACAATCCTAAGTGAGCCCTGCTGAATTACAGAGAAATATGTATAAAATTATGTACAAGATCTAGATATTGTCCTGTTAATGTGATGCTGTCGCCATGAAAACATAGGGTTTGAATATTTCTCTCAGTAGTAGTGTGATGTAGCCTCATTGAAGCGCTGCAATCAGCAGGTATAGAATCTTAATGTGACATTTTCTTACTGTAGGAGAAGCTTTTCCTGGACCTGCTGAAGTAAAAACATAAGTGAAAAATAAGAGGTCTCTGACTGGCATATAATGAAGGACAAAACCAACAAACTCTACGGCCAGCAGCTACGTCAAGCGGTCAAAGAATATAATGCTGCCCATATTTAAGCTATAGATGCTGCTATAATTGATTAATGACTTAAACAAAAATTGAAGTGGACTGGATGGACGGGCGAACACTCCTTTGTCATAGGTGTAATTTTGTATATTCTGCAATAAAAAAATGTTCAAAAAGTGTCTCTTTTGTAAAAAATTGGTAGGTTTTGTTGATTTCACCTCCCTTAAACAATGGAAGAAAGAATTAATCACTGAAAATGATGTACCGGTTTTTTCCCCATTGTTTTAAGAAATTTGTCAAATTTCAAAATTGCCGCCACCAAAAAATGCTATTTTCCCAAAGATTTCCCAACACATTTTTTTCCCATTTTCATATATGCATTTTAGGCCATGTTCTGGAGTACATCCCATTGACTTTTTCATGGTTAAAACCCACGGTGGTCAGGCAGGTGTATGGAGGCGGCAGCAGACTCTCAGCTCAGTCATGTTAACATCACACATTGAGGAAAAATTGCACCACAAATGACAGTCTATTCTTACCTTGCTCAAGGTTCCTTTCAGAAACCTTTTATTCTTTTGTGTTAACTCACTTAACAGATTGGAATTTCTTAAATGCTGGGCGGTCTTGACAATTTTCCTGGTCAGACACATTGATGGAAGACATTTGGACAAAATAAGCAATAGGAGAATAAGTCTTGGAACTAGTCTTGTGCTGTAGTTGAAACAGACTATAAAAAAAATCTAGCCGTAATGCAGGTCATTGAGTTCATGGTAAGAGCTTAAAGGAAATCTGTTCCATTAAAGGTGTTTTCGCTGCTTCCCGAGAATGAAAACCACACAGTCCGCTGGTCCAGTGTCGTGTCTTCACTGCAGTACAGAAATATGAAAACCACACTGTCCACAGGTCCAGTGTCATGTCTGCACTGCAGGACAGAAATATGAAAAACACACTGTCCACAGGTCCAGTGTCATGTCTGCACTGCAGGACAGAAATATGAAAAACACACTGTCCACAGGTCCAGTGTCATGTCTGCACTGCAGGACAGAAATATGAAAAACACACTGTCCGCAGGTCTAGACGCTGTGAATCCTCACAGGCTCTGATTTAATAGCTGATAATTCTGTCTGGGGCGACTGGGTCAGACACTCTTTGAGCAGAGGAGAAAGTGACATACTGACGGTAAAAATAAGTTGCGGTCAGTAAGTACTCGGACTGTGTCATAAGTTTTGCTTTTATGTTCCGGATTTTTAGGGAAGCACAGATTGCATGCTTTAATATGCAGACAGTTAAATTCATATCATGATGTGAACTGCCAGGGTACTTCTGACCTGATGCCTGCAAGCCCTCAGTCATTACAGTAACCAAGTGGCGTTCCTTTGTTTGGTGCACGAGAGAATGAGGTCAAGAGCCAAACAAGTATTGCGTCGTTGCAAAAATGAGCAATCATCAGAAGAAATGGAAAAATTAAGAAGGATCATTATGACGGACCTTCAATCAGAAAAAAATTATCACCTCGAGTCATTTAGTCATTGGTGAATTCATTAGACATTTTAATGAATTGAATTAAAAAAAGAAGATGGCAACGGTCTTCAATGAGGAGTTTACAATGATGTAAGTGATTCACAATTTTGCCGTAACCAGATTGCACACTTGGATATGCATATACAGTGCCGTGAAAAAGTATTTGCTCCCTTCCTGATTTCTTTTTTTTTTTGCTTATTTATCACTCTTAAATGTTTCATATCATCAAACAAATGTTAATATTAGACCGAGTAAATACAAAATGCAGTTTTTAAATGATGATTTCATGTATTACGGGGAAAAAGCTATCCAAACCTACCTGGCCCTATGTGAAAAAGTAATTGCCTACCCTTGTTAAATCATTAGTTAACTGTGATTAACCACATTTTTTTACTTGAATTTCACAAGCCACACCCAGTCCGGATTACTGCCAGACCTGTTAAATCAAGAAATAATTTAAATAGAACCTGTCTGACAAAGTGAAGTGGGCTAAAAGATCTCAAAAAAATAACACATCATGCCACAAACCAAAGAAGTTCAGAAACAGATGAGGAACAAAGTCATTGTCATCTGTCAGTCTGGAAAGGGTTACAAAGCCATTTCTAAGGCTTTGGGACTCCAGTGCACCAGAGTGAGAGCCATTATCCACAAATGGAGAAAACTTGGAACAGTGGTGAACCTTCCCAGGAGTGGCCGGCCTACCAAAATTACTCCAAGAGCACATCAATGACTCATCCAGAGGTCAACAAAGAACCCAGAACAACATCTAAAGATCTGCAGGCCTCACTTGCCTCAGTTAAAGTCAGTTTTCATGATTCAACAATAAGAAAGAGACTGGGCAAAATGGCATCCATGGGAGAGTTCCAAGGTGAAAACTACTCTGACCAAGAGGAACACAAAGGCTCGTCTCACATTTGCCAAAATACATCTTGGAAATCCCCAAGACCTTTGGGAAAATATTCTGTGGACTGACGAGACATAAGTTGAACTTTTTGGAAGGTGTGCGTTCCATTACATGTGGCATAAAAAAACAAAGCATTTCATAAAAAGGACATCATACCAACAGTCTAACATGGTGGTGGTAGTGTTATGGTCTGGGGCTGCTTTGCTGCTTCAGGACCTGGACGACCTGTCTGAATTAATGAAACCATGAATTCTGCTCTCTACCAAAAAATCCTGAAAGAGAATATCCAACCATCACTTAGTGACCTCAAGCTCAAGCGCCCTTGGGTTACTCAGCAGGACACACAATTGGGTTTCTTGGCAAATCCACCTCTAAATGGTTTAAAAAAAAAAAAATGAAGGTTTTGAAGTGGCCCAGTCAAAGTCCGGACTTTAATCCGATTTAGATTCTATGGCATGACCTTAAACAGGCTGTTCATGCTCGAAAAACCCTCCAATGTGGCTGAATTAAAACAATTCTACAAAGGAGAGTGGGCCAAAATTCCTCCACAGCGATGTGAAAGACTCATTGCTGGTTATTGCAAATTTTTGATGGCAGTTGAAGTTGCTGAGGGTGACACAACCAGTTATTAGATTTAGGGGCAATCACTTTTTCACATAGGGCCAGGTAGGTTTCGATAGCTTTTTCCCCTCAATAAATTAAATCATCATTTAAAAACTGCATTTTGTATTTACTTTGGTTATTTAGGTCTAATATTGAAATTTGTTTGATGATCTGAAACATTTAAGTGTGACAAATATGCAAAAAAAAAAAAAAAAGAAGAAGAAATCAGGAAGGGGGAAAATACTTTTTCACGCAGCTGTATGTATGCACCCGTATTGTGGGTATAACGAGTGCAAGACTTTGAAGTGAAGAACTGAAATGAATGGAAACAATGATTGTCACTGAAAGTGTTTAGCCTTGTTTAATTAAAAATAATAGAAATGTACTGACGGTGCATTTGACAATGTGTTTGTGTGCATGTGAATGTGCAAACATGCATATATATGCGTGCGACTGTGTGTGTGCTTCTGCAGGCTTCAGCTCCTTCTAAAGCCAAACAGTTTCATTTCCATTTTAGTTCGTCACAGTTTGGCGCATTATGCACCATTGTATGGACTGAGGTCAATGAAGCTTTAGTTCATGTTTCACTCTTCTGTCACTTTCAGTGAAATTCAAGTGCTCGTATTCTGTAGTCAGGACTAATAAGTGTGGTTTAACTTAGACCCTGGTCTAAGTATGTTATAAGTGAAGTTTAATTATCGATTATATCGATACTTAGACCTGACGTTTAAGATACACTTTCTGATGTGCAGTTTAACTTAGACCTTGGTCTAAGTGCGGTCTAACTTTGTATACGTTTTTAGATTCGGTGTAGGGATGGTTTAAGTTTGGTTTAATTCTTTTATGTGACTGACATGGCTCATCTTTTGGATGCTTTAAGGCAGTTGCGGCTGCTGTGCCAGAGGCACCATTGGTTTAAAACCTTCAGATCTTAGGCACGCCCACTGTCCTTTCCATTCCCTCATGTCTTGATGGCCATCTGCCTCGCCCAGTCCTTCTTTTTGTTCTCTAAGACAGTGGTTCCCACCCCAGTCCTCACGGACCCCCTGCCCTGCAAGTTTCTGCTCCAGCTCTACTCTTTCACACCTGATCCATGCTGATTGGTTGAAAAAGATCTACCCGAACAGGGTGTGCATGAAGGTGCATTGGGCCTTAAATGGATAAGGTGTGCAAAAGTAAAGCTGCAACAAAAACCTGCAGGACAGGGGGTCCTTGAGGACTGGGTTGGGAACCACTGCTCTATGGTCTCACCATTTCCTCAACTAATTTTATGAGGAGGCATTTTTCCTGTTTCCCAGTAAGCCTAACGCGGGGGGGTCCAATCTAATCCATACAGGGCCAGTGTGGCTGCTGGTGTTTGTGACAGCCCAACACTACTACACCTGCTTCTAATAATCAAGGTCATGATTAAACCCATCACTTAATTAGCTGTATCAGCTACTGTACCCCTGGGCAGTAATAAAGACCCACAAACTACACCCGCACTGGCCCTTCACGGATAAAACTCTCCGACAGCTTTTGGATTTAGATGATTTAGCAGGCATAGTTCAAACGCTGGTCACATTGATGACACGCAGAAATCGTAGCAGAAACTTGGTCACAGTCTACTGTGCACGTGCAATAGAAGCAGACTACCTCTCCAAGGGCACTAGATTCTGGTTTAAATCTTCAAACCAGGTTTAAAGTTAAACCACACTTACATTACACTTAGACTGGGGTTCAACTGAACCTGTCCTTCAGAAACTAAAGCTGACTTAAACCCCTCTTAAACGAGAGCTTTGGTCTAAGTGGGGTTTCACTACATCAGGGTGTTACAACGTAATTTAGATGGGGTGTTAGATTGAGCCTGATGCCAGAATATGGGAGCATGTGTTTACATTTTAGAGCAAAGTTCTGACTCACTAAAAAGAGACACCATAAAAATCAATGATATCATTTCAAATGCCCTCCATACCTTGTTCTGTGGTCTATGTATGTGAACTGGACCAGCTATGGTTCTGTCAAGCTTCATCGCCCTGAAGAGAGTGAGTAATTGCTCATAGAAACACACAGACGCAGCTCAGCATAACAAACACCGTGTAAGGAAAAGGAGCCATGCCTGACCTTAACACAGTGAGGCAGCGCTCCTGAAGAATTTACAACCCTTATGGACCTTAGAGACCTCGTTCAACCATCATACTGCCCTAGGAGAGGACGAGCTGATATCCCTGCCCAGCCGGGGGAAAATGCAGTTTTTATCCCGTAAAGACTTCAATTTTTCTTCTTCAGTTAGAGGCACCAAGAACAAAAGTATCTGCATGCGTATATCTTGTGTAGAGGCATGGAATAATGAGTCTGTATAACCTTTGGTTCTGTAATTGACAAAAGGACTTTCCAGGCGTTAGGAAATACATTTTACCCCAGTAAAATGTTGAAATAAAATGTCATGAGGTTTGGTTCCACACACTCCTAACATCAGCCTCCACCACAAAACTAGTATTAAAGACACACACACACACAGACACACTCTCTCCCTCTCTCTCTCTCTCTCTCACTTACACACACACAAAGACAAAAAACATTGGTTGACAAAAGAGGAAAGAGATTTAGAGCCTCTCTCTCATTCCCTCTCTCTCATTCTCATTCCCTCTCTTTCTCATTCCCTCCCCATCTCTCTCTCTGTTATTCCCTCTCTCCCTCGTTCCCTCTCTTCCTCTCTCTCCCTCTCTCTTTCTCCGTCTCTCGTATTAAACCGGGGTCGGCAGTAGCTCTGAGCTGCCACTCTCCATCACATCTTCACTCAGCCGAGACTAAAGCTAACAGAACACTACAGCTTCAGACAGGTAAGAGGGACAGATTACCCACAATCCAGCTCTTTCATGTGCTTATGACTGATAACACAGTGCTAAAACTCTGAGCTAATGCACTGCCAGTAATCATGGAAAAATTGATGGGAAAAAAGTTTCTAGCAGCAGAAGTTTTTAACTCAGCTGTATTTGTGCAATAGGTGAGATAGAACACAGGCATCAGGCTATGGTCACCATTTTGAGGTTTTTCCTTTTAAAAACAAGGTATTTCTAGGCCATAACAAAAATAATAATGATAATAATAATTAGTTGGTAAGCATCCTTCACATTTCAGTTTTAAGGGTCAGGAATGCGATTTTTATTATTTTTATTTTTACAATAAGAGTTTGAAATCCCAATAGTGCTACAAGTCCAGCTCATATGTACTTGTGTTAACATAAAGAATTAAATCTATCTGATCCATATGTGGCACAGTGGTTGAAAGCCAAACAGATCGTCTGCTGTTTGGACAGGGATTCTGAGCATTTTGTCCCTTTCGTTTCAGCACAATTTTAACAGATTTTTTTCCCCAAAAATTTACTTTTTGACACTCCAAAACCAAAGTGGAACTTTCAAAGCTCAAAGTTTTTATTAAATTTTGAGTTAGCAATAGCATTTCATGCTATGAAATAGTAAAATTTAATGTTGCTTTTACATGTCAGGACAGGTTAGATGCATTTATTTACAGCAAAATGTTGCAAACTTTAAACATCGAGAGTAAATTTTCAAAGATACATGATGAGTTTGAATTTGAATCTATGCTGAAGACCTTGATTAGTAGAATCCTGAGTGTAACGCTTAGTTGGAATGAAAGGCTGCACCCACACTGGTCCTTTCTGGTTAAGACTGACCATGGCCATGAATAAGACAGAATTCACACTCCGGCACACGAGTCGATTAACATAATACAGATATTTATGTATGCAGAAGCAAAAGGATTTTTTTTAAAAAAATCGGAGGCAGGATTTTTCAGAGGCAGGCAGGGATGCTAACCAATTTTTTATTCTTTTTTAAATGGCCTGAAGCATTTAAGTCCAGAATTCATTATGAGAATCTTTACACATGCTGTGCTGTCCATAAGTAGTCGGACAGCAGCAGTAGTATAAGGGCTGAAACTCTGACACAGGTCACATTGAACAGTCGCTACTTCCTGTAAATTAAAGGTGGCTGTCTGCATTTAAAACACTGCACTTAGCATTTATTGCTTTAGATCCAGTGTGCTGTAATACAAAGCCATTAGGGAAACAATGAGTCATTGTCCAGTTTACTTACAGAGAGAATAATATATGAATGCACTCCAGAGAAGGAGAGGATCTGAAGTATTTCTCAGCATTTTCATGGGTTATAAGGAGCAGATTGGGCAGAATTATAAAATACTAGTTTGCCCAACAGCCTTAGTAACACATACACGCACACACACACACACACACACACACACACACACACGCACTTGCGCGCATGCTCTAGAAACAAAGTCTTTCTGTCTACAAAGTGTGGTGGATGGCTATACTCAGGGAAAGGAGGAGGCGATTGAATGAGGGGCATTGATGACTGCATAGCTGTGATGGAGGAAAACAAGCGACTGGGCCCAAAGCTGACGCTGGAGATCAGTAAGGAGCGGGCCGGCGCTCTCTCAGGATCACAGGCGCAGTCTCTCGGCAGAGGAAATCTTTAAAGGCCTCAGTCACATCGGAGTGACTTAGATCCAAGTGGTTCATAAAATACTCGATTTTACAACCGTGTCATTAATCAAACAATAAAAACGATGCTTTACAGTCGACCATTAAGGAGCTCCAGGCTGCAGGAAAACAATGCTCCACTCATCCTTTCATCCTAAGAGATAAAAACCTTCCCTTTTATAGTGTTTTCCACCTAATTCTGAGATATCCCCATCACACCAGCTCAAGGAAGGAGAGCCACTGCCTGTAATTTGGAGAAAACGCAAGACCAGGAGGCTGGTGTGAAAGCCTTCATCGCTCTTCGACAAGCTTAATTATGAAAAAAGAAAAATTCTTTTAAGTTTCCATAACTTTCTGACTCTTCGGGCGAGTGTATCCAGCACAGAGCCCTTCCTTAAATGACTAAACGCTGGAGTTTTACTTCACCTTAACATACTTTTCTTCTACAGCCGCTTGTGTCCTGACAGGTCCAGAAAATAGAAGTCTATAAACAACTCTGCCAATATAAACATTTTTAAAACAAGCCACAACATCAGCAAATGTACTGAGGCAGGTTACAGCTGCATTTCGTGGGTGGGCCATTAAAACTGTGTTTCAGCACATAGACAGGGGAATTACGCAAATCATGGGCATCGTCACTCTGCTATTAGCACCAGATTTGAGAGGCTCAGGCCATGTTTTTCTCATGACTGAGAGTTGGATTCATTACATTCTGTGTTGACTTTTGGAGCCGCAGTAATTAGCATGCATCTTGTCTGGTGTCCCAGTCTGACAATGTCTGTTAGCTTTCGATTGTGGCCAAAGGTCTTCCTTGTATCATTATTTTTATTTTTTTTGCTCATGCTGGCATAATTTTATTTCCATTGCCACCCTAAATAATTGCGATAAATTTGACACCTTCAATTCATGCACCAATAATCTACCCCGATCAGAACGCTTCATGTTATTGTCTGACACTGGGGACTTAACTACCAAATTCCTGCTGAATAAACTACTTAAGCAGGCTCGTGCCGGTCATAAGCAGTTAAATTAACGGTGGGAATGGTTTTGCAATTATGAATCAGATTTTTCAAAGTGGATGCAATTCTGTATCTGATATTTTGTCCCCTGTAAACGATGTTGCTAAAGAGGCTCTTACATGCAGAGCTCTCACTTTCTCTGCAGAGAGCTGGTACAGTAAGGCTCTATGGACGGCAATACCCCCATATAAGGCCATAACCTGAGTCGCTCAGGAGCACTTCCCTAAAAGTGCGAGGCATAGAGATGGAGTGCAGGACAGCTGGAATGGAGTACCGAGTTGCAGTACCATCCAGCCACCACTTGGGCCATGAATGACAACCATACATGCAACTGAGAGCTGCAGACAGCTTACTGCCCAGTTATACTGTATGCTCACTGCGCCCAGCATCAAGTACATTAAAGAACCGAAATTTAGCACATTCAAATAACATCTGATTAGCCTCAATTTAATTTTGTCCCCATTTAATCTTTTCTTCCTGGAGTCAACAGTCTTTAGATGTCAGATAAATCCAGTTAAAAAAATTGCAATGTGACTGAAGCACTTTCCCTGGGTTTGTACATTTTTATAACAGTCAGTAATTGGCTTTCTACTGTTGAAATACGATAACAAAAGTCATGTGCCCTGAGATTTATCATTAAATGACTCAACTTTCTGCACATTATTTCATAACTACAACCCTAATTCCGAAATAGGGACAAAGGGACAAAATAGGGACAAAGTGTAAATTGTGAATAAAATCAAAACGCAATGACTTTCAAATCACATCAGCGAGTATTTTATTTACAATAGAACAGAGATAACATAGCAAATGTTGAAATTAAGAAATTTTACAATTTTATCCACAAAATGAGCTCATTTCAAATTTGATGGCTGCTACAGGTCTCAAAAAAGTTGGGACAGGGGCCTGTTTACCGTGGTGTAGCATCCCCTCTTCTTTTTAACACAGAGTGGAGGCGTCTGGGCATTGAGGAGACAAGTGTCTTGAGTTTAGCCATTGGAATTTGATCCCACTCTTGTTTAATACAGGCATCCAGCTGCTGGAGAGTTTCGGGTCTCCTTTGACGGACTTTCCATTTAATTATGCGCCAAATGTTCTCAATTGGTGAAAGATCAGGACGGCAGGCAGGCCAGTTCAGCACACGGACTCTTCTACCACGAAGCCATGCTGTTGTAATAGCTGCAGTATCTGGTTTTGCATTGTCCTGCTGAAATACACAAGGCCTTCCCTTTAAATCCTCTAAATCCTTTATATACCTTTCAGCATTCATGGTGCTTTTTGATACATGCAAGTGTCCCACACTATATGCACTAATGCATCCCCATACCATCAGAGATGCTGGCTTTTGAACTGAACACTAATAACAGGAGGGGTGGTCTTTCTCCTCTTTAGCCTGGAGGACACGTCGCCCATGAATATCAAATCCAAAAAGAATGTCAAATTTAGATTCGTCTGACCACAGGACACCTTGCCACTTTGCTACAGTCCATTTTGAATGAGCCTTGGCCCACAAAACATGGCAGCGCTTCTGGATCATGCTCAACGATGGCTTCCTTTTTGCATGATAGAGTTTTAGGTGGCATCTGTGGATGGCACGGCAGACTGTTTTTACAGATAGTGGTTTCTTGAAGTATTCCTGGGCCCTTTTAGTAATGTCAATGACAGAATCATGCCGGTGAGTGATGCAGTGGCATCTGAGGGCCCGAAGATCATGGGCATCCAGTAAAGGTCTTCGGCCTTGTCCCTTACGCATAGAGATTTTTCCTGTTTCTCTGAATCATTTGATGATGTTATGCACTGTCGATGATGAGACCTCCAAAGCAATTGCAATTTGATGTTGAGAGACATTGTTTTTAATATATTCTGCAATTTTTTTTACACAAGCCTTCACAGGTTGGAGGGCCTCTGGCCATCTTTACTTCTGAGAGACTCAGCCTCTGTAAGACATCCCTTTTATAGCCAATCATGTGACAGACCTGATTCCAGTTAGCTTAATTACTTGCTGAATGTTCTTTCAGCTGATTCTTATATACTTATTGCTTTTTCAACCCTTTTTTGCCTGTGTCCCAACTTTTTTGAGACCGGTTGCAACCAGAACATTTGAAATAAGCTAATTTTATGGATGAAAATGTAAAATGTCTCAGTGTCAACATTTGAAATGTTATCTCTGTTCTATTGTAAATTACATATTGGGTCATGCGATCTGAAAGTCCTTGCATTTTGATTTCATTCACAATTTACACTTTGTCCCAACTATTTCAGAATTGGGGTTGTATATCATGTCTTCTGTCACCCCCCAGTGATTGATACTTTGATTGGCGGAGTCCTCAGAGCATTTTGATTGGTTCCGTGTGACTATCTCTTTTTGTTCAGCTCTGTGACTGGCTCTTCTCCCATAGAATGCCATTTGGAGGCGGGAATAAGTGTGGCTGCTGCCAGAAGACTGTTTACTTTGCAGAGGAAGTCCAGTGTGAGGGGAAGAGCTTCCACAAGTCCTGCTTCCTGTGCAGTAAGTGAGCAAAATTTCTGCTTCCTGTTCAGTTAGGGGGCATGGCTGAATTCAAGGCTGAGTCTGAATAGTCAAAAAATTACTTCCTAACGACTATTTCCTGACCACTTTTCTCTAACCTTTGAGGAAAACTTCATAAGGTAAAGGTGAGGTGTCAGAGGGAATTCTTATTGGATTGGGAAGACAACAAAGCAATTAGCGAATCTGAATGCACTTACACTCTACGATGTGGTCGTGTACCCCTGCCTGTCATATACTTTTCTTTTCGCGATTGGCTGGATGAATTGTCGTTGCTTTAAAAATTACTGCCGCAGGGAATTGTGGGATAACGTTATCTCCCTTCTTTTCGAAAAGGATGGTTCTGTGTACCCTATGCTAAAGCAGGTAAATTAGGAAGCACTAAGACTCCTTTCCTTAACATTTAAAGAATTCAAATGCACTTATCATGGCTGCCATGTAATTATTTCCAGATTGTTTTTTAGGAGTTAGGAACTTTCTGAGGCGGACGCAGCCCAAATTCTCCAAAGAACTAGAAACTTTTCTTGCAAACGGAAATAAACCTTTAAATTATTTGGCTTGATAATGTGACACAGAGCATCCAAATGTATCAAGGAAAGGAGGTTTTGCAGGGGTTAGGCAAATTTGCCCACAGCCCAATTTGAACCGTCTTCTGGTCATAAGTATGTACTCGTGGAACTGTCCAGAAAATAGATTTGAAATGTGAAATTTGCAAACAGGAAGTTAACTGTGACCTATTTAGTGATTAAGATTTGTGGGACAAGGCCTCGAAAAGTCCACATTTAAACCCATAAATCATAGTTCTGAAAAGAAAGATGATTTCTAATGGCTACACAACAACATGACGGATATTTTATTACCGAACATAAGTATATGTGTGAAAAACTGAAGAAGTTTCAGACAATTTTCCATTGAAAAATGCATCTGTCTTGACCAAAATTGAAGCAAAACGTAAAGTTCATCTTGAAAAACAACCGGGTTCCTATGAAAACACACCTAAGATATTTACACGAACATTGCCTCATATAGTTGGCTAAATAATGTGCGAGTGTTTTTAAATTGCGAGACCAATAACATGGATCCGGATTGCGAAAATTGGAACCACCCCTGTATTCACAGCGCTTCACTTTTTCCACATTTTATGTTACAGTCTTATTCCAAAATGGATTATTTTTTTCCATAAAATTCTACGCACAATACCCCATAATGACAATGTGAAAAAGGTTTTGGAGCAATTACAGCCTCAAGTCTTTTTGAATATGATGACACAAGATTGGGACACCCTCTTTGCAGCACCTCTCATGCTCCAGATTAGATGGGGAGCGTCGGTGTACAGCCATTTTCAGATCACTCCAGAGATGTTCAATCGGATTCAAGTCTTGGCTCCGGCTGGGCCACTCAAGGACATTCACAGAGTTGTCCTGAAGCCTCTCCTTCGATATCTTGCCTGGGAGCTTAGGGTTCTTGTCCTGCTGAAAGATAATCCTTTGCCCCAGTCTGAAGTCAAGAGCGCTCTGGTGCAGGTTCTCATCCACAATGTCTCTGTGCATTTTTGCATTCATCTTTCCCTCAATCCTGACTAGTCTCCCAGTTCCTGCCGCTGAAAAACATCCCCACAGCATGATGCTGCCACCACCATGCTTCACTGTAGGGATGGTATTAGCCAGGTGATGAGCATTGCCTGGTTTCCTCCAAACATGACGCCTGGCATTCAAGCCAAAGAGTTCAATCTTTGTCTCATCAGACCAGAGAATTTTGTTTCTCATGGTCTGAGAGTCCTTCAGGTGCCTTTTGGCAAACTTCAGGTAGGCTGCCATGTGCCTTTTCGTAAGTAATGGCTTCCGTCTGGCCACTAGCATACAGGCCTGATTGGTGGATTGCTGCAGAGATGGTCATCCTTCTGGAAGCTTCTCCTCTCTCCACAGAGGAATGCTGGAGCTCTGACATACTGACCATCTGGTTCTTGGTCACCTCCCTGACTAAGGCCCTTCTCCCCCGATCGATCAGTTTAGACGGGCGGGCAGCTCTAGGAAGAGTCCTGGGGGTTCCAGACTTCTTCCTTTTTTCTGTACCCTTCCCTAGATTTGTGCCTCGAGACAATTCTGTCTTTGAGGTCTACAAACAAATCCTTTGACTTCATGCTTGGTTTGTGCCCTGACGTGCACTGTCAACTGTGGGTTCTTATATAGACAGGTGTGTGCCGTTCCAAATCTTGTCCAATCAACTGAATTTACCACAGGTGGACCCCAATTAAGCTGTAGAAACATCTCAAGATTGATCAGTGGAAACAGGATGCACCTGAGCTCAATGTTGAGCTTTATGGCAAAGGCTGTGAATACTTAGGTACGTGTGATTTCTTAGTTATTTATTTTTAATAAATTTGAAAAAATCTCCAAAAAAACTTTATTCACGTTGTCACTATGGGATATTGTGTGTCAAATTTTATGGAAAAACATTAATTTAATCCATTTTGGATTAAAGGCATCCATAAGGCTGTAACATACCAAAATGTGGAAAAAGTGAAGCGCTGTGAATACAGGGATAGTTCCAATTTTCGCAATCCGGTTCCATGTTACCGGTCTCACAATTTAACGACACTCGCACTTTTGGGCACATCACTTGATGACAACAATTAGTCCTGGCTAGTTCTCAATCATTTTACTTTATTGATGCGTTTTCCAATCATCGTAATTTGCAACTGAGGACACGGTTTCTCTCCACATGCGATCTAACAGCGACGTAATCATGGGCTTAATTTAGTACAGTGGCGGAACCAGAATGGATAATTGTGACAAAACATCCGTTTTCAACAATTATTAGTCCTGACCTGTTCTCAGTCATTTTCATAATTAACAGAAGGTTCACTCCGAGAGCACTCCGCACTTAACAGGTGCTGCTTGTTCTCCCTGATTAGGTAAGATGACAGTCATTCATCTGGACGCGTATTTGATGTATTTAAATCAACGTAATTCAAAACTGCATACCTGTCTACTCTCACGCAAATAGCTGGAGCTGCATGCTTTTTATATCCTATTGAACTGCCGAGTGCCACTTTTTTTTTAATCAACCCACACAATACCCAGAGTGAAAGTCTGCGTTCCGTTGGAATGCGGACCAGTTCAATCAACGCAAAGCATTAGCCTATTAGTAAGTAAATTATTTTTCTGTACTGAATTTAGCCTATGATTTCATTAGATCGCATATGGAGAGCAACCATGTCTTCATTTGCCAATTACAATAATTGGAAAACGTGTCAATAAAGGGAAATGATTGAGAACCAGAAAGGACTAATTGTTGTCATAAAGGGACGTGTCTTTGCCCCCCCACTAGCTACGCCACTGGTGGCCATGGGACATGTTATGCTCTGATCAACATAAAAATATAAAATGGCTCTGTTTGTTTTCAGTGGTGTGCAAAAAGAACCTGGACAGCACCACCGTTGCAGTCCATATGGACGAGATCTACTGCAAGTCCTGCTACGGAAAGAAGTATGGGCCAAAAGGCTACGGTTTTGGAGGAGGAGCTGGGACCCTGAGCATGGACACGGGAGAATCGCTCGGAATCAAACATGACGCGTAATTCCTGCAGTCCATCTTTTCACGAATACTTACACTTTACTTTCACTTTCAACATCAGCAGGAGTTGAACGAGAGATGATTTTTTTAGGGTTGAAGTAAAATACCTGCAGTACGTCAATCTCCAGGAACAGGGTTGGGCAGCTCAAATCTTGCTGTTAATTGATGAGTGCTTTATTAGTGTTGGAGTGAAACCCTACAGATCTGGTCGAACAGCTGCCCTGAATCAGTGTTCCTTAAGCAATGAGTCAGAATGCAGAATAGGCAACAGCAGTGATGTGGGTCCAAGAACAAGCTAGCGGTGCAATAGACAGTGCAAGTATGTGATTGTTAATTTTCCTTGCGTAGTCCAGTGATAAAGAATGTCTCTAAATTTGTTCTTAGCAATAAAAGGTTGTACAATCATTTGTCTACATCATACAGGATGGACCGATTCACAGGACTGATGGAGGTTGGTTCTGGAATGAATCAGCAGTTCACAAGATAAAACTGCACTAATGACCATTGTCAATTTTCACTTGTCAAGCAATGAGTAACTTGTTTTAAGTTACTATTTGCTTGACAAGTGAAAGTTTTCTTATTCCATTGGCAAGCTAGTCAAAATGACCTCAAATCAAGGACAAATTTTTTTGTCTTACTAAGAAAAATGGTGATAGAAATAAGCGCTTTAAATCATAATATAAGTTCATTCATCTTACCTAGTAATTTCATCTTTCACTTTTTGCAGTGCAGATGCAGTTGTGAAACCTTGTGTATAAATTTTGCTAATGCAAAGGGTTATGATGGATATATTCCAATGATTCTGCTGTTAGATAATAACATGACACTGGAACTGGCGGAAGAGGCGCACAATGGCTTGTTTTGTTGACAAGTGAACAACAACTTTGGCCTTTGCCTGAAGTTGCCTCAAGCATCGCACTAGTTAGTAAGCTTGATAGGACGCAGTATGTCACCACATTTCCAAGTCGGGTCCTGCTAGTCTTTTTAATTAGAATATAGTCAGCAAATATGTTTTTAGGTTTGGACTTAATACTGAAACAGTCAATTATTCAAGGTGATGCAGTGAGGACTCATTTGAATTTCACCAAATTATTTTGCACATTAAGATGCCATTTTCTCTTCCTCTCATTCAGGCCAGCCCCACATCGCCCCACCAACAACCCCAACACTTCCAAGTTTGCCCAGAAGTCCGGGAGCTCTGAAGTGTGTCCTCGTTGTGGCAAAGCCGTCTACGCCGCCGAGAAGGTGGTGGGAGGTGGAAATGTAAGCGAGAGAAGCATCACGGGGTGTTCCTAAACCAGTGGGCCTGTCGCAAGTATTTGAGGAATTTTTACAAAGCTTAAAGCTTACTGCAGATTTCTGAAACACTGAATTAAAGAGATTAGCTCTCACTTGTATGACTTCCAGGTTTAAAGCTGGATATTTTACTACTCGTATCTGTAATTTCTCAAATGCATCTGCTTTATGCAGGCAGCAGCGATGGGCAGTGCTCAAACGCGCAACATTTCCTCACTTAGTACATGCTCTTATGCAGAGAATCTTAGATGAATTACGCTTTACTTCCGAGGTAGTGCGATTGGAAAATTCAACTTCCATTCAGGTTATGAAGAGAGATATTTCAGATGGGGTCACATACAATTGGCATGGGTGCTACGTCAGTGCTTCGAATCAAAATCAAACCCAAAACCTTTGTACTACAACTGCAATTACCTAATCATCATATCACACTGCAAATGGGATGCTATTCCGATGACTATCACACTATCAGACAGTTCAAAATCATGGCCCTTGCCTTTCAAAATGACCATATAAAGAAGACAAAGGATTTGCGAGAACTGCAACGATTAGTCGATTAATCAACTATTTGTCTACTATTGAGAAAAGTCCAAATTCTTGCTTTCTAAAAGTAAACATTTTCTGCCTTCTCCTCTTTGACAGTTAACTGATCTTCTTTTGAGTTGCGGACAAAACAAGACATTTAAAGATGTGATCCTAGGTTTCGATAAACTCTGATCAAGATTTTTTCGGCATTTTCTGACATTTTATAGACCAAACAACAAAATTATTCATTAAGAAATTAATTGACAATAAAAATAATTGTTAGTGTCCACAGTCTATCCTGATGATGTCACTGCCCTCACACTCAGGCCTGGCACAAGGGCTGCTTCCGCTGTGCTAACTGTGGGAAGGGCCTGGAGTCGACCACGCTGGCTGACAGAGACGGGGAGATCTACTGCAAAGGTCAGCTGGGGACACTGCTCGTCTACAACACACATTAAACTTTACATTACAGTTACTAGCCCAAGGCTTTTACCCAAAGGGACTTGATGAAAGGCTTGATGAAAGTCAACTACATGGGGGCCAATTCCCCCGGCAGTCATGTGAGTTTGAGGGCCTTGTACAGGGGCTCAACATATGTACCTTCATTCTTGAACCTCCGACTTTCTGAAACTAGGCTTCAGGCTGCTTATTACATTACTGCCATGCACTGCTTATTGTATAACATTGACAGAACATTCCAGCAACACTGAGAACAATTCATGTTACCTGGGATGCCACTGCCACAGATATCCCCTTCCTGTCACAGGATGCAAGGTCATTTTGAGCAAAGAAAAATGCAAGGCAGAGCACATGAAATATACCTGATTCAAAGCACTATCGACCAGCTCTTCCACTGGGCCTCGCTGTGTATATATTACTGTACCTGTTGGTGAAAAAAGAGTCAAGATGGCGTCTGGATTAGCCCAAGGACAGTGTCCCATGTGATGTAATAATTCTGCATAGTAACAAAATGTGCCTTGTGTACCTTTATGCTCAGTTCCTCAAAGTAACTCTTTGTGGACTCAACTTCTTCTCTGCCTGTGAGCACATCTGACGCATGTTTGATGAAACCTGCCTGTTTCTGACGTGACTCTCCCATCCTCTGTTCTTCTGTAGCTTGTTACGCCAAGAACTTTGGCCCCAAAGGGTTTGGATTCGGTCAGGGCGCAGGAGCCTTGGCACATGCTCAGTAGGATCCACAAACCACACCACCCAACAGAAATAAGCCCCGCGTGAATTTCAGCCTGCAGCTTCCAGCATCCGTCACTGACTCTCAGGATTCCTCCGCAATGCATATCACACCATGTAAAGCCCCAAGAGCTAAGAATCAGCAAATGAGATGATGAACCAAACTAACCAATCAGCAGTGAGAGGACTTATTCACTCAAGGTCAAAGGGCCCAAAGTGCATACAACATGATCCTGTCTTTTTTTTTTTTTTCCAATCACATGCCCCATGACCTTTACCATAGAATACAGCCACACTGTAGTGTACACCTGAAGCAGGTTAAACTTAGAAATGAAAATTAACCAACTGCCTTAAAAATCTGAGTTAACTCAACAAAATTTTAGTTAACCCAGATTGAAGATAAACTTTGTATCAACTCACAGTTAGACAATTGAAAACATTAAGTGAAACTTTTGAAAACTTAGAACCTGAGTTCAATGTCTTAAACTTGTGAGGACATATCACAGTGCAACTGCATTAACAATGTGTTCAATAAACATCATGTCTCCGGCAGTTAAACTTCAGCTTAACACAGGAGCACTGTTCTGTCCCCATGTTGCCCACAGGCCACGGTGTTCATATAAAATACTTCACCTGCACTGAGTACTTCACATTCATGTACTCACCCCTCTGTTTTCACTGGACTCTTCGCCATGGATTCATCATATCCATCATGTGATCCTGGGATAATTTTATTTATTAAGTTGTTGCTTCACCAATTTTTCATACATGTGATATGACAGCTATATCAAATGACAGTAAAAAAAAAGTTGAATTAATATTTCCATTTCCAAGAGATTTAAAAAAAAGTTTTTTTAATTTATTTAACTTTCCAAGCTTCTTTGTTCAGTGTAACTGCATTATTGTCTTTGTGTATATACAACTATTGCAATAAGTGAGCGCACAAGTTATTATCGGTCAACTGTAACACAGATTCAATGAAGCACAGTCAGCATAAAAAAGTCAAAAAGGCTTGTGTGTTTTGTGTATTTTTTTAATACTGTTATGGACCATATATATATATATATATATATATATATATATATATATTCCAAAATATTCCATATTCCAAATAAAGTTCAATTGAATTGAATTGTAATCCAGAGATGAATAACACATGGTCCTAATGCAATATGCTGCACACATGAAACTCTAAAATGATGGCCACATTTGATTTGCAGTTAGATTTTGATATTTAACAGATGGAAAGGTATCACCTTCCTCAGCTGAACATTAAGAATGAAGAAGGGCGAGCCGAAACTCCAGAAATGGCAGTGATTACATTCAGACACATTGGCCAGAAAAGCATAGTTTAACAACAACAAAAATGGCCCACAAAAAAATAACAGACAATGGGTTGTTGTCCTTGTGGCAGTGAGATGGATCTGTTGGGGTGGAGCGACACTGTGGTGATGCAAGAATCACTGAAGAGGGTGAAACATCTCTCTCCGGCCGGCACTGAAAATAATGGAGGGTGCAGATCCCAATCCAGCATCTGTGCGCATGCGTGTGTGTGAGTGTGTGTGCGTGCGTGCGTGTGTGTGTGTGTGTGTGTGTATGTGACTGCCCATGCGCGAATGAGTGCACACATCAATGAGCGCTTTTGAAGAGAGAGTATCAGACTGCGCGCGAGTGGCAGAGTTGGAGGTAGGTAATGCGACTGGACTGGAAACAATGTGGCCACATGAGGGCCCTATTTGAGGGAACATGAGTCATGCCCAGTGTTGAGCTCTGGTACAGACTCAATTTATTTTTTGACAGAAAAACTCATGATCCCATTCCTTCGGCTGTTGAGTACTGTTTCATACAGGGTTGGGCCGTGTTCCTGTCATATGGGAGGGATGGTAAAATCAAAAAGATTCTCAATGAGTCGACTTCTAAGTGTTCACCTCCGTTTGAAAATTGAACAGGACTCCCGTCCCCAGGGGTGTACTGTAAATGCAGTATGTATTTGGATGGACCTGGGTAATGAACCAAATTGTTATACCAGCAGTCTCTAACTGGACCATAAAATGGCTAATGGGCTGCAGGTTCTATCTCTTACTTGCTCCGCCCTCTAACGGGCTTCACTATTGGTTGGGTGCCTGAGAAGATAATTGAACTCACCTGCTCGGTAGGAGTGGGTAGCGCACTCACCCCCTATAAAGCCCCGCTGCTGTCAATGCTCATCCCCTTTTTCACTCAGCCTGCTGAAGAATTGGACTAAAGCGAGAGAGCATCCATGGAAAAATCCTGCTTCCAGTGTGCCTCCCCCGTGGTGGCCAAAGACTAACACGACGGTTGCTTCGTGTGTTTGGGCTGGCGTCACCAGGTGGAGGCTGGTTCTTGTGCTACCTGCGCAGCGCTCCCCTGGGAGGAGCGTAAGCACCGGCAGCAGTTCTTGCGCGTGTATCAGGAAGATCCGGCAGCCCTCTTCTGTGACGAAAAGCCTCCCCCTGAGCACCGCTACCCGTTGGACGACCTGCCTGGGTTATTCCGTTCAGCGGCAGTGTGGATGGAAATGCTCCTGCCTCCGCAGCCCCCGAACACCCACGGAGACGACTTCACCATAAGCCTATTGGCCCAGCCAAAGTCCAAGCAGCGGCCTAAGGTGATTTGCCCCCAGATGCCGCCCATCATCGGATACGCCCAACTTGATTGCGGGAATCCGGTCGCCGCTAAATCCCCAGCAGTGGCGCATGCGCCATATTCCACCACTGAAGGCTAAGAGTGGGATACGGCCATCCCGCCCATTGTGGACGTAGTGAGATGGTGCCTGGTCCCCACTGCCTCTATGTGGCCAGGCGGTCAGCCGCTGCATCCGTCCGAGAGGGACAGGATGACAGCGAGCCTGCTCGACCGCTGTTATACCGACGCGGCTCAGGGAGTTGCGTTGGCTGACAATCTGGCGTTCCTGGCTGCCTCCTTGGATCGTCTTGCACACCAAAATTCGGAGTTGGCACCGGAAGAGATTGAGGAAATCCAGACTACGGCCGCAACAATGCTCTGGATGTCTCAGGCATTCGCCATTACCGGGGGAAGGAGCATGTGTGCAGCCCAAGTGAGGCACCGCCACCTGTGGCTGGGGCTATCTTCTTTAAAGGAGTGGGAGAAGCGGGCGCTAATTAATGCGTCCATTTCCACCACGTCGCTATTTTGGCCGGACATCCAAACCATGGTGGATTGGCTAGAGGCAGCCCGGAAGGCAGCTGAACAGCTGGGCTCCCACCTACGCCCGCTGCAGTCCGCCGCTGGGCTCCGCTACACTCAACCACCGCCCAGCCTCTGCCGCCGTAGGTCGGATGATCGGCCGCTCCCCGGACCCAGCTAGCCAAGCCTGGCTGCGTCAAACTACTTGTGGCAGTAGTACTCAACCAAACTTGGTGGCTAAACCAAAAATTGATAACTTTTAGTGCTGGGATTACTAAAGACGAATCTCTAAATGCAAGGAACTCAGTTTGCCCAGGCGCTCCACCAGCGAAGAAACGTGCACAAACTAAAAGCCAGCATGTTGCCAACACAGCTTGCTCAAGCAGCTTGGTCAGGACACATCAGCTGACTTCACTTCCGTGTGACCAGGAAGCAGGAGTTGCGCACCATTTTGGCTCCTGAGGTCTCGCAAAATTCTCACTATGCATCCCAGTGGCAAGAGACGGGTTGTGTACGCAAACGTAAATCTGATACTTGGGCTTCCAAATTAGTGGAGGAAAGTGTCACTCGTTCTGCCCCACAGCTTGAGATGTGTTTAATAGCTAATGTTTCTGAGGGTAAATGTCAGGAAGAGCTTTCGCTTGACTCAAACAGCTGTGCCCCCACCACCCATGGTGAATGAGTCACCAGTTGATGTGCTTGGGGTTGCAGTGGATGAGCTGTTGCCATTGGCTTCTCAGTCCTTTCGGGCAGGGCCCCCTGGTCGAGCCCTCCAAGGGGTGGGGCGTCGTGGGAGGGCCTGGGCTATCGGAGACCATAGAATCAACTGCTTCACCACTAACAACCACTATCAGTCGTGGGTGAGTTTGTGCGCCCCCCTCCCGAAATGGTTGGACAGAACATTGCAGAAGGGATACGCATTGCAGTTTTGCTGCCGTCCTACCCCATTCAAAGGCATTGTGCGGACGAAGCTCCCCAATTCCGTCCAAAGAGCAGTTTTGAAGGAAGAGGTACACTCGCTTCTACGGAAAAGGGCCGTAAGACTGGTTACTCTGTCAGAAGCTCAAGCGGGATTTTATTCCCCTTATTTCTTGATCCCCAAAAAGTCGGGAGGCCTGAGGCCCATTCTGGATCTTCGGGAACTAAACAGTTACATTGTGCACAGACTATTCCGGATGCTGACGGTGAAGGCGTTGCTGGAATGTGTCAGGGCAGGAGACTGGATGACGTCAATAGATCTGACAGATGCCTATTTTCATGTCCCAATCCTGCCGCACCATCAGAAGTTCCTTTGCTTTGCGATGCAGGACCGGAACTTTCAGTTTTGCCGCCTCCCATTTGAATATTCCCTGGCACTGCGGACATTTTCCAAATGTGTGGAAACAGCCCTAGCGCCGCTTCGGCGAAGAGGGGTACGGATTCTAACCTATCTGGGCGATTAGCTGATCCTGGCCCCTTCCGAACAGATGGCAACCGCCCAATTGAGGTTGGTGATGCGGCACATTGCGCAGCTGGGCTGGGCTATCAACTGCGACAAAAGCACCCTGCAGCCAAGCCAGACAGCGTGGTATTTAGGAATGCAGTTGGACTCTCAGACCATGACTGCACGCTTGTCGGTGGAGAGAGCAGAAGCGATCCTGTCTTGTGCCCAACGGTTACAGGACACAGGCTCAGTGCAGGCAATAGCAGTCATGTCGCTACTGGGGATGATGGCTGCAGCCCATCTAGTAGTCCGCTTAGGGCTACTGCACATGAGAGCTCTGCAGCGTGTTCATACGCCTTCAGCTGGACCCGAGGCAAGACCAGTAGCACATGCTCCGCATACCATTGCAAACATGGCGAACCTTAGCGTTTTGGGCCTCATGCAGCCGGCTCTGCAAGGGAGTTCGAATGGGGTGCGTGGCTCACTATGCCCATGTATTTGTGGATGCCTCCCTCACAGGGTGGGGCGGAACTTGCGGCCCTGCTTCTGTCGCTGGTACATGGCAGGGTCCTCGGCGGCACATCAACCTAGAACTCAAGGCAGTTCAGAGAGTACTGCACCATTTTTACTCACAGTTGGATGGGAGGCACGTCCTGGTGAGATAAGCTACCGCCGTTGTGTTGTCCGATCTCAACAGGCAAGGGGGGGTCAGATCTGTGGCCCTACACAAGATGGCGGCTTCCATCCTAATATGGGCAGATTGCCATTTCTGCTCCCTGAAGGCCTAGCATGTTCCTGGCATTGGAGCCTCCCACCAGCGACAGCCGAACAAATCTGGAGGCTGTTCGGGCGACCGAATGTGCCTTTCGGCCTTGGCATCAGCCAGGAGGGTGAGCGAACTGGGAGCCCTCTCCGTGCACCTGTCATGTCTGACCCTAAATGAAGACAGTGGGTCAGTGGAGCTTCGCCCTAATCCGTCCTTCCAGCCAAAGGTCATCACCACAGCCTTCAAATCGTCTGTGATCCGGTTATAGGCTTTCTGCCCTTCGCCTCATGCCACCAGCAAACAGGAACGGATGCACCAACTGTGCCCAGTACGCGCGCTCAGCCTGTACGTGGGACACACGGCAAGCCTTACGAAAGCGGATCAGCTGTTTGTGGGCTATGGCGGGCGAGCTCAAGGGGCCCTCCTGTCCTCGCAGCGCCTCACCCACTGGATCTGTGATGCTATCTGCAGAGCCTATTCGGCAGTGGGCCTCATCGCGTCGACGGGGCTGATCGCATATTCTACCTGGGGCATCGTATCTTTCACAGTGCTATTTAAGGGCGTATCCATGGAGGAGATTTGCAAGGCGGCCTCGTGGTCTTCCGCATCTACCTTTGCGCAGTCATATCTGAGGGACATGACCGCCAGCTCGGTCGCACATTCAATCCTCCAACACTAACTAGTATGTTACCACACCCTGGGGCAATGCGCTCTGGGGGCGCCTCGCCTGCAGGTGTGGGGGCTTTTCGACGGGAGATGACAGCTACAAGCCCCCTCCCATCCATTCTTTCGTTCAACGGCCTTCGCCGTCGGTGTAAACCAATAGCGAAGCCCGTCAGAGGGCTACGCACGTACCCATAGAACTGGAGTTACATCCAGGTAACTGTGGGTAACTTGTGGGATCTGAGCTTTTCGAAAAATGCAAGATTCGTTGTTGTAATGACAAGTTGGTTGTCGACATGAATGTTACTTGAAAGTAGGAAATAGGTACTTAATATGCATTTCATATGATGTTAATGTATCACCATTTCAGAGCTTCATCTACATGTCCATTCATCCTTCCTTTCCTTAATCTTGGCTCTGGCCATTGGGTGGTGAATTGAAAGAAGAGAGCGGCAGGTGTGATGGAAAGAAAAAGAAAGGGAATAAAAGAGGAGTGATGTAGTGAAATTGAATGTGCTTGCTCCTCCAAATGTAAATTCAGACCATGTCTTTTAGAAATGTCCAATCTTCATTTACCCATTTAGCAAGTCGTAATCTTTAATAACAGTGGACCTTGGTCAATTAATGGGTTAACAGCAAAGAAATAATAACAAATAGAGGGACATTTGAATGTGCCCAAATTCAAAGCCTTGCCCTACATGTTATTGTCCAAAACATTGTTGTTGGAAGGGGTCTTTCTCACTGAGTGATTAGTGCTGGTCCCACCACTTCTTCTTCTCTTTTGCCAATGTTTTGGGAGTAAAACTTACGAAGTCTGACATTTAGATTTCGCACAGCACTTAAACCTAGAATGTTTTAAAATGCACTGTAATCCTGAATTCATTTAGGTACAGTTACCTCAGCGGTCAGTGTTTAATACTTTAATTGACTGTGCTCATCCACTGAACAGAGTGGATGAACTGATCTCACTGTTGGCCTTTGAAGCCATAGATTTAAAGCCTCTCTGACAGGGATGGCTGGATATGAATGATGCTGCATCACTATAGCAGCCTTCAGTTCATCTACTGAAACCACAAATGGCAGAATAATGGACAAAGCACTCTTATGAAGTGATGTAGCCTACTTCATTCTCTCAAGAGGGACCATTTGTCACGAAGCCAGGGCAAAGTTTCACTTTGTGAATTTGACAATGATGTTTTGTGAACCATTTGGCATTTTGAGTTATGATCCACTATATAGTTCTGACCAGCAGCCAAGACATTCTGGCACCGCTGTAGCTGAAGGACGGACAGGAATATTGCTTTGACCATTTGTCGTTTCTCATTGAGATCATGAAATCTATTATGCGACTGAGGATAATTGTTATCAACAACTGAGTTGCGCTATGGATCGATAATTTTTTCAAATGCTAATTTTGACATTCATTTCATTTGGTCCTCTATGCTTAAATACTATGCAGCTATTGCTCTACTCACAGCACTGGGATTGGCTGATTGGTTAATGTGATCACACTGATAACTGGGATGGAAAAAAAGGCTCTACATGACCAAGCTCTTTGACATTCGTCCAGGTGCTTATTGGTTTTTGGGCTTCACATCTTGATACCTGGAAACAGACCCAAATCTCCCTGATATCACAAATATGAGGCAAAGGCAAAAGTTTGTAATGCTTGGTACCCTGGTTCAGATTGACCTGTGGAGTGAAAGTGCCTTTTTTCGAAGATTGAGACAACCATAGATATACATAAACACTAGATGGCTCAAGCACGCTGCGAGCCAATGTGAAGTAACGTCGTCACAGCGCGGCCATCTTGGGACAGGACTGCTCGATCACTCATAACATTACAGCCAATGGAGCACGGACTTTGAAATAACAGTGAATTGCTCAACTCTCCCAAATTCTCGACTGATTTTCAAACAAACGGCTTGGTTTGTCGGGTAAACATCAGAGATGTAGTTATTTAACTGGATTTTAAGAATAATTAAAACCATTAAATTTGGTATAAAAAGTGCATTAAGGTTTGTAATAACCCAATCCGTTTGTAAATCCGTCAAGAATTCAGTGAGTTACGAGTATTAAAGCGAGTAAATCATCCACCTTACCGCCGACTACAGCACAGCGCAACAGAGCAGTCCCCTGTCCTAAGATGGCCGATCAGTGACGACGCTGCCGACTCTGCCTCGAGCCATCTCGTGTTTATATATATCTTTGGAGACAACACTCCCCCCCCCCATCTGCTGCCCTGTCGCTGTGCCCTGCGCCGATAAAAGGTCAACATACTCTGAGGAGCAGTAGCCTGTAATTCTACATCCTCACCAGCAGAGTGCGCTGTTTTCATGGTCTAATGTATTATCCTAGGTTGCAGTGCAATGGTTATATGTCCGTTTTAGAGGTTTTGAGAAAAATGGATTTTTAGGTTTGCAAATGTTCTGTTAAATCAGGCGCATAATTTTCATCATTTTTATGTCAGTCTCTTTTACTGCATGGTTCAAGAGTATACTGAACATGTAAGTTTTCATAAATGTGGTACTGCGACATCATGGCCAAAATTGCCAAAATGGACATGTCAGCTTTGTGCTCCAACAATTCTAGCACTTGATGTGACATAACACAATGGTGATAGATTGAAGTTAAGTTTGTTTGCAATGGCAGACAGATGATTCTGTAATAATATTCATGTTTATTCATCAAAATATCATTGTTTAATTCATATAAGCAGATTTTGTTGGACATACCTTAAAATGAAAATACGAATTCTGTTTAAACCTGAGGCGCATGGACATAATTATTGTGCTCCAGGAATTAGCTGATGGAAATGTGTGACAGGAGGTACAAAACACCATTGTGCTCCAAACCCTCGTTATGTTCTATCCTCATTTCTCCAGGAAGCTGAGTTCTGTGCATTGGTAAATCATCTCAGTGCTGACAAGTGTTTACACATTTAGATACTTTCACAGAACTTTATTTCAAACCCAAATGTATATAAACATCATTGTAACATTTTGTTTGTTCTTTTCAAATCACTTTTTTTTTCGGTTCTGCCATCTTCTGTCCCAATTTATAGGTTTAAATAGGACCTCTGTTCCTCAGCCTTGAAGGTGAATGTACATTTTGATGCATGATCAGATAATTTTTTTCTTTTTTCTCTGCATCGGGTTGAATTTGGACAATGACAAGAAAAGTCTTCTAACTCTTTAGCCAGATCATCAACCTTTTGTTAAAAAAAAAAAAAAAAACAGCCCAGAGGAGGAGAATCTGATGACGCTTTGTTTGTGGTCCATCTTGTAATAATGGTCTTTACAGGAAATGTAAATGCAATTGTTTCTGCTATAAAGAATTTTGTGGATATTTATCACCGTGTGATCAATAACCAATCACATGAAGTGTTCTGCTCTGCTAGGGGATATATTGGCGGCAGACCTGCAGCCATGAAGCCTGGAGTGGTTAATTCAATCGTTTACAGAGAGCTTTCAGGAGCTCTGAGCCCCAGCCTCATTTACAGGGGTATTTGGCTCAAAACTCCTCCACCTCACTCCCAGGAAGGTGTTGGTCCTGTTTGGAAATGGCGGGTGGGGGGGGATTTGCTATTGAATTAAATGTCTACATTCTGTCCACTCAAAGAAAATTGCAAGGTACATTAACCTTGGCAGTTATTCTGTTCGATTTACCCTTCATATAAACAGGATTGTCTCCCTGAGTTTGGAGTTCTTTTTGAGGAGATACGGCAATGAATGCCGCCCTGAATTACTGGCTCTGGAAAAAATAGTGTTTGGATGCGGACAACAATTTGGAAGAAACTAGAGCATTGTTTTGTAGCTGATGATGATAAAGTATAATTGTTTAAGGGACTGGATCTCTGATCTTAAGTTGATAGGTTATATTGCTTTAAGAACATCTTCACTCTAACACTGCCGAGTCTCCAGCGTATGAGATGTACTGTGGAGCAATGGTTAGAAATCCATTATCTCTCCCTCTCTCTCTCTTTTTCCCTCTCTCTTACTTCTTCCTCCTTACTTCCCTCCTTCCGGCATGTATATCTGGAGGCATGCTGAGCTGAAGTAGTTTATTTACAGCTTCTGTAGAGCAGTGATATACGTCCTCCTCTCCTCTGTGGGCTGTGATGAAGGCAGGCTGTGAGCACGTTTGTTAGCTGTGAGCACGTGTGATTAAAAACGGCTACTTCTCCTCGTTCTCCACGTTTCCTTCGTCTCTGAGGTGTTCGTTTGTTGATGCCACATGTCCTCCTGCTGGTTTCGAGTTTGTCCCAGTCATTTGCCTGCAGAAGAGGGGGCCGGTCCCCAGTTTCCGGTCTCCAGCTTCCACTGCTGCTCATTGGTGAGTTTACGCTGTAAGACTCCATTGCTTTCAAATCCTGAAAATAATATTTCTGTGCATCTAGGAGCGCATCTATTCACTTAATATTCGATATCTTTAATGAGTTATATTGTTTCCAGTCCTTGTGATGTTAGGTGCATCTTTATAGAGTGTGAATGTATTAAAAATATCCAGTGTAGGTGTGCAGTTCCACGGACTTTAACTCGAGTAACTGACTAATCAGTCTTCAGGAAGAGGTGATGAGTGTCTTGGTTTTGAGTGGAATAAAAACCTTTCCCCACACAAACATTTGGGGTAGAGTTGGACACCCCTGTTCTGTGAAGTGAGGCTTGAGTAGCTTCTCAGTGCCTCCATTGAGGCCATCATCAGCTTTATGCTGGCGTAAAAGTGATGCCGCAATGGGTGGAAGCATTTTTAATGGCTTCATTATAATAAATATTATGATTAATAATTTATCTATAATTTATAATTCATTTATTTATTTTTTATTTACTTATTTTTTCCTCGATGTGTTATGTGAAGTTCAGTGGCAAAACTCATGGCACATGTTCGGTCTCGCAACATTGACTCTCGCGCCTTGACCGTGTGCGACCGATGCGCGGAGTTGTGGAATTCTGTACCTTGATGTAGTTTGAGATTTCTCGTCATTTATAATGGTTGGTAACGCCCGTCCTTGCTCCTTTTTCATTTGTCTGAAGTTGTGGATGCCTGTAGTAATGCATCAATAGCCAAAATGTGAGGCTTAGGCATTAGATTTCGCGAGTGTCCTCATCTCTGGCGCTCAGTTTGTTTCTGTCTATTGTCTTGGTGGCGCATGCGGCAGCGGTTAACAGCCTATAGCAAATGCTCAGAAATAAGAGCACTCACCCCCTCATTAACTCCAGCTCACTTATTAGCGGCTCCCGGCTGCACAGTCCAGTTTAAGCGGCAAATCAAGGCAATTGGAGCAAAATCCCGGGGTGGACTTTTACTCTTTGAACACAGATTTTGCTGCGCTACAAAACTTTATTGTTGTGCGTATTTCCTGTTTTGAATATTCAATGATGAACACTATCACAGTCTATCGAGTCGAAGGGTTGCAGCACAGTCTGAGGTGTATGTGATATAGTCAGGGAAAGATTTGTCTTAGATAAATGTCTCACTGCGGACAGCCTCACTGCAGCTCCCGTACTGGGGGCTGCTCGGCCTCTCCTCCATTACCTGCCAATGAGCCACCATTAGCGTAATGAGGGCCCACATAGGGGTGAGTCACTGTGTGGGGGTTTAATCTTCCTGTGTATGGCTAAAATTATGCCCTGTCTCAGTGCATACCAGCAAGAGGTTGTGTGTGCGTGTGTGTGTGTGTGTGTGGGCTGCTGATTGACTGAAATTCCATGTTTGTTGAGATGGTTAACCTGAGATTTATTCGGGGATCAGTTAGACTGCAGCCGATATTGTTGACTGGGAAGTGGGCGGTGCTGTTGTTTTGGTGCCATTCGATTAGTTTGTGTCGCTTAGAAGCATGGGACTGAGATCCTCACCTTGTGATTGGTCAGATTTTTCATGGTGTGACATTATTCCAATCACTTACCAACAGGGGGAGCACATTATCACCTGCATCTTACAATACACACTGCAGAGATTCTCTCTCTCTCTCTCTCTCTCTCTCTCCCCCCCTTCCTTCAGATTGTAATTACTTAGGGCAGAGAGGATCTATTTTCACTGACTGACGAAGGCAGAAAGGAAGTTCACGAGGGGGGCTACAATCGATATGGGGGGGCTGCCTCTCGCCCACATTCTCATGGCTGCTTGGGCTGTAAATGATGGGGTTTGGAGCTGAGACTCATTTCAGGATGCGGCCCGGAGGAGGTTGGCTGCATACAGTGCTCGCCTTAAACTGTATTTTCCTCCCTTGTGGTCTCGGACACGTAGCCGAGCTCGCTGACCTTCCCTTGCTTTTTCAGTGTCCAGCTTTGTGGCTCTTTTCAGGCCATGTTCAAACTCAGTTTCTGGAAGTTTCTCTGTGATGCGTATGATTATTCTCCAGTTATGGGCACACAAAAAACACTGTCCGTTTTCTGGCATTGACTCGGAATGCCTCAATGCAGATAAAGTTGTGTTAGCCCTGCTAAATATGTTCCTAATCTTTAGATTTAGGTATTTCCTGTGAGCTCCAGCTGTCTCTCGGTTCCGTATGGTATCTTCAAGGGTTCTTCCCTATTATGTTCTTATCCCTGTCATGTCGCACACTGTAATCAGCCTATTGGTTTTTTTCTCCCCGTGAAGCTTGTGGTCTGTACAATAATTTGCCTGAGTGAATGCTTGTCTAATTACCTCCCCATATCACTCCTGAAAGACGCTCTCTGATATACTGCAGCACTCACTGATGCACTGATATGTAGCGTGAGGTCAGTGCACCTCAGCTGGCCTGTGTTTCTTCAGTTAAATGTGCACTTCAGTTTTTCTAGTGAACATCATGAGAGATGCCTTTTTGGTCATAAAAAGTGAGCTTCCTTGCCATTCTGTTCAAATACATTTTTTCTTAATTTGGCAGAGGGCTACGCGTAGAAATCACTGCACGTGGTATGCAGAAAATTATGGAGTGCATCACCAAATCAAGAAAGTGTCTTTTTCCCAAGTATTTTGGAGCTCACTCAAAGTGCCACTCCCTCCTATTTCGGTCTTGTTTTGGTTGCCCACTATCGTTGCCCTGGGTTTGCTTTGACTCAATGAAAAGCAATGCAGTGCAAATCCTGAAAATAGACGTCTGATTGTGCTGCATGTCAATTAGCCCCATGAATTAACATGTCAACGTGAATCCTGCTGTTAACAGGGAAAATTAGCCTGAGTTCATCAGGGTTTCACAGCTAAAAATGTATAGCTAGTTTCAGAACTATGAACCTTTTCTACAAGTGGCTGTTGGATGTGCGTTTCGAATGTCCTATAAACTAATAATCAGTCTTGGAATAAAACAGGGAGGAAAGCTAAGTGCCTCTGAAGGAGAAAGGCTAAGAGCTCTCTGCCTCCTCCATCCTAATGGTTCTGGTGGCCGTGGGTCTGCCCAGTCTGGTGTTTCAACCCCACTGGACCAGAGCCAAAGCCTCCATTTGTGAGCAGAAAGAGTCTGACTGCGGCAGTTAGTGATGTTGGAGGTTCACTGTTGGAAGATTGACACACAGCCCTGGTGTGGCAGGGGTGGGGGCTTCTGTTGATCCAACCAATGGGCTGGAAATCGGAGGGGGGATGGGGTAATTCCCCTCTCTGGATGTAGCACAGAACAGCGCTAATATCTGTGGCTGGTTAGTCCAAGTCAGGGTCCTTTAGAAAGAGAAGATTTGTGTGCAGGTGCTTGTCATTAGCTGGAGGGCGGGGGCTGTGTTTGCATCGTATCATCAGTTTTCTCTGACCAGCTCCACAGTACTGCGCATAAACGACTCCCCTCTGACCTCCCTGCTTTTGAAGGTCTTGTGTATGCAGCCAATCGGATCTCTTCTCCCAAAACTCTGAAGGGCACATTTTTGCTCCCGGCACCCCCGGTAGGTTGACTGTTTCCTATACGCTGTTTGGTTAAAGCGCTGACGTAGCTTACTTGTTGGAATAGGTTTACCAACACCATTTATTTGTGTTGATTTGTATAACAGATAATTGTAATGTATATGACACACATTTGTCGTACATTAGCGCTTTTAAAAAGTGTGATTGCGTGGCATAAGTGTGTTATTGCTTTATACAGTTAAGTGAATACGAAATTCTCACTTTGGATTGGCAGCCTCTCGCGACTTCCTGTTTCCTTTAACTCAGCCAAAGAGACAGCTGGTGAACAGACTCCACACTTGTTCTGGGTTCAAAACACAAAGTTGTTTTTATGAATAACTTTGTATATTGCATCTGCAGGACTGTTCTGTCGTTTGCTGGGAGTGCGGAATTAGTCGATGAAGTTTGTCTACAAATGCTCTCCTGTTTCTGTTCCTGAGGTGAGACACTTGTTGTTATTTAAGCACTTGTTTAATTTCTGTGACAGAATATCACAAGGGCCGAAACTTCCTTGGCTCGTAGATTGGTTGTTAATCGGTCCTCTCTGATGTGCTATGGTGAAAACCTGTAAATGCAGGTGCTGTGACTCAGAACAGATGTGTATCTGAGAGTGGATTGGGACAGGTTTTTTGTGACTGTGAATCTAATGACACCACGTTTTTCTCCAATGTGGCCCTGATTGCATCCAGTGGTTTTTGTACCTCTTTTTTTTTCTAATTTCTTAATCCTGTATCTCTGATTTGTATTTCTTGTTTCTCTAGTCTTTTGTCTCGTACAAAGAGTGTTTTTTTTTCTGCAGGAAAACAAATTCATGCTTATATGAAACTTTAATCAAATAAATTATCAAATGAAATTCATGATACCGCCGAGACCAGAAATTGCTCAGAAAAAAAGTAAGAACTTTTTGGTTTTATAATTGGAAAGACGCCTAATTATATGATTCGCGAATTTAATTCAGTGCAGTTATGCATGTGATCAGGCTTGTGTGTATGTACACACACACACACACACACACACACACACACACACGCACACACACACGCACGCACACACACACACACACACACACACACACAGTATGGTGAGCCACAGTATACAGAGGCACAGGGTCAAGGGATATAGCATCATGCTGCAGACAGATGTTTTTTTTCTTCTTCTTCTTTAAAGTGAAGTTGTTGTACAGTTAGAGCCTCATTTTACAAAATTAATTAGATGTAAACAGCTCATTTTGACACCTGATTTTGCGGGGACATGTACATTATTTTTGGGATGGTGTAGACGCAGGCATGCTGAGATGCCATGCTGCTGTTTACAGAAGCACCTGACATCAAATCCTGTGGCTGCGCCATTCTGTCATGCCGATTCGTGGAGCCTGGAGAGGATTGTAAGTAGCAGAATCTGTAGTTGCTCTTGGTCGGCAGCAGGTGGCAGTAGGCAGCTTAGAGAAAATCTGAGAAGCATCTGTTCTCAAGACTACTTATGAGTTAAATGAACCAATGCCTTTTATCTCTTTGTTCTGTGATGAACTCTTAAAATGCAGCTGAATGCAATAGGGCTCTGTCCCATTTTAATTTAGTTTAGCTGCCTGAGCTACTATTTACCCTGTGTATGATATAAAACTGTAAGGGACCATATTCTTCTCAACAGGTTAACTAGAAGCTAGATTTTCATGTCATTTCCTCAGTACACAGGAAATTGTCTCAGTCAAAATTTAGTAAAGCTATGTGAAAAGGCAGGTCTATGTTTCCGCCCTATTCACTGATTAACCTGAGCTGTAAAATGGCCGCCAGTTGTCTGATTAATCACTGGGACGAATAATCAATTCAGGCCTGCCCTGTTAGTTGTGCTGTGCCCTTTGTGTAATATTGGCTGGGATCCTAGGGGACTGAAACCCTACCTTCAGACTGACCGAAGTATTATTTTATCTGCACTGGTAACATAAGATAAATACACTTTATTGAACCCCGTGGGGTAATGTGTCCTTTGCATTTAACCCATCCTATGGTGAGGAGCAGTGGGCAGCCACAGCGCAGTGTCCGGTGACCAACTCCAGTTCTAAAGCCAGTTCCTTGGTGAGGCGTACCAGTAGGAGTGTTCCTATGACACATGTTTTTGTGGGTGGGGGAAACCGTAGTACCCAGAGGAAACCCACGCGAATACGGGGAGAACATGCAAACTCCGCACAGAAAGGCCCCAAGCCGGGTTCGAACCCACAACCTTCTTGCTGTGAGGCGACAGTGCTAACCGCTGCGTGTAATTCTTTTTTTTTTTTCTTTTTTTTATTATTAATTACTTTTATTATTTTATTATTTTGTATTAATTACGCTGCGTGTAATTCTGAAGTAGAATTCTACATCAGTTGATGACAGTTTGGTCATTAAAGTGGAAACCTTTTTTTCCAAGTTTAAGAACATAAAACTACACAACGTATTCAACATTCTTGCTCTGGCTAAATCATTCATGAATTACAACATGATTGCATCACATATTTTCATGATTCATAGCGTAGTGCTGAAAATACATCACTGCTAGATTGATCATGTATAAGCATTATGGAACAGTTATTGATTTATAAATTTGTACTCATAGCATACGTACAGTAGGCCTGCGTTGGCGTGCTGTAGTGTGGCACTTACACACAGTTGGCGGGAAAGGAAGTCATACATTCGTTTTCATAAGCAGTTCAGAGGACAGAAATGCCTGGTGTCAGCCTGTTCTGTTGTGTCTAATATGAGATGCCGTTAGCAGTGATTTAAGAACATAATTCTCATGTCATTACGCTCTTTATCCCTGCCATAATGATATGTTAGAGAGTGGTTTATAAGACTGCCATGGAAGTAGAAGATGGACAGCATCTCATTTGGAAACTCATAATAGGTTTGTGGGCAGCCACTAAACACACTGCAGATACTCAGAGGAGATTTTAGCAGGCTCATATCTGCATACCAGAAATGCAATTTATTCTAACGTTGGCCTGAAATGTGGGCCAGTTTTGTTCATGGCCGTTCTGCACACTTGCATTCTCCAAAGAAGAAGCTATATGTATAATTTATCAGAGCTAGGATTGTTGAAAATAAATGAAAGAATGATCGTACTCTTGACTTCAATTCAATCATTTATCACTCTTAATATTATGTATGAACTAAGTGAAGAATTGGCCTGCTTTTTTTTGGAGTTACGTTGCCAAATTTTGTTCCAGAATGAGGCCTGTTTAAAGTAAGACCCCCCCCATCTTGAAATTGTGATCCATGCATCACAGGGTCTCACCACCCCTTTGGTTGTCTGGTCGATGTAAAAGAGCGCCACCGTGAGGAGACGGGAGATTGTGCCGCCTACGGTGTGGTATCGTGTTGAGGACTGGGAGGCGTTTGCTTGCCTGAAAGGGACAAATTGAGATTCAATAACCAGGCCTCCTCAGCTAGGTTACACAGAGTCACTGGTTTTGATACCATTCTTTATTGGCCAGATAACATTTAAATGCACTATGCCAGCAGTCGTTAATGGGGATATTCTGTCAGTTGCTGCTTTCACCACCAAAGAAGCATGAAGGTCTTCTCCCTTAAGTTTGTGAAATAGACTTGGTCTGGTTGAATGGAGTGTACTGTCCTCCATTGCTGTTCGATCTCCACATCATAGTAGATCTCATGGTTCAGGATTGGTTACCACTTTTCTAGAATGTCTGATTGAAGTCTGTAGAAATTCTGGTGTGTGGTTTATGGGGTTTGGTAACAGATGCTGAGGGAGCTTCATCAAACGCAGTGTTTCAGTAATTTTGAGTATGGTGTCACAAGAATTTGGCCACACTGAACATGATGCTTGTCCAAACTGGTAGCCAAACTTTGGCACTTACAAGAGAACTCAAAAGAACTCTCGAGGGCCGCCGTATTTTCTGGCTTTATTCCCACATTTGGGGTTTAATTAAAGCTCTTGATTGGTCACATTGATGCACCTTCTTTAGCGCAGTTAAATTAGCTGCTAATTGTCTGGAAATTCCAACCAGCACAAAATTATGCAATCTCATGGTGTAATGTGCACGTGTTCCACTCATTGTCTTTGAATGAGTGAGTGATTGAGTGACACAAATTTTCAACACACAGCCAAAGGCAATAGTTTGCAACACCATGTGACAAACCAGCAAAGACTGTTGCTGCTAGGACTAGAGTTTGAGACCTTTGGGTAAGTGCAGTATTGTGATGATTATTTTAAGTGTTCATTTCTGGTTTTTAGCTTACCGGCCTTATGGGCTGATAAGATATTGTCGTGGCGTCCATCGTCCGGAACATTTCTTATCTTTTTTTTTTGCCTAATGAATTTTTGTGTAAATTTGCGATAACATACTATTAGACCATATCTCCAGACATTTTTTTTTTTTTGGATTTTTGATTGAATCATTTTTGTTCTTTTTATTAGCCCTTGAAATTTTGGCCCCAATGTTAAAGATAGGACTGAGAAATTTTTAAAAATTATTTCTCAAAAACTCCGTGATAAATTTCTTTTCTAAATCGAGCAATCAACTTGCCTTGGTGCCGTCAATGTACAGTGCGAGCACCATTTTGATTTAATCGACGGGTGCACAGTACTTTATGAATATGCAAGATGGCCTGTGGAGGCCAAATGGTCGCACATAGAGATTAAGTTTGTATTATCGACATATAGGAAGTCATATATGCCCTATATTTTGGCAATATTAAATTTGACCTCAGACGACTTTGAAAGGTCAAACTCGAGGTCAGGGAAAATATTAACAATATTAGAAAATATGACTTGAAACTTCAAAAAATTATTTCTCAAAAAGTGTCTGATAACTTTTTTCTAAATCTGGCAATCAACTCATCTTGATATACTTTATTTACAGTGCGAGTGCCATTTTGATTGAATCGATCGAAGTGGGTCAAATTGGGGTGCTATACTTTAACATTGCATCTTATGGAGAATGGACAAAATGGCCTGTGGAAGCTACATAGATTCTGATCGAGATGAAGATTGTATACCTCACATATAGGAAGTTATATATGACCTATATTTTGGCTCTGTTAAAGTTGACCTCAGATGACCTTGAAAGGTTAAACTTGAGGTCAGGCAAAATGTTTAAATTTTCAAAGGCTTCTAGGCTTGAAAATATTGGAGATTGGGAACAAATGTGTATTAAACACTTGTAGGAAGTCATGAACTTTCATTTGGTGTCCTTGCACTTGGCCATCAGTGACCTTCGAAGGTCAAACTTCACATAGTGAAATTTCAATGACTTCTATCAACAAAACTACAGAGAGCTTAGGCTTGTATTGTGGGCAAAAAGGAATTCATGTATGAAGTTTCATTAGGTGGCAGTGAACTTGACCTTCACTGACCTTCAACGGCTAAACTATTCAGTGAACCTTCAATGACTTGTATCAGCGAAATCATTACAGATTGAGTGTAGGTTTGTATTGGAGACGCAAGTAAGTATGCATTATATATTATCCAATTATATACGTATATTGGAGACATGGTTAGTCATATATGAACTTTCATTTGGTGACATTCATATTGACCTTCGAAGGTCAAACTTGACCAAGAGAAAATTCAATGATTTCTGTCACTGGAATGGTCACAGATGGAGCCTAGGTTTGTGTTACTGACACCTAAGAAGTCATGTATGAACTTTAATTTTGTGACATTCACCTTGACTGTCAGTGACCTTTGAGGGTCAAACTTGACAGTGAAATCACAATGACTAGTATCACCAAAGATTACGCCAAAATTTGTATTGAGACATTTAGAAAGTCATATATGAAGTCCATTTGCTGACCACAACTTGACATTCTGTGACCTTTAATTTCACAATTGACATATTGAATTTTCAATGACTTAAATCACCAAAACTGTTCAGAGCTTAAGAATGTGTTTGTATTACAGGAGGTCCTATAGATGTATGTGCACTTTTATTTAGTGGACTTGACGTTGATTTTCATTGATTTAAATGTCGAACTTCACATGAAATTTTCAGAGCTTGTATCATCACTATAAGGCTACTTGCCGGTAAGCTACTGGACCCTTGATCCTATTTTTTAAAAGTTGATTTAATTTTGATTACCGCAATGTCGTACAGACAATTTTTGATTCTCTACCTTGGCTGTGATCCCAGATTTTTTTGGCCAGTGATGAAATAAGATCCTCATAGGGTTTGCAGCATTATGGAAATATGATCATGTTCGAACGGGTGGGAGGGGTGGGTAAGCGAGCATTGCATGCTGGGAAGGCAGGCTCACTCTATGGAGTTCAGTCCTGGACACGTCGGGTAATCTCAGGCCAACTGAGTCTGCGTTTGCAAGTAACGTCAGCAGCTCCCCGGCGAGTGTCCCCGTCACACAGACATGTCTGAAGCAGTGAGTCTCTTCGCTGACAGCGGGTCTCACATGAGCTCGGATTTGTATTGCCTATTGGGCAGTGAAGTCTGGAAGTACAGTATTTGGACTGTGCAAAAACAGTATATTTTTGGTGTTGGTTTTCTATTTCAGCATAGTGGATTTGAGAACACACATTGTGAAGCTAGGGTAATGACTGTCTTATTTATCTTGCAAGATTTTCTGCCATTTCTGTGAAGGCTTATTTTATAAATACTCTTTCCCAGCAGTTACTGGGTCAGGCCTCCTTTTACTCTCAGAACAGCCTCAATTTTCATTGGCATGCACGCTCAGAAAATAAAGAACATCATTTACAGGAAAAATGGCTTGTCACTGGGGTAGCATCCTCTTAGGTGTGCCCATTGCACCCTTGAAAATGTGTGTGCATCTTTTCAGCCCTCAGAAGGGCACACAGTTACCTTAGCTGCTTTTTCTCAGATATAGGCACCGTCGTCCGTAAATTCCGAAATTTAATTCCTAAATTATTCTGTCATTTAATTGCTAAATGTCTTGCTTCACTGGAATAATTTTCCACTGTCTCAGTGACACAAATACTTAGTTACAAAGCCTAAATAGGCTCCTGCATAACAGGGGAAAATTTGTATTTGTTATTCTGCGCAAAGGGGTTAAGGCCCAATAATTAGCCCTTGGGGTACGTTTGTGTATATTGTACCTTGAGGAACAGAATTGAACTCCTGTTGAACCCCAATCTCTGAGGGTGTGGATTACACAAACTGTTAGAAACATTCCTTTGAGATTCTGGTCCATGTTGACATGATTTCATCACAAAGTTTCTGCAGATTCATGCTGTGACTTTTGCGTTGTACCACAAGCTTAACGTGCTCTATATGTAACACATCCGGTGGCTGAAGAGGCCACTGAAGAACAATGAATTAATTCCCATGTTCATCAAACCAGCTTCTGGTGACTTCTGCTTTGTGATATGATGCATTATTATACTTGAATTTACCATTTGATTGTGGGTAAATAGTGACCTTAATGGGATGCAGATGGTCAGCAACAACACGCACATCGGCTGTGGCATTCAAATAACGATCCATTATTATTAAGAGGGCCAAAGTGTACCCGCGAAACATGCCCCACACAAATATTCCACGACCACCACCACTCGAGACTGATGAGACAAGGTAGGATTGATACATACGGCTGATGCCTAATTTGAACATCACTCAGTGTGTTTTGCCGCAGAAATCAAGATTTCAAGACAAAGCCATGTTTTCACTATCTTTAGTTGCCCAAGTTTGGTGAACCTGTGCCCCCTGCAGCCTCATTTCAATGTGGAAGAATAGGCAATCATTGGCCCATCTCTGCTCCTGAAGAATTATGTTTTTCCTAGATCCTGCTTTTGTACCAAAACATGATTGCATAATCTCCTGCTGACATCAAGTGTTTCAAATCCCATCATGATTTAAATTTTTTTCCCACATTACTAGTCCTAACTTTCCTCATTCCAGCTTTTTAATGAGATACATGTTGCAGGCCTTAATGGCAGGAGTGGATGTAGGTTTACAAATAAAATGAAGTAGACCACGCAAAAATTTAAATACTGTATCTTGCCTGCATGCTGTCTTCAATAAAAAACAATAAAACAATAAAAAAGTAAATTTGCTGATCACTGCTTGCTGTCTTTATGTGCGTTATTTGTGTGTCCATGCTGTCCAAACTTTTTTGTGAGGCAGGGTTGTGAATACTGATGGCAATTCGAGCAATCATCAATACAAAATAAAAGCCCGGATATTGCAGTCATGCCCCATTTCCGATGCTTTGTGGGATAGTGAGGCGGCCAAGTCGCTTCCGGTGTCACAGAGCCGCAGAAGTTTGCTTTAGCTTGCCTGGTTACGGATACTTGGCCGTACAATACCGAGCTTGGAAGCCTTATTACTACTTTTTACATCAGGTACTTTTTTCTTGGCTTGATTTTTGCATTTGTGTCATTTGCAGTTTCTAAAGTCTAGCTGAATTGTCGTCAGTTTGGCCATATGTCATTACTGTGAAGCAGCCATGTGCTGGTTGCACAACATTAATAATGATAGATTATGTAGTTCAATGCTTTTCACCACCTCTCCCACATGTTTTACATCTCTCCTTACTAGCACGGATGATTTTAATGATTCTCTCATTATCAAGTATGTTGACGGGTAACAGGCGGATCATTTAACTCACCTGTGCTGGAGGAGGCAGAGATCTAAAACATGCAGGAGAAGTTCAAAAAGTGTTGATGTAGATGATGACTGATGGTCAATGTTATTATGCGCATGCAATAGACCTAAACACTAGTAAGCTGCGCACTGAAACTGTGGTCCTCACAGAAGTGTAAGAAATTTCGGCGAAAAAGCTAGATCAGGCAAATTTTTATTTTATTTTTTTGTATTGACAATTGCTCAAATTACTGCTGCTTGTCCACTAGACAGACCCAAACAAATTGACCAATGAAATGTATCATATTGCCATTTTGGTGTCAGATTGATTCAGCTGATGGACCAGTCTAATAAATCATACTGCCATTTTGGCGTCTGACTGATCCAGCAGGGGGACCAATCAAATGCTCCCACTCATTCTTGGCCTGAGTGATTCCAAGCTGTTCCTAAGAATTGCTTAGTGGTGGCATTATTATGAAGAAATGGGCACCCACCACATCTCAGTTCTTCTAAAGACCTTGAGGGGAGCAGTAATGTGCCAAGACTGCTGACTTGTGGCATAAAGATTGCAGGTTCAAATTAATTGCATATTTATCCTTTAATGCTTCAGTATGATATCCAACTGCATCAAATGATTCACTAAATGAGCCTAAAGTATGCTCTAAGGTCGCTGTACCTCTGTTAGATGCCTGTAATGTCAGGAGATAACAGGGGTGAGATGTATAACCCAGCCCCTCAATGTGGACTGGTGCTTGTTTAGATACATTGATCCATATTGATAGATTGAGAGCTTCTCTGACCACTTGTGACAGGGTCTGGACATCAAGGGAAAGAGTATGAGGCCTTATGAGTTATTGGAAACAAGCCTTCCCACCCAGTCAAATCACTTAGCACGCAGTGTAATGATCTATAATCCATTGAATGAATCTGCCAGCCATTGCACCCCTCTGGCAATCAATCCACCATCTGTCTATCAAAAAGGGCTCTGGCTCCGAACGCAGTTCTGTGAATTCAGAGATTGTATTCAATATGAAATCCATAATCTCATGATTTAGGTCTGGGAGCTGTGTGGGATCCCATCTCCTTCCTTTGACCTACTTCCCCGCCCACGTTCTGATGCTGTGGCACCCACACTTGGCAGTGCCCTGCCCGCAGAATTCGGAGAGGAACTGTGTCAGTTACATAATGCAACGACTGCAGGAGCGCTCCTGCGTTTTAATGATGTCAGAGACCGACCAGGCGATTCTCTTCATGTGATCTTTCTCCTCTCTGACGGCGGTGAACAGTTTCCTGCTCTCCAAAGAGCTGATTTCATGTCAGCGTCTTCACAAAGATATAAAATATGTTCACAAATAATCTCAGTCTCAGATGTTTCTTTGGATGGAATTGAGCTGAAACAACGAGGTGTTTTACATTTTAATATTCCGGGGCTTTTGTGAGACACACATGCGAAACATACTAAAGACTGAAATTGTTTGAAATTGGGTCAGGCTGAAGTTTTGTGTTGATTGATGGGCGGCCTGGACAGAGATCGAGGGTTGCTCCTCGTCTATTGTATTTCCTGAGTCACGCTACTAATGGATAACCTGCCTCAGTGGCGCCCCCTAGGTTTACAGAGATGCTGCTGTTTTCATTTTTGAGGTCACAGGCCTTCTGATTCACTATGTTTATCTGAATTTGTGAACCTTGTCTGAAGTGCTAAATAGGCAGTGGGCAATTAAGTAATTTGTAGGCCAGATGACTATTGTGCTACACATTTCAAAATGGCACTTAATCTATGAGAGATTGCGTTTTGAAACCTATGGTGTTCATACATGACAGTAAAAATAAATTCGATCAGAAATAAATCATAGCATGTGAAAAGATGAGTACATGCTATGTTCTTAATTCCCTATCTGCCTGATATACACAGACAGTGCTTGTATTAAGGAAATGCTGATTTTGATAAGTTTTGTGTTGCGCTACAGATCAACAGCTGGCGAGCGATGTGATTTTCAGCTCGGGTTGTACCCGACACAGCTTAACTAAAAACAGCTGTGCCTGTTTACTGCAGAGCGGAACGCTTTCCTGATCGCTTCAGTTTGCGCCGCTCGCTGAATATTTTGACAGTTTGGAAAAGCACATTTAATGCGCGCTCTTTGCGCTCCATCGTGTTTCTCGATGGATTCCCGCTGTGGAGCGTGTGGATGCGGCGGAAGTCCGGTGCTTTGAAGCGGCACGAGGAGCAGGAATGCAGCTGCGCTCTTTGGCTCGGTCCCAGATCGCTTCTCGTTCTCTGGACACTGGGACGCGCGTCTGCGGAGTCATCACCATTTGGAGGGAGTGATCCAAATGAATTAAATGTGTGTGTCCAGCTCTCGTTCTTGCATTCCGGCAGTGTGTCGTCATTATCAGGGCAGACATGCCAGGACTGTTTTGAGTAATGCTCTGTGCATTTTCTGTTTGCACTCACACGTCTTGGTGCAATTCAATGCAAAAGGATACATCAAATTGAATCTGGATTCAGGAATGATGTGCACATTTTGCAGTAAATGACAAAAATGTTTCTTGAACTTTGGGGGATGTTTAGAATTGCATTCTATTTTGCAAATGGGAAATGGTTTTGAATTAACGAGTGCATCATCTTGCAGCCACTATTTATCTCCGAACGATGTGATTTGGATTCATAATTTGTGTGTGTGCGAGTGCATGCTGTGTTTTGTCCTGACAGGTTTTGGGACATCATGCTAACAGATCTTTGCTTCCTCTTTTTCAGGAAGTGTCATGCTCTGTGTCTGAGAGCACTTCAGATCTCCACCTGTACTGCCCTTCGGCCTGGTGAGTCAGAAATGGTAATCTGTTCCATGTGTGTCTGTGTGTGTGTGTGTGTGTATGCACTTGTGGGCTTTGGCACTCAGACTGAAACTGTAGTTGTAAGGATACCCTGTTTAAACATCGCTGTCATTTGAAAAACTTGAACAGTGCCCATTTGAAATGTGGCTGTGAGAAACCTGGTACCTGGTGGTACTGCTTGCACCTTTCTTGAGAACTGCCCAGCCAAACAACTTCACACTCTACTGTGCACTTCCTCAAGAATACCTTCACCAATGGCGCAGTCATTCGGATGAATGGTCATGAAGAAAAACAAAAAATGGGCATGCATGCATACAGGCAGGCAGGCAGTAGTGAGAGACTCATTCCATTTTAGATGTCAAATATTTATGCTCAGTGAAATGCCACTCAGATGTCGCTTCCGGTCTCTCATGAAAATTTTGTTGTTGGAACGGACCTGCCACAGACCCAAAAGTACACATTCACCTGGATATTGAGGAATTATGGCATATTGCAGCAATGTGCTGAATTTAACTATCAGATCATTCTAATGCTGGTTTTCTTTTTTTCAGCACTTGATGTGAGGAATCACTCTGCTGCCTTGCTAAGGCTCTTATATGCAATAAATCAAGTTTAATAAAAATAAATTGCATTGCCATATCTTGGAAAGCAGCATAGGGTCTAGTTCAGGGCTTACTGCTGTTACAGGAAAAATGAAACTACATCAGCTTTCATGAGCCGGGAAAATGCTGACGGCGCGCTCTGATCCAAAATGGCTAATGCAAATTCAGGAGATGCCACTGCTCATCTTCAGACATTTCACAGAAAATTTGTCGAAAGGTGCCATGCAGTTTCACCAGTTGCAACAGTTTTTAAATGTTTAATTTATTATTTTAAACGATCAATATTTTTTTTGTAATTTCATCAGTGTTACATTGAGCAATTCAGATATATGTTAATTTTCCCTTAACTATGATCAAAATCAGAAAAGGCCTTATTCTCATATTGTAGGACTCTCTTGTGGACATATTCTGTATCTCTTGGTTGCAGCGCTACTCTGAAGCTACATCATACATATATTGAAAGAAATATTCAAACCCAGGACACCATATTTTAATGGCTACAGCATAACATCGAATACTAAACATCAAGCTCTTTTATACAACTTTATGCACATTTTCCTAAATTCAGAAGGACGAATTTGGGATCATTGGAAACCTTGGGATCTCCTCTTGAATGTAATATGGGCCTGAAGTTTCACAGGTTTGAATACAGCAGCCACATAAGACGGATGGTTTGTAGGTTTTATGGGGTTAAAGTTTTTTATCTCTGCACAAGGATTGCAGTAAATAACGGAACATGGAGAACCCTGATAAGACACGTGCCATCTCTGTGTTTTTAGGGTTCTTTGTACATGGTGCGGTTTTACATTCATAAAGCATTGAGGGTGCTTCAACTCTTTGGCTGGTACATATGATTTCACTACCTCTCTCTCCCTAATACTGCAGTAGTCATGCTTTCATTCGGTGACAAAGAGGAGTGTATACACCGATCATAAAATAACCCTCCTCATGCACGCATGTGCGCACGCACACTGCCAGAAGGGGCTCTAATGACCAGGATGATGTCATGGCGTTGGTGGTCTGCTGCTGTTAAAACCTGGTCCTGTCTCAACGTGAGGTGGCCTCTTACCAGGAGTGAGCTCAATGTTCAGGGCAAACTGATATGACAACATACATATTACAAGATGCGGAGGGAGGAACAGGGTTTCACTGGAACTAAATGGTCCCTGTGTGTTTTGCGCAGGCTATATTGATGACATATTGATCTTGTCCACACAGCGCTATTTTTCTCTGGTTCAGCTTTTATTTAGTGTACGTGACTGGGACCACTATGATTTTATGCTCCTAAACTTTTAACTTTCTGCTCAATCATTAGGTCGAATAAACCAATGCTTTTCCATTTTTTATTTCATAGTGAAGAGGTGAAAGGGTTAAAAGACTCATCACTATTGGAGTAGGAATAATTATTTTCTGTGCGACCCTGTTATGAGGTCATATGACTGTACGTAAAGAGGTTGGATGTGACTGTGGCGATGTTGATTTCCCTTGCAGAAGAGAGTGGATGTAGTGAACTTGGTCATGGACGCGGGCGTGAAAGGGAACACAACGGCGCGAGCCGTGCTGGGAGATTCAGGAATTCCAGCCCCTCAGAGTCTGCGCAGATCCTCTAAACTGGGACTCAAACGCCTGGAGAGCGGCCGACGCAAGGACGTCACGCGTCTTCCTCACTTCTCCAAGGCCCCCTCCTCCTCCTCCACTTCCTCCAGAGGCCCAGTGAAGTCCAGCCGGCCTCTCCTCCACAAGAGCTGCCCCTCTCTCTACAGCGCCCCCTCTGGAGGGTCTGGAAGCTCTGAAAATGGGGGCCGAACTCGCTCTTCTGTCCAGAGGGAGATCCCGAGGTCCTCACAGTTCAAAGAGGCCCTCCTGTTCTGTGATACCTTGCAAGAGCTACAGAGAGACGTCAATGAAAACTGCCCGTTTGGCTACTCCAAGCATGAAGGGGTGGACAACAGAGACTCACGGCCGTCTAATAGGCTCCACACACAGGAAGTGACTCCCACCAGTGTTTGCGGAATCAGGGAGCCCCGTTCAGCCGGCTTCAGCGATCAGAGCCAACCGACTGGTGAGCCGGCTTCACCCAAGCCCAATAGCAGCCAGAAACGGAAATCCGATCCGGACGACGCGGAGTCTGGGCGTGTTTCGGACGAGGAGATGAACAGCCCTGAAGACGAGCACCAAAAATGCAGTCCTCCCTCGACCGCGCCCCTTTCCATTGGCCCAATAGGAGAAGGTGCCCGCAGTGGTGGCCACAGAGCAAAGCCCCCATCCCAGTTAAACATGGCAGCTGTAGCTCCGTTCAGACAGAGGTCAGTGCTGTACTGCATAAATGCATCACCTTCCTGATATTCAATCTGCCGTATTCAACACATTGTACATGAATTAACATGAAGATAAACAAATAGTGTAAACATGCAAAATAGTTCTAATATACAGTATTATCCTACTTCCGAAGAACAAATATTCTTTTGTATCAGAGCTTTTGGAAGCAAAAGCTCATAAGTGCGTGACACCAGTGGAGCTTTTACTGAGTTTGGTTTCCATTTTTACACAAATGATGATTCATTAGTTATATAAAAAAAATTCTGCTCCCATTTTACACTCTCCTCTGCTAAACATGTGTATATAATTAAAAAAATTAATAAGTTGGTTATTTTTCACACGCGATTATCAGCCTCCAGTTCTAAATTTCTCTAATCTCAGTCCTCACCCAGATATGTTAAATCAAGGGGAGCTGTTCAAAAATACATATCGAGTTCCACTTGCTCATCACTTTCCAAAAAAGTTGGAGGCAAAATAAGAGCCCTTTGTTACACAGAAGAACCACAAGCTGTTTCCAGCCTGCGTGCACATTTAAGGAAATATTTGCTGATCTGTTGAGACAAGTCTGCCTTTATTTACTGACTGGCAGCCTTAAAATATTTGGTAAATATTCTGACTTAGGCCGTTTACCAAATCTCAATCCGTAAGTTTTATGATTATGCATAAAAAGGACTGTAATTCTGAAATTGATAACCTTACGGATGTTAGTGTGTAAAATTAGACAGACTGCTCTTTAATGTTCAATGTTCAGTTTTGTTTCAAATCCAGTATGCTGGTCGACTGATCTAGACTGAAAAAAATTTTGTCGATTGGTATGAACTCTCATCCACTCTACCCCGCCAGTCATCTATGGGACCATTTGAATTTCTAAAATTTCACTCTTTCTCAGCACCATCAGTTTGGTTCACATCGCCAGGTATCCCAGCATGCTTTGGTCTGTGATTCAGCCAATTCCCATTAACCCTTTGAGTGCTAAATGCAGCTATAGTTGCACAATGATGTTAGATATCAAAATCAAAGCTGTTGAAAACCTATCATGTGCGGACTTGTTGTCGCCACATGATAGGTTTTCAACAGCACAAGATAATTACTTTTATATATTTTTTAAATTTATATCAGCACTCTGTGTTTGAGAGTTACGAATAAATTGGCGCAAATTATTTTGCCCATCGGTTTGCGTGTACTGGGCATGCACCAGGAGTACTTGGTGCTGAGACTCCACTTGATGGGAGTGTGTGTGTTTGTGACTCAGGATGACAGGCCTGTGTGTGACTCAGGGTGTGCATGGTCCTGTTTCTCAGGCTGCCGGTTCGAGGGAACGGTGACCTTTCACCCCTGAAGGAGCTCAGTGATTCCTCAGAGACATCAGGTGACCAGGGTGAGTGTCACTCTTTGGCCAACTTTTAAAAGAGCTCATTAACCAAAGTAAAGCTATTAATCCGGTACCTTACGTATTCATCAAGGGTGTGTTGGAATTGTTTTCCTAACTACTGTGTAATCAAAAGTCCTTTATGCTAAACATGCTAGCTACTTACTGTTAAGGTAGATTACTGTTATAAAAATACGATTACCATGTCCACATTTTTCACGCACCATTTCTCAAAAACCGCTAGTCCGATTTTAATGAAGTTTGGAACATAAATAGTTTATAGCATGGTGGTTGTCCTGAATCTAAGAAATATAGCCATTTTGGTACTCTTTTAATTTCAGGGGGTGCTGAATATATAATGAGGTACCGTACAGGTCAGCAGACAGTGCCATTTCTACGCGAGATTATCGGGAGAAATACACGAGACATACATGAGAATATTGCGACGCAGTGTAAATGTACGAGTCACATATATTGTGTGTCAGAAAAGTGAAAACTGGTGTCGGTAATCAGCATTGTTAGTGAAGGAGATTCCCAATGTCTAACATCCAGAAGTTTAAGGCCTACTGTCTCGGGCGCGTTTGAAATATGGCTCCAGGACCGTGTCATTTATGTTTTTGATTTTCTAATGTATGATAATACACTCAAAATATTATTTTGTTAAGACATAAGAAAAACTAAATTGTTACGCCTTTGTAACAAATTAAGGTGTTGATGCAACAGAATCCGATTTTTTTTATTCTAACAAAAATGTTAACAAAATAGATTTTGTCCAGTCGTCTTAACAAAACAGATTTATTACTTTCCCTCATGTCCCCAGAGAATTTTCTGTTGTGACTTTTCATTGGTGAGAATCGATCACGTGCACCAATTTCAGTGTCATCTGACTGCGAAGGATCTTGAAATGAGCAGGAATGCAACGGGAAGGCGAGTTTTAACCTATGCCATCTTTTCTCTGGACACTATATGCCGTCGTTCTTTAAGTTTTAATTTAGCGACATACACCCACAACGTTATCTTTATTTCTGTGTCGCAATCTAGATATTTGTGTGTGCAGATGATATTCTTATCCCACCATATTATCCTCCGCAAACCAGGTCATTAAACATGAGGAGACTGCTTCTGATGCCTGTTTTTGTTCCTTTAACAGCAGTTTGATTTGTCAACAACTTATTGGCATTAAAAACTTGCCTTACTGTTCAATTCTTGCATTACCACTTCACTGTGAAGTAATAAAAGTACGCACTTAAATTATTTCATCTACATGCACATCGGCCGCATAATCGGTTTGTGCAGATTTATTTGAACAAAAATCCTAACAAAATAATTTAAGGTCCAATTGTGTTAGCAAAACAAATATTTTGTTAATACAGCAACAATACAGTTAATACAGCAAATTCATTTTGTTGCATTGATTTTAACAAATTGTCATCTATCATGGAACAAATTCATTTGTTTAACATTTTGTTAAAAGTAACAAATTCATATTTGAGTGTAACGGTCATTGGATTATTATTCAACTGGTAAAAAAAAAGATTTGTTAGTCTGTGGTTATTGTATTTATCTGATTGAGAGGTTTACCGACTCTGTTAAGTTATGAGTTTTGGACCGATCGATTGGGATGTGGGGTGTGTTTAAGGATAGCTATATTATCACAAATACATCAAGGAAAAACCAAATTCTTCTGTTAACAATGCAACCTTATGTGACATTATTTTTACGTATAATCCTATGCTTGATCAATGAGTAGATGTCCCTTTGCACTCAAGTGTTCCATGTCACCTGTGAAAGAAGCCACAGCTTAGGTAACACAAAGGCCACGAGTTCCAGATGTCAAAATGGAAAAGAAGTCGTTTTTTTAATCCGCAGCTTGAGGCCCATTCAAGAGTCCTTTAAATTCATACATAATGAGCAAAAGTATCTTTCAATAAGCAAGATGTCAGTAGAGAAGATGCGTCGTTTTTCCCCTTATTTAGGAGCGCGTATGTCTCTGTATGAAAATCAAGAAACGCGGTCGCACATAAGAGACTGTCTGATCGCAGAAGGGATATCCATTCAAACTAGATCCATCAAACTGTACATACAGAGGCGAACAAATATCAAACTAATAATTACTGTACACTTAACCAAATCCAATTTAAGGAAAAAAGACATGGAATGTGACCTCTGTCGTTTTCAGGATACTGCAATAAGGCGTCGCTTTAAATATCATTTGACATGTAAATCGATAGATTTGTTGCTTTATTTGTGACACAATGAGACACACAGAACAGTCAACTGTTCATTTACAGTAGTCTATAAATGTTTAAGAATAAGCCAACATCGTCAAACAGAAGGCTATTAAACAGCAAACCTAACATGAGTTATCTCTCTCTACCACATGACCTGATGAAATAGTAAACAAGCTGAAATAAATGCAAAATTACAATCTACAGGTATTAGCACATTATGTTTTATTCAGACCAGCGGTGCGTTTATACTGAGATTTTCAAAGTGATTCCTCAACCGCTGCTGGATATCGTATACTCTTCTTCAGACCACCCTCGATTTTCGCGGATTATTTATCAGCGATTACCAACAGCAACGCAACAACGAATTATATCTATTAAATACGCATATAAAACTTAATTCTCAGTAACAACTGTGCATAGGCCTAATTCGGACTACATTACGTTGCGCAATTGGCAGACTGTAGGCGTACGTTTGTAGGTTCAGCGGCCCGCCGACTGCGAAGCGTGTCTCGGCAGAGTACGAGGTTGATAATAGCATGTGACACAAAGAGGAGATTATCGCGAGAAATCCATGAGTGATTACATGAGACGTCTCGTGGGAATTAGGCAGTATCTGCTGGCCTGTACGCTAGAGAATTTTCAAGTTAAGAGCAAAATTTCAAAAAACCATTTTGTTGCATTTTGTTAGAGTATCCCACTTTAAGAGGTTTAGCCCATAGATGCCGGATCAGGCAACCTGTGTGCAAAATAAGAAGTTGATATGTCTATTAGATACTGAGTTATGGCGTTTAGAAATGGTCATGATATGCCCCTTTGGGGCGGCCATCTTGGACACCTAATTTGCACAAGATATGCAAATCACCTCCATACCTGCTAATTTGAAAGTCTGCTCTTCATATCAATAAAGCAATTTAATGTAAGTGATGAAATAAAGATTTTCATGCTTAATAGCAGTATTCTACCTTAAGTACTTTCATTTTAGTTGGTTTTGGGCAGTATAGGATTAATATATTGAGCCAATACAATGGAAGTATTGTGAAACTCTTCATTTTTCCACAGCTTTGCTCTTTTATCGTGGGAATCCAGGGAGGGACCTGCTAGTCGTGTCAAGGAGAAATGGGGTTTCACTTCCTGTAAATCAGTCTCATAATCGCTCCTTGAAACTACAGATACTGTATAACAATATCATCATGGGATTTAAGCTGACTTCATTTAAAGAAAATAACAACAACTTACTTGCGCACTCTACTTGATAACAATAGTCAACAGTGGGTGAGTGTGGTGACTTGGACCCAGGCCCATACCCTTGTTTCACTGCAGTCTGACCAAATTTAGCCTGCCTCACTTCCGAAGTTTGTGGGTATCTGTGAGCAACTGATATTTATTGAAGGCTCACGTGAACCGTCCTCCTGCACATGAGCAGTGGAGCCAGGTGAATATTGGACTTGCAGATATGATTTTATTCATTCCTGTGGTTTGCAGTCACACATCCTTTTTTCCATGGCTGAGCCTTTGGCTCACAAGCCCAATTATCTAAAATTATAACTTGGGCATAATAGTTTGCCTCTGCTGCGGAAATTTGCTCACAAAAAATTTCAGGCACAAAATGGTGTTAAATCTGAGTTTTCAGAAAGTGCCGTAATTATAGTCTCCTTCATAGCATGCAGTCAGATTTGTGTAAAACACATTATCCTTACATTTGTTGATAAAAGCCGTCCCTTGAAGCGCAGTGATATTTTGCAGACCATATCCTGGCTAGGTCACTGCTTTTTTGTTTCCAGAAGGTTTATGAGATAGAAGGTACCGGTCTCTTCATCCCCAGCAGGAGCACTGTATTTGAACCAAGGTGCTTAATTTCAAGAACTTAAGGATCCATCTGGCCTCATAGCCCTGAAGACTGTTTTTGTTAGTTCTTTAAGTTTTCTTTTTAAATTCTCAGCCATTGTCCTAGAAACGGCTTCTTTCAGTCACAGGAAATTATAATTATGCCAGCATTATAATGTGCAGTTAAGAGCATTCAAATCATGCATTTCTATTCATGTACTTTCACCTCAAGTGGTTTATTATCGTGCATAAATCATATGAGCTATGTGCTCTCTGGATGAGAACGACCAAAACTGCAGTGACGCATTTGGGCTTCGAAGACCTGCTTGTTGATGTGCTTCAGAGGGGTTTGCCTCAACTGACAGAGTTATGATTGCAATCATTTTAATTGAAGTTATGTTAATGACTTTAATAGCCACTTCAAATTAACAAGCCTGCCAGGTGTAATGTTCTCTTGAATCCCGTCGGCGAGCATATCAAGGACTGATGTGCATAAGCAACTGAAATCGCTGAGAGTTGAAGAATTAGCTTTGAGACCTCAGCACTAGTCTAGACCATTTTGATGACAGACTGAACTGTCCTTGAAAAATACTTATGGAGATGTATGCGCTCAACGTAAATAATTTGCTTTGGAAAGGAAACTCTCCATTTTACCCATCCCAAGATTTATCTATCCCATGGACATTTTTATTCCATACCACCTGTTTGCTTCATTTGGAAACCTCCCGTCACAGCCAGCTATTCTTTTTTTTATTCATCCCTTCTTTTTCAGAATTTGCCTGCCTCGGCGCCCCTGGAGAGATGGTAATATCTCAATCGCTGGAGCACGGCCCTGTTTCTCCTGACAGCGTCCTCAGCTCGTGCACTGGCCAATGGGTGCTGAGCTTAAGCTCTTGCTGTGGTTTTAGCTGGAAATGGCATTGCTATGTTGGGACGAAACCTGTAGAATTCAGTGCTGCAGTTCCAACGAGTTTTTATTCTCACTCAATAACATACATCATTCTGATCCCCCCCCCCCCTTTCTGATGGTCTTACCATCACAAGACTGACACAGTGCCATCACCTACAGCAGGGTTGCCCAATCCTGTTCCTGGAGATCTACCATCCACTCAGTTTTCAGTCCAAATCCTATCATAACGCTCCTCATTCATTAGATTGAGCTGGGATGCTGAACCCTGTTGCTGGAGATCTACCATCCTGTAGGTTTCACCCAAACCATAACAAAGCACACCGCATTCAGCAGCTAGAGCAGGGCTGACCAGCCCTGTTCCTGGAGATCTACCATCCTTTAGGCTTTCACACCAAACATAACAAAGCACACCTCATTCAGCAGGGCTGCAGAATGCACCTGATTTTGCTCATGAAAAGTCTTGGTGCGCTCGTCCTGAAAAGAGTTGGACGGCTTACATTCTGTGCACATCATCAATTCACAACACTGCACATTCACTCAAGCATTTATGCTGCAGAGCCTAGTCAGAGGATCTGTCAGTCTTAGCCAATTATGCTAAGGACCTGTGTGCAAGAAATATCGAAGTAAGTCACAAAATAATAATTTTTGTGGGTCAAAGTTAAAATTTTTAAAATATTTATTTTTAAACATGGCATACTGTGGGAGCTAATTCTGGGCTATAAGGGCTATAGGGAGCATACAATCCCTTTTTTGTGAAAAAAATACTCATGAATTATGAAATAAGAAAATCACTTTTGGACTTAAAAGAGAATTCCGGTGTGAAATTGACTTGGGGTGTATTGAAACATGATAACGAGTACTAACTTTTGTCGAATACCCCACCTCTGTACGCACTTATTTGTACGCACCTCTGTTCCCTTATTTCGAAATAAATGGCTTTTAGCCGAAGCTCCCAAACAGCTTTACAATAGTAGTGAATCGGGCATGGCGTTGCCATGCAAAGAAATCGCTATTTTTTTCATCATTAACAAGGCTCAAAGTAGCTCCACACTTCATCGGTAGAATTCCGAGGGCCCTAACATTTAAAACGAGGCACTGAGAACTTTGAAAATGCACCGGTAGTTTATTAAAAAGTACTATTTATTGAAACAGTACCTCGATGTAGTTTTCAGTCGCCTCCATCTTAAAAGTCACGGTAAGTCCATTGACGAGCATGAATGAATAGGAAAGATAGGGGATCAGATTGCAATCTATTCATTAATGCTCATCAATCGACTTATCGTGACTTTCAAGATGGAGGTGACTGGAAACTACCTCAAGGTACTGTTTGCATAAATAGTTATTTACTTACTACAAATCTAAGGAAGTGATGCTTCTTGTGTACAACACATTCGTCAGACCACATCTGGAGTATTGTGTACAGTTCTGGGCACTATACTTTAAGAAAGATATATAGGCTCTAGAAAAAGTTCAGAGAAGAGCCTGAAAGCTATGAGAAGAGGCTGAAGATCCTTAATCTCTTTAGTCTTCAGAAAAGGAGACTTCGGGGTGATCTGATTGAGGTCTTTAAATATGCTAAAGGGATTAACAAAGTGAATTATGCAGGATTCCTTCGACCAAATGTTACTAAAACTCGGGGTCACAAACGGAAGTTGGAAAAAATGGAAGCCAAGGGTAAATTTAGCACTATTCGGAAATATTTCTTCACCCAAAGAGTAATTTGATGTGGAATAGCTTGCCTGACCATATAGTTGAGGCAGAGTCCTGGGAAGTTTTCAAGAGCAGGTTTAACTTAAAGCTAGATACCACAGAGTCATTGAGGATCTGAAGTGATATATTAACAATAGTATAAAGAAACTGGCGAGCCTAGTTGGGCTGAATGGCCTGTTCTTGTCGCTCATGTTATGTTATCTTGCTCTTAAGTTTAGTGAAATTGACCCTGGCAACACAGCAGTACACAGGACTTGAGCACTATTTCTGAGAAATCTTTGGCATCAGATGATTCTTTGGCCATTGTGGCTTTTAATACTGGTGTCAGCTAATTTTTTATTTATTTTTATTTTTTTTGCGATATGCGACTGAAGTACTTCTTGCACGCAGCCCGTCAGTTGGTAGCTGATCTTCTGACTACTAATGTTCCTTCTGTGAGGCTAGTCATTTCGTAAGGCTCGCCTAAAAAACCGAATTTAGGCTCGGAAATCTTGAGTGAAAAGAACATGGAGGACGAGAAATGTAATTATTAATGATAAACCAACCTCATGGTCTGGCCTGTCCGACGACCCTGTTTAATATCAGGAGCCCAGATGAACCCTGGAGCAGAATCTTGTGCAGTCTGTGATGTCAGCTGTAGGCAGGCTTAATAACAGTCATTTTAGGAGAAAGTAAGAGGCTGAGGATGACAGGATAGAGACAGGTAGTGCCATTAGATGCTTGTGAGGTTCGTGAATGGAAACAGAGTCTGGATTTCTTTTGTCCATCACTCCAGGGCCAGACTCATCCTTTGTGGCGCAGGTCGCCTCCAGAAGAATCCGCAATTCTTCTTTTTATGTAACATACAGTGTTTTCAGGCAAATTACAGCCCCGGTTCTTTTCGGCCACGGAGTCACAAGCCCTGAGGGACAGGAGTAATTGTAGGAAAGGGAGCTAAATTAGACGCGATGATACGCCCTATTCATGTCGTATACTGCGCTGTGCTGCAAAGTTAAACACCGTGTTTTTATCCACGCAGAGAGCCATTGTTTACCGTGTCACAGCGAGTGTGTTCTTATCCACATATCGGACTCCAGGGTACTGCGGTTTTCAAATACAACTGTCAAAATGTGGGCTGTCCAAATCAAAATCGGAACGGCCGGACATCATGCTTTTTTTTTTGTAGGTTTATGTGACATCAGCATTTTTTTCATTGTACTTTTGTATATGATCTGGAGTTTGGGCCTAGATTTCCTGCTTTACATTTTGTAATGGAAAAACTGATCTGGACTGTAAGGTGATATTTAGAGAGTGGTTTGCAAGCTCTTGGACAGCGATGCAATTTCAAAGGGCAGTGATTTTTACAGGGTTCCATTGTAATGGATATAAATGCCTGTGTACACAGGCAGTGTGCACTTAAATTCACTTCACTTTACATGCATTTAAAGCAATCGTGTAGGAATCACCGCCCCTTAAACTGTTACTATCCAAACGCTTCCGGACGTCACTGCACATCAGTGTCTGAATATGGAGCCAAGGGCTTGGAGGCCTTACATTGGGCCACTGACATGTTCAGGCTTAAAGGAAGATGGGGTGAAAGTTTAGAGAGATGAACAGACTGACACTGCGAGCACCACAATTCACTGAAGAGTGGCGCATGTTCATTTCTTATCTTGGTTCTGTACTGCATTATTTTGAGGTGGAAAGGATACATCGACGGTGACGTTGAAGCGCAGGGGATCGGCTTTAATTACCTCCGCCAACGAAATTGGCGGTTTGCCTCCGTTGCAGACGTCTTATGGTGTTCGGTTAATTTTCTTCACACAACAATGTATGCGCATTCGAGCGAGGTTTTGTGTGCCACCAATCAGAAACTAGCTCCTAAAATCCAGGAGCTAATTATATATGCTGAAACAGATAAAGCCAAAATGGCGGACGGTGGCGAACATGTTTTCTCTCGAGCTTTGGAATAAATCTGCAAAACCTTAAATATTGAGAGTATGAGTATGTTGTGTGAAGGGAATTAACCGAACACCATAAGACGTCTGCAACGGAGGCCAGTTATCCAGGTGATTTTACAGGAGTTGAAGTGTCAAAGTTACCAAAGATTAGCCGAGTTTTTGCCAACGGAGAAGAACACTCTTCTGTTGTTAGACGTTTCGTTCGGGGCCTTTCGTTTTCATAGAGAAGTTTTAATTCCGATCGCTTTTCATCAAGTTCTTTCTCTATTTTCAAAATTTTTCTAAGTAAGCGATAGCAGCCTGTTCAGCTGACGAATAACTCGTTAGTGTATACCGCTGTGTTAACAGAGGTGGCAGAGCTTATTACTGCAGCGATATCAAGCTTGCCTTTTCCATGCACTCGTATCTTGTCTTTATTTGAGAGGATTTTTGTTTTACACACAAAACAAATGTCGTTTTCTACAAGTTTTTTAGGAGTTTCTTTACCCGCCATTTCACTATTTTTGACTTGCAGCAGGGAAAAGCCATAATGATGACAGAGATCATAACATATAACATGCATTCTGATTGGCTCATCAAGCACAATCACATTACGTCTTCGCCTGTTTGTTTTTTTGCCTGTCTGTCTGTTTGTGAGCAACATAACTCAAAAAGTCATGCACGGATTTGGCTGAAATTTCGGGGGTACATTGCTATTACATCAAGGATGGACTCACCGTTGATTTTCACTGCGATCAGTGAAACAATATGGCCGCCACGGCAGCCATCTTCAAATCGTATGACACGCTCCCACTCCACTTTTCTCCCACTCATGAAGATTTGGATTGTGCTGCCTTGGCGGAGGTTTGCACTCTAGTTCCTCTAGTTTAAAGATCTTTTCATCCTTATTGGATGAGAAACATTTAGAAATTACACCACTTTCTGCACATTATTGATATGACCAACATATTGGACAATTTAACAATCTAGAGTTAAAAAAAATAATAATAATTTTTAACATTTGGCCACAAATGCTTGGCATGCAATGACTGCTTTAAGTCCGTAAGGCGTGGACATGAGCAGGAGCTGGGCATCCCTGCTGATTCTCTGCCTGACCTGTACTGCAGCATCTTCAGTTCCTGCCTGTTCTGGGAACTGTTTGCCTTCAGTCTCCTCTTCAGCATGTACAATGCATCTTCTTCAGTTAGAATCACATCGTTGCCAACTTTACCAACAGGACCAAAATGACAAAAACTGTCTCTGTTCCGTGAATACGGCACTTATATTTTATTATGGCCATATTTTCTGGCTTTTTTAGTAGCTGGTTGCTCCATATCCTTTTCGTATTTACACATTTGTCCTGATTGGAGTGGTATGTTGGAGCTCCGTGTGGATTTCTGGGAAATGGGAAATGGTCGTTGGATGTGGCCTGCGGGGTCAAAGGGCGCAATTCAGAGTCTTTCTAAGTCATTCCTGAAATACTTACTTTTGTGTGTTTCTCAGGTCTGCATTTTGTGTGATTTTCAAAAAATAAGCTTGTCATTGCCAAGTTTAGAGCACAGCCATCGGCTCAACTGCATTTGATGTGTACAGGTTTTGCCAGAAATCTCCAAAATAACTTTTTCTGCATATTTTCCCACGGGCGCAACTTAATCTCTTTTTGAACGAGTACAGAGGTGATTTCAGCAGCAGGTCTCGCTGGCATAGGATCACAGAAGTCTGCATGGTGCGTAGCACTGCAAACATTTGTCTGTTGGGCCGAGAAGAATATATTACTGTTCCGTTTTTACGACAACCTGGGGCTGTTGGCTCACAGTCAGTTTAATGCAGTGATTTTTATAACTGCTCAGAATCCACTGTGATGCATGCGTAACCTTTCAAAGAAGCGCCTCGTCTCCTACAGTCTTACTCATACAGACGCACAGCAGGTCTTCAGAGGAGCGGAGAGAGATAGAGATGTTTCAGGAAAGGGCAACAGGGAAGTTATGTTTTTGCCGGTGTTAGTTGGTCTATCTGTCTGTCTGTCGGTGTACAAGATAACTCAAGAAGTAATGAACGGATATCTCTGAAATTTTGTGGGTGGGTCGTTATTACATCAGGGATGGACCCTGGTGATTTTGACCGCAATCGGTCAAACAATGGGGATTTAAGCAAAGGCAGATTTTGCAACGGCTACGGCATCCGTAAATGAATCTCCTCTGACGCTGGTGCCGTAGCCGTCAAATCCAGTTGAAACTTTAAGCAACGGCGAATTTTGATGAAAGTTTGTTAGCAAAGTCGTTTGTTCATTGTGAAACTGTAATTATAACTGTAACCTACTGTGAGCGCTTATTTGTTTCACTCTCACTGGCAAAAGGGTAAGATGACATGGCTTCGGGGAAATGGGAAACTGTTTATATTAGATTTGATTATTCAAATTTACTGTTATTCAGCCAAGTACAGGTACAGAGCATAACGAAAAGAAATGTGCATCTTTTTAATAAACTTTATTTTGAACAAGTAGATAAAAAAAAACATAAAATTTGACAATTTAAGTTCACATCTAATCAGAGTGTGAGTGAATGGTAAAGTGCATGGGAGTGTGCATTCATATGCAGCATGTGTGCGCTCTATATGCTCAGTAGAATAAAGACAAATGTACATGAAAGTAAAAATAGATATTTATTGGTTATACAGAGAAATTAAGTACCGAATGCAATGCAAGGATGAGGGGAGAAAGTAGCCTACAGCAGAAAACTGTTCACTATGGTTTTATATAATGAAATATACGTAGTATACTGTATCTGTGGGAAAGGTTCGCTGAAACACGTGATGTATAGTGTGTCACTGTCAATTGTAGAACTCATTTCATTTCAGAAATACAATGAAAACCATTTAATTCAGTCATCTGAACCAAGCATTGTAGTGACAGCGTGAGGTACTTTCCTCATAGTAGATCAGCCTGCTACGGCGAGCAACGCCGCCACACTGGCTAAAGTCTCGATCAGCAGAGCGCAGATCTATATCTGGGTGCCGTATCCGTCGCAAAATCCGCTGTTGCATAAAGTACCTATAAACCAGTTCGGTTTAAAGCTGGAAGTCCGCGTGCGCATGCCCAATATAGCTGATGTGGGCCAAAAGGAAATATATTGGCTATTTGTAGCATAGAGAGGTGCATAAACCGGTATCATAAGGACGGGGACATAAGAGACAATGACAGGCATGGATTTGAGCTATAAATCGGAAGAACTTTGTCCTGTATGATCAAACTAGAGTCTGCAGTACTCATTTTGTCTGGGCTGGTTGGACTTTCTTGACCCAAACAATGTTGGCTTCACTCTGTGTTTCCCTACAAACGAAAGGATCTCACACCGACCCAAGCAAGGAAAGAGCGATCTGATTGGAGAATTATAGTTAAGGTACTGGTTGATATTATAAGCAGTGATCTTGCCAGAGGGAGGGCAAAGACACGTCCCTTTATGACAGCAATTGAAGCACCTATTACTAAAACCCCATAAGTCACACTTGACTTGACTTGACTTGTGGGGTTTTAGTAATCAGTGCTTCAATTAGTCCTGACTAGTTCTCAATCATTTTTATTTATTGACGCATTTTCCAATGATCATAATTGGCAACTGAAGACACGGTTTCTCTCCATATGCGATCTAAAAAGGATGAAATCATGGGATAAATTCAGTACAGCAAAATAATTTACTTATTAATTGGCCAACACTTCGCGTTGAGTTAACCGGTCCATGTTCCAATGAAACGCGGACTTTCACTCTTGGTATTGTATGGGTTGATTTAAAAAAATAAATAAATAAAAAAGTGGCATTCGGCAGTTCAATAGGCTATAAAAAGCATGCGGCTCCAGCTATTTGCGTGGGAGTCGACTGGTAGCCTATGCAATTTTGAATAGTGTTGATTTAAATAGCCTACAGCAAATACGCGTCCAGATGAATGATTGTCGTCTTACTTTATTGGGGAGAAGCAGCACCTGTTGAGTGCGGAGTGCTCTCGGAGTGAACCTCCTGTTATGAAAATGACTAAGAACATGTCAGGACTAATAATTGTTTTAAGCGGATGCTTTGTGCAACCCGATTCTCTGTTCTTGTTCCGCAACTGTGCTGAATTTTGCCCATGATTTAATCACAGTTAGATCGCATATGGAGAGAAACCGTGTCTTCAAGTGCAAATTACAATAATTGGAAAACATTTGATTTCGGATTTTCGTCTGTGCTGAAAATAACAATGTCAAGGACTTGCCCCTGTCTTGCTGATATAGTCTCCCTAGTCTCTGTTGTGCTGAAGAAGTCAATGCTTTCAGTTTGTAGGTGAAAACTTGTAGAGCTTATGGCCTAGCTATATCATCAGGGGGAAAAGAATTTCCAGCCTCCACTTTTTTCCGGCTTTTTATTTGCCAGAATGATTTGAAAAGGGGGGCGCCAATATGCTTTAGTGGAGTTTTATCAGTGAGAAAGGGGGTTTAAAATTTAACATTAATATTTAATATCGCGAATGCATATGCTGCGCCTGCCCTAGCGACCCAGTGTGTCAGCAGTGAGATGACAGCCGCCGTTTACGACATGCAGCCGACGCTAATAGCAGCACTTGAAACCAAACTCTAAATTTCCTTCACTGGACGTACGCTTGACGTGTTTTCATATCCTATTGTTCCTCTGGGTACCCAAATATCAATCGATATTTGCAGTAGGTTGAATGCAGAATTCTTAATCTCGCCATGTAGACACAAAATGTACGCTGCACACCCTACAATGTTCCCAGATGAAAAATATTCCTGTTCATAGTCCAAATTCACGCTGTAAACTGCTTTTCACCATGGGGAAAGTGAAATGACCTATAATTCCCCACCTTTTAAATAGGATTTGTGCATCTTCTGCCTCACATAGACTGAAAAGAGCATGCCTATTCCAAATCTCGCTTTTTCACGTCCTTAAGCCGAAAGGGTCTATTGTAGCCCCCATGGCAGCCATCTTGAAATTCTATGATACGCGATCGTTGAACTTCGCTCCCAGTGATATCACTCAAATTTTGCGGGTTGATTGGTCTTACATCAGGGACGGATCCTTAAATTTCTTAACTGTTCACTCAGCAAGATTTCGACTGCAATGCCATGGCAGAGGTTTGCTCTCTTTGAGTCCCTCTAGTTGGACTATGTCATCACTTGAAGGGAGGGCGGCTTTTGTGGACACATGGACACCTCTGATTAGATGGCTGTGTGCACAGTTTTGATATGAAAAAATGCACAAAGTGTGAACGTTTCTATTTAGTGAGTGTTATTGTGTAAAATGGCGGCTGTGCATTATGCAAATTTGTGGTAATTGACGCGTTTGCCCCTCCTTGTGACATCTTTGGAAATGAGAAATGGAACTATATAAATGTGGGGCATTTCTGATAATGTTGCTTCTTGTGATGTTCGCAAATGACTAGATGTATGAAGATGCCTCATACAGCCGGATTTACATCAGGTTGCCACTGTTCATTCCATCCAGCCTACAGTCCTGGCTCGTGTCGGGCGCTGAATGCCCTGCTATGCTGGGTATTCAGTCTTGCTTCAGACTGGCGCAGTATCATTATCTCACAGGACTGGCCCTGTACTGTGCTATTACACATGCTATAATAAGGATCGCCTCAGGCTCGATTGCTATGCAATTCGTTTGCAGTTCAGCTCGCTGTGCATGCGGTTCAGCTTTCTCGCACATGCCAAATCTGGCAACCCCAGTCAAATTGCATCAGGACCGGGTTCAGCTCTCTGACCGCCTCCATTGTCCTGCAGCATAAGCAGGTTCCGAAGCCCTGAATCCCCCAGAATAAACGATGCATTAAAATTTGATCAGCTCCGCTCTCCCTTCTAGTCACCGCGAGGACAGCCTCGCCGCTAAAATGCAGGGCATTTGCAGGCTGCGCCGTTTCCATGGAGCGCACAGCTGCAGCCGAGCATTATGGGATACCTCAGGGAGATGAGTGTGAGGAATATCGGGGAATATGCTCAGCTAAGGGAGCGTGGCAAAAGTGATGCACCACAGTTTCACAAACAGGAGAGTTAAAGTAAGTATTCTCCGTGCTCTGACAATGGACAGTTACCCGTATTGCAACCTGCTGCTGAGGTGTGTGGTGCAAAGGGTCTGAATTTCCCTGTTTGCTCCTGGTAAGAAGACTATCCATCCTCTGCCTCTCGTGCTATAGGACTTACCCAGCTCTGTTGAGCTAGGTTTAGCCATTTTAGTGGAGATAATTCAAAGTTTTTTCCACACCACTGTGGCTGCATCTGTCAACCTTTTTAAAAAGCTGTGTTATTAGCAGGGAATTGCTAGTTTCACTCGACCTAAGACTGGCAATAAATAGAGGAAAATTTGACTCAGCTGTTTCATGTTGTTGGGCTGCTTAATGTCACATAGCCAAAGGCAATTTAAGTCAATCACATAATCACATGATTCATTTCCCCAGGATTTGGTAATTTAACCTGATAGAACCCACTGGATTGCCTGTGCACTTGGAAAATAAAATCCCTCATGTCTTCATGTTGAAGCTGGTGCAAGTCTATTGAAGTTTGTGTTTTTGTGACATATTTTATAAGCAAATTTACACAAATCAGACAATGTCAGATGTTTTTTAAATGAGGTACATGCATTTTGGCAGTACAGTTTGTCTGTAAAAGGCTTGTTACACAAAAAAGCTGGACTTTGAATGGTTGAGGGTTATGTATTTATTTCATGCCTTTTTAACATGAGTGAATGATTAAGTGTGTATGGTTTGACTTAATAGTGCAAATAATAATAGATAAGTGGAATTAAATAATTAAGTGATGCTAAATACCTCTTGTTTTGGAATATGCGAACCCATTCACCTCACACACAGACAGATGTGTGTGCTGCGCAGGGCAGCTCGATTTAATGTGGAGACAGAAAGTCCATTTCATACCAGCAGTCCAATTTCCATCCATTAGTCAGACCAGACATGGTCCATTCAGCTCCATAAACCAGATTTGTGCAAATATTTGGAGAGTTGAGTGAAACTTGGCATCTTGCAAGCCCAACTATTGTTGTGATCAAAGACAGAGTGGTTGTAGGTCACTGTTGCTGAAAATCACTGGGTTCTGCGCTATGTGTGAGCAAAAGTTGGAGCTTAAGAGTTTGGCAGACAAACTCCTTTTTCATGTGGCAGGAAATAATTATCTCTTAAACAATAACACTTCATGCTTTTCTGGGAATGTGTGCAAACACTCGAGATAAGAATGGATGTTTGGCAGCCATTTTGATTAATCTGGGTGATTTAAATGATATTGCATCCTTTTGTAAATAATGTAGTTCCTCTCGTTCCCACAACACGAAAAAAAAAAAAAGAGTTTGAGGTTTGATAGCCTTGTGGCTCATTGGTCAGTCATTAATAGATGAAAAATAATTGTAGAATGAATAGATGCATGGTGAGATAATTATGTCATTGAGTTTGAGTCTGAAATTACATTTCCTGCTCAGTCAATGAAACATTCCTTCATTGATTGCGCTAATGCTCCTGTGTATTGGCCAAAATATAAGTGGAATAATTTCATATTTTCTTTTTAGCTCTCTGATGGTCCGAATGTTTGCTCAGCAAAATAAATTGAATATGAGCGGGACACAATTCAGATGGTATTTGACTGATCTTTTGAAGTATTGATTAAAAAGATATGCCTGAGTGTGCATGTGTGTCGGTGTGTGTGTGTGTGTGTGTGTATGTGTGTGGTGTTAGTTATAATCTCGGCTGCGAGTCTGTTTTGGGTCTCAAGCTTTTACCATAAATTAACCCTGGCTTTTGGTCGACTGCCTTTTAGCTGTGTGTGTGTGTGTGTGTGTGTGTGTGTGTGTGTGTGTGTGCGTGCGTGCGTGTGTGTGTGTGCGTGCGTGTGTGTCTCATAAGACAGGAGAGGGTAAGAGAGGACCAGAACAAAGGGATTCACTGAGAAGGATCAAATGTGGAAAAATAATGTATTTGATGGTACAGTAAAGCACTGGAAGGCATCCAGTTTGAGGTTTGTAATTTATTACCGGCCCCTTACTGTTCACACTTTACACTGAGGTGCTGGGAAGCATCTTTATGTGGTTTTAGGGAGGGAGAGAGAGCTGTGAGGAGGGAGAGTGATGAGAGAGTGAGAGAGAGAGAGAGGAGGGGGAGTGGGCGGGGTTGGATATTTTCCTCCATCTCTTTCTTCTGTCATTCGGCTGCGGAGACGCTCGCAGAAAGGAGGGAGCAGTGAAAGGAGGAGAGAAACGGAGTGGGGGATAGAGAGAGAGAGAGGGAGTGAGAGGGCAGCAGATGCGGCAGCTGTAGCCGTCTGACGGAGGAGAGTTTGCGGGGCGCTGGACTGGGGAAACGGAAAACAAAAGGGGGGACTGCAGAGCGGAGCTGATTTAATCGCAGACGTGAGGCTCTGCCGTCTCTGCACATCTGTCTGCAGCAGCTCTGACTGGGAGACCTGACTGCACAGCTGACCTGCTAGCGAAGAGAGGGAGAGAGAGAGAGAGAGAGAGAGAGAGGGAGAAACGGTGTCTGTGGAGAGAGAGAGAGGGTGTGTGAGAGGGAGGGAAGGAGGGATAAAGGGATACACAGCGGAGGGATCATTGCTGTAGTACTCGCTGTCGCTCCTGTGCTCTGATGCTGTAAAATGGACCCCCGCAGGGCGAGCGATCAGGACTAGCGCGGCGGGCCGACAGCAGCACCTGAAGACGGAGCCGGCCGAGGGCTCGGCAGCGGAGGGCGGACGAGTCACCATGGCGGCGAAGCGCGGCAAAGCAGGGGTGCCCCAGGCCGCCGGGCCACGCGGGGAGCTGAGGGTGTTTCGCGCCGGGAGTTCGGAGGGTCGACTGCCCGTCCCTTCAAACCTGCGCAAGCAGAAGAGCCTCACCAACCTGGCGGTGCTGACGGACGCCGAGAAGAAGATGCAGCTATACCAGCCAGAGTGGCGTGACGACATGGGCCGGCCGGGCACTACCGGCTCCCTCAAAACGGGCAAACCTAAACCGGCCCCAGGGGGCACCGCGGCCGCTCCCCTCTCCCGAAACCTGTCCAAGTCGGAGCACTCGCTCTTCCAGGCCGGGAAACCGAGGCCCTTCAGCCCGTCGCTGGGGAAACAGAGTCGCATCCCGCGTGGCCCCTACGCCGAGGTCAAGCCGCTCAGCAAGGCTGGCGACGAGTGCAGGTCCGATGACGAGATCCTGACGGGGAAGGGCAAAGCTGCGGAAGAGAAGGGAGGGGGCGGGGCGGGGGGCCTCAGCGATGGAGGGGCCAAGGGACAGGGCCAGGCGGGCGAGGGGGCGGGCGACAAGCCCTTCCTGAAGGTGGACCCTGAGCTGGTGGTGACTGTGCTGGGAGATCTGGAGCAGCTGCTGTTCAGCCAGATGCTGGGTGAGTACTCCCCTCCCCTACACCCCTCCTCCCCTGTACCCCAACATCTGCTGCCCTGTTACCCCCGCACCCTAAAACCTATAGCCCGACACCCCCAGACCCCAACACCTGCTGCCCTGACACCCCCATACCCCAAAACCCAACCACCGGCACACCTAAAAACCTAACCTCCATCACCCCCGTACCCCAAAACCTAACCTCTGTCACTCCCGTACCGCAAAATCTAACCACCAACATCCCGTACCCCAAAACCTAACCTCCGACCTCCCTGTACCCCAAAACCTAACACCCGATACGCCCAGACCCCAATAACTGCTGCCCTGACACACCCGTACCCCAAAACTTGACGCCGACATACCCAATGACCTAACTCCCAACACTGCCGTACCTCGACCCCCACTCTCCACACCCTGAAAAACCTTTGCCATTCCGCCATGAGGATGTCTGCTCATCACGGACAGACTCCCCGATTTCACCCGTCGCCATGGCTGCCACGCCCCCCTAACCACCCTCCCCCTGCAGCTGCCCTTGTAGCAGTCGTCGCGGTAACGCAGCGCCTATTGTTCTGTGAACCGAGCTGCGGCTCTCCCTGCTGGGGCTCTTATGCTGGTTTATTAATAGCTGTTTCTCTGTGTCAGTGTTTTTCGCTGCCAAAAAACGATGCGGCTTTGTCTGCAGCCTCCTCGAAGTCGTATCTGAGCTGAACGCCGATGCTGATCGGCTTCGATTCTAAGGAGCAGTTTGGAGAGGATCGTGCCTGTTGTGTTTGTGAATTGTTTCATGCATTTGCATCAAGTGTTCAGTATTCAGGTCCTGATACTGTCAGTGCAAAATGGCGTGAGGCGTTTTCACGCATGCAGAACTGAAATCATGGTTTTTAATGGGATAGTGGACCTGCCCCAGGGGCAGCTGTTCTGATGGCTCGTTTTTACCGAGCTTCAGTCTAGAACAGAATGGATACCAGGTTGATGGTTTTTGCCTTGTACATTAATTATGATGAAACGCAGAGACATTACGATGTGTGTCTATCAAAAGCACTCCTGGAATATTGAGCACTAGGGCACACTGGCTCACTCTGAGTAGGTGACATATGCACACACCCCTCGTCAGGGCTGTCCTCACTGGCTGCTGCAAGCTATTGCCCCGCCCCCTTTCTCGTGCACTCGGCATCATGGGAAAAAGCCGGCTGAGGTTGGTTCTCTGTCTGCGAGGCGTTCTGAACGCATCCCTGTACAGTTCTTCAATTAATTCTCACACTGGGTTAACCTCGTTTTCTGCTTCGAATGCTGCTGAATGCTGCTCTGCTGACTTAATACTGGACTGTAACAGAAGCTAGAATCGGTTGTGTAATTGGAAGAAAATGAGCTTGCAGGTCTGATTTGAAGGAGCTGCTGGTTTTGGTTAAGATTAGAAGAAATATCAGTTTTTATCCTGCAGTTTAACGATACGGTGATGCAGTGGGAGGCACTGCATAGCAAGAAGGTTGTGGATTTGAAGCCTTTCTGTGTGGAGTTAGCATGTTCTCCCTGTGTTAGCATGGGTTCCCTCTGGGTGCTCTGGTTTCTTCCCACAGTCCATAAACATGCATGTCAGGCTAATTGGAGACACCATATTGCCCGTGGGTATGAGTATGTGAGTGAATGGTGTGTGAATGGTATGTGTGCCCTGAGCTGGATTGGCGAGCTGTCCAGGGTGGGTCCCTGACTTATGGTCAGCTGGGATAGGCTCCAGCTCCCCTGTGACCCTTATGAGGAAGGCACAGTATAGAGAATGGATGGATGGAATTTAAACTTTACAGTAGTTGTTTTGTGACTTGGGGATGTTCAGTGGTGGTATTGTTACTGTAGCATGTGAGGGTAACCCTGTAAACCTCCACAAGCACAGTCACGCTTTAATATGGGAATAACATGGTCTACTGCATGGTACACTTTTTAACTAATCACTGCACAGCTTATTCATGGTTTTACTATGGTTATTTATATTTTTTACTGCCTTTTACCTGATTTTAATACTTCTGGAAAATACATTGCACTGTTTAGTCAAGGCAAAACAGTATATTGATTGTATGTAAATGATGACAAAGTGCATAGATTTTCTGCAGAAATGTCCCAGGTGCACAGGTGTGTCCATCACCTCCCTTACAAATCCCTTCATCTCTTCTGACCAATGAAAAACAGGAGGAGAGGCATAAATATGACATTATAATGCAATTCATAGACTAGAGGTACTCTGAGAGTGCAAACCTCCGCCAAGGCAGCACAGTCGACCCAATCCCGGTGAAAATCAATAGGGTCCATCCATGACGCAATAGCAACCCACCCACGAAATTTCAATGATATCCATTCATTACTTTTTGAGTTATCTTGTACACAAACAGACAGACAGACTAACGTCGGCATAAACATAACCTCCTTGGCGGAGGCAATAATAATGTCATTCATAGGCTCGTCGCCAGCCCTTCCCAGATGTGAACACTGAACAGCTCTGGGCTCAGATGCTAGCTTGCTTATTTAACAATTTCTTTCATTTTCTTTTGCAGTATTGACACAGTCGCCTCTGACCTTTCGATTTCCCCATCTTGAATATTTTCCGCGACACTTTCCGTGCACTCCTCGTGTCGCTGCACCCGTGTAACTCCGTTCTTCCGGATCCGAAGCTGCGGCGGAATCTCATTCAGCTGCTTGCTGGCCGTGACGGGAAATGCACGGCAGCATTATCCCGCACCCCCTCCTCTCCTCGCCGCATCTACGGTCACGGGGTTAATGAATCCGAGCTCTCGCTACGTTCCAGCACCGAACAATCTCTGCCAGATGGCTTCCACGCAGTCTAACTATAATCCCGCATACAGTAACGCTGTTTTGATTCACATATTGGGTTAGCCTCATTTGGCATGATGTGGTTTAGGGGTTCGTTACTCGATTACCTTCCTCTGTTGTGGAATAGTAATTAGGTCGATTAGCATAATGAGAAGGAAACTGCGCTTGTAACATTGTGTTTTCCTCATGAGAGCAAAAACCATCTAATGTTGCTTCCATGGAACAGAAATTTTATAAAATGGATTTTAAAAATCCAAGTTACATTGTGAGAACATTATTTTATGGGCTGTGTGTGGGTCATTGTGAGATCTGTAGAGCAAATGGAACATTCGGACCTTCAGTAAAATACTTCCAATTGTGAGAAATGTATTAAATTTTAAAATAAATGCATCAATAAATTCAGTCAAGTTATATTACTCACTCTGAATGTGGTCATCTGCCAAATTCTGAAATACACAGTGGATGTCTCTCCCTTAAAATTAAAGATTACCACACGCTTGGTTTGATATATCATACACTGGACCACAATATGCTCTGAATGCTGAATTTGATTGGTATGTGCAGGTGTTCCATCTGGACAAGTTCAGCCAGTGATATTTCAGGTGGGCGGGGTTTGTCACACATCATTTGAAGCAGACAGTGCTGGCTTCAGCCCCATTCTCACTGCTGCAGTTTTCCAGGACGAATTTTCCCAGAGCTTTGGCATCTTCTCTCTGAATTTCTAGGACTCCATGGGAGTTCAGGGCTGGAGCTGAGATTTACTACTCTTCACATATTGGAAAAAGTGTTATCCGAGCATAAATTATTGGAGACCTTGATCCAGATTTCAGCCAGCCTATAATTACTGGGATGGTTTACTTTAAGGGTTTATAGAGATTATTTCTCTTTTGAAATAAGTTTTCAGATGGCCACAGACAGTATTTGTGTGCGACATTTGAGAAGTTTACAGACATTTTTGAAGACTTGCTCAAAGCCAGAGGCTGATAGAGAGACACTTTCGGTTTGTGGTTGAAAGAAAAAAAAAGGTTTGCATTGTTTGCCCACTGACGTTATGTTACCAGACCCTGTAGTCATTTTATAGTGTTTATTCATAATGATAAAGGTATTACACCTCATGGCGTTGCACTTCCTCTCAACACAGATGCTGCACCGCATATGACCCAGTATGATAAGTGAGGATATACATATGCACAGGCATACACACATGTAACCTGCACATATGCTGCATACCTACATGCAACTGGCATACTTACAGCTTACATGCATTTGTACATACTTGTATATACAGTGCATACTTTCATACATACATCCATAAATACATGCAGCAGGCATAGATATTACACATATGCATGCATACAACCTTGTTTTCAAAAAAATTGGGATTCTGTGTAAAATATGAATAAAAACAGAATGCAATTATTTGCAAATCATTTACACTCTATATTTAATTGAATGCAGTGTAAAGAAAACTAATCAGATGTTGAAACAGGGAATTTTCATTTTCAGAAAAGTACATGCTTGCTTTGAATTTGATGTCAGCAACTCTTTTAAAAAAAAGTTGAGGCAGGGCCGTGTTTGCCACTGTGTTGCGTCACCTCTTCTTTTGACATGACTCAGGTGTAAGCTTTTGGGAACTTAGTTGGGAGGCCAACTGCTGTAGGTTTGACAGCAAAATGTTTTCCCGTTCTTGCTTGATGTTGGGTTTCAGCTGCTCAATGCATCATGGCTTCCTTTGTCAAATTTTTGTTTCACAATGTGGCAGATGTTTTCAATGTCTGACAGGTCTGGACTAGAGTCCACAGATGGAGAAAGTTGCGGCAACTCCAAAATAGGAGCCATTTTCTTTCCATCACTCAAAATCGATTCATACTATGGAAATCATTGGACTTTTTTGTTAGTTTCTTGGACAGGAAATATAAATTTTGGGCCAAAGACAACAAAACAGCTGGGAATGGTTTCGACAAGCATAAGAGGGGAGAATGTTCAGACATGAGAAAAGATAAAATGTAAAAAAACTAATTCACTTTGAGAAAGTGCTCAATAATGCAATGGTAACATAATGGCCCCGTGACGAGGTTTTCATATTGCAACTCTCTATCTCGGAACTTAAATCATGACTGCAGGAAGGCCAGTTTTGCACCCCAACTCTTACTATGAAGCCACATTGTTACAATATCTGCGGAATGTGGTTTAGCATGGTTTTGCTGAAATAAATAAGGTATTTCCTGCAAAGATGCTGTTTGGATGACAGCATAGTCCTTCTGCTCCAGATATTGTATATATTCATTCAGCATGAATGTTGTCCTTTGCCATGTGCATTCATGTGCCCGCATACCATGACAGATCCTGGCATTTGAACTGTGTGCTGATAACAATCCGGATGGTCTCTCCACTTATTCCCCTTGGAGGCCAAAGCATGCATGATTTTAAAAATAAATTTAATATGCTCATTGGTCAGACTTCAGTATAGTTTTCCATTTAGGTGGCCTCAGTCCACCTCAAAAGAGCTTGTGCCCAGAGAAGGCAGCAGTGTTTCTGTATCTTGCTAGTACATGATTTTTCTCTTTACATGGTAGACTCACATTTGAGGATGCAGCAATGAACTGTGTTCACTGACCCTGGATAACAGAAGTGTTCCTGATTCCATGCAGCGATTTACACCTTTGAATCTTGTTGAATTATGGGCACTCAGTTTTTGTTTTAGGTCTTGTCAGTAGCACACAAGGGCGATTCCTCTGGATTCTCTGAATGCCTTATTGTTTTTATGTACCATAGATGATGGAATCGCCGAAGTCTTTGCAATTTTACATTTGCCCACGTACTCTCTCTCTCACCATCGTTACATTTGAAAGGCTTTGCTTCTCTGTGATGCCCTTTTTTATACCCAGTCATGCTACTGACCTGTTGTCAATTGACCCAGTTTTCTGTGAGATGAAAAAAATACACCAAATATACCACCAGGTGTATTTTTAAGCATTATACAACTTTAACAAACTTTTTTTGTCCCTAACCCAACTTTTCCAAACAGTTTTTCTCAAGTCAAATTTAAAATGAGCAGGTAATTCTCAAAAAAAAAAAAAAACAATAACCTTTCTCTTTGTAAAAATTAGATATATTACTTTTGTACGTTTTTCTACAATTTTCACTTAAATACAGAGTTTTTTGCATATCATTGTATTCTGTTTTTATTTGCATTTCACATAGCGTCCCAACTTTTTGGAAAACAGGGTTGTACGTGCATGTATGCTGCCTCTGTGCAGGGGGCATTTCTGTGCATACCTATGCTTCTGTGGACATTTGATTGAATAATAATCAGAATACGGCTTTGGCGACACATCCCAAAGAGGAAAACGTGTTTAAAAATTAGGAACATTTTAAGAATAGGAACTGCAGATTGAACTCTGAGGTGTCTTCTCCCTGACTCCTAGAGTTGTTCCCCATCAGCGTTAGAAGCACTGTCTCAGAGTTGATTTGACCCCGACAGTCTGGGGGCACAGGCTTATGTTTGAAGGAGTCCTGTTACATTATCAATATTGACACAGCACATCAAGTGCTGGAGGACATTTCATTTTCTCTCGCAGAACAGATTGGTGAATTTCTATGACTCCGTCGGACTGGCTTCTGTGTCGCACCGCTGATATGCGCTGATGAAACCTCGGATTTGTCCTGCCATTTTTTACTCAGTATTTGCAGAATGTGTAATGCAGTTACAGCCCTGGCTAATGTCACTTAGCGCACACTCATAATGCTAATGTGATTTATTTTTTTCCCCCATTTGATCTAATTTCTGTCTGTGTTCTGGAGGAGGTATGTTGGGAAGGCTCCATCAGGCAGCTTACTTTCTCTTCACGATGGCACTCTTCAGCAGGGCTGGGCCGCCCAACTCGATACCTGCACATTGGGCTTGACCCCAATGTTTTTTTTTTTTGCTGCATAAATCTGAAAAATTACTGTGAATCTGTTGAAGAACATTTTGATTTGTATTGTCTTTTCAATATTGAGTTGTCTGCATCTCTTTCAGAAAAGTATTTTACATTTTTCAAATAAAAAAAAATCACATACTATATTTTTTGCGATTACGTTTTATTGTTTACCATCTTCCCAGGTTAAAATGAGGCAAGTGGTCAAGATAAAGATTTTATTTTAGTCTCGTAAAAATGGTAATAAAAGGCTTGAGTTTCAGGGTATTGCCACAGAAAAGCCGGCCTCCCTGTAGTATATTATTTATTATTATAGAGGCTTCCCTGGGAACAAACTCTGTGGCTTCTTTGTATGTTTTTGCGCAGAGACAGCAGTGTATGGATTGGTGTGAAGGTCACAGTCTGGTACTGATGTGGTTTGGCCCATAATCAGACTGCCCCTGAACTGATTTGCACTGTTCGCTCATTGATTTGTGCTTAGCAGGGGTCCTCACTGATATACAAGTGCAATATTCCCTTTCAACTTTAATGGAACCCAAATATTAATACCAAAGCAAGATGAATAAAATGGAGATCGATCATGTCATGTTTTTTTTAATCAGTGTTTCTCATTACTGAGCTCTTTATCTTACTCTCACTCTCTTTCACTGCCTCTTTTGGGATGGAATGGAGAATGTGGAAAATTTACCTTTGAAGATTGAATATTGAAGACCTGCCATTGGCTTCAAAGACTCTTTGACACTGGCCTGCACAGCTATTCCTGCCATCCATAAATTACGGCCTGTCCACTGAGTGAGTGGGTGGGGCAGTTGAATTGGCCCACTTAAAATGGCTATAAACTTCCCGTGGTGTGAAAGGATGGCTGCCACTGAGAATGGCTTTGGACTCCTGTGGTGTGCATGTGTGTGTGTGTGTGTGTGTTTGTGTGGGTGTGTGTGTGTGTGTGTGTGTGTGTGTGTGTGTGTGTGTGTGTGTGTAGTTATGACTGTAGTGAATTCCCCTGGGGATGTTGCACATGGACAAAAACAAAACAGTAACAAGTGGTCAATTACACAACGTACCCCCCCGAGGGAGACGTTTCAGTGCTTTGGGTATTCGGTAGTCTGGGACCCCTGGCCTCTGGACCCTATACTAAGAATAGAACTAATAACGTCACACCGAAGCGCAGCGTATTGTTGGAAGCGGAACTGAAATGCGCATTTTGAATCCAGTTATCAATTTATCAGAGCTGATTTAGAGACTCAATCATTTAAGAAAAATAATAGTAATTTTTTGTTTTTCTGTGACCTTGACCTTAAAATAGATCCAATTCAATCAAGAATTTAATCTAGCGGTCCTTGTACCACTGCACAGCTTTGCTGAAAATTTTGTGCAATTTGACTGGACTGTTTTTTTTGCGCTAGACAGCTGACAGACACACAGAAAGACATACAAACGAGTGCCATTGAAAACAACACCCCTCTCTCATCGGGTGGAGTAAAAACATGCCCCAGTGTCCAGCTTTATGATGTCATAGTGATAGAGAACTTGATGGTCAAAGGTTAAACCACAAACGTATCAATCATTTCTGAACAGGAAACGCCCTGCAACTGTGACCTCACAACAATGTATGGACGATTCAGTAGAAAATGTTAGCTTAGACCTCCATCGCTTGTGTGTTTAACCCGGTCCAGTAGGCGTGTTTGGCGAATGGGCAATTTCACTGCAGATTGCGGATTCATCCATTTTCGAGAACAGAAGCTGTAGTATGTACATATCACCATAGGGAAAATTGTCAATATCCTATTTCAGTTTTCCTCTCAGTCAGATTTTGTTTTGAAGTTTTTTCAAAACAGGCTTTTTTGAGGTCATAGAGTAGCCTTGCTTATTTGCATCATTTTTGACAGCCAATACTTTTGTAGCCTTAATAACCAGTCTTGTTTTTTTTTTTTTTTTTTTCGTTACTTAAAAAATGCTAATGAATACAGTGCGCTATAAACAAAAAAACATTTTGACGTACTCCCCATGAGTGGAGAATTGAAGTTCACTGGTATGTTTTTGTCTGGGGGCTGATGTTAGAGATGACACAGAATGGCCTGTGGAGCCCCTTTGACTGAAGAGTCCCAGCGTGCCAGAACTGTGAGTGCGGTGCTGTGGTCAGTAGCAGCTGTGGAACGAGGCCCTTACCCTGCAAGATTGTCCATGACTGAACTGCTGATTTCCACATTGAACGTTACAGTATTACGCCCTATGCGTTTGTCAATTAACAAAGTTAATGCAGTATTCTGCATAACGAGTAAATACTTCTACAAACCTCACCTGTATTGCGTTTATCCTTTTTTTCAGTACTTAGTTTGGTCATGACTCACGCATCATGTGACGGAGGCAGAAATAATTCATTTGTCTGTTTTTTGTTCCTGAGACGTACCGTCTCTCTTCACCCCCCCGCCCCCCCACAGTTCTATCCCAACTGTAGGCCTACAGCGTAGGATGCTGAATAGCGCACTGTGATTGTCTGTAATGGAGAATCTGCATGTTTTGAGCAGGCTCTATGGAAGCGACTGGCGCATGGCTGGCCGGGTGGGGGGCGGTGCACTGCTTCTTTCGGACGTGCTGAGGGAGTTTACATAACACACACCCTGCTCACAACCACAAGCTCACTGTCACGGCCGCCAAAAAAAAAAAAAATAGACCAGCTGCAATCACACAGAGCGCCTTCTGCATCGGTCTATACTGACCCTATTGTGCAACAAACATGGCTGCATCCCCCCAAAGCCCTGTCTGCAATAATCTCCCTCACAGACACCGCTTCACGTGACTCGAAGGAGCAGTAATGACAGATTCTCATTGATAGTGACACACAAATGATATATCAGTGTAGTAAGGGTCAGGGTACATCTGTGTAGGGAGTAGTACGGGTCAGTACTTAATGTGGATGTTACTGAGGATGTCTGTGTTTGTGATATCCGTTTCTGCGTTGGGCGGCCGGGGAGGGATCGAATATCCCTGTCCTGCCATATTCAGTCACGCTGCTCCATTATCATGCAGAATAATGACTGCTCGGAGATCATGGGGCATGAAGAGACTGACGGGTCCATGACCCACATCAGTCTCTAGTAAGGAAATACACAGCCTGTTCGTCTACTGCACGTGCCCAGTGTGTTCCGTAATGAGATTCACTCACTATGGGTTCTGTCTCAGACCCGTGTAGAGCTTTGCATGCGAGGATCTGTTTTGTGAAGCCAAGCCTTTTCTGTTCTCCACATAAACTGGACTGGCTTTAGCGAGCTTTTAACATCCAGGCATAAACCCTGTGCGGACCAGTGACCCTCACATGGATGATATGAATGGAGGGAAAATGGGATTTTTGAGCTCAGCTTATAAGTAACTGAACCTACATGTAGCCAATGGCAGTTATGAGGAGAGAATGGACCAGAAACACTGCATAAATGATCACTCAAAATGGCCGAGCTAGAGCTCAGAGTTGTTGTTATTTCAGGTTTCTAGCTCAGCACATGGGAGTTGAAACTGAATTTGAAGTGAATCTGAATTTTCTGCGATGGCTTAAAAAAATCACCTGACCTGAATCCATCTCCACTTTTATTTCTATTCCTGAGGGCCGAATGTCTCTCAATCCTGCAGGATCTGAAGACCGTTAAGGCCTGGCAGAGCATTATTCGGGAAGTAGCCTGGAGATTGTTGATGCATGTGTTTTTTCAGACCTCCGTCAGTTATAGAACACACAGCATTTGCAACCCAAGTACTAGAAATAACAGTTTAATTTATTATTGTTGATAGTTTGTCCTCTAACTGCTGAGCCCCTGGAGACGGGGGGAGGATGGAGGATTGTGGATAATTCCTGCATGGTAACTCCTGTGTCCAGTATTACTGATGAAACCCATAGATTAAAGTTGATTATCTGTCCTTCAAGCACATCTTGATTGATCCCTCTGAAGTCTATTGTACTCGCATATGGAGCCAAAAGGAATAAAATTATGTAACTTTCCAAATGCATATGGACTTGACTGTGAATTGGTGCAATTAATACTAAAAAGTGGAATGGTTCTCGCTGAAGATGCTGGACATTAGTTGATTTTAAAATGGGTATGAGGAGTGTAATGGGTGCCAGATGGTTCATCTCTATGAGACCGAGGTCTTGCTGGCAAACTCCTCTGTGTGGGTGAGGTTATGAGTATTTTTTTTGCCCCCTTTTTCTATTGCCAGTCTTGCGTTCATCTTCAGAAGGAGTTATTTGGCTTCGCGGTTGGTACTCGGGTTTATATAAAGACACGGGGCTTCTAATTTAGGGCGCAGGTTTGATTTTCCAGGACAGTGCTGTCAATTGTAACACTGAGCCCAGCACTTGACCAGAATTACCTTAGTAAAATATACTGCTGTGCAAATGAATTGGTTCTAAAAATGAAATCCATCTGCACTCCTCAGGTTAAGAGAGTCGTCTTTGATAAAATAGACAGAATGAAAGTAGGCGGGATATTGTCATTATTGCAAGTGTTTCTAGTGATATCATCCCATAGACTGGAGATTATCAAATCTGTTCTGTTCTCGAGTCCAAATCCAGGCCTTGCAAAGCCTTTATTTCCTTTTCTCCTAGATAATTAAGTGATAAATTAGCGATAGCAACTGTCCAGACCTTTCTTCACACCTGACTCAAGGCCCTCGAGCTCTGTGATTCGATGATTCCTGCTGTACTCGGAGGAACGTCTGACCTCCATGTCAGGGTCTCATCCCCGAGGCGTGCTTCTCCATCCGCTCGTCATCCATCAGCTGACTCACCCCGCCCCCCCACAGGGGGCCGCAGACCGTCGGCACGTCTGCGCTGAGAGCCTGGCTCAGGCCGTTTCCTCCGGGGAGACGCATGCCGCAACACAGTGATTTGCAGCTGAGCAGCTAATTTGAGTTGGTCTCAGTCCAGGTTGACCTCATGTGTGGTCACAGCCAGTCTGTGCAGATGAGGACATACTACAGCTTCAGCCATCCCAGTCTGGACACTATTGCATGCATTTATGTAGTCATTTATTCGTTAGAAGCTATTATACAGGGTGGATTGCACTGCGATTAAGCCAGGCGAGAAAAGCTGGCTGACTACATACAGCCTCATGGTTTTTTTCCTTTGTATGTTGTTGTCTCAATTGGGGCTTATGCCACTACATCTGTTGTTCTTTTAGGAAACTGCCTGCACTCTGACTGCGCTGGAGAACTGCTTTCTCTGGTACAAATGAAAGCCTAATTTTTTCACCTCGGAGAGAATTTCGGCCCATGAATTACAAAAGGACGGAAGTGACATTCCTGAGGAAACCTGTTTTTCTGCACCACGAAGTTTCATCAAGTATGTCGCTTGCGACCTTTTGTTATTCATGGAACGATTTGGGCAAGAAGTGGCGTGTATTGTGTGGGTGACTGTCTTTGTGTTTCAAAGCGTATTGGTTTTGAAGAAATCTTTTTGTGCACAAAATAGCGTGTAGTCTGTAAAAATAATCAAAGGAGTCTTCCTGAAAAACAGAGCATTAGTCCTGGAATTTACCCACAGGTATTGCAAGTACAATTGTAAATCATTCCCAATGCCTTGATTTCTTGTGGCAGAAATGCTTCTTTTGTTCCAAACACTTCTAGACTCTAATGGAAAAGGATAAGGTTGTTGGGATGTCAGAGGAGTATCTGGCATGATGGATTAATCAGTCGTACCTGCAGAAGTCCACAAGCCTCGAGGCTGCGAGTGCTGGACTGAACTTCCTTTTTGAGACGCTCACTGGTGCCTGCTGTGATGGCTGTTTTACAGCAGAGAAATCCGCTCCGCCGCACAAAGACAGAGCATATGGAAAATCTGGTCAGCCAGCTTTATGTCTCTATGACATAAAAAGAGCCGCCACTCCTAGTTTATTACCTAGTGTACGGAAACAGTTGGCCTTGGAGAGCAGATGACTTTTCCGTGAAAACCCTATCCTGGTGCACCCTCTTCTACAGTGTGTTTTCATAGACGGAGAATAACTACAGGCTTTCCAATGTTTGGGTTTTGGTAACTACGTCCCAAGACCATTACCGAATAGGACATTTTTTTTTTCACAAGACTCACTCTACCTTTCTTGGGCAGGAAGAGGCCATTGCTCATGGGCTGGGAGGGATGGAATAACGCATCGCGCATGATGGAGTTTTATTCCTTTGTGGTTTTTGGAGCTATTAGGCCCAACTGTCTCCTGCTAAAGGCTTTTTACATCCTGGCAGACAGTTATTTTGGAAAACAGTTCCCACACCTTAAAGGAGCTGTGTCATGATTACTGTGCATGCTCACAACTTTGAAGGAAGTGAATCCGCTCAACTGCATGTCAAAATCTACTTCCATCCTGGCAAATTCATCATTGTTTTGCATTTTGTTGATACATTTTAGTTACTCAGACATTATGCATGTATTTTAAGCAGTTTTTAAATAGAATTTCAAGGATTCAAAGTTCTATTTCAAAGAACATGAAGAATGAAGAGTGTAAACTGGTTTGCCAACTGATGACCAAGTAGTTTATATTCATAGTATCCTTCAGCTAAAGCTCTGAAAAAAAGTCTTGCATCCTCAAATTAAATATAAACTCAATATAAAAATCAAATGCCTGATTAACTAAAATACTGTATATAAATACAATGCCAAATGAGGACAGATTGACAAGGAGGCAATCAGATGATGACTTGCAGTCAAGCAGATTCACTTTGCAGTAATCGTGTCGCAGCTCCTTTAATGTTCATACATTTTTTCATCATTTAATTTGAATTGTTTTACATTCAGAGAACTGACTCACATACCCCTGAGACAGCAAGAGCTCTCTGAGCGGCGCGCACCCTGCCGAGGATCCTAGGGGAGCTTGTTTACCTCTGGCAATTTCTAGTAGGCTAACATGTGGCCAACATGGTAACCAGGGCAGTGCCCAGGGAAACCTGCCCAGACTTCAGCTTGTATTTCCATGCATGAACAAAATCATCGTAGCTCATTCCACATCCTGCTGACTTCCTTTGTTGGGTGTCAACTTGGCCTAGAAATATTGTTTCAATTTAAACATTATTACATTATTGTTATAATGTAATAGATACTAGATACTCTTATCTAGAGTGATGTGCAGCGCAAAGTGTGTTTCAAAGGACAAGGAGACATATACAGGATTAATGTTTGTTGTAAGTGGCAGAGCGATAATTGTTCCTGAAAGGTTTTTGAGTGCATTACTCGTCAATGTTTACTGTATAAAGGGACCCTTATACAAATGTGTGCTTCTCATGGATATCTGTGAGAATAAAGGAATATGCGCTGCTGCAACTGGACCTGTGGTATTTGTAATGCGCTGACCTGAAAATCCCACTCCTCAGTTCAATGCACATAAATTTACAGCCACTAAATTCCGCTCCGCCCAAATTATTCTTTTTTGAATTTCACATCCTTTTCTCCCCGCTCTCCCGAGTCTCCAGGGGCAGGAAGCACTGATTGGGGCGTAACGATTTCTAACCCAGCTGCGGAGAAGATTCCGCCATGTGCTCCGGTTCCTGAGTGAGGGAACGCATATGTTTCCAAGGAGCTGCTGCCTAGCAACCGCAGGGGGTGGGGAGGATTGTGTAGGAATAAGGTGGCAGCGTACATTAGCGCTGAGCAGCCTGTCTGACGGCCAGACAGAAACTGCCTTCCCGGATGATGCTCCTTAAAGAGGCATTCACATTGTAGCATAGTCCAGAAAATAAAGCGTCAAACTCTCATTCCTTTTCAAAGATTAGAGTGATTCACAGCCATGGGAAGTGATAAAGGTTGCAAATCAAAGTAACATGAAAAATTGGAGTGATGTTTATCTTTATGCAGATGATGAGCGATTACGAGGTAATGTTTCCCAAAGCACACTCTTTTTTTTTTTTTAATTCCTAAATTTTTTCTAACATAATGGGGAGTATGGAGAGCCTCATTATAGCAATATCCAACCTCCCCTTACTGTATGACATGTCTTTGGACACACGCGGAGACGTGCTCCAAAAAACTGCGCATGGAGAGCTGTGTCCCCCTGCTGGCAAAATCAGTGGACGATAAATCGCTTGTGTATGAATGGGGCATAACTCAAAAGACCAGGGTTTCTAGACTTATTTATTTATTTATTTATTTACTTTCTTTGGACTGGAATCGCTTTAAACCCCCAGAAGTGATTATGACATCGACATTGAAATTTCACATTCCAATATCACTCATGGTGTTTCACCTGGAAGCATTTAGGCATCTTATTGAAAGCATTCATAAGCTCCCTAGTGGTTAAGTGAAGTATCACATTGCAGTTGTGATCACAAGCTTTTTTCATCTCTGTCATGTCACCAGAAAACATATTTAGATAGAAAAGGGTGTGTGTGTTCAGGAGGACTGAATGCGCCTCAGAGTCTCAAAATAGCATCCATGGCCAAACTGCACTGTAAATAATCTCTCAAGTAACACCAGGTAAATAGTTTGAGCTCTTCTGTGGCTCTAATTACCTCCGCCCCAACTTTGTTGGCGGAGGTAATGTTTTCGCCCCTGTTTGTTTGTTTGTTTGTTTGTCTATCTGTTTGTCTGTTTGTGAACAACATAACTCAAAAAGTAATGCATGGATTTGTCCAAAATTTTGTGGGTGGATTGCGATTACATCAAGGATGGACTTTATTGATTTTGACCGCAATCAGTGAAACAATACGGCAGCCATCTTGAAATCCTATCACACGCGATAATTCAACTTTGCTCCCACTCATGCACATTTGGATTGTGCTCCCTTGGCGGACGTTTGCACTCTAGGAGTGCCTCTAGTTGGCTGTGTGATAGAGGAGCTTGCATGCTTATTGGCTGCAGCACATCCGCACCCTGCAGGAATTACCTCCTCTCATGGGTTGTGTCTGTATTTCTGCAAGGCTTCACTATTGATCAAATTGTTCCATAAAATGCAAACAGATGCCCCCCTTAACATTTTTACTGAGCTGCTATCCTCTATTGTTTGCTCATATGGCATGCAACTATGTGTCCCATGTTTAGCAGTCAATATGTTATCAGCCCTTAGTTTTTTCATTAGATTTGACTGCACCTTGAAGGCTGTGCCCCAGTGGCTAAGGTGCTGAGATTCTAATGGTTGAAGGATCAATTAGACCCTTCTGTATGTAGTTCGGGCCTTGAGCAAGGCCGTTAACCCCTCGTTTCTCCATGGAAATTGTTCCCAGATTAGTCTGATCAACTCAGGATAGAAACATCAGCGAAATTGCTCATTTCCAATTTGGACTCTGATGAGAGGCGTTTTTTTGAAAAATATGCAGTAGTGTGCAATGATAATTATTCGCTTAACAAAATGAAGATAAATCAGAGACCAAGTTCTATTCAAGTATTTATTTCATGAAATATTGGATCCTATAGATGAAAATAAGTAAACAGATAATATGTAGTGAAAACAAAAATAATTTCTTTTTTAGAGAAAAGGTCATTATCTAGTATCACCACCCTTTGTTTTGATTGCAGAATTTAATCTTTAAGGCATAGTTTTCAATTATTTTTTATTTTCTCACTCGCTAAACCATTCCATATGGTTTGAAGTTCTTTCCAAAGAGATTCTTTTGATCTGAATCGGATTTGCTGAATCGGATTAAGGTCTGGACTTTGAGCCGGCCAGTTAATAACTTTTATGTCACCAGATGTTTCTTTCCAATTGAGATAATTCTCGAACAACTTAGAAGTGTGTTTATAGTCAATATCTCGCTGAAAATAAAATCTCCTCCAACAAATCAGTCTCTTCCCAGATGGCAATGCGTGCCTCACAAGGATACAGTGATACTTCTTGTGATCAATAATTATGTCAATTTTTATGAGATCACTGGCTCCTTTCGAGCAGAATGAACCATAATGTTACAACGTCCATGTTTTACTGAAGAGATTAAATACTCATTTTTGAAATGTTCTCCAAGTGTACAGCGCGCACAAATTCTGCTTTTCAGTGAGAGAATTTTAAATTTTGATTCATTGGTCTTGTTTCCAGTCCATTGGTGTACAATCCTTGAATTTCTTGGGAAACTTAAGTCTTCTTTCGGTGTTGCCAACTCTTGGCAGCAACACGACCAGTCAGACCATTTTCACACAGGCGTCTGAAAATAGTCATCTGGAGAGGTGTCTGGAATGAGCCTTCAAACATGCATTCAGGCTCAAATTTTTGACACCTTTCAATGGTAATAAACTGATGTTTTTGGTGTTTTTGTTTTTCACCCATATTTTTATCTTAATATACTGTACATAAGGGAAAGAAATTTTTCCTATTCTCATCACCTACAATAGTATTTTTCTATACATTTTCACAAATAGAATAAAGCTCTGCACATCTATAACATGGGATGTGTGCGTAAAAAAAGAGGCAGGAGACGATCAAAAAACATAAACTCCCGCACCCCGTCAGTCTTGCAAAAATTATTTAGTAGTGATGAGTGGCAGTGTTTCAGCCTGATGGAGGTCTTGGACCGGAACATCGCCATTTATCACAATTAAATAATTTTAGCAAGTGGGATGGTGTACATTTTCACCAAAAATTTGAGAAGTAATGTATTAGGACCCCTTTTAGATGGAAGTGGTGTTATATAATCATCACTGCACACTACTGTATTTAATATGTTGTATAATAATGAAAATATATCTTAAAAATCAGTTTTAGTAGTATTTTGCTGTCCTTGGAGACTCCCCCAGACTGAAGGTGTCACAATCAGGTGGGCAGACAGAAGTTTATGGTCTTTTCTGAACACTGAAATATCCCCCTGATGTATGTAGACCAGACAGCCTGTCAGCGTAACTTTAGCTCACAACTAAACCAAAAGCAGCAGTGTCTGTGTCCCCCTCCGTCTGACTGAACTTAAAGAGCACTTGCGTAAATACAGTTCATTCAGCAGAGACGCGAGTGAAATCAGGAAAATATTTATTATGCTTTGAGCATAGGGAAGTAACGTGCTTATAATCAAACAAGTCTTTGGCGCTTGGACTCTTCCGGAAGACTCGTAGAGAAGGAGCGCTGCTCGGAGCAGCCGCAGGAAATCCCCCGAAGAGTCCAGACACGGGTGGCGGTGGTGGCTGAAGGCTGGTGGAGCTGGAGCGGCAGTACGGCAGGTCCGATAAGTAAGGTGGCGTTGGGGAGGAGGAGAGTCAGCAAACGGCAGCATGGGTGAACTAGGGTAGGGAGAATAACATTTTTTTAAAAGGAAGCAGCAGAACGATTGGCTAGCGACGCGACAGAGGTGTGCCCCGGTTGGATGGAAGAGATCAGCTGGTACGCCAGCTATTTGCTCAACTCACAGCCCCGGACATTGACTGCGGAGATTTACGAGCGAAAATGCGTGAATGAAATAAACGGAGTTGACGTGTTTGCGAGAGAGAGAGTCTTCCTGACTGAACTTTCGCCAAGCTTCATATGTCCCAGCCTTCTACAACTGACAAACTGAAGGGTCCGTATAGGTTTGGATATATCCATTTTGGTGTTGCATTCTGTGTTAAATTTGAATTCCAGCCATAAATTTCCTCACAACATGAGTTATCTGGTTTACATGATGAATGTGCCGTAAGCCAGAGCTGGAGTTTTGGCCTAAAGGTCCACAGGCGGTTATAAGTCCCCTCAGAAATAGCAGTTTGTGTTTTCACTGTTCTTCAAAATACAACACTTACCATAAGTATTTAGTGCAACCTGCAGAAAATGCATTCCTGAACATTTCAAGAACTATATGATCACAGTTCATTGCCTGCCAAAGTGTTCATATCCTCAGTAATTATGAGCAAAGAAAGTTACATCGAGTAAACTGCATTGAGCGACGCCAAATTAAATGCTCAAAAAATCAGAAAGTGTTATTTTAAAAATGGACATGCTCTTGACGACAAATGGATCTTTCAGCATGGCTATTGCAAACATGTTTCAAAAATAACTGTGACATGGTTATCGCACAGCTGACCTCGATAAGATAGCTTTGGAGAGGTCATCTCGGGTTCCAGAACTGAATCCGATCAGACATCCCATCTGCGCTTTCATTTGTACAAACCCATCGTTCTTCCCAAGTGCCTCTAAAAACGGAGATACGGGTGATAAAATGGATATATATGGGTGATAAAATGGGTGTGCACCTCAGTCTCAAAGGCAATGAGCCTCGAGTGTTAGTACGGCAGTGTGTGTCTGGGCCGCTTGCCAAATGCTGCAAAACTTTTTTTCACGATTTACGAGCTCTGAGACCTGCTCTTGCCTCTGGGATGTTGTAAGGCCTACTGGAACATCTCTGTCTACTGTATATGCGTGGAGTTATACGTTATTTAAGGTCGTAGTCTATGTACAGCGTAGCCCATACGTTTTTGTACAGCAAGGCCAATTTAGCTTTTAGTCTCTGTGCACCTGCCTTTTGGATTTGTAAACCATTGATGTTAAGTCAAGGTAGAAATTTTCATTTGTAATTTCTGAATGTTCGCAGCAATATTGCTCGAATCCAGCAGAAATTGTTGCCTTTATTGCTGTGCCACTCAAAATGCTTTGACTGCTCAACATATTGAAGTTCTCAGATTTTGAAGAAAAATTCAATTAATTTGTATATGCAGTATGTGAGCATATGCCTAGTGCTGCACTCCAAAATGCCAATGATGGAAACGGTAATTAAAATTAACAATGATAATTTTAGAGAAATTATCCAAAGGGTTTATTAGTTACTTGCAGCCTATTTGAAAAATTTCTATGTACACAATACTACTGTTTTTCATTGGGTTTTTCAATTTTATCCCAACTCCAAAATTCATGTGTTTCCTTTGATGAAAAAGGTTCCAACTTGACTATCCTGAGGACGGTTTTACAACACTCAGTTTTCACAACATGGTTGCTCTTCAGATTCAGAAACTAGTTGATGAGACGAAGAAACCAGGCCGGACTGATTTTTTTTTTTTGTGCGATCATTGTGCGTCTTATTTCAGCCTGAGTAGATGAAACATGATGCGTGCTCTTGCATTCTCAGTATAGACACAGCGCTAATGAAAAGCCCTTGATATTCGCTGTAGGGATCACAGTTGAAACTTTCCCTCCTGTTGCTAGCTGTGGATATCAGACCTGTCATCTAATCATTAGCGCTTCCTGTTGGGTACTGGCCCTGTTCTTCTCCTTGTTTTCACTGTAGGGGTCTAACCTAGCCTTTGCAGCATTAGCGGTGTGTGCCTAACCTTTTATTTGTGTGTGCAGTCCTTTGCAGAACAGTAATAAATTCATGTTTCGAGTGGAATGGCGAAAGCGTTAATGGTTTATTTTATAAGCTTCCACAATGGTTCTTGATATGGTAATAAAACACCCTGTCAGGGTTATTACTAGTTAATAGTGATACAGAACAAGCTTGGTCCATTTTAATAAGCCAGTAATGTTGTTGTTTTTGTGTGTGTGTGTGTGTGTGTGTGTGTGTGTGTGTGTGTGTGTGTGTGTTCTGTCATTGCCTGGAAAAACTAGTCCATGAGTTGGAATTTTAAAGCGATTTCCTTGGTGCGTTACACCAACGTCTCTCAGACCTCTGTGACAGACTGTATGGGGAAAATGGAAATGGCTTCCTGTGCTTCATGTGCCTCAAGATGGAGTTTATAAGCCAGTGGACACGGTATTGGTCCTCCCTTTCCCTAGTTTAACAAACAGACACTTGCGCATTTATAAAGGTCAGTGATGATCATCAGTCAGTGAGGCGGTCGTAGTTTCCTCTATGTCGAACACGGACGGTCATCTTTCATTTCCACCCCACCCTGCCCTTGGCACTCTACAGCCTCCCTGATATTACCCCACTGTTAGGAGAACTCTGTCCGTTCATTCCCTAATCTGCACGAGACTGGGCCGTTGCAGATCTCCCCGATCCACTGAACTCTTTAAACGTCAATATGTATGGGTTCAGAGAGAAGGAATGTGAGTTCTGTGGTACCATAAAGGGAAAGGAGTTTGCACACATGTTACAATGGAGACAAAAAAAAAAATCAACATTGGGAGTAAAACCCTATAATGGTACAATAGAGGGAAACGTCTAAACTGTTACCTTAGAGGGTGAAAACTCTTCCAAACATGTTACTATAGATGCAAAGATCTACCTGCTCATACCTCAGATATATATATCAGTGGCGGTGGTGAACTGGCGATAGGAGAAGCTGAAAACAATCCCTTAAAATGAATGATTGGTTAAGACCTGTTTTCAATCATTCATTTAAATTACCATTACATTATCAGGTGTGGCCAGTTTTCATTTGTAACGCATACCTGTCAACTCTCATGCATTCAGTGTGAGTTTAAGTGGCATATTAACGTTCCTCTGCTGTAGTCGGCAATTATTCAGTCAACGAGTATGTAAGAGATTCTCGCGGGGAATTGAAGCCCGTGTGCACTGGAGGGGTTAGAAGCAATGGAAATGCATGAAGTCATTTCAAATGATCTTATTTCATTCAACTGATCATGAAACACATGCATTGCTTCCAATCCCTGAATAAAGAAATGTATGAGAAGTCCGGAGTCGTAATCAGTATTCGTTATAAATGAATACTGGCTACATCCGATAATGTTGAGAGTTATCTGAGAGTCTGTAATGGTAATTTAAATGAATGATTGAAAATAGTTTGTGACAAATCATTCATTTTAAGGGATTGTTTAGAGCCTCCTCGTCGCCTTCCGAATGTCCTTAACTCACAGACGAGGCTGCAGCTCACAGCAGCTAATCCCAGGCTGTGAATACAGAGAAGCTAATATCGATGAGGCTATTGCCTGGGAAAAGGGATTGTGATTGATGCTGTCTGTGAAACCAGGTTAAAGTAATGCAGAGCGGTTTGCGCCAGTGATTTGCTGACCTGTCAATAAGGCTTTTGAGCGCTCAAGTTTAATAACACTGTCTGTCTCTCTCTGGCCACCACAGAGATTTGTGGTTCTAAAATGAGCACCACAGTTTTGTTTTTGTCTTTTTTTTGCCGAAAGGCAAGGATCTCCAGTGAACTTGACGCTAAATAGAGAATTTTGTGTACCTTTTTATTATTTTTATCAATGATTATGACCAACTATCTAATGTCTAATCTGGATCCTGGCTCTGAAACAATTGTGAGCCTAATTTTAGTGGCAATCTGGAGCGGAAATGTGGTGCCGTTTTCAGTGCAATGAGGAAGCACATAATTGTAATTGTTCCTTTAATCCTGATATCCTTACCCGCCCTCCAACACGTCAGAGATACAAGTTGTATAAAATGATCTCAGGCCTCGCTTGATGTGGAACGAAGTAGAGGCAGCTGTACAAAGTGGCACCAGAATAAGATGTGCGAACTGTCGCCGCTGGCGCGAGGGGCGTTGTCATGGTGACATTACGTGCGATGCGCACGCGGCCGGGTTTGTTTTTAATCGCTCGCTGATGACGTAGGCAAAGTGTCTGTGCACAGTAATGCAGAGTTTGTGTGAAAAAGCCAATCACAATATTGCAAGCCCATTCTACCAGGGATGGAATTTGTGTTTATTATGAGGGTAATGGTTTACCGTGATACTGTCCTGTACAATGCTAAATTGAAGATCCTGGTAGTATTAGTATTTAGGTCACAAAATGTCTAGTCTGAGGGGGGAGGAATGCCAGAAGGTATAACAGAGCCATAAAATATGCTCATTGAAGACTCCAATGCTAAAAGTACTTAAGTCACAAATTGCACATCTTGAGGAAATTTTGAAAATCTACTTGGGTAACTATGAAAGACGTTTTGCCATTGCCTCACGGCTAATAAAAATGTGGCTGAAGGACTTTTATGATTTTCAGTGTAATATTTTGTTATTGTGTTGGCTGACAAACTCATCTCATCACTATGTTTAGACAAATTACAATCATAATATGCATTGCTCTGTCTTAATATTGTCTCAACAGCTCATCTCTGAGGATATAAATAAGTGAATAGACCTGACTACTGTGTTTTATGAATATCTTGAGCTTCACGAAACGAGCGTGGCTCATTAAACACAATGCTTGCCATGGCAAAAGATGATCTTTTATGATGATACACCCATTAAATATGGGTATTATGAGATGCATTTTTGATTTCACAAAAATTATTCTTATTGAGACGGGAATATCTTGTTCACGCAGCCCTGGTTTTGTGACTGCACAAAGCAGCATAAATTACAACGCAGAGAGGTGCTTTAAACAGAGCAACTGAGGGACAGATTTGTGGCACTTTCCCTTTGTTGGTAAGAACTGAGGACTCAGTTTGGCCTTCCTCGGTTTGTGTCGGGTTGTCGGGCGTGGAGTCCGTGGATGGAGAAGGTTGCAACAACTGAAGAGAGAGAGCCATTTTGTTTCCATTGCGCCAAACTGAGCTACTTCACACAATGGAATTTGTTTAATTTTTTGTCCCTTTTTTGGAGGGGAAACATTAATTTGGGGGATGACAATAACTCAGTTAGCAGTGGTTTTGACGGGCATAAGAGGGGAAAATGCTTGGACATAAGAAATGCGAAAACGGGAAAAAAAGACTCATTCACTTTCAGATGGTGCTCCATAAAGAGATGGAAACAAATGGGCTCAATGAACAGAGTTTCTGAAAAACTTCAGGTAGTAACTTCATCTAGAACTTCAGTTGGGAGTTGGGGGGACACGAACAGAGCTGAAGCGCTGAAGATAAGGTTGCTTCTGCGACAAGTAATGCCGCAGCAGAAACTGCTAAATGTTGATATACGCATGTGCTTCTGAATATCTGCTGTGGTTCCTTCGCTCGTATTACTGGGGTTTATAGGAATAGCATTGTTGCATTTTCTCTCGCATTATTAATTCGTCATCCCGAATCTTTCATTAAATAACGCACAGCCGTCTTCACAGTTCTTTTTAACATTACGATAGAAATATTCTTCAGGCATGTGATGTGGTTTTCATGAATTACTCCAGCAATCTTCCCTGCTGTGAATATAGTGCGGTCTGTTCCAATGACAACATCCCCCTGTTCCCCAATCCTCAGACCCCCCCTTGCTCTCCGCAGTCTAGTATCCGATGCCTGCAATTTCTGTTCCGCTGCCTCGAAACCAGGGCCCTGATTGGTCAAAAGTCTGGTCTCAGTCCATACTGTGTGTATTTTACGCTCAGTTTATTGCTGCTTTTGTATCTCTTTGTTGTAAACATCACCAAAGTGTTTTTGTTCTTTTATTGTCATTATTGTTATTATTATTAAAGCTTGTTGAGTGCCTATTTGACGCCCCTGTCTGAATTGTCTCTCCCCCAGACCCGGAGTCGCAGCGAAAACGCACTGTGCAGAATGTTCTGGACCTTAGACAGAACCTGGAAGATACAATGTCCAGCCTGCGAGGGGCGCAGCTCAGCCACAGGTGAGAGGTGTGATGCAGTGCAGAGCTCTGGTGTTCCCGAACAGATGCATTACTTCCATAATCAGCATGGCCAGGCCATGTGGGTCTGTCCTCATTTTCCATTTCTGTATGAACTATTGATATTTTACAAAATAATGGCACTTGCACCCTTTAATTCACATACAGTGCTGCTGATTCAGCCATTTAAAAGTATTATCACACATGCTTGATTACAGGTGTAACTCTTGCTTGATTACAATGTAACTCCTGCTTGATTACAGGTGTAACTCTTGCTTGATTACAGGTGTAAGTCCTGCTTGATTACAGGTGTAACTCTTGCTTGATTACAGGTGTAAGTCCTGCTTGATTACAGATGTAACTCCTGCTTGATTACAGGTGTAACTCTTGCTTGATTACAGGTGTAACTCCTGCTTGATTACAGGTGTAACTCTTGCTTGATTACAAGTGTAACTCCTGCTTGATTACAGGTGAAACTCCTGCTTGATTACAGGTGTAACTCTTGCTTGATTACAGGTGTAACTCCTGCTTGATTACAGGTGTAACTCCTGCTTGATTACAGGTGAAACTCCTGCTTGATTACAGGTGTAACTCCTGCTTGATTACAGGCGTAACTCCTGCTTGATCATAGGCGTAACTCTTGCTTGACAACAGGTGTAACTCCTGCTTGACTACAGGTGTAACTCCTGCTTGATTACAGGTGTAACTCCTGCTTGATTACAGGCGTAACTCCTGCTTGATTATAGGCGTAACTCTTGCTTGACTACAGGTGTAACTCCTCCTTGACTACAGGTGAAACTCCTGCTTGATTACAGGTGTAACTCCTGCTTGATTACAGGCGTAACTCCTGCTTGATTATAGGCGTAACTCTTGCTTGACTACAGGTGTAACTCCTGCTTGACTACAGGTGTAACTCCTGCTTGAATACAGGTGTAGCTCTTGCTTGATTACATGTGTAACTCTTGCTTGATTACAGGTGTGATCTTGGCGCATTTTATCACACGTCTCAATCTTTTGGTTTTAATGCACTTGATTCTTCTCCTTGATCAATAGAATTGATGTACTTGCATTTCTGTGAGCATTTCAATCACACCATTTTGGTTAACTAGCAGGGCTTACCGATTTACTTTGTGGCCCAGTGTGTTAGGGGGACATGCCTTACCCCCAATTTACACCAGATGCATGTTTGGTCCGCCTGTGCTCTGCCACGGCAGCGCAGCAGATAGGATTCACTTTAGTCAATGAGTGTGTTTACACCAGATCCGCTGCTTTGCATTTCTCATCTGTACCAGCTCCTTCAAACTGGAGCCGTGCACTGCAGACACGCAAGACTTCTATTTTTGCTGGATGCCACAGCAGAAAAGCAGCACTTCAACACAGCAGATCGATCAGTACACAGACGCAACATTTAAAACATACGGTTAATTTTCAAAATCTATGTTGGCACCTTTTAGTTGTGGGCTAGGAGAGGAATCGAAGTAAGAAAATATATTTAGGCTAAACTTTATAGACAGAACACTTTCCAAACAAATGAGAAACCCAACACAAACAGGAAATTAAGAGCATTTATCAATTAAAAGGTTATTTAACCAATGGAAGAAGCACAAAATCTCAAAAAATAAATAAATCGAAGCAAGTCAATCATCCCTCAACTCTTTCGATAAAGAATAAAGGCTGTTGCCTGTTCGTAGTTGCACTCCGTACTACGTATCATTTATCTCGGGCGATCGCACCTGATTTTGTAATTACCTCGTGATTTTGTAAGGCTCGCTCATTGGTCTCATTCCCGTAGTCGTCCGGTGCTGTCACTCATCAAAGAGGCAGTCAGTGTAAATTAACAGACGGCAATGCATGCAGCAAGCATGCAGCACGGTGGTGGCGGATGAAACGCGCATCTAGTGTAAATCCCGGGTTACGGTTCCCTCATGCAGTGGGAAGTATTTTGAATTGGTCCTGGGCTAGAGATGTCGGCGGGTGGGGGGGTTCATCACTAATAACTGATACTTTGCTGCAGAGGCAGTGTGAATCTTAGTTGGTACTCTCCCAATAGGCTCCGTAGAGATGCATTTGCACACTTTTGAGATGTTTGACGTATAATGGTGTTGTAGATGTTTAGAGCTGTGTTTTCAGGTGTCATGACATTGAAAAGTGTTTGGTGATGTTTGAGGTATAATGGTGTTGTAAGTGTTCAGAGCTGTGTTTTGAGGTATAGTGGTGTTAAAAGTGTTTGGTGATGTTTGAGGTATATTGGTGTTGTAAGTGTTCAAAGCTGTGTTTTGAGGTGTAATGGGGTGGAGTACGTTCAGTTGTTTGAGGAGTAATGGGGTTTAAAGTATTCAGAGCTGCGTTTTGATGTGGAGTGATGATGTTGGTGTGCAGAGCTTTTGTTTGAGGTATGAGTTTGAACGTGTTTGGTGATGTTTGAGGTGTAATGGTGTCAAACTCCTCTGCCTGAGTCACACCAGCTCGCTGCTCATCCCAGCATTTGTTGAGTCATGCTTGCTCCTGCTCGGGCCCAACAGAGTCGTGCTGCTGGACTGTGCTAAAAGCATTCTGAGGCCTCAGCGCTGTGATTTGACAGAGGTTAGGCTGGATTTTGCGCGACTGTTACTGCTATAGCACCAGCCCCAATTTCTGTTCTGGTTCCCTGCACATTTTCAGTCACATGCAATCCTAAAAAGGAATTATGTTGTCTTTTCCGTGCCATCCACGAACAATTTTCATTAACCTTCTTGAGGATCAAATATTTTTTGGAATGTTTTCGAAGTCAGTGTTTAAGTGCTTCATAACTTACATTGTATTCTGCTCTGATTGCGAATTTGGCATCAGAATTTTCAGGGAAGAAAATTATAATTATGCATTTTCATCCTAGGACTTTGGAGTGAAAATAAACAGAAAAACATAAA